>JALBYF010000002.1:0-606070 GCA_023212725.1 Tranzscheliella williamsii
CGAGCCCGATCCCCCGATAGTCTAGGAGATCGCCGATGGTGTTGGAGGTCGTCGCTCTATTGGAGCTCATTCCAACATCTCTATCTTTGTTCCTGTTCCTGTTTTCTCGCTTTGAGGCGCGCCTGAAACTCGGCCGAAAGTGGGTTAGTAAACGGGACTTAAAGTGAATCGCAAGTGGCTTGTCGCTCGACCCAACTTTGACGTGCGAAGAAATAACAAAACAACGGGAGCCGATCGGTGGCGTATCGTGTCTCGATGCGGCTTGCGGATCGGATCGATGGCAGTTTGATCGGGATCGGGCTCGCTGTCCCGCTTTAATCGCCGAGACCACTTGTAGAGTCATGCAGATCAGAGATCGATCGGACTATCTTCCCATATGCTCCTACCAAACCCATTGGCCAAGCCTTAAGCAGCGGTGACGCAAGCACTCGGATGGAATCCCTCGCCGACCCTCTATCGATATGAGCAGAGCCGCCACATTCGCTCTCAGGCTTGGCTCTAGTTCAGCGGCGCCAGCGTTGCTTTCCGCGAGGGCAGTGGCGCGCGCATGGCCAGTCTTGTCCAGCTCTGCTCGTTCCTTCTCAGCTCGATTCCAGCCTCCCCCTCTGCTACGCCTTCAACAGGTCCGTGTCAAGAGTCTTGCAGACTCGCATCAAGCCAGTTCCTCCTTCGACTGGACCATCAACGACGCTGGAGCTTCTGAATGCTGGGCCATTGTCGCTCCTGCGTCTGAGCAGGGCGGTGCGGTCAGGCGCCAACTCATCGACCTCCTGCTCGGCAAAACACGCCCGCTGAAGTCAGGCTCCTCCACGCAGCACGAGCCTGTCCATCCTTTTCTTCAACAGGACCCTACCGACCACGCGCAGCGACTGTCTCCGAGCCATGCCATCAAGCATGTCTCCTTTGCCACCAAAATGGGCTCGGCTTCCGCTTCGAGCGACTTCACCAACTACTCGGCGCGCTATGGCGCCATCCGAGATCAAGATCGAGTCACCCTGTACGAGCGTCTTATGGATCTGCTCGACTGTCCCGTAGGCCTTGTAGCCAAACAGAAGCTGATACCAGATCCATTCGCCGATCACAGCGCTGATCAGGTGGGGCTCTTCAAATACAAGTCGGATCACCAACGGCAGCAGGCTCTAGCCAAAGCGCAAGCTGCCGACCGCGTGATCAAGCAGATGGCACCGCTCCTGCTCATGACCGACGAATTGCTCCAGCGGCCTCTGATCGCTCTCTCCAACGGTCAGACGAGGCGAGCCAGGATCCTCAGCTCGCTCATCTCCGGCGCCGAGCTGGTGGTTCTGGAGGAACCTTTCTCCGGCATCGACCAGCCTACCAGGCAGAGGCTTTCCAAGCTCTTTGCCCAGCTGCATGCCGAAAAGAGGCCGAGACTAGTCCTGGTACTCAGGGAACAGGATCCGCTGCCCGATCTGGTCACGCATCTGCTCCGCATCGACGACGACGGCAACATCACTCACATTGGGCGGCGAGAGGCAGACGGCACAAGTGCGGATCCGTCTAGGACCGCAGCCTCTGCGCGCCGCAGTACCGCCGAGGGAGCCGCTCCTGGCGGGCATCATGCCGTGCTTGCCAATGCCGAGCGGGGCGTCGGGCGCGGGGACGAGACCCAAGCGGCGCTGATATCGATGAACGCCGTCTCGATCGTGTACGGCGCCAAGACGGTGCTGGACTGCGTCAACCTGGACCTTTTCCCGGGCGACCGGCTGGTCCTCGCCGGCGACAACGGCTCGGGCAAGACCACGCTGCTGGCGCTGATGCTGGGCGACCATCCAAAGTCTTTCTCGTTCGATGCGGCAACGCTCTCGCTGTTTGGCGAGGCACGCGATCACCCCTCCAACGCACGCACGCTGCTCAACCGCCGGATCGGCCACCTTTCCCCGGAGCTCTTCAACGCCTTTCCGCGGCGCAGCGTGCATGCGGGCGGTCTGACTGTCGGCGAGACCATCGCCTCGGGCTTTGAGAACATCTTTGCGCGCCGCCAGTATCAGCCTGCCCAGAAAGAGCGCGTCTGGGACCTTCTGTCGCTCTTTGCCGACCTGATCAAGACGTCGCGGGGCGAGCCGCTGACAGGCCAGAGCCGGCAGGACATTCAGGCGCTCTCGCTCAAGGGGTTTTCCGAGCTGAGCCACGGCAGTCAGGCGGTGGTCCTCTTCCTGCGCGCCGTGGTGGGCAGCCCGGCGCTGCTCGTCCTCGACGAGCCGTTCCAAGGCATGGACAAGAAGCAGGTCGAGCGGACGCGCCTCTTCCTCGACCGCCCCGGCGAGTGGGCCGTCGGCTCCACCGCCGAGCAGCGGGAGCACGACCAACAGGCGCGCGCACACATGGCCGTCGTCCTCGTCAGCCACTACGAGTCAGAATGGCCCGCCAGCTTCGGCAAGCTCCTCCGCCTGCACAACGGCCAGCTGGTCGAGCGAGTGTAATCGTATTGCCCTCCCCCACACCGCGACGCGACTATGTACAAGCAGGCACATCCATCCATCCCTACGCACGGCCTGCGGACCCAAACAGGTCAAAGAACCTCGCGCAGACCTTCTCGAATTCCTGTATGGCCGGCGCAGAGCGTGGCGTCAGCATCCGACTCTGGCCCGGCGTGTGCGCATGGCACGAGGTGGATGGCTTACCTTCATACCGTTGTCGTAGACTTCGGGGAGCGGGTCCGAGTCGAGGTGCTTGGCCCAGTACTCGACCTGCGGATCGCGCGCCCAGCTGTTGACGTTGATCTTGTAGGCGCCGCGCGCGACGCACTCCTTGAAAAGGCTGTCTGGGAGGTCGTCGGTGCCGTGCAGGACGAGGTAGGCGTTGCTCTTGGTGCCCGGCCCCACCGTGTTCTGCAGTTTCTCCAGCAGGTCCAGACGGAAGTCGGGCGGGTTGATGTAGCGGCCGTGGATGTTGCCGATGCTCGGGGCGAGCATCTGGGCGCCCAGTTCCGAAAGGAACTTTTCCGCTGCGACATGACGATGCAGCGGGGGGGATAGAGGCCAGGGGTGGTGAGCACGGGGCACGGGAGGGGCGGGGAGGGGGGGTGGGACGTACCTTTTTCGGGGTTGGTGAGCATGCCGTCCTGGATGACGCGTACGCCTGCCTCGCCGCCGGCAAGCCTGCCTAGTTCTACCTCTACGGCGATGCCGAGGGCGTTTGCGCGGGCTACGTAGGGTTTTGCCATGTCGATGTTCTGCTGGTCGGTGTCGTGGTGGCTGCAGTCGATCATGATCGAGTCGAGTGCGACGCCCTGTTCCGCCCAGTCGAGTGCGCGCGTGATGTCCTCGTCGGACGCGGCGTGGTCGAGGTGCACAGCGATGGGCACCGAGGCCGCATGGCACGTCTCCAGGCAGAACCGCACAAACGGCTTGCCAAACTGCGCCATCGTCACCGGAAACAGCTGGCACAGCGCCGGCGACCGCGCCGCCTCCGCCGCCCGCACCAGCGCCACCACCGACGTCGCATCGTAGCACGACTGCGCATTGATCGCATACCCACCCGCATGCGCCGCCTCCAGAATCGCCAGCGTTCGGTTCCCCGAAAGCTCCTTCATTCTCGTCCACTTTTCTATAGCTAGTTGGGTACGAAACAACGAAAGCGGTGCAGAGCAAACGGACCGAAGACTCATCGCATTCGGCGCAGCTATATACCTTCCACCTCGCACGGACGGCCTACAACACCGGCTTTTTCTGCCCCACTGCATTGGCCGCGCGCATGTGGGGTGCGGGTGGGGGAAGTGGGAGAGCGACGCTCTTTGTTCGCCGCGCAAGTCGCCGAAGTCGCCTGCCACCGGCGTCCTGTCGCTTGCGGCTGGCAGCCAATCACACGTCTCGCCGTGGCCGACACCAGCCCCGCGCGGGATGCCGCACCGGTCCAGCACAGACGGGCCGGGTCACCGCACACAAGCGACTCACCCTTTCGCGCGTGGCCGCGGCACAGACATTCCACGGCTCCACATGCTGGTCAACGTTTCCACACAAGCGGTGACGAGCGCTGCGGATTTCGCGATGAGTGAGGTGGTATGCCGAGCTTCTATGCGCCCTCGTGGCGCTGGAGCTTGTAGGTGCGAATGCAGCCGTCGGCGCCGGCACTGGCGAAGCGATGGTCGTCGAGCCAGACGACGGCCTGTGCGCCATTGGCGTGCGCGTTCTTGACGGCAATGTTCTTCATCGGCTTCTTGACGCTCCACACGTATACATGCGTATCCAGGCCCGCCGAAACCGCGTGGCTGCCGTCCGGGGAGAAGCGGATGTCGTTGATGCGCCCCGAGTGGAAAACCCAGTGGACGAGCTTGAGTGCCTTGCTCGCCAGATCGTACACCTGGATCTTGCCGCTCGACTCGCCCGCCGCCAGCAGCGAGACCTGTGCGTCGAACGCCAGCGCCGTCACTGTGCTCCGGTTGTTGCTCAGCGTCGCCACTTCGCTCAGCGTGCTGCCGGACAGCGTGTAGACATAGACCTTGCCGTCCTCCGCCCCGACGGCAACGTGACTGCCATCCGCCGAGATGGTCACCGCCGACGGGTTGTACGATGTCTTGTGATGCATCTTCTTGCCGTTCTCGACAATGTCCACTCCGGTGGGCACGGCCACTACCAGCACTCCGTTCGCCGAGGCAGCGCTGCCTTTCGGCTGGCCTGACGTGGCCACGGGCGCCCCTACGTATGTGCCAGCCTGTGCTTGGCGAACCGAATCATCCATCCCCACCGTGTAGATGCGGTCGCGTGACGTGTGGACGCCGAGAACGGCGTTGGAATGCCCAGCGCCGGCGAGCGGCTTGCATACACCGTCCGGCGTCCAGGAGAGAACCTTTCCATCGTAGCTTCCGCCGACCAGGGTGGTCCCATCTTCAGCCAGGTCCAGAGCACGCGGCCCAAAGCTCTTGCACGCGCCGTGCAGTTTGGTGATCTGGCCGTTGTCGATGACGTTCAGCTCGCCGGAATGGCTGAGCGAGACGATGCGGCTGCCTGCCCAAACCAGCCCGACCTGCTGATCGTCGACCTTCTGGGCGCCTTGTCCATTCAAGTCGTGCGACGCTTCTACGCTTCCGGCCGCCACATCCCACACTTTGACAAACCCATCGGCTCCCGCCGTTGCGATTTTCTTACTGTCGGGCGAAAAGTCGACGGCAAAGATGGTGCCCACATGGGCGTTGGACGCCTTGGCAGTGAGCTCGGAGACCAGGTCTCCGGTCTTGCCGTCGTAGACAAACACCTTGCTGTCAGACCCGACCGAAACAAAGTGGTCGCCATTGGGAGCGTAGGCGACGTCCTGTGCGAAGCGGCTGTGGTCGGAGATGGTCTTCTGGAACTTGTAGGGGGCTCCGTGGTAGAAGACCAGTTGGTTGTCGTCGCCGGCGGTCACTGCTCTGAACGGCCTCTCCTTCCGGATGGCGACAGCGTTGATCTGGCGGCTATGGCCGGTGATTTCGCCGACGCTCGAGCCCGTGTCGAACGAGAACGCGTGGCCGAACCTCTCCCTGCCGTCGCCAACAGCAATGATGCGCTTGGACTCTCCATCCCAAGCCAGGTCGTTGATGCGGCCGGCAATCACCTTGACCTCGCTCTTGAGGATCTGCTCGTCTCCCACCAGATCCCAGACTCGCACATTGCCGGCCTGGTCCGCCGAGGCACAGTAGTATCCGGTCGGAGAGATGCGCGCGACGGTGGTGGGCTGCGTGTGCTGCGAATACACAACCGCCGGCTTGGTAGCGTCGGTGATCGAGCGCACCACCACCGTGCGGTTCAGGCAGTAGACCAGCTTTTCCCCCTTGGAATCCGCCGACAGCTTGGTGGACTGTGCTCGCACCGTGGCCGGATTCCCCGGCCACACGTTCTGCAGGCTGACCGACATGGTTGCGCACGGCAAGGGCGCGTGTAGGTGCTCGATGAGGATATGAAGGACGGAAGCCTCGCTCGTCTGTGACTTGGTGGATTGCCATAGCCGTCCTCCCAGCTCATCGACTGACCGTCGGCCCGTGCATAGGCCGCCTCCCCCTATGAGGTCGAATCTAACACGGACACCATTCCAACCCACCAAAGCCCACCGATGGGGCCGCCAATCAGGCCGCCAATCACAAATGTAACCACGCATCACTACCGGGCCCGCCTACCCCCATAGTCCTATGATGCGAGTGTAGTGCTGGGCCGGCGCTGTCCTAGCCAGACAGCTCGGGAAGCTTTCGCCTTCGCCGACGCCTCAGCACGCCGCCAAGACGCTCACGAGGCGCCGGCAGGTAGCGAGACCAGCCGCCACAGCAGCGAAGCGTGGGCCCCCGGCCCTAAGAGCGACACACTTGTCGAAAGCCATCATTTCATCCAAAGGGCAGGCTGCCCACCGTTCGCCTCCGACATGAAAGGTGGGAGGTAGCCGTGCCTGCCTGCCATCCCGCGCCGCACATTCGTCGCCGGCCTGACTGTCATAAAACCAGGTCAGGAAGGACGGCGAGCGCCCGTCTTGCTTTCCACCCACCCGCACTGTAGAGGTCCATCTGAAAGAGTCCCCCTTGCTCGTGCTTTTCAGCTCGGCTTCGCTTCGTAAACAACTCTCGTGGCATGCGTCTGCAGGCCTTTGCCGCTGCGTTCTACGGGACGGCAGCCATCGTAGCTGCTGCGTCGCTTCCGAGCCCGAGAGGCGAGCTCGAGCGCGCGGCCAGCTCCTCTTGGCCACCGAAGCAGCCTACGCAGCTGCACAAACGGGTAAGTTGATCCCAGCACGGTCGTACTGCCTCCAGCTACCAACTCACAAAACATCCACGACCCGGGTACCCCCGGCGCATCCCCACCGTTCCGGTTGTGACAGCGTATCAGTATGATGAGCGCAGCGGTGGACATCCTAAAGGTTCGTATTCTGTTTTCCTGCATTGTGCCGCAGCACCGTCCTCGGCGTGTAGAAAGAACTTCGCTAACCTGCTCAATGACATCAACCATCTGGACTGCAAGGGTCTTCCCGAAACTGTTAGAGGCTCGGTGAGTGGGTCGCCTCTACGGGCGTCTGTTGGCCGCGCCGTGGCCAAGACGGGGCTGACCTAACTTCTTGCTCGGACGGTGTTGACAGAAAGTAGCCGTGCCTGCCGGCGAAAGAACTACGGCCGGATTCGATCGGATACTACTTCCCGGTAAAGAGCGGCCGCCTGGCAGTCCTCTGTCTGACCATACTGGCAGTGGCCGGGTAGGAGATGCTCGGTTCCAGGCAGAGGGGCAGCATGTGGCCGACGGGTCGAAAGCGGGTTTGGCGGGCGGGATGTTCGAGCGCAGTGCGGCGGGGCCGTGGATGCGGGCCGACAAGGCGGGCCACGAGGCCCCGACGAAGCTAGGCTTCTTCCAAGATCCAAAAAACAGGCGGTTGATCTTGTGGGGCGGTGGAGGCAGCTTGGCGTTGTCGGGTTTGTTGCTGTGGAACATTAGGCAGTCGATGGAGAGCGCACAGGAGCTACAAGCGTCGCGGGCGCGGATGGACGCGGCGCAGGAGGAGGAGATGCAGCGCGCGCTTGCCCCCGTGGCCAGCGCCCCAGCACCCCGCCAGCAGCCGCTGCAGAAGCGCCGAATCGAAGCCAGCACGCTGGTCGGCGTCGCCGTCGCAAGCACCGCAGCCGTCGGCCTGATGAGAGCTCTGCAGGACCTGCAATGGCAAGACGAGACCAGCGCCCGCATCCGCGCCCGCCAGGACTTCTACCGCCACCGCCCCGAACGGGAGCGCTACTACAACTTTGGCCCCGGCTTCCCACTCTTCCAACAGTGACGACCGCACGTCCGCCCGCCATCCCGCGCCGCCTGGCTCTTGCCGGTCACGAACGCAGCTGCGTCGCCAATCGCCCTCACCGTCTTTACATGACCGACTATCTTGCACTAAGCCTCTCGCAATTGCCACTGTTGCCCGTAGCCAGTCACCGAATGCAGACCTTTGATTCCCGCGTACCGTTGCACAAGCTCGCTGTTGAGCCGCTCCATCCAAGTGGCGGTGGGGCTGACGCAGGCTGTGGTGTGCATCTAGCGCAGTGAGCGGTGCCATTGCGAAGAGAGGTTGTAGAGGGTACTAGTACAACGAGCTGCTGGGGCAGCCCGGGGGTTTATTACGTCGACGATCGTATGTCGACGATCGTATAGGCGCCTGACGATGCGGGCGTGAAGACACCAGCCTAGACGGCGGCCGAAGCTGGCCTGGTTCGCTGCGGGCATGTGATAGAGGATGCCGGGGCGGTGTGCCAGGGAGGGAAGGCGGTGGGGAGAGTGCTGCGTTGAGAGTGGTGGGGTGATTTGGATAGGAGTGCGGGGCGCTATGTGGTACCGGCGGGCGGAGGATGTGGGTGGCGCGGGACGGGCTGTTCGATCTCGATCCAGCCGCCTTTGCGGGTGAGGAGGACGCGCTGGCCGACGGCGTGGGCGGGCGGGCTGGCGCTGTGAATCGGGTGCCGCGAGGCGGCGTGCGCATCTTCTTCGTTTAGTGCGCCGCGCGACTTGGACGCGGCTTTGGCAGGACACGGCAGGATGGTCGACGCGGACAGCGACACGGTGAGAATCGACGCCGCAAACGTGGCGACAAAGAAGGACGAGGTCGCCAGCCGCCGCGTCCGCACCGACGGATTCGAGAGCGACCTCAGCGCGCCCCCCCACATGCCTCGTGTTCCGTGCAGCGCCGATGCACTCCAGACGCAGCAGCTATGCACAACTCGTTCGACAGAGAGACCAATCGAGGCAGTACTGGCGGGCGATGGTGGAGCAACAAGTTGGTCGCTGCGTTGGAATCGTCTCCGAGAGCCATCAAATCACCGAAACGGCCGCCATCAAATCACATTCTTCCCATTTTCGACCGCATCCTCTCGCGCGAAAGAGCGGATTTCCACGCTGCCATCACGCGGCTTCCGTATCCCGATCCCCGAAAAAGCAATCTTAAATTGTGAAAACTTCGCCTGCGACTCTAACAGGCTTTTGGGTTTGGCGCACGTCGACGTCAGCAAAACCAACCAAACCGACCGGCAGCAGCTGAAATCCGGCGCTAAGACACAGTAGTCTGTGAACCCACCTCGTTACGAGCTTGTCTGATCAGCACGTCCCTGTCGTCGGTTCTCCTAGCCCAGTGCAAGTATAGCGCCCACAGTTCGGGCTGTGCTGTTCCTTGTGCGAGTGGGTGCTAACGAGCACTGCTCCGCCTAGCCGATCTGCTCGCCTCTTGCAAGCAGAAGGGCGGTTTCTCTCGTACCGCTTCCGTGCGTGCGCGGCAACGATGTCGGACATCCGATGAAAGTGTTCCCCACCGCCGTGCTAGCAAGCCTCGGTCTTCAGCTACCGCTTTCGCCCAGCGCCTCCATACGGGATGCTGTGGGGCTAGTGCTGGCCTGCAGGCCAAGGTGCATGCCCAGCAGCTGAAAACGCTCCGCCTCTGTGACCCCATGTATATATCTGGCCCAGCGTCGGGCCTTGTCCCCGGCCTCGAAGGACCACCTACCGTTGGATATCGCATCGCCACCCGTTTGGTACCACAATGTCGCCGCTAGCAAAGCTGGTAACTGCGCTAGCAGCCGGCGTCGCCGCTGCGGTGCTTGCTTCTGCGCCGGCTGCCTCGGCCTATCCTCTCTATACGTATAGCAACGGCCTGGCGGGCGCCTTGAGTGCGCGCGCCGACAACGCTTCCTCGTCGACTGCGCTGCAACAGTGTCTTGCGGAAACAGGCGCCTATCAGCTGGCCTACAGCACCTCGGACGACTACGACGAGCTGTCTGCGTCCTACAACCCGATCTTCCACTACCAGCCACTGGTCGTTGGCGTGCCGCAGACCGAGGACGAGGTGGCGGCGATGGTGCGGTGTGTGGGTGAGCAGCATGGCCAGCAGAAGCTCTCGCCGCGCTCGGGCGGTCACTCGTACGAGGCCTACTCGCTCGGTGGCGCGGACGGCTTCGTAGTCATCGACCTGCGCCACCTCTCGTCGATCCGTGTGGATAACGACGCCAAGACGGCCACTGTAGGTGCCGGGGTGCGGCTCGGCACGCTGGCACAGCAGATCTGGGACGAGGGCCGCTTTGCGCTGCCACACGGCACCTGTCCTATGGTCGGCACCGCAGGGCACGCGCTCGGCGGCGGCTTCGGCTACACCACCCGCGCCTGGGGCTTCCTCCTGGACCGCATCACCGCACTACGCATGGTCACCAGCAGCGGCGAGCTGCTCACCGTCTCCGCCACATCCTATCCCGACCTCTGGTGGGCGCTCCGCGGCGCCGGCAGCAACAACTTTGGCGTCGTCACCCAGTTCACCTTTTCGCTGCTCGACGCGCCCTCGTCCATTATCAACTATGCTTATTCGTACAAGACCAACGAGGACTGTGCCAAGGCGCTGGTCGGGCTCCAGGCCATGACGCTCTCCACCTCGCCCGACGACGGCCTGCCCAAGGAGTTTGGCGGCGAGCTGCTGGTCGCCGGTGCCTCGGCGGGCGACTTTGACGGCAACGCGTGCCAGCTTTCGGGGCAGCACATTGACGTGTCGAGCGACGAGCACGAGGCTCTGATGGCGCGACTGCACAGCAAGGCGGCGGTCTCGCCCGTGTCGCGGCGCGCGCAGGTGTTTGACAGCTGGATCGAGAGCCTGACGGACATTATGGGGTCGCTAGACACTGCGGGGCAAGTGGCGAGCGACCACGAGCAGTTCTACGCCAAGTCGCTCGTCCAGCCGCGCACGGCGCAGTACAGCTACCAGAGCGCGCTGGCGCTGGTCAAGCAGCTGGACGGCTACGCGGGCCTGCAGGGCACGGGCAACAGCATCTCGTTCGACTTTCTCGGCCCGCTCAGCGCGCCCGCCCAGCTAGACAGCGCCCAGTCCGCCTTCAACGCCCACCAGGCCACCTTCATCAACCAGTTCTACTCGTACGGCTTCCCCGCCGACCCCAAAGCCCAGCAGCCCGTCTGGGACGCCTTCGACAACCTCGTCGCCACCGCACAGCGCGCCGCCCCCACCGCCGACTGGGGCGCCTACGTCAACTACGTCGACGCCCGCCTCGACCACTGGCCCACCGCCTACTACGGCACCGACGCCCTGGCCCGCCTCAAGGAGCTCAAGTCCGAGTGGGACCCCAACACCATCTTCGACTTTCCGCAGGGCCTCGCCCACGCCTAGCCGCGCCTTGCCCCAATGAAACTCTCTCGTCTCGGTTGCGATTGTCTGTCTGGATGTTGGTTTGGTGTATGTGCTTGGGTGCGGTAGGATGGTGATAGAAGTACAGATTCGAGATGGGATGTTGTGGTCCGGTGAGGGAGGGGTGGCCAGGGTTGGCTAGGTGGAGTAGTTGGCGCGGGCGAGGCCGGCGAGGATGTGGATGCCGGCCTTGGCGCCGTCGATGATGGCGATGTTGGCCAAGTCTGGGTGGTAGGCTGCGGCGGCTGTGCGGAGGGAGGGTTCGAGGCCGGCCATGGCGGCGCAGCCGAGGATGAGGGTGTCTGCGCCGCGAGCGAGGAGGTTGTGGGTGGCGGCTGCGAGGATGGGGTCGAGTTTGGCGGGGGGGGTGGAGTGGAGTTCGAGCACGCCGAGGCCGGTGGGGTAGCAGCCTACGTAGCGGTCTGAGTTTGCGCCGAGGAGGGAGCGGATGCCGGAGTCGATGTCGGCGACCATGGAGCGCGCCGTGGTGACCACGCCGAAGCGGGTCCCGCTCGACAGCGCATGCACCACTGCCGCCTCGAGCAGATGCACCACCGGCCGCCGCGTCTGCTCGCGCAGCATCCGCGCCAGCGGATGCTCAGAAAAGCACGCCACCAAAAAGCACGACGCCCCATGGCCCCCCCACTCCCCCCCCGCCCCCGCCAACAGCGCCCTGTACGTCTCTGCCGCCGACACCACCGACCCCACCGCATCCTCTATCGCCGCCGGCGCACTCCCAGGCCCCGTCACATACGTCAGCCGACACCCCACCGGCACCACCCCCGCCAACCGCTCCGCAAGCGCCTCCGTCACCACCACAGAGCTGTTCGGATTGACCACACAGATCTCCACCTCCGCAGCTGCCGTCGCCCCCATCGCGTTGCTTGCTGCCATCGTCTCGATCGAAGGCATCCTCGCAACAGCCTCCAGATAGACACGCGCAGGGTAAGGTGACGTGGTAGTGGGTGGCCAAAAGCCTTCTCTGCGCTTAACATCCGCTCTCTTATAGCTTGACTTGCCGTTCATCTCTCTTCTCCGCTAATCCATCTCGATCTGCCTTATCTCGACCGCAATGTCGGGCGAGTTTGCGCGCACCGAACCCGCCGAAAAGATCTTACAGCGACGGTCCGCCCGTGACGTGTTAGATTCACATTGCATATGCCAATCCGTACGGGTATGGGATAGTAGGGGAGTTGGGGCTGGGTCAAGTGGCGCCGCGGGCGGGAGGGGTCCAGGAGGTGTTGGCGAGGAGGGCGACGGCAGGGCGGGTGAAGTCGGCGGGGATGCCAGCGGCGGTGTAGGCGAGGCGGAGGTAGTGGGGGGACTGTGCGATGGTGGTGTTGGAGGGGCGGTCGGGGAGGGGCTGGGCGTTGGCGGCGGCGTCTTGGGCGAGGCTATCAGCGAGCGTGGAGAGGTTGAAGCTGGTGGCCTGGCCCTGGTAGCGGAGGACGTCGTCGACGAGCAGGTTGAATCCGTCAAAGTCGGGCTGCAGCTCGGGCGGGATGGTGTTCCAGCGGACGACGCCGCCGGCGGTGCGCCAGCTGTCGGCGTCCGTGGCAAACGACGGCAGCGCACTGCCGCCCGTGGCATCGCCCTGCACCACGGCCACATCCTGCAGCAGCCCGTCGAACCCCCAGCGCGCAACGCCGTTGGTGTACATGCCCAGCAGAAACGCGATGTACACCACCGCCAGCCGCGTCGGAAATGCGCACGCCGGCACCAGCACCAGCGCGATAATGTAGTGGTGGATCCGCAGCGTCTCGCCCGGCACCGCCGCCGCCAGCCCGACCAAGACACCGCCGACCAGATACAGCGCCAGGTACTTGGCCAGGTAGCCCGTCTGCCGGATCACACGCACTTGGTTGACCGCAATGACGAGCACCACAGCAACAATGATGATCAGCGCCGTCAGACTGCCCGGCTGTTGTGCGATGTCGTGCGCCACCAGACGCTGGATCGGCACGTTTTTGAAGACGACGTCGAGCAGGACACCGATCCACCAAAAGCCGAGTGTCCAGAAGGTGGTTTCGACCGGCAGCGCCGCGAACGCGGGCCAGACGTAGCGGAACGCGAGCCTATACACGGCGTAGCAGCCGAAGAGGAACGGCAGGAAGTCGCCAAATGCCGCGCCGATCGGGGGCGGATAGTCGCGCGGTTCGGAGACCAGGTTGATGTGCCAGTAGCCGACGCAGGCCAGGGTCCAGAACCAGACGATCCGCTTCGGCTGCAGGCCAAAGCCGACCCAGACGGAGAGGAGCGTGTTGAGCACGTAGCCGCGCCAGCGCCTGTCGGTGCAGTCGGAGCTGCCCTGGAGCGGGTCGAACCGGAAGCTGGACGGGAAGGTCGAGTCGAACGCGGTCGACTGGACGCCGTGCGCCTTGCTGGCTTCGAAGTCCGCCCGGGCGCCAGTGAGGCGGAGCACGCCGCAGCCACCCGTGGAGCTGGGCACGAGACCGGCGTGGATCGCGGCCGCGCACAGGAACGAGTCGGCGCGGTAGGTCCCATTGGCGTCGCCGCCGCCGACGACCAAGGGGACGTAGTTGACCAGCTGGTCGCCGACAGCGCGCGGGTTGAGCAGTGTCACGTCAAGGCAGCCGGCAGGGCAGCGGAACGCCTGGCCCACCTCGCCGTCGGGCGTGTAGAACGGCGCACAATCCTGCCCGTCCAACCCGCACCCCGCATTGCGCAGCCAGAACGTCGAGGTGCAGGTGAGAAACGATGGCGTCCGCGCCACGCCGTCCGCCCCAACCACGTGCGACTCGAACCAGAGCTGCCGCGCCATGTAGGCAAATCCCACAACCCAGCCGACATACGTCAGCACCAGCAACGTCCAGTGGACGCGGTTGAGCCGGACATCGGCCACCACGCCCCGCCACCACCGCTCCCCAGCGTTCTCTTGCTCGCGCCCGGGCGCCCTGACGCTATCGGCACTCTCTCTCAAGCTTATGCTGCCAAATTGCGGGTACGGCTCCTTCCAGGCCACCGGCTTAGTAGCCCGGATCCAGAAGCGCTCCACCCTCGCCAGCGGCCACCATGCAGGATGCCCAACCGAGAGCTTCGCAGGGGGCCGCGGACCCCCCATCCATCTGCCAATCCTTCGTAGCCGCGTCCTGACCGCAAAGCCCCTCCTCCCGTCGCTGGCACGGCTTGCTGCCAAGAGATCCGCCGGCGGCTCGTGCGGGCTGCCATGGTAGATGGGCTCTACTTCCGGTTGCAGGCCCAACGGCGTCATTGGGATATACATGGCATCCTTGCTGTCGTTCTCCTGCAGCCGGCCGTCGCTGTGCTGTGAAGACGACGGCTGCGCACCGTCGCTGCTCTGGTAATTGCGCCGTCTCGCTTCCGCCAAGGGATCCAGCGAGTGCAGTATGGCCGGCGCATCACCGCGGCTGTGTATTGTCTCGGCGCCATCGTCGATGGTGTAGCCGCGTACGTCCTCGTTGCCGTTCGGTCGCTGCTGAGCCGCGCTGTGGCCCTCTTTGGATACGGCCGTGTCAGACTCACTTTTCTGCGTCGGCAAACGAGTTTCATCGATCTGGACTTCAGGGCCGAGCTCACCCGGGTAGCCGGCCAGCACCTCTCGCCAGGGCGGTGCAGCGGTGGTGACTCTCATCTGCTCCGACAGGGAGCGGGGGTGGAGGACGATAAAGCAGCAGTAGAAAAGGCCGGCGTGGTGGGGTAGCGCGGCGGGGTCGGTGGCAGCGTGGTCGAGGATCTGCTGGGTGGTGGCCGAGTAGGGCCGTTTGCTCATCTCTTTGAGGAGCCACTGGATGCTGTCCATGTTGCTGGTGAGCGTGGTCATGCCGTAGCGCGCGCAGGCGTGCATCGAGCGGAGGGTGGTGTAGGTCTGCCCGCCGGCCTGGTGGACGGAGGACTGGCGGAGTTTCTTGTACTTGCTCCGCGGCAGGTCCTCGGAGATGTCGCGCCAGTCGGGGCCCCAGAGCTCGGTCAGGCAGGTCTCGAGCGTGTCGACCATGTGCGAGATAAAGTGCGCCCTGGGCAGGTCGGGGTAGATCTGGCGGAGGTCGTGCAGCGAGCCGAAGCCGCCGGGGCCCAGCTCCTGCAAGCGCTGGACGGGCAGCTGGAGGCAGCTGCGCAACTGCGCATGCTCCGGGCCAGACCACTTGGACCCGCGCCAGAACTCACACGGCGACACGCCTGCGTCGCCGAGGAGCGCCGCCATCCTCCTCTTCTCGCTAGGCCCCCCGACGGTGGCACCGACCCTCCGCAGCCGGTCACAAGCCCCGACCGTGGCAAAGAGCTGGACGGCGCCATCAGCGTGCTGCGAGCCCCGCCGGTCGGCACCCCAGATGGGCTGCAGGATCGCGTCGAAGAGCGTCTCGATCGTCATCTCGCGCTCCAGCTGGACGGCCAGCGCGCGGCCTTCCTTGGCGGCGGCTTGGTCGAGTGCGCACGTCGCCTCCCCGTCGACATCCTGCAGGGAGAGCTCCACCGCCCGCGTTTCCAGCGCCTCCTTGCGGATGGAAAACGTCCGGAAGTGATGTTGGAACTGAGCACCCGAGCCATGCTCGCCGCTGTCGAGTTTCGGATGCCTCTTGGCCGCTTCCAAGCAAGCATCCGCTGCCGACGCCTCTTGGAAGCAGCCATGGGTAGTGTCGCTGACAAGGGCGATCATGGCGGTGACATCGAGATTGATCTTGGGCGTGGTGCGCCAGTCCGGCCTGCTCGGCACCGATGGGACTCGCGGAAGCCCGACAGGCACCGACGTTGGCTCCCCCAGGAACTTGCTGGGATACTGAAAGCGGCCGAACAGACCAGGGTCCAGATGCCGGTAGCCAAAGACCAGATCGATATCGTACTTTTTCGCCTCATTCACAATGGCCAAGAGTCGGTGATTGAACCGATCCCACTCTGGAAGCTGGTAGAAAGCTGCCAGTGCTGTGGCGCCGTCTTTCGAGCTGGACGGCAGCGCATGCGACGGCGTTTGGAGCTCGATCCTCGTCACCACCACCTCGACGTGGATGGGGACAAACGGGATGCTACGGCCAGAGCATTCCGAGCGCTGCACCCTGGCTTCCGCTTCTGTATCCGCCGCGGCTCTAAGCTCCTGTAGTAGCTTCATGAGCGAAGATCTCTGGGCAGCAATATCGAATGCTACCGACGGCTGTACGTGCGCCGCAGCTTGGCTGCGACATCGATCCGTATGGTGATGCTCGTGGAAGGACTCCTGAAGACTATCCTCTGCCGAGTCCCTGGGAGGATGTCCGTCGCCGAGGGTGTTGTCGTCTGATCCAGAGTCGGAGTGGGATCCTTGCTCATCGACCATGTAGCTCTCTGCTTCTCGGAATTCTTGGCGCAGCTTCTCGGGCTTGATGATGTAGAGCCTCGTCCAGCGGTTGCCGTTCTGGGCTACTATGTCTACCTTGACGCTCTGGCTGTTGACGCTGGCGGCGCGTGGCTTTTGTGTCTTTCTCTTGCGGCGGAGGGCGGCGGACAAGCTGAAGGCGAAGCGGTCCTGGATGGAGACGAGGGGCCCGTGCGCGAGGGCGACGTAGAGGGTTTCTTCCCAGAGGCAGATGTGGTGCGTGCCGTTGGAGTAGGGATGTGGCTCGTCCCAGCTGGCGTTCTGCGTCGCGATGCGGTCAAGCGTGGCCAGCTCGGCGTCGACCTGGCTGCGGAGGACAGTGAGGCCCTTGACTGACGTCGAGGCGAACATGCGCTCGCGGTGCTCGTCCCACCGCGGTCCCGCAATGGGGCAGTACACCCTCGCCAGGCTTTCTGTATCCGGCCGCAGCGCCGTGCCGGAGCCGAGCGCATCGTGCGTCGGCCCGAGCAGCGCCGGACCATAGCTATAGGCCGGAGCCTCGCAGAGCCAGTGCCGATAGGTGGCGATGAACGCCTCTATCGACTCCCGGACCGCCAGCAGTCCGTCTCGCAAACGCGACGCTGGGATGACAAGTGGCGCCATGCCGGGATGAGACTACCCAGAGCAGGATAAGAGGGCGAGCAAGTCACCGCACACCACGCGCGGGATCGGCCGTTAGAGACACAGGACCAATCCGGACCCGTCTACCGCTGAACTTGCCAGGAATGCTGCTTGCTCCTGGGCTGCTTCCACATGGGTAGAAAACGGTGGCCTCTGAGATGAGAAAAGGGCGCTAACGGTGGAAGAAGGGAGGACAGGCCGAGTAAAGATGGGCAGCAGCGGGTGAGTGAAGAAGCAGGGAGAAGAAGGGGAGGTGTGTTATCTCTGTTAGAGCACGGGCCATAGTAATCACAATCAGATTCACTGATAAACATGAAATTACGCTCTGCAAGGAAATACTTGCTATGCACTCTTCTACGACGGCAAGCAGACACAGAAAAATGCCTAGCGGCAATTGTTGGCGGGCAATGGTAATTGAGCTGGCTGGTGTAAAGGTACATATTATCTAAAACAGTGAGACGTTGGCAGGAGAATGGCGTCGGTAAGGGCAGGGGGGAGCGGGGTAAGAGGTGGCAATGTGGGGCTTAGAGGTTGGCGCTGACCTTGTTGGTCTGGGAGACAGCCACAAAGCGGTAGCGGACGTCGCCCTTGCGGAGCCTCTCGACAGCATCGTTGAGGCCCTCCTCTGTCATGGGGACTTCCTCGATGATTGGCTTGATGTTGTGTCGTGCAGCGAACTGAAGCATCAGGGAGTGCACCTCTCGGGTTGCGACGAGCGAACCCTGGATCTTGAGCTGCTTGTCAATGATGGGCATGTAGGGGAAGACAAAGTTGCCACTGTCCACCGAGAGGGGAACAATGGTGGCTTCTTTCTCGAGCACCTTGAGGTAGTTCTTCCAGTCGGGCTGTGCGCTGGTGGTGACCAGGAGATAGTCGACCGGCTTGACGCCCTCGAAGGTGGGGTTGGTCTTGGCAGCGACAAACTCGTGCGCACCGAGCTGCATCGCCTCGTCCCTCTTGTTTTCGGAACCGGAGAAGACAACAACGTTGCAACCCATCTTGTTGAGGAACTGAATGGCAATGTGACCCAGACCGCCGATGCCGATGACACCGACGCGGTCGACAGAGGTAATGCCAGCGTCGTGCATAGCGCCGAAAACGGTGGCACCGCCGCACTGAAGAGGAGCAGCATGCTTGAGCGCGAGACCGTCAGGAATCTTGTGGCAGAACTCCTCGGTAATGACAAACTTGTCGCCGAAAGAAGCCTGGTCCTTGTCTGCGGAACCGTACATCTTGCTGTCGGAGCAGCTGGTGTCGCGACCCCTTTTGCAGAACTTGCAGTCGCCGCAAGAGTCATGGTTGTACCCCCATCCGACGCGGTCGCCCTTCTTCAAGTGCCGTACGCCGGACCCAACTTGGGAGATGATACCGACACCCTCGTGGCCGAGCGCGATATCCTTGTTGAGGTAGTGAACGTCGGTGAAGCAGAGGCCGGAATGGGTAATGTCGATCACCACATCGCGGTCATGGACTTGCTTTTCTCCGCCCTCAGTCTTGATGATTTTGCCGGACTTCGAGCCCTTGAAGACGGCACCAAGGTTGACGGTCGACATGCTGTTGTAGTGTTTGTCTATGTGGAGCGAGAAGAAGGGAGGATGTGTTGCGGATGAATGCAGACAAGAAGAGGATGTGTTGTGGATGAATGCAGACAAGAAGGCAGGATGGATTGGTTCAGGCGAGACTTTATAGACCTTGCTGTCGAGGCTGGAACGCAAGACACTCACCGGCACCACTTGCCACTCAAAGAGCCAGCCTATACTCCCACTGTAGCTGAGTGACAACGCGATGCGCTCAGCCGGCAATGCACCGACCTATGCTGCCGTGCGCTGAGAAAACCGCAATGCCGGGCTCATCGGACACGAGGCAAAGATCTGGCAGCGGAAAAGTCAAGCCAGCCAATAATGACGGATGGAATGCTTCAACGCCGCGGGTTTCGTATTTGGGATTGTTTGGCCTGGAATTTGGTATGATGCCATACGACATCCTTCCAGCTTGTTTTGCTCGCCGTGGCCAAGTTTCGTGTATGAGCATCATTCCGATTTTTTGATTGTCGGTGCGCCGGAATTAGAAAACGAGCCAAACACCGAAGGCTGCATAAGGACGGCTTTCCAAGGCTGCATAAGCATGGCTTTCCTTTTTGTCGAAGGCGGGCGAATAGAAGATCGCTCTTCTGCGCAAGTCGCAGGCGAGCTTGGCAAGAAATCTGTGACGCGTCTGTCGTCTGCCATTTCCATCCGCTGCATATCGGCTTCCTCTTGGGCCGGTCCAGCGGCCACACCCTACACAGGACGCCCACCACCACCACCCCTCCTCCTCCTCCTTTCCTGATCACCGCTGACCGATGCAGACGGAGTGCAATCCTGTGCGGCCATACACCCGCTTCTACTTGCGGCCCGGCGTGAAGTCGCGCGCGAGGTTGATCTACCGTTGCCGTATTTGCGCCGTATTTGCGCCGTATTTGCGCCTTATTTGCGCCGTATTTACCTTAAATCCGCACCGCCCCATCTCTTCTCCGAGAAAAATCATTTCCGGCTGTAATTACGAGCTCGGTTGACAACCAGCGGACAGATCCATCAGCATCACCGTGACAGGTCGCATCACCGTGACAGGTCGCAGAGATCCTCCTGCTGTATAGCCGCGGTGTAGGTAGGTAGGTAGGTAGGCACTCGGACTCGGACAATGAAGAGCATACGCTTGCCCGAGGATGCGTCACCATCCGGCTACCGATCTTCGTGATGGAAACGCGACACCTCACAACGACCAAGCTCGCCTGATCGGGAATGAGTCTGGGGTGCAAGACAGCTCGGCACTGTACTTTCTTCTGCCTGTTGAACCAGACACACCTGAATCATTCCCATTGTTGTACACTCATAGAAGGCCGCCTGATGCTCACTTCCCCACACTGCACAGCCCACCGTTAGCGTTACAGAAAGATAAGCGGAAGGCCTGTGACGTCTCTGCGTGATGATGGTCTACGCAGCTAGTACAGATCGGTTGGTGGTGCTGGCTGTTGTTCTCGAAGATCCTTTTTGCGTCGTGTGGGATACGCGGTGCTGTTTCCACGGGACCAAAGATCCGCAGGCGACGCCCTTTCGGTTGGCGGTTGGGAGTTCGAGCTTTAACAGTCTTGCCTTCCGCGACAGTCACAGCTGTGAATCTAACACGGAACGAATGTTCCTGCTTTAACAACGCCTGCAAAAAGGCGTCGAACGCCGCTGCCACAGGCTTAATCATGGTCAGTTAGCGGCATAAGGCCATCGGTTGGGTCGGCGTTTTTGCCGGCAATTGAGGCGGCAGCGTCAGCTGTCAAGATCACCGTGCATCCGATATGATAACCTAGGCTAGCTTTGAGACGCTCCCAGCTCCTTTTCTGCCCAGCCCGCGCAAGGTTGCCTCGCCTATCTTTTCGGATCGGCGAGAAGGCATGCTGTGGCAGCTCGGAAGCCCTGCCATGGAGTGCTCCACCAACGCCGCTCCTGTCTTGGCAAGCAAGGTGGAAACAAGGTTGCGCCCCTTTCTCACGATCCAAGCCCACCATCCTCCACCGTGCCGTTTCCCGTTTCCCACGGCCGGCGATTCTACCTTTGGCAGCGTAGCCACCAACACCCTTGGCTCTGCAGCGGGCCGTTTCATTTAGGCTCTGACAAGCCGCTTTGATGCCAGACGGATCGGCGCGACTTGCGTGGGACCGTCTGCTGCTGCTCAGCCTACGTGCCCCTTTATCAGCTGGCTAAGCAGCGCGCAGTCCTGCCGATGGCAACATCTTGTCGCGAGACTGCGCCATCGAATCGACCGGCCCGTAGGCGACCCCGGATACGATGGAACAGATCGAATTGGTCGCCCATGCGCGGGAGTTTGACGAGCAGATCGCGCAGCATCAGCTAGCCAGGGCGGTATCTCGGGACATAGCGGACAGCCAAAGCTGCGGCAAAGACGCTGGCGAGAAGGAGGCCAGGCAGAGCGGACAACACGAAGAAGAAAGCACGGCCGCCGAGACGCCTGCTCCTCTGACAAGCGGAACCAACAGCGCGGATGGGCCTGCGACGTGCAGCAACGAAGAGGTGGCAGGCCATGTCAGCAAGGATGGCGGCTGGGCGGCTTGGCGATTTCTGCTCGCCTCGGCCTCGATCGAGTTTATGATCTGGGGCGCCTCGTACGGCTACGGTTCGTTTCAGGACTACCATCAGCACAATCCAGCCTCTCCCTTCCATCGATCGTCGATCACCGCGACCTCGTCCATCGGAACGCTGCTGCTCGGCGGGCAGCATCTCATCCCGCTCGTCTCGGTGGGTATCTACGTCAGCTTTCCGTCGCTGATCAAGACGTTCAGCGCCGGCTGCGTCGCAGCCTCGTCTCTTTGCCTGCTTATCGCCAGCTTCAGCAACTCGGTCGCGCTGCTCATTGTCTTTCAGGGCATCCTTCTGGGGAGCTCGGGCGGTGCGCTCTTCACTCCCACCATCCTCTGGCTTCCCAACTGGTGGGACCGTCATCGAGGGTTTGCAACCGCATGCATCTTTGGCGGCTCGGCGATTGGCGGCATTATCTGGCCGATCCTCTTCACCCAGCTGTTGGAGCAAGTGGGTTTCCGGTGGACGCTGCGCGTGTGGGCGCTGATCCAGCTGGTCGTCTCGGGCGCCGCCGTCTTCGCGCTATCACCGGGGACGAGACTGCCGCCTGTTTCGCGGCCGATCCAGTGGAAGGGCCTGCTTCCGGGGTTTCCACGCTCGCTTCTGTCCGTGGTGACGCTGCTGAATGCGGTGGCGTTGACCATGCAGACGACGGCGTGGTACTCGGTCTCGCTCAACATCTCCAACTATGCCAGCTCGATGGGCTTTGGCAGCGCGACGGCGACGGCGATTCTGTCGGGCTTTAACGCGTCCGCGGCAGGGACCTACTTTGTGCTGGGGTACCTGGTGGACCGGTTTCCGTATGCGCTGATCATGGCGACGTCGACGGCGCTCTGCGTTGTGGTTACCGTGCTTGGCTTTGGGTTCGCCGGCGGTTCGCTGGCGCGGATTGTGGTCTATGTTGTGCTTTTCGGCGCGGCGGGGGGTGGGTTTGCCTCGTTCCTCACGCCGGTTGCGCGCGACATCGACGACCGCTCCCACGCACACGAGTTCTCGCTCCGCTTCCTCTACCTCGTCGCCGTCCGCGGCGTCGCTGCCACGCTTGGCCCCCTCATCGCCGTCCAGTTCTACCCAGACCCCCTCGGCCCCCCCGCCAGGTACGCCAGCTTCGGCTTCGCAGGCTTCATCGCCTTTGTCGCCGCCACCCTCGCCCTCTCCACCTGCGCCTCCGCCGCCCTCTATGCGCGCCACATCCTTCGCCGCCGCCGCACTTCAGTGCCCTGATCGCAAAGCCGCACCTCGGCCCCGTCTCACGCACGTCTACGGGCGCCTTTGATTCTGTGCTACGGTGTAGACTGTGCGCACGCTTGAGAGTCAGACTGGCTGTTTTAGCGTGCTAGGGGACAGGAAAGGGAAGCGAGGCGGTAGGCTACGTCTGCGAGGGCGGCGGGGGGGGAGTGTATCGGTGGATCAGGTAGGGCCAGCTGACGAAGCCGGTCTTGGCTCTGGGTTCGGGGATCTGGTCGTAGCCAAGGAGTTCGAAGCCGGCGTTGAGATAGGTGCGCAAGCCCATGGGGCTGCTTTCGAGGAAGAGGTCGAGGCCGAGGCGGTTGGCGCGGGCGATGCCGTTGTGGAGGAGGAGCGAGCCGATGCCTTTGCGCTGGTGGCTGGGGTGGACGCAGAGCAGTTTGAGCCAGAGGAACGGCTTGGCGGCCATGTAGTTTTCGCGGGTGGTGTGCATCTGGGCGAAGAAGCGCGCCAGCAGAGTGCCGGATTGCTCGGCGGCGGCGGTGGCGGCAGCAGCGTACGGCGCGCTGTCGGGGGTGACGTGCTGCCAGACGGCAAAGGCGGCCAGCTCGTCCGGCGCCGCCGCCGCGAACGCTCCCACGTACTCGTACCGCCCCGAGTCGAAGTTGCGGTACTCGGCCTCCAGCGACCGCACCCCGCGCTCCGCCCCCGTCAGCACCCGCCCCTCCGCCACATCCACCTCACTCTGGATCAGCTGCGAGACCTCATCCACCGCCGCATTCGCAGGATCCCCAAACGCTGCCCCATGCACCCCGTTGACCGCTTCCACGTCCTCGCGCCCCAGCGCGCGCAACACGTACCCCGCCATATCCACTGCCTCGTCCCAGGTCCAGGAGCGCTTCACAAACGTACCAGTGTCAGTCTCGGTGGGGAAGAGAAATCAGAGCGCGACCGGCCAGCGCAGAGCCAGTCGCAGCCGGCTTTTTATAGAGCTTCAGCGGCTACAGCCAAGCCAGCATCGCACCGCGCAACACCTGACAAGGCTGTGCCCTTGATCACAGTCGCTTTTCTCGTGCGCTGCAGGTTCGAGTCACCGCCCGAATGAACCGCGGTGGCCGAAATTGCACACCGGCCAACTCGCCGCGCCGGAGCGCAGCAATGCGTCGACGGCGGCTACACAGACGGAAGGAAAGCACATGCTGCGCGGCAAGGGTACTGTGCTTTGCGAGTCGGGCGCTGCGCATCGGTGGGCGGGGCCTCTGCGCGCGACGTCGAGGCGTAGCGGTGCTGTTCGTGCTCGAGCCGCTGCAGGAGGCGCTCTCTCTGCTCGCCGACGTGTCTGCGGAGCGAAGGGGGCGTAGGTAGGGGATTGGATGCAGCTGCCGGTGGGACTTGGGGCGGGGAGGGGGTGGGTGGGTGGTCGTAGGCGTATTGGACCCAAGGGCTGCGGTCGTAGTTGGCGAGTTCGAGTTTGCCGCTGCGGACGAAGGCCTGGAGTTCGTGCCAGAAGTGGGTGGCGGTGGCGGTGCCGAGGAACTCTGCGAGGAGGTGGATGCTTTCGTCGGCACCCATGGGCAGATGGCGGACGAGGGAGAGGATGTAGGTGGTGAGGAAGTCGACGTCGAGGTCAGGCCAGACGCGTAGTTCGCGGCGGGTGAAGGAGCGGATGCGGTGGTAGAGTGTGCTGGCGTTCTGGGCGAAGAGCCCCCGGATCTGCGCTGGCGACGGGCAGGCGCGGTAGCCCGTATGGCGGTTGGCACCGACGTGCAGCACGTATGCCCCGCGAGCGTACACCTGGCGGCGCCTCTCGAGAGCCCACTCCTCCGTCTCGCCCGGCGTCGTCGTGCGCGACCGCAGCGCGACCTCTGCGCCTTCGCGCTGCCGGGCCCGTCGCGCCCGC
The DNA here is from genome assembly GCA_023212725.1 of Tranzscheliella williamsii. Classification (NCBI taxonomy): domain Eukaryota; kingdom Fungi; phylum Basidiomycota; class Ustilaginomycetes; order Ustilaginales; family Ustilaginaceae; genus Tranzscheliella; species Tranzscheliella williamsii. Next base: position 24,281 of record JALBYF010000002.1, read on the forward strand.
GCCGCCTGGACCCGCTCCACCAGCGCGCGCCGCCCCTCGCCCATCCTCGCCACCGTCGGGGCGCGGACAGTGACGGGCAAGAGTTGATGCCGGAGGTAGTCGTCCTCGCCGCGCAGAGCGTGCAGCACGTGGTCGCCCATCGCCGCCTGGCACAGCGGACAGCGCCGCTTGACCTCGCTCCACCGCAGCAGACACACAAAGCAGAACTGCGAGTGCAAACACCCCGGCAGCACCGTCCGGTCCTCGATCGCAGACAGGCAGATCAGACAGCACCCGTCCACCTCCCCATCCCCTTCGCCCCCGCCCCGCTCGTCCTCATCACCGCCCGGCTGCCGCTGCTTGCCCTTGCCAACAGCATCACTCCCAGCATCCACCGCGGCTTCGGCGACCTCGTCGGCGCGCTGCGTGCCGCGTGACTCCTGCTGCCCGCTCGTCACCATCCATCAACCAATGTGGTAGGTCGCCAAACCGCGCTCTCAACCCAATCAACAATTTCGCCCTTGACAGCCCGCTCAACTAACACGCACATACAGTACACTGTGACGGTGACTCTGGTATGCGACGGTGACTCTTGCCATGCCAATGCGAAGCGACACCAGCTGCTGCCTTTGCCATTTCCACGGCTAGATGCAAAAGCGGGCGCGGAGGGGGACGGGGGGCTACCTCATCGCGGCGCCGATGTGCGACTTCCAGCCGGGGGCGCGCTCGAAGCCGTTCGAGCCGTGCTGGAAGTCGAGAAGCGTCTGCTGGATGTCGTGCTTGTTGGTCATGACGAACGGGCCGTACTGGAAGACCTGCTGGTCGAGCGGTTCGCCGGCGACCAGCACGATGTGCGCCGGGTCGGACGCGGACGGGTTGCGGATCACGACGCCGGTGCCCTCGGTGTCGAGCACGAGCGTGTGGTGCTGGGCATACGTCTCTTCCTTGTCCGTCGGCTCACCGACGGCGATGGAGCCTTCGAGGATGTAGATGAATGCGTTAAATGCGGGGGGGATGGGCTGCGGGAAGCGTGCGCCGGGGTCGAGGTGGATGTCGAGGTAGAGCACGCCGCCGTTTTTGGGGAGGAGGATGGGGGAGGTGGCGCCGTGGGATTCGCCAGCGATGACCTTGGTGGACCAGCCTGTGCCCTCGGAATGGGACGGCTGGTCGGGGCGCGGGGTGGCGGTGGGGAGCTGGGCGGCACGGAACTCCTGGTAGCTGGGGGGGTCCTTTTTCGCGGCTGCGGGCAGGTCGACCCAGAGCTGGAGGCCGACGGGGTCGGGCAGGGGCGCGCCGTCGGGAGTGCGGTGGAGGGGCATCTCTGCGTGCATGATGCCGCGCCCGGCGTTCATCCACTGCACGTCGCCCGCCTCGATCGTGCCGGCATGCCCCGCAAAGTCCTCGTGCTGCGACGCCCCCTCGAGCAGCAGCGTCACCGTCGTCATCCCCCGGTGCGGATGGTCTGGAAACCCCGCCCCCTCCCCAATCCGGAAATGGTCCAGCATCAGGAACGGCGACAGATTCCGCAGCGACGGCGTCCCAATCGACCGCCGCACCACCGCCCCCGCCCCCTCCCCCGTCTCGATGCTCCGCACCTTCTTCGCCACCGCCCGTGTCGCGCCCATCTCGCCGCCTTGCCGTTGCGTTCGCTGACCTCCCAACAGCACCTCAATCGCCAGTACCACAACCAGTACCAGCACAGAAAACACTAGTCTCCCAGGTCGGTACGCCCTGCCCTGACCCGTCTTGGCGGTCGCGCTGCTGCTCCTGCTACTGCTCGCGCTGCTCGTGCTCGTGTCTGCGCTTATGCTTGTGCGTGCACTTGGGTCGGTCGCGGCGCTGCTGTTTCCCATAGCCTAGTGGTCCGCTGCTGCTGTAGAATGTGCTGAGGCTGCCTCTGTTCAACACCTTGCCGGCCGCTTTATATCGCCCGCTCCCCATAGCATGGTCCGTACAGTTGTGAGTGTCAGTCCGGGGTCGCACGTAAAGTCCGGCAGAGCGCTTTCCACCGACACGGCCGCATTATCCCCGACGTCCGGCCGATCTAACAGCACCATGCGGGCTGGGAGTTGGGTGGCACAGGAGTTCGCAGTGGCTTGCTTCCATGGCGGCCTGTCGGCTTGGCGGGGGTAGAAAGACAGATGAGTAGCGTCGGCATGGGGGTAGGCGGGAAAGAGACGGGGGAAGGCGGTTCAGTCGAGGTAGAAGGTGAAGTGGTGGAGGGTGCGCTGGGCGACGCGGAGGAACTCGTCGGCGATGTGCCAGGTGGAGGCGACGGCCTTGAGCTCGTTGCCCATGTCCTGGAGGACGATGGGCCACTCGTGGATGGACTGGCCGAGCAGGACGGCGCCGTCCTGGACGCGGCCGTGGTGGAGCCAGCAGAGCTCGTGGGTGTCGAAGCGCTGTTGTTGTGCATGGGCGATCGAGCAGGGCGCCGGGCGGCTGGCGTCCAGGTGGACGCAGAGGTCCGAGATCAGTTCCAGCGGGGTCTCGCGTACCGCGGCGGGGCAGGCGCAGGCGGGCCGCTGCGCGGAGGATCGCCGCGTCTTGCAGAGAATGACCAGGGTGCCGTACGCGTGGCCGAGGCCCTCCAGGATCGTCGGCGTGAGCGTCGAGAGGCGCGGCATGCTCATAAAGTTGGCGATCACCGCACCGGCATGCATCGCCGCCCAGCGTTGCACCTGGATGTCGACGTAGGGACACCTCGCTGGATCCATACAGCTCTCGCAGCGCAGCGGGATCTGCGTTGTCTCGGCAGGATTCTCATCCTGTCCCGACCAGAGCGCGCGGACGACATGCAGCGGATTGTACAGCGTCGAGAGCTGGATGCAGTGGTAGCGGAAGTGCAGGTAGAACCGGTCGTTGCTCGGGCCCAGGCTGGGCGGCCGCGCTTTCGCCTCGCCTGTGGCGCCCAACCCCTCGTCGGGCTTGTAAGACTGCTCAAACAGCTTCATCCACTCCGACAGCCCCGAGAGCATCCTCTCTTGGGTTAAATAGCACGGCTTCAGCGACGTAGGCGCGCGACGGCAGTGAAACTCGCTCCTGTTGGTGCCTGGCGTGGGCGAACCGGGCGCAAAATCCAGTGCGTACGATCCGGGACTGCGGTACGGCGGAGTGTGGCGGCTAAGCCAGGCGAGATGAAGCGCCTCGAGCAGACTGGCCAGCGCAAAATGCTCGGTCAGCGTGAAGCGAAGCATCGCCTCCATGTCGGCTTGGTGTTTCCTTTTGTCGGTGGGGACGACGGGGTCAATAGCGAGCAGATGGTCGAGCACTGCGCCGATCTGGCGCTTGCCCGCCGCCAGCGGGCGTCCGTGGCGTTCGCGGGTAGCTTTTTGCTGCAGCACCGCCTTGGCCCACTCGATCGCTGTTGGCGCATCCCAGATCGACTCAGCGCTGGGGAGCAGCGCTTGGTTGACGATCACATTCATGCTCCTCATCTTGTGGTAGCCAATCATAAACTCGACATGGTGCGACTCGGTGAAGCTGTGGGCGAGCATGATCCGGTTGATCTCTTCGGCGTCGGACCACTGCTTCCAGACACCATGAAGCCGATCCAGGAGGCTCTTTTGCTCGGCGGACAACCTCTGCGTGCTGGCGTCGCGTGCCAGCACCTCGAGCTCGACCAGTGCCATCTGGATGGTAGGCCCTAGCAAGCGTTGCAGCGAGTCTTCCCAGGGTCCAATCAGAAACCAGATGCCCTGCCTCCAGCCGTGGTCACGGCAGAGCGCCGAGCCGGTGAAGGTGCTGTAGATGAGCTTGCGCAGGATGCCGTCGTCACGACACATAAAGCCGTAGAGAATGGCGTAGGACATCACCGTGATGGCTTCACGCATCTGCTGAGGCGAGTCGAGATAGAAGACGGCGCCCGCCCAAATGCTTCGAAAGATGAGATGCCAGAGCTCCTGGCCGTAAGCCTTGACATCGGCCCTGGGCTGCCACAAGGTGCCTAACTGCAAGAGCGACATAAAGACGTACGGACGCTCGGCAGCCAGTCGCCGATGATCCAAGAGCCAGTAGGCTGGCAAGATGGGCAGCAGGGTGCGCAACTGCCGCGACGCCGAATTGAAGAGCGAGGCAGCGGTCAGCCGCGGCGGTTTCTTAGGGATGTTGACACCATGCAGGACCAGGTCGCGTGTCCGTGCTCCGATGTTGGTGGCTGCCTGGTCGCCCACCTTCTCCACCAACCGGCTCATTTCGTCGGCATCCTCAACTCCTCCTGTATTGTGATTGGCTGGACGAGGCGTGCCAGGCGTTGATCGACCTGATGTGTTCGCCGTCTCGGTGAAGGTAACGAACGGCACGCCACTAGAAGCCCCTTGCGGCGCCGGCTGGGTATGCTGTTGGTGATTCTGAGATGACTGCTGTAACCCGTGCGGTGGTGGTTGTGGTTGTTGCTGCGACTGTAGCTCGTGCTGTGGCTGTTGTAGTTGCTGCTGGGCAGGCTGCTGAAGATGCTGCGATGGATGCTGCTGCTGCTGCTGCTGCTGTTGTTGTGGTTGAGATTGTGTGAGTAGTGATTGCTGTGAATGTGGAGCATAGGGTTGCTGTTGAGCCGGAGGCAATTGCGGGTAGGGGTTGGCCAAACGGAATGGGTCGGTAGTAAAGTCGGGTGCGATGGGCTGGATGTCAACCGAGCCGCCGATGGGGTCGTGGGGGACGAAGCTGGAGATGGAGTCCATCAGGATGGACTGGAGGATCTCATCAAAGAAGTTTTGACCCTCTGTTTCTGACATAGCTGCGGTAGAGGTGGAGCCCCACGAGGGCGATGCAGCCGAGAGCGACGGCATAGGCAGCGTTGGATCAGCGAACGGGGCATCTGTGCGATACGCGTTGGAGGCCATGCCCTCGGAGTGCATGTTGTTGTACATGGCCGCGAGCGGAGGCTGACTGCTTGGGCCGGCAGAAGCGCCGCCAGAGGTACTCTCATATATACCTGGGTTGGACGAAGCAGAACTCCAGGGCGAGCCTTTCGCGTGTGCGGCATGATCGGAGCGCGAATAGGGATGGTAAGAATGGGACTTTTGGAAGCCGTGAGGCTGGCTCTGGTGATGAGCGTGCCGTACAGCGCCGACAGAGGAAGCGGACGAAGTGACTTTGCCGGAAGAAGGTGAAAAAGTGCACGAGCTAGCCACTGTGTCGGCTGTAGAGGTGGAAGTGGAAGCTTGCGGAGTGTTAGAAACGTCGTCAGAGGTTCTCGATGCATTCTGCTGGACTGGCGATACCGACGCGCGGCCGTTTCGTGCATCGTCGGAAGTGATCTCTGACTTTACACGCCGAAAACCGGAGGCAGCGTCGAGAGGAGCGCCAAGAGAGGCAGGGTGGGCTGCGTTTGTGTCTGATTCAGAGTCAGGATCGTCCTGGTCCGGATCGGAGGCGGAGGCGGAGGCCAACGTGCGGTTGGGCTCGCTGACACTGATCCTGACCGCCCCCAGGTCGGGTTTGTCGGGATGAATGCGCTTCTTGTGCCTTTGGAAGCTGTCGATGCGCTTGAACTCCTGGCTACAGTCCGGACAGCGCCAGACAGCGTCATCGGAGTGAGAGAGCAGATGGCGCCGCAGATGTACCGGCTTGGAGAAGAGATAGTGGCAGCCAATGTGCGGGCAGGTAATGGACTTGGGCATCGTCGTGGCCCCTGATGCTATCAGCGACGACAAGGAAGCACTCCAATCCCTTACGCAGCCACAACAAAGAGAAGCGGTGAGGAGGAGGTGAAGGAGAAGGTGGTGAGGAGGAAGACCAAGTGGAGGCAGTGGTAACCAGGACTAGGCAAGGTAACCACCGAGCAATTGAGATTTTTATCGACGAGCCAGACAAGCGCGCTCTAACACATGCTTCCGCATCTGGGGATGGATATCGTGTATGGATGTGAAAGCGGTTACCGCCCCAACATACCGATGCCTGCCATAAGAAATGCGGACAAGGTGGATCGAGCCGGCCGTGTGAGTGTATCAGGAATGTTAAAGTTTGGACATTCACTCGCTCGCTCGGTTTGGGCGCGAATCACGCGCCAACCGGGACGGCAGCTGCTCTGTTGCGCATGCCCGAATCGAAGGCTGCAAGCGGGCCGAGCAGCGTACTACTCACCACTCACAGTATGCGAATGTGAATGGTCCTGCTGCAAAGGCAGGTGGTAACCCCAGCCCGCCCCGCATTTCGAGCTTGCATCTGAGCGGGCAGAGGTGTTGACCTAGCCGGCCCCGTGCTTGGGCCTGCCTCGCTCCTCCATCTCATACTGGTTCCCGTTGTTTGCCTTCCCTCTGTTCGTGTTTGTGTCTCGCTCGCCCTCTTTGCCTATCTGCAAACGTTAGACCTGCCCTTGCTTCTTTGTTGTTGCCATTGACGCACGCTGCCGTTCGTCAAGCATAACCGCACGATGAGCTCGCTTACGATCAGCTCCTTGGGCCAGCGCCTCGCCGCGTACTACACCACACTGACCACCACCAAGGCGGGCACGGTCTCGGTCGTCGTGTTTGCGCTCTGGGCGGTTCGTCTGCTTCTGCATCGACGCAAGCGTGCGGCTGCCAAGAAGGCGTGGTCGAACCTCTCCTCCGAGGTCGCCGTCGTCACCGGCGGCTCCGGCGGCATCGGCATCGAGGTTGTCAAGCGGCTTGCTGCCAGGGGCATCAAGGTGGCCATCCTCGACGTCGTCGAGCCCAAATCCGCCGTCCTCTCCTCCCGCGTTAAGTTCTACCGCACCGACCTGACCGACTACAACAACATCCTCGCCGCCTCCAAGCAGATCGACAAGGAGCTCGGCCCCGTGACCATCCTGATCAACAACGCCGGGGTCGCCAACCCGGGCGGAAGTCTGCTTGAGGCGGATCCCGCCAAGACCAAGCTCACGCTCGAGGTGAATCTGCTTTCGCATTTCTACGCGCTCCACATTTTCCTCCCGCACATGATCCGCAGCAACCACGGCCACGTCATGGCCACCGCCAGCGCCGCCTCGTTCATCATGCCCGCCGGTGGCGCCGACTACGGTGCCACCAAGGCCGGCGTCCTCGCGCTGCACGAGACCCTCCAGCTCGAGCTCGAGCTGCTCTACCAGAACAGGACCGGCGTCCTCTGCAGCATCGTCCACCCCTACTGGATCCGCACGCCCATGACCGAGGTCATCTTCAATGAAAAGTTTGTGAGCAAAATGATCCTCCCCTCCACCGTCGCCGAGCGCATGGTCCAGCAGATCGTCAACGCCCGCAGCGGCAGCGTCTACGTCCCCGGCTGGATCGGCAACCTTGCCTTTATTCGCGTCCTTCCGCACTGGCTCCAGCACAGACTCCGTCGCGATGCTTCGATCAAGCTCGGAGCCTCCAGGATCGAGTCCCGCCCTGCACCCAAGATGCCCTAGCGCCCCCTCCTCCTTCCCCTCTCTCGCCTATCTGCGCCGAGGTTCGATGAATGGAATTGTACTGTCTGTATGCGATAGTGATGCAGTTCAAGCATGGCGACATGTGCAGTGGTGCGCGCCAAACTAGGCGTTTTTCTGGATCATGATGAAGCAGAGGGGCCAGCGGAGGTGGAGTTCCGAGACGTCCTTGCCGTTGTTGGCGCGGCGGATGTGGGCGCGGAGCTGGGCGAGGAAGCGGTCGACGATGTCGTTTCCGGCGTGGTCGTCCTTGTCCGAGGGGTGTTGGTCGAGGTAGGTGTGGGTGGCGGACCAGGTGCGGAGGTAGCTTGCGAGCTGCGGCCAGGAGAGGTGTTTGTCCATGGTGCCGTCTCGAATGAGTTCCTGCTGCGCGGCGGCGGGGAGAGAGGAGTTGGCGAGCGGGGTGGAGGCGAGGGGGGGCCAGGAGGACCAGAACTGGGCGGGCTGGAGGCCTGCGGTGGAAAAGGTGCGGCGGACGATAGAGTGGGGATTCCAGCGCGGGGCGAGGTTGGGGAAGCTGGTTGGGAGCGGGATGGGGCCGAGGCCCTGGTTGACGATCGAGCGGCCGGGCTGTTCCCAGTACTCGCCGATGCTGTCGATGTGCTCTGCCTCGCCGCGCGGCGGGCTGCCGTCGCCGCGGGGCAGCGAGAAGGCATCGAGCAGCGCGCGGGTCGAGGGGAAGTCGGGCAGGAAGAAGTCCGGATAGCCGTACAGGCATACGCTGCCGCCGGGCTTGAGCACGCGCGTCAGCTCCGGCCAAAAGCGCCCATAGTCGAACCAGTGCGCCGCCTGTCCCGAGGTGACCAGATCCACGCTCCCATCCGCCAAGAACCCAAGCTCCTCCGACGAGCCCTGCCGGTACTCCAGCTGGCCCAGCCGACCTTTGCTCCCCTCCTCCGCACTCGGCCGCAGTGACCCCGGCAGATCGGCAGACTCGGGCCGCACCGCCGCTTCCACCATCTTCACCGACGGATCAACCCCAATCACCTTGTCAAAGTGCGGCAGCAGCGACAGCGTCGATATGCCCGGCCCACATCCCAAGTCCACTGCAAGGCCCGAGCGCGATGCAGCCGCGCCTTCATCCGCCGGCGACACAGGCGCTGCGCGTGCAACCCTGCCCGTCTGCTGCCCGAAGTGGTAGGTCAACACCTTCTCGTGCGCCCACTTCGGATAAGTCGGGCGGAAGGCCAGATAGGCAGCCGCGTCAAACGACGTCTTGGAAAACGTGGCCATGCTCAAGAAGCGCCGATAGTGCTTCCTTCCTAAGAAGCTTCACGTGGGTCGGATAGGATCTCCGTCTTGCCGCTCAGGATAGGAAGAGTAGTTTGTCGCGCGAACAATTGGACGGAGCGGGCACAGCTGAGGAAGCCTGGATGCTTTCTTATGTGTTGGCGAGGTGTGCTGCGTGGTCGATGTGGTGGTAAAGGCGATTCCCGTCAACGCCGCCGGTTGGAGCCCCACATCCATGTGGGCGATGCAAGGGACGAGCGACGGACAACGCAACCTAACAGTGCGGTGCCATATCGGCCCCCACACTGTGACTCACACTCACACTGAGACTTGTAACTGAACGGCTGAGCTTAGAGCTGCTCACACAAGAATCATGAAGAATCCCTGGCAAATCCTTCAATCTCCGAACGATCCACACGGTCAATGCCGCCCACTCCGCTGTCCGGCACTGAAAGCCACTGTCAGTCTCCAACACCTGCGATCAAAAGGCAGCACAGGCCCGTCTTTGTAGATCACATGCGAGGGTAAGATTGTGATGAGAGGGGCGGTGGACAGAGACAAAAACAGACAGAGAGGACTAGAGATGATCGGGGAAGGCAATGCTGTTGATGTGGAGATGCAATAGGCCAAGGGGATGCTGTAGGTCGAGGTCGAATGCGAATTGCTAAATGCTGGATGCTGGTGCTGAAATCGAGTGCTGAGTGGTGTTGGTGGTTACAATTGCTGCTTAGGAATGTTTGATAATGGTACTGAATGCTTGAGATGGTACGGAATGAGTATGTGGGTGGCCCTGAAGGAGTAAATTACCTAGTATGGTGGCCTCTTCCCGACGAGAAATCGGTCAGAAAGCAATCCAGGCTGTGGATGAAACAAAGGCGCCTGCGGTCACAAGCACGTCTGCGGTATGGCTACTGTTTGGGGCTAGCGTTCGTCACGGTCCAGCGGCTTCTGGCAAACTGTCCGGAAAGTGTGCGCAAGAGACCAGGCCGAGCTATTGGCATCTGCGTGCTGGATGGGGTGGCCAGAGCTCGATCTTCAAAGTCGGCACGTGCCAGGACGGTCTGTAGTAAAGGCTCGGGCGGCTCGGCTGCCGAAGGTGATCGCAATCGTACCACCGGCGAGGGCGGTCGCAACACGGATGCATTCAGTGTGGACAGTCGATCGAAGGTATGCTGCTCCGGCTTCCTCTCACGAGTGGCGGAGAGTAAGCCTCGATGGCGGAGGTCTATTTGCTGCAGTGGCTTCTTGCCTCCTTCAGCAAACTGTGTCTCAAGCGCCATGCTTTCGGCTGGATCTTCTGATTCTCCGCGACCAGATGACGTCGATGCGGGCAGGAGCGGCGAAAAGGGCCCAGTGTTGTGGCTGTTCGCAAGTGTCCAGGAGGACATCCTCGTCTCGTCACCGGTATCATGTACAGATACAGCCAATGTGCTATGGCGTGGCTCCTGGGATGAACGATGCATGTACCCAGGCTGACTGCCTCTGCCATGTGATCGTACGACCATATGAGGACCGGCACCGCTGATATTGCTTGCCAAGCCAGTTCCAGCGATCGTGTGATCCAAGGATGTCATGGCGGTCAGAGTACCCGATGGATGCTGTCTCTTCGTAGAAATATGTTCGTTTGTGTCCGCAGCCCAACGTTCACCATTTGGGTCCGAGTTCAGCGGCTCTGCGCCATCTTGCTGCTTACTTTGTGGGTTGAAGCGATCCTTCGTCAAGTGGGATTGTTTGATGGCGATACCTAGGCCGTCGACCGCGACGGCATTGTCGAGACCAGACTGCGGAGACCTGACTTCTCGAAGCAGGCTATACCAGCCGTCGTCTGGACCAGAATAGGAAGAAAAACGATCTGCACCTTGACCTGGCGTTTCTACTTGGTCAACTAGCTTCTCGGTCGATTCAAGCGCGCGGGCTGCAAACACCACCCGTATGGATTTGTGCAAGTAAATTTTTGCTGACGCTGACCTCGTCTTTGGCTTCGAGATGGCACTGCGTCTGAACCGGTCCGCATCTCGGCCTTCAAAACCTGCCTTCGAAGCTGGAGAACGCGTCTTCGGCGTCATAGGTGGCGCGCAGAATTGAAGGTGGACAGCAAATCGGAGGGTCTCTCTTGATACGGCGCGTGCCGGGGCCCGCGTTGGAGGGCACGGAACTGAGCTATCCTGCTGCGGTGTTGAGACGGGTCGCGGCGTTACCAGAACGCTCTTCTGGCGAACAAACGTCTTGGTGCCTGCTGGCATATCTGTGAGGTCATAAGGGACCAGGAAGAGCTTGATGGCGTTCAGACTTGGATACTTGACAATGAGTTGCACCTGGCCCTTTGGAGGTACGGCGTACCCAGGGAAGCCAGGCGGATCAGATAACAATGCCGAGGTATTGATTTCAATGTTGGACATGCGTGCGGACAAGAGCTGATCATGGTAGTGCCCTTCCAGGTCGATCGTACCGACATAAGGGCTCCCAAGCGCTGCGGTTGATTCCGCATGTGTGCCGGTGGCAGATACGTTGAAATTGTAGAAGTGGGCTGGAAACTTGACATGTAAATGTGGGGGACAGCGAAGGGACGGCTTGCATCGTCCGATGCCGAGTACGCCGATCTCAGCGTCGAAGTGAAGAGGCTTCGATGCGGGCATGGACATGCGTCCACTAAGCAGAGACTCCTGATAAGACCCGACCAAGCTGCCCAAACTCGGCGAAGGGCTCTGAGCTGAAGGGCTATGGGTGGATGACCGACGCCGACTTTGCGATCTGGAGTCGCCTGACCGGGGTGGAGAAACAAAGGCGCCCGTGTCCATAGCCGGCGACCAGCGTAGGCCATTCTGGGCGCCGCCGAAGCGAGCAGGCCCACTCACTTGACGCGGCAAGGTGCGTACAGGAGAATGGGGCTCCCTAGCCAGTTCTCTCTTTCCTAGACTACCATTACGACTTTCGGAGCGATCATCGAAAGAGGAGAGAGGTGACTGGGCAAGCTCGGGGCGCCGGTGACTTGAGCGCGAGGCTTCCGGCGCTAAAGCGGACCGGCTGAGCGGGCTGTTGGGGAATGCGTTCGAAAACGACATGATGGTGTACAGTCTTGTGCACGGTAGGTAGGCGATGGTGGCTGACTGCGACGGGCTGGTCAGGATTTGCTGTCCCGCATTTTTGCTACAGGATCAACGCTTTGGCGAACTTGTACCTGTAGGTGCAATGGACTCGAGTGGAGCACTGCCGCATTGTCACAGCATCCTATTTAGCTTTATCGTAGTGGCCAAAGTGGACAAACGAGTGAGGCATGTTCTGGCTGGTCTGCTGTTTGCAAGGCCGGGGAGGTCGTTGTCATCACAGTAGTCGGATGATGAGCACTGTGAGATATATACTGACATGTGAGTCACAGTCAGAGTGCATATATGATTAAGTTCGGGCGCGACCAACATGAAGGTATATAAAATTACAGAGAGTAAGGAAATGATACAGCGAAACGACCTTTTCAAGTAAGGCAACCTCCTCTCCCGATCCCCCGTCAGACCCAATGGCCTACCCGTGCATGTGATGCTTCTCTCGTTCAGGCCTGTTGGGCTAATGTCGTACCGGAGGAAGGCCGCATGAGCTAGGTAGAAAGGACAGCACTGTCATAAGACGCTTCTTTTGACAGCCTTTCAAAGGATGTCGTTGAGCAGTCGCTGATGGACGGGGAAGCTGAAGCTCCTCATTTGCTCGACTTCAATCGGGAGATGTGCTTTTGTGCTTCAACTTGCAAATCGGGAAACCGGGAGGAAAAGGGGGATGATTTCCCTTCCCGGGGTTTGATAAAAACACGACAGAGGTTGATCACCGCACGACATTACCCGATAGCGATCTTGAGCTTTTTCACAAACATTTGCTTAGGTGTCACATGAACACCTGCCATTATGTTGTGTGACATCGTGCGATGTCTACAGTCGTCTGGTGTTGACGATCACGATGCTACTTGAGAGTCAGATCGAGTGATGTCCAGAGAGTGTCGATGAGCTGCCGCTCAAAGTTATGATAAATACCATGTTTATTGTCCCGGATGAAGTTGCAACGGGCTAAGACTTGCATACCTATCGGGAATTGTCGTGTGGTGATCAATATTTGTCGTGTTTTTATCAGCCCCCTTTCTCTTAAGTTATCCGTGAAAATCACGATAATTAGGACAGGAAATCCATGATGAACCGTGCTAGGGCTCGTGCAGTCTAACAGATAGTCAGGTCAACAAACCAAAAGCCACTTATGAATCGCTGGTCACAAGACGAAGCAACACGGTCAAAAGCGCGCTGGCCTGCCATCCCAAAATTGTATAAACCTATGACTGGCTCTTGACCGGCCTGCATATATTGTGATAGCCATTTTCTAGTATGTAGTTCGGTTTACCCCACATGAAGGGTCCTTAGCTCGTCTGGGCACTCGTAGGCAGATTTCTGGTACATTGCGACCCAGGCCAAGTTGCAGCCTACCTCTTAGCCACCGTGCGCCAACAACAAAGCAGATCAAGGTTCTCTACATTGCTACCGGCAGCGTAGTACAACATGTCATAGATTGCCCACACAACGTGGCACATCGGCTTCTCTTCAATACAGCGCCAAACGCTTCTCCGGTGGACACGATGCAGCCTGGTTCATCCGATCCAGTTGCTATGCAGCATGCCAAGCATGTTTCATTCCTTCACCGATGCCAGGTGATCCCCGAAGGAGACTGCAAGGAGCTTCGAAAGCTGGTAGCGTTGTTGTCTCAGAGCCAGCAGGCAAGGCTGGACGATCCGGCTACCAGGCGACCGTCTTCTTTGTCTAGAAGCATCCCAACAGTGTGCAAGAAGACTTTCAACATCCACGCCCCGTCAGGCTGGAAAAACAGGCTGCCGAGCTGGACTATGGATACATCTGCCATTGCAAGTGGCCTGTCATCAGCATTTGGTGGCCCATCGCAGCATAGCTCATCTGCTATCTGCGGAGGGGCGTCAATACAGCGCTCTCACCTCGCGGTAGAAGCACACCTCGTGGCCTCTGCTAAAACATGCGTCACAACTCGAGTCGGCGGTATCGACTTCGCCGAGATCAGCGACGAGTATCAGAAGTTGGTACACGGCAAGCACGAGCCAGAGGAGGTCATACATGCTCAGCCGAGTTCTGCGCAATCGAGTAAAGGGATCAGCGTCACTATTCCGGCCGTGCAGTTCAAAAAGAGCAGAGCAGCTGCCGCCAAAAGCCAGCTTCCGCCTAAGAGTTGTTTGACCCGCTCGCGTACACTCGCGACGTCAACATGCAAGGCAGAAGCTTTCGCCTACGAGTTGCAACCGTTGCGAGCAATCCGGACCAGCAGTGACGACGCTCACCATCGAAGATGCCGACGTGCAGAAGGAATCCCCATCTCTGCCGCCTTTCCTCTCGAATCTCCGCAAGCTGAAGCCGCCTCTGGAGCGAAAGACACCTTGGACCTAGTAAGCGGTACTCCGGAGTGTGATCTGCGGACGCATTCGAAATGGAGCAAATTTCGGAGGCTAGCGTCAGAGGAATTCGCACAAGGCTCGCACCAATATCTCCATACTACGTCTGCCAGTCTGAACTGGACGAAAGTGAAAGACGAGCTGAGGGCGGGCCGTTGGCCTTTCGAGCTGCCATTGAACCCTGATTGCAGCTGCAAAGGTTGTCAGGACCGGATCGAACTTGGTTTAGAACCGAATTACCAACCCAGATGGTCCCGAGCGGCGCGGCTGCAATGGCTCGAAGCGCAAGAGCAAGCTACCGTCAACGTCGGAGAAAGGAACAGTATAGGCTTTGGGCCCGGACAAAAGTCGACAAGTCGAGCCAGCATCCAGGCAGACGAGATGGATAAGCTTCGTGGGCAAACAGCCCAGCCTATGTCCACTGCTGAGCTTGCTGCTGAAAACTCGTCGCCGGTGATTGAACGAGGGGAGTCCGAATTGATTATGGCTGAGCCGCTCCCACTTGACGCCTCCTCTCTTCACGAAACCCATCACCGAACCGAACACAGCGACGATACGCTGAGGGAAGAATTAGCAGCCAAACGGAGAATGTCCAGGCCGATTTCGTCCCGCCGTCCTGGAGCCAGGAGCATGATGCGGCAGCTCGAGGAAGCGGAGCGCAGAGAACGGGAAGCTGCACGCAGCCGGTCTCAAAGTCGAGACCGACGTCCATCGCTGAGCGTGACTGACTGCACTGGCTCTAGTCGCGTCTTTCGTGCAGAAGTCTCGCCATCGACGATGGCGGCTACTTTGTCTTCGAAAGACAATGCCTCGACCATCTTCTATGATGGCCACAATGCGATTTCGCAGCAAGGTTCGCAATCACGTTCACCTGACTCGACACCCAGTCCTCGTCTGGACTCTCCAGATACCCTTTTCTCGGTTGCCAGCATGCTTAAAGCGCTCAGCCCTGGCTCATCAGCTATGGGCGCTCCCGTCGGCATGCCATCGCCGTGCCATCGCTAGGTGTGATTCGGTTTAGCGTGTCGCACGCCGGGCCGCCGCTTCCAACCGCCCCTGTCCAAGTTTACGAAAACACTCTTATACCGTTTTATACCCCGCACACGTCTCCGATCCGTGCTGCTACGTCGCCATGGTGTATCTCAGTATGGCTGTTTATGCTAATGATAACCACGAATGATACCATCGCTCCACAACGCCTGCAGCTCACTTTCGCACGAGTCGGGCCAAGCTAGCTTCGCAGCTGGCGAGAATCTTACAGAGCCATTCATTTGGGAACGCGTTGTTGCGGTGTACGTCAGGAGTGTGGCCGGATGACTGAGCACGCAAATGCCTAAATGAACAGGGCACGTCGACGTCAAACCCTGCATAGATGGCGTGCTCATTTCGCACTTAACATGGCTTGAAAATGGTTCAATTCTGAGAATCTGTCCGTGTCTTGGATGGCAGAAATTGTGCAGACCCTTCCAGAGGCTCTGCTGAGGTTGTTTTGCTTTGCTGTACGGCAGATAGCGTCATCTGCCCCGAGATCAAAGTTAACAGTTTGCCAGGATCTGTAGCGCTCGAATCCAAGTTAACAGTTTGTGGCATGACTGTGAAGTTAACAGTTTCCCAGCATCTGTAGAGCGTTTCATCGAGCACGACATCGGCTCATCTTGTATTCTTTCGTCGCAATCGCAGTCGCAAGCCGGAGTCAAGGTCCAGGTGTCCCGTACTGCATGCACTGCATCTCGCCGTCACATAATGCTGCCGTCCGCACCGTGCAGCCTGCGCAGGCTTGCAGGTGGAACGATGTCGCAATCCAACCTGGCAGCCTTACATCTGCTCACAGCACGGCGTCTGGAGCGTCGTCAGCCACGGGCACCATCGCCCTAGCCCTAAACCCCACCATCTTTGCATCTTGGCGGTGCCTCCGCAGATTTCTCAATAGCCCCGATGGCCTTCCTTAGGTCCGTAAGAGGCAATCTTCCTCAGTCCTAAAGAAGTAAGCTCCATCAGTCCTTCCTTGAAAGGCAGCTTACCGGTAAGCTCCATCAGTCCTTCCTTGAAAGGCAGCTTACCGCTCGAAAGGCCATCACATCAACCATCAGTGCCTTCCGCACATTGCTTTGATCTGTAAGGCCGCTTCGTCTTCCCGTCAACGAGATCCGATCAGTTGCCAAGCATCGTGGCACAGCAAACAACCAGTCCCTGTTCCTACAACCTTGCCATCAGCACGCCATCACTGTATCGTGGCTACGGATCCATATCACCCCACCCAGTCACTGTCCTGGCCTCCTCTCTCGACCATCTTCCACGCTACCTAGTCCGCTTTCACAACCGAGCTCAGGCACGCACACGCACACGCCTCGCACGCCTAGCCACCACGTCGAGTCTCCCGCTGCTTCTTGAGAAGGAGCTATCTTCTTCACGAACTCCGCACTCAGGTTCCTCGACACCGCTTCCCCGAAAGGTCTCGGCCTTGAGCCATTTTTCCTTCACTTTCGTCCTCCTCGTGGTTCCCATTTGATTTCAGTCGACTCTTCCTACCGCTCGATTTCACACCGTGCTTCTGCGCCTGGTACTGCTTATCACCTCATCGCAGGGTAGGCTGTTATCCTTCCAACACCGGGCCTGATCGCTCAGCTCGTGGCCACTTCCTTCCCTTACGTATATCGCTCTCGTGCAGCTACCCGAAGAAGCTACGCGGTCGGGTATTTAAGCACACCGAGTCTGCTTCCCGGACCTCTCTCTTCGTTCGCACACATTGCTCCGCCTTCTTCTTTCCAGTTTCCCTCGTCCGACTCTGGTGGTGACTATTGCGCAAGTTCCGTAGGTCTGTCCCACCATGGCGGCTGAGCTTCAAGAAGAACCTAAGACTCTCCGTCAAAAGGGATCCGATGCTCTCAAGTGGGTGGTCGGATACGATGACACCGAGATCCATCGGCTCGGCGTCCCGGTTGTCAGCAGCCGTGACTGGCTCCGTGATGTATTCAGCAATCCCGGCACAAAGGCCTCCGACTACTTCGACGGCCTCTTTCCATTCCGAAAATGGATTGGGTCGTATAACTTGCAATGGCTGCTCGGCGACGTGATTGCGGGCGTCACTGTCGCACTGGTCCTGGTACCGCAGTCCATGGCGTATGCCAAACTTGCCGGTCTGCAGCCAGAGTTTGGTCTCTACTCATCTTTCGTCGGTGTCATGATCTATGCCATTTTTGCCACCTCGAAGGATGTCACCATCGGCCCTGTCGCCGTCATGTCCTTACAGACATTCAACGTTATCCAGTCCGTCACAAGCCACAACAATGCCTGGTCCCCTGAGGTCATCGCTTCGGCGCTTGCCTTTCTTTGCGGTATTATCTGCTTGGGCATTGGTCTTCTCCGAATCGGTTTCATCATCGAGTTTATCCCCACGCCTGCAGTGGCTGGCTTTATGACTGGTTCCGCCATCCAAATTGCTGCCGGTCAGGTTCCCAAACTGCTTGGCCTCAGCGATGTTCAGACCAATGGCAACCCTGCCTATAGGGTGATCATTGACACCTTCAAGAATTTGCCAGATACCGATCTCAACGCCGCCTTTGGACTCCCTGCCCTCGTGTTCCTTTATGGCGTCAAGTGGTTTACCCGGTGGCTGCCAACTCGGTACCCAAAGACAGCCCGTCTTGCCTTCTTCCTGGCCGTATTGCGAAACGCTACGGTTATCATCGTCTTCACCATTGCATCCCGGATATGGCTTGGTTCATATTCTGACCGCAAGAAGTACCCTATCTCCATTCTTCAATCCATTCCCAGAGGTTTCAAGCATATGGGCTCGCCTAATCTGGATACGGAATTACTCTCTGATCTCGCTCCGAAGCTGCCTGTCTCGGTCGTCGTTCTGCTTCTCGAGCATATTGCCATTGCAAAGTCTTTCGGTCGTCTAAACAACTACAAGATCAACCCGAATCAGGAACTGATTGCTATTGGGGTCACCAATCTTGTCGGTCCTTGCTTTGGTGCTTACGCTGCTACTGGCTCCTTTTCTCGAACCGCCATCAAGTCCAAGTCCGGTGTGCGAACCCCTTTGGCCGGCTGGTTCACCGGTATATTGACTCTCATCGCCCTCTATGCTTTGACCGGCACCTTCTACTGGATCCCCAACGCCGTCTTGGCCGCCGTCATCATTCACGCTGTCACTGATTTGGTGGTGCCCTTTTCCGTCTCCTTCAAGTTTTGGTTGATCAGCCCCTTCGAGCTCATCATTTTCCTCGGTGCTGTAGTCGCTACCGTATTCTCCAACACCGAAAACGGTGTCTATGTTTCCGTTGCCGCGTCCCTTGCCCTTCTCCTCATCCGAATCGCTCGTCCTCGTGGTCGATGGCTCGGCCTCGTTCGGATCCATCATGGCGTCAGCTCTCCTTCCGACTCATCTGTTACCATTGCACACCGCGATGTGTTCGTGCCCCTCGACGACAAAGATGGTCTCCGAGATCCCTCTATTCGCGTAGATGCCCCACCACCCGGCGTGCTCATCTACCGATTCGAAGAGGCTTTTACCTATCCCAATGCTTCACATTTGGCTGATCTCCTTATCGAACGAGTAAAGGAAACAACTCGTCCAGGAAAGCCAGTTTCCGCGCGTAACCTTGGTGACCGCCCTTGGAACGACCCTGGCGCCCCCAACCCTCACCTGGTTAAATTTGCCCGCACCGTCACTTGCCGAGGCCGAAAGGGCGGGATGGATGGTCTCGACGCAGCAGGCACCGCTGCGGACACTCGACCGATTCTTCGAGCCATGATCTTTGACTTTAGCTCGGTGAGCAATGTCGACACCACTTCAGTCCAGACCCTTGTCGATGTGCGTACCTCTGTTGAGCGGTATGCGGATGCCAAGGTCGAATTCCACTTTGCCAACATTCTTTCGCCATGGATTCGACGTGGACTGCTCGCCGGTGGATTTGGTGTAGGCTTTCCTTCGAAGCGCATCACGGAAATTGCTCCGGTTGTGTCGCAACGCGAGAACATCACTCTCAGTGCCAAAGAGCTCCAAGAACGCGAACAGGCTGAGCGTGTACGACGAGCAAAAGCCATTGAACGGACTTTGAGCTGCAAGAGTACCAGCGAAGGGCCTGCCTACCCCTTCAAGGGCCGCTCAAAGCAGCTGAGCGAGTTGGAAGCCGGTCTTGCTGGTGACGGTGCTGCCGCCAGTCAGAGTGGGGTAGATCTGCATGAGGATCCCTACAACGACCCTGACCGAGTCGGTCCACTCAAGAGCAAAAAAGCCGAGCAAACGGCCGAGGATACCGTCTACAACGTAAATCTTCTCGAACGAACCGCCAATGTCCCTTCTTCGGATTCTCCTTTCAGTGGAAGTTTGAAAACAGATCTGGAGGAAAATGCTGCCGATGCGCTACGAGAGCGCCGCGGAAGTCAGGTCTCTGTGCCTATCATCTGGGGCAACGATCTCACCCCCTTCTTCCACCTCGACCTCTCCGCTGCTCTTGCAGCTGCTAGTGAAAGCCTCGGCGACGACGCTGAGTCAGAGTCGGGCTCCGCCAAGGAATCTTGATCTGCAGAACATCGGTACTACTACATTCATACCCTCTCTCTCCATAACAAAAACAGTCCCGCTTGCGTGGACGCATCTACAGAGTCTAGTCACCGCATCTCTCTCGTGTCAGGAGTCTTTCTTCATTTGACTCCCTTATTGTTTCTTCAACCTTGCGCACAGACTCCCATGTACTCTAGAAAGCAGCAGCTCAGTATGACCATGAGCAGCTTACACGCCGGCACCGTCCACTTTGTGCGTGGGAAAATTAGCTTGGCCGAGCTTGTCCTTCGCGATGATGGCGATGAAGTCGTGTGGCGCCGTCTTGAGTACTCTCTCTTGCAATTGACTTCGTCGTTCATTGTTCATTGTACAAATGAGATTGAGCCCCACTTCGATCTCGTTTGTGGACCGTGTGTGCACCATGTCAGTTCGGTCTGGCAAGCGATTGATTGAGATTTCGCAGAGATGCCAGCTCATTGAGAAGCTGCACACCAAGGTCCTCGTCGCGTTCAGCCGGGTTGTAGTGGGTTTCCTACCTAAAGCTTTTCGACTCCAGTGCACAAAACAGATTCAGGTTCACCTCCCGAACGTATGCGTGCAGTACCGTAGCAGGTATTTCTGTTGCTGCGCTGCTTTGAGCTGCAACAAGAAGGCTGCAGCCCCAACCGACTTGACGTGGGGCACGAACGTCGCTTTGGGGGCCGACTTCATTTAGCGGAATGAACAATGGACCGGAGCTGGTCGGACGGCGAAGTCAGTTGTGATCGCAAACGAGGGTATCGGACTTGGAGGTGAGTGGGTCACGACGCCGTCTACGATCGAGCCCCCGAATTCTCTCATTGAGGCGCTCGCGAACAATGGATAAAAGGAAAGGCCGACATCCAGCAACCGGACACGCACCCACAATCCCGTCGCCACGCACAACGCTTCGGCTGGACACTGGTTTCGCGCATCATCGCTCACTTTGCGTGGTGATTTTCTTCGAGGCGCTCTTGTTGGACCGCTGCTTTGCCCGCCCTGGCCTGCTCCTTTGTCAAACCTCAACCAGGCACAATGGCCGCCTTTTGTCGCCTTTTCTTCTTCCTGACGCTTGCTGGCGCGGCCCTGCACAAGTATGCGCTGGCTGTCGACCCTGCAGAAGGCGCCCGTGCTGCAATCGAGCTATTCCAAGCCCACGACCAAGCAGTCGAGGATTTGCAGAATTTGATCCGAGAATTGGCGTTGGAGCCCGGGGCGCCAAAAGGGATGCCCGCTATGACCGACATGCTTGGACTGACGGGCAACGACCGGGAAGCGCGCAATACCCTCTTCGCGATGGCGTCGCTCGAGTTGGACAGGACTGGTGCTATTCTCGTTACCATCCCGCACCCGACTTCGATGTTCGTAGCCTCGCCCATCCGTCCAAACTCAGAGCTTGCCAAGGGTCTCAATCTCAGATCCGACGCCAACCAGGCCGCTATGTCAGTGTGGCAATTTAACTGGCAACAGTATCCTATTCTCAGGAGCATCCAGTCATTTCATCACTCCAAACCTCTGGACTTCGGCAACCGTGTTCAGCATAGCCATTCTTTCTATGAATATTTCCAGATGAAAAGCCTACACGATGTCGAACCAGATTCTCGTGGCAGTACAACTCAATTCCCTCCGGGTGAAGCAAGTACCTCTGGCTCCAAGCATTAGCATGCGTGACATGGCCAATGCATCTACGTTCTGTCCTCGCGTACTTCTGCTTGCCTCTGTCATGGGAGCGTCACCCGCTTCTCATCTAGGTCATTTTCCAAAGCCGAGTCCTGTGATGAAGTCTTTCAAAAAGTGTGCATGATCGGAAAATGTCTGTTCAGAGAATGTGCCAGACCGGAAAAACTTCACCTTCCATGTCCTCACTGATCCGTGAAAAAGTAAGTAACTTCGAAGCAGACAATGGGCGACGTCACCACCGTTCTGCACTCTAAGGCGTCCCATAAGATGGGCAAGCGATGAAACTGGAAGCTCAGCACATCGAGCACGACCAGACCGTGCGGCTGGTGCGTTGGCCGACGCGCATATATAAGGGCGGACACATTGGTCCTTCGAGCAGGATTCGATATGCATCGCCATGTCAACAATCATCTCCTACCGTCGCTGGGGGCTGTTGCTCTGCGCTCTCGCACTGCTGCTTACGGTTCTCTGCCTTGGACCTCCGACCCGGATCGATGAACGGATTGCGCTTCTTCTAAAGGACATGGAGCGTGAGCACAACGAGGCCGTTCCAGAACTGTGGCGCAAGCTCTCACAAGCGCGCTTGCCGGTCCTCGACGCCAACTTTCCGAACGTCAAGCCTTATGTCTCTGACGCGCTAGTCGATGTTTTTGGGCGCAGGACTGCAGAAGCAAAGCAGCAAGTGTACCTCCAGTCCTTTGACTCCCTTCGGGAGCAGGGCGGGATCGTTCTCACCGATCGCACGGTGACCATCCCGCCCACCGCGGATAAACGGGCCTTTGTTGCGACCCTTATTCCCAGCAATACACCTGTCGGACGTGAGATCCAGCAATCAGTCGAGGGACATACGGCCTTCGCAATTTGGCAGCTGCAGGAACGCCAGTATCCTGCCTTAAGGAGCATCCAGGTCTACCACTCACCCCACCTTGAGGGACCATGGAACCATGCCCACAAGAGGTCGCTGGACGGCCTCTTCAGCCAGTACAAAGCCATGGAGTTGCCCCGAAACCGCGAGGAAGCCCTGGCCTACGATTGGCAGTGGCGGGTAGGCCTTCGGTATGTCTACTTGGAGGGTAAATGGTGGCTCGGATGACTTTCGCGCCCATTGCGTCAGCACAAACCAATGTCAATCCACCACTGCTCTGATCCTTGCGCTGAATGCCTACAATAATTTTCTCTATATTTGCTTGGCATGAAGGCGTTGCAAGAAAAGTATTGAGCACATGGCAGTTTGTGGGTTCATACCCAAAAGACAGAGGAGGGGTGCCGGTATCAAGTTATTGCCATTGGCAGTCAGTGCACTCTCTGCCGTGCAACAGTTATCGACCAGCGACCTTCAGCCCCTACAGTGGTGAGCTTGCACCGCCTCAGTGGATCGATACTTACTTCCGCCGCTACTCTTGTACTCTGTGAGAGAAGCATATAAACTGTCTTGCTTCGGCAAGGGAGCCTTTATGAGGACGTATAAAAAAGCCTAGACTACGAAGCGTAGACCGAGCCCACACTTCACTTCATCTCCTCGAGCCAAGACCAGGCGACTCCGAAGTCAACACCGCCCCTCAATTTAATTCACTGATGTCTGGGCTATAGGTCCTGCCATTGTCGATTACGCATCGAGGCCACTGTGTTTTTTTAATGAAGCCGGCCAGATGAAAGGTCAGGATGAACGAAACCAGACGGAAGGATCTGCATGCCTTCAGTGCGTATATAAACAGCTGTCTCGCACATTAAGCGTGATTCCTTCCCCCATATTCAGCCGGGTTACCTTCAGTGCCACAACGACAAGCCTTTCATCTTAGCCATAGCCACGCAACGCTTTCGTGATGCTGCTGATTAGACATGTTGCCTTTGCCTTTGCCGCATTTTGGGCAACTTCTGTAAACGGAGCAATGAGGAGCGAAGCATCTACCTCAGGGGTCAGAGCGGGTGCTACTTTCGACGGTAATGTGGTCAGGAAATTCAATAGCCTGGAAGACCCCACTCGGCTGGCTGATGTCCGCACCTACCTTGCGGACCATGTTTTCGCTGGCAGACAACTGGGCAACGGCGTCCCACACACAACAGTAACCGAGAGGGTGTTACTGAAGCAGGAATCCGATGCGATTCTCAACGATAAGTATGCAGATCATGTCTTGGTCTTCTGGCATCGACAAGTCAAAAATCGTCTCTTGCCGGGAAAGAAGGAAAAGATATTGGCCGAGATTACCCGGCCGGAAGCTCTGCGCTTTCGCGAAGACGGACTAGGTGCTCAGGGTCTTCAACGGAGGACCTTTGCTCTTTTTGAAGTCGCCAATAACAAGATCCAAGTGAACCGAAAGGTGTATGATATCTTGGTCCCCCGAGGAGTCTATGCCGCATTCGATGGTATCAAGTTGAGTGAATTCAGGTTCTGATCCCGGCCGGACAATCGACTTAGGAAGCAGACTCAAGTTGCCTGAACTGCCGTCGAACGTTAGCGTACAGATCCACCGCCACCGCTCCCTTTTTTAACGCTGTCCTTTTCCAGAAGCCTTTATCCGCATACGCTTGTGCGTCGCTTCATAGTATTCCCGCTGCATCTGCATACGTTACAACTGTCCCAGCTTGTATCGCACATGCACCATTGTTCGTCAGCTGTACTCATCCTTCCCCGCGTCAGAGTGTGAAACAATGTGGGCGTCTTTTCTGCCTATTTTCGCTGAATGCACACGATGAGAAACACCAGGTGTCGTCCATGAGCAACTCCAGTTATAATGTCCTATCCCACATTCACTCAGCTTGATGAAATGGTGTCGTCCTGTGTACACATGGTGATGGTGATAGTGTTACCATTCACGATTGACTCGTGTGGTTGTTGATGTGCGGCCGCGCTCGTTGGTGTCGAGTTGTCAGATTGTGCGGATGGGGCATGGATTTTGACGCTACGGTTCGAGCACGTGCAAACCGAGCCTGCGGCCCTGCTGTGGTTTCTCACCAACACCATCCCGCTTGAGCAGCGGCAGATTCGTGCCTTTTCCTTTCAAGCCCCTTCCTGTTAAGAGGCGCTGTGACCTGGATGGACTGGCTGTGACTAGCACTCGTCTCGTCGCTAGCTCCCTCATGCTGAGCATGGCAGTCTCGCCCCCCAGCCGCCGGTAGACGGCCTCGTGGTCGCATCAGCCAAGCAGCGGCGCGTCTTGTCCACCATGCCACACGCCGCGCAGACTCTCGACAGGCCTCCGCTGCTGCTTCCCAGCCCGCCGAGGCAGCCTAATGAAACACGGTCTGGCCGGCGCGCAGCCAAGCCGCTGCTGACGTCGCATAAGCGTACCTCGGTGGAAGGCGTCGCGCCCCGCCGCCTTTCTCAATCCTCCGACCGCCTCGCCCTGCCCGTGTCTCCTACTCTACGCTCTTTTCTCACCTTGACTGACGCGCGCACCGCAGATGCGGAAGCGCAGGGTGGTAACACTTTCCGCTGGGAAAAGTCAGCTGTGGCTGGAGCTAGGCCGCTGCCTGTAGACGGTGTCCGCGTCCGTCGGACGCCCATCTTTGCTGGCCTGCTAGCGCCCTTCTCGATCGTCCTCGAGGTGCCGGGGATCACCTCGAACTGGTACGCCAAAATCGATGCGGATGGTTTCGTCGAGCGTTTCATCGACAATCCCACCGTGCTGACCGTTGGCCTCGCCCTCTCGCTCGCAGCCGCTGTCATTGCCAACTTTGCCATCGTCTGCCGCTTCCTCGAACTGCTGCCGCCGAGGGTGAGCATCGCACTCGCGATCGCCGGCTTCCTTGTCCACGACATGATCAACCTTGTGGCACTCGCCGTCTTTGGCGGCATCTACGGGCCGAAGCACGACGGCCTCAGTCTCAGTGCGTCCTACTGGATGGTCTGCGCGTCGACCCTCGCGTCCGCCCTGGTGACCGCCTGTCTCATCATCGACTACATCCGCACTAAGGACTTCAGGCATGCAGGCTCCGGCCTGAGCCAGCTTCAGAAGGGCCTTGTGCTCGCTGGGATGGCGCTGCTCCTCTACCTCTCCCTCGGCTCGCTCATCTTTGTCTTTGTCATCAAGATCGACTTTATCACCGCGCTCTACTTTTCTACTGCGACGGTCTTGACCGTCGGCTTTGGTGATGTCGTGCCGCCTAGTCCCGGAGCCAAGATCTTGGTTATCCTGTATGCGCCGATCGGCATCATGCTGGTGGCGCTTGTCGTTTCCTCGGCCAGGAATACCATCCTCGAGACATTTCAGGAAAGTCTGATGCGACGCTCCAAGGAACGACATCGCCGCATTGCGGAGCGCAGAGCGGCTCACAGCGAGCACAAACGGCAGCACAGAGCCTTGCGAAAATTGATGCCGCGCACGTTCACATTTTCAGCACGAGGCGGTGGCAGCGGGGTCAACGATTTTGCGCAGGCGTTGCAGCGCATCGAGCTCGAAGCGGCAGCTCCGGACGCCGCCTCCCGCCCTGGGGAGGTAGTGGTGGCCAGCTCGGACCCGGGGTCTTGCCAAGCGATGGATGTCGGAACGACGGGGGACCCGGGGCTGCAGCTCGAGATTGCCGCGCTCGAGCACGAGCTGCTGGTGTCCAAGCAGAATGCAGAGCAGCGTTTCCGCCAGCCCGAGCAGCACGCGGAGCACGAGGTGCGAGCGGCGGCGCGCATCAAGATTGTGCTCGCCGCGTCCATCACGGCGGCCTTCTGGCTGGTGGGCGCGGTGGCGTTCAAGTATGCCGAGAACTGGTCGTACGGCGGCGCGCTGTGGTTCTGCTTCATCGCCATGATCACGATCGGCTACGGCGACTACCATCCCGCCACGCAGCTCGGCCGTGCCGTCTTTGTCATCTGGGGTCTGCTGGGCGTCGCTGTCCTCACCATCCTGCTCGCCGTCGTCCAGGACGCGTTCGGAAGCATCTTCCACAAGGTGCTGACCAACTCGAGCGCGCGGCTCTTCGACCGTGCCGAGGCACGCGCCCGCAAGCGGAAGCTCAGGAAGGAGGAGCACAAAACGCTGCAGGCCGAGCCTACCTCGCAGGACGCATTCGCCGGCCGACGGAGGCACAGCTTTCGCCGGGGTCGTGCCGCCGAAAGCGAGCCGGATCTGCGCGCGAATTGTGCCGACGGAGAGGGGAGTGAAAAGCCACTGGGCCAGGTCGAAGGGGCGGCGGGCGCGGAGGCGGAGGAAACGGAGGAGGGTGGGTTGTTCGGGGCGCGCGTAGAGGAGACGCTGGTGCGGCAGCCGCAGCGGGTGGCGCACGCGGCGCTGCTCACCTTCCAGCACGCAACGGCGCTGCTGCGACTGGACGAGCGCAGTATCGCACAGGCCATGACCGACATCCCCGCCCTCCGCCACTACTACCACGCCCACGCCGCCCCCCACCCACCCGCCGACACCCTCAACCACCTCCTCCTCGCCCTCCGCCAGACCGACAACGCCCACTCGGCGCACATCGCCCAGCTCCTCGTCGCCCACCTCGCCTTCGAGCACCAGCTCCGCTCCCTCCTCACCCACTTCGACGCGCTCAAGACCCAGGTCGAGCTCCGCAAGGCCACGTGCGTCTCCGCCGCCCCTGCCCGCTCTCAACCCCGCCGGCGGTCGTCCTTGTAACCATTGCCCTCTCCCTTACCCAGCAGCGGCGGCTTGGCAGCCTTTGGACGGATTTATATGGGAATTTATCGGTAGCTTTTCGAGCCCCAAAGAGCGTATGATGTACAATAGAGACGAACGTTATCCGTGGAACTAGGGCGCGGGCGGTGCGGGCTTGAGAGCCGAGAAGCGCTGGGAGACAATGTGGTGGAGGCGGGGCCAGATCTGGTCGCTGGTGTCGCCGCTGAGATTGACGAAGAGATGGTTGCTTTCCGGCGAGTCGGAGGTGGGGGGATTCCTGCAGTCGATGTCGGTGATGCCGCCGGAGGCGGCGAGGGAGCTGGCGCGGTAGTGGTCGAGCATGGGTGTGGTGAGTTTGTGGAAGGAGGCGAGGCGCTTGGCGAAGGTGTCTGCGTTGTCGTCGTTGCGCTGTACGAGCGGCTCGCCGGTGATGTCGTCCTTGCCGGGGGTCTTGGGCGGGTTGAAGGAGAGGTTGTAGACGCGGCCCGAGGCGGGATGGGTCCAGCGCTGAAGGATGCGATCGAGGATGACCTGCTCGGGGACGTCGAGGTTGACGACGAGGTTGAGCGGCGTGTGTGAGGCGGCGAGGAGGGCGTCGAGCATCTGTGCCTGGCCGAGCGTGCGCGGAAAGCCGTCGAGCAGCCAGTCGGCGCCCGACAGCGCACCCACCTCGCTGCCGATGAGATCCATCATGACCTGGTCCGGCATGAGGCCGCCTGCTTTGATCACCTCGTCCGCCCGCTCGCCGAGCGCCGTCCCGCGCTGGATGTGTGAGCGCAGCACATCTCCCGCTGACAGAACAGTAAAGGAATAGTGCTTCAGCAAGCGGCCGGACTGGGTGCCTTTGCCCGAGCCTGGCGACCCCACGATCAGCATACGCATCTGCGGCTCGCCCTCTGCTCTCGTTGCCGCAGAAGTAGCCAAGAACCGCCCGCGCCTCTGCGCATGCCAGCTACACTTGATCGTTGCGGCCGCCGACCGCCGAAGCGACGCACAGCCCGGCTGCATCAGACCCATTCCTGCCCTTCTCGCCGTCCGGCTCCACTAGTCCTCAGTCCAGAAGAAAGGTGACGACCTTCAACCACAGCCTCGCTGCCGGTGCCTGTGCCGAAACGAAGGCGAGCGCGAGCGCCTTGTGGACACCTTTGCG
This sequence comes from Tranzscheliella williamsii, assembly GCA_023212725.1. NCBI lineage: Eukaryota > Fungi > Basidiomycota > Ustilaginomycetes > Ustilaginales > Ustilaginaceae > Tranzscheliella > Tranzscheliella williamsii. The sequence continues at coordinate 52,226 of JALBYF010000002.1, forward strand.
CGTCGCGGCGTTGAGGTGGGTCAGAAGGCAAGTAGGTCGGGAGGGGGAGGGTGGTGAGCGTTGCGACAGGCGCGGATGAAGTAGCCGGACCGCTTCCCCGTAATCGTGGACGTGAATGGCACGTGAAGAGAGGCCGGTTCATTCACCTTTCACTCACACTTGGCCCGTCCAGCGCGGTGAACCGTGCTCACTGATGTTAGGTTAAGATGGCGCCACCCTGCCTGCTGTTAGATTTACCCCCTTTCGACCTGGCTCAGCTTCCACAGACGGCACAATGTTCTGCTGTGGGGCGCTCATCACTTCGACATGATTGCTAAGCGGTTGTCTTTCTCAGGCGATGGGTGCCAAGCGGGAATGAGTGTTTCAGCGGCCCATCCATCCGCCGTCTACGACGAGCATCTCGCCGCTGACGTACTGGCTGGCGCTGCTGGCTAGGAAGAGGAGGGGCCCCTTGAAATCGTCCGGGAGGCCCCAGCGGCCAGCGGGGATGCGTTCCGAGATCTGTCTTAGGCGGGTTTCGTCGGCGAGGAGCTTCTCGTTCATGTCGGTGGCGATATAGCCTGGGGCAATGCCGTTGACCTGGACATTGTGTTTGGACCATTCGTTGGAGAGTGCCTTGGTGAGCTGGCCGACGGCGCCCTTGGCGGCGGCGTAGGCGGGGACGGTGAGGCCGCCCTGGAAGGTGAGGAGCGAGCCAAAGTTGATGATCTTGCCCGCGCGGCGCGCGACCATATGCCGGCCGGCCGCCTGCGAGATTAGCCAGACCGCCTTGAGGTTGACGTTGAGCACCTCGTCCCAGTCGTGCTCGGGAAAGTCGGTCGACGGGTGGCGCCGCTGGATGCCGCCGCAGTTAACCAGCACATCGATCGCACCCGTGGGCGAGAGCGGCAAGGCGCGCTCAAACACGCTGCGCACCTGCTCCAAATCCGACAGGTCCGCCACGACCGTCGTATGCCGCTGCGATGCGCTCTGGTTTGCCACCGCCATCAGCGGCCCCAGCGCAGGATGCGACGCTGCATCACCGCTCGTCCCCGGCCGGACCGCAAGGATCACCGACGCACCCGCCTCGACGAGCGCAACAGCACATGCCTGCCCAATACCTCTGGTGCCGCCCGTCAACAGGCACGTCTTGCCTTGCAAACCGAACAGGGTGGGTGCTGGCCTCGACGGTGTCTTGTCGCACGATTCCGCCGAAGTAGCCATTCTGTGCAATTGCTCGGCAACAACACCAGACAAGAGAGGTGAGAGAGAGGTATGCGCTGCAGGACCAAGCAGGGAAAGTATGGACGAGAGGACCGACCAGGCAAGTGCCAAGCCAGGCTTTATCAGTCGGGCGGAAGAAGGATGATTGAGCGGTCTTCATGCGCGCATGCACAGCGTCGCGGCCCCTCGGACCGCTGCTCCGGCGCCATACACCACTCTAACAGAACAGGGTTATCCACACCGTCGCTTTAACAGACTCACCTTTATCCACTCACCTCCCACCTTACTCGCGACCACCTCCAACACATGCTGTCAAACAGGGCGACGAAGCACGGCCAAGGCACAGGACAAGTAAAGGCACTCTTGCGCTCTAGCTTTCCGCCTCGAGCTTATTTCATAAGCGCATTGTGCTCGGTCGCTTTCGCGCCCCACATCTTGCAGGGCATGCCGCCGGTCCACATCGTCAGTGTGTCAACGGAGAGATGAAAGTGGGTGGGTTCACTGTTGAGGTAGCTGCTTTCATCAGGTGGGGCGCAATGGGACGGCGGGGGCGGTGCAAACGTGCTTGGGCGAGCATGAGAAGGCTAAGCGCGGCCAAGGCGAGCCAGTGTCCCGCCGCGAGGAGGGAAGGGTGTGCGGCGGGACTGCACTTATAAGGCAGCTGGTGCGCGCGGTGTCGCCCGCGCTACCGCGCCTGTCTTTGCACTTTCACCATGCGAGCCGTGGCAGGAGTACTTGTCCTTGTTGTGTTGGCTCTGTATCAGCGCGCAGCACTTGCTAATCCGCAGATCGTCCAGGACGCGCTGGAGGAGCTGGCCAGCAATAGCGAGCACTGGCTCGAGGTCTCCCGCATCCACGAGACTTCGAAGCACGTGGACGAGCTCGCTCAGCAGCGCAACGCGACGCTTCCCGCCATCGCCCGCTTGCGAGTCAAGCAGATCGTCCCCCTCCGCCTGCGGCCACCACAGGCAGATACCGCCAAAACAAGCGACCCGCTCGCAACCCAGGAAGCGCCTTCGAGCGCAAGAGCTCCCCTTGCATCCGAAGCCCCGCCCCTAGCCGAATATGACACTTCGCGCAGGGCCTACAGCGAAAAGGAAGCATACTCTGCCAGCTGAAGGTCATCTTCGCACCAGCAAGCCTCTCCTCCGTCTTCACATGTGTTTCCGCTCCGTGGCGCCTGCTGACATTGGTCCGCCCTTTGCTTGTACCTGAACACTACCAAATATATCTTTTAGTGCGCAGCATCTTGCACGATCGACCGACTCTTTCCGTACATGCAACTGCTCGTTGAGGCCTGCGGTCAAGCGAGAAGCTTAGGGGTGCACGCTTAGAAGAGACAGCGGCGGCGGCGAGGTGTCGCACGCAGCACGTGCAGCGTAGGTCCAGCGTGCTTAGCGCCGTTCCTAGATCGTGAGCCTGTTCTTGTTGCGTCATGTTTCCGTGCCCGCCTTGCTTCCTCGGCCTGTGCGCAGGCGTGGCATCTGTTGATGAAGGCGGCTGCTGGGTGGGCGGCGATGACGACTTCATTTGGCCTCGGCGCTGGCGTGCGAAGGGCTCCTGGCGGCGGGACTGAGCCCTCGCTGCGTCTCTGCTTCGAGGCTCATTCAGCGCCACCACCCTAGCTTTACCTGCGAGCGTTTTTGGGATGCTGATGTTGGAGTTCTGGACCATTGGTGGCCTTGTGCTGCTATTCTGCCTGCAGGTGGGGGCTGCAGCGGGTGCGGAGGATGCGCCGTTCGACCAGGACATCTCTGCGCGGGCGGACAGTTTCGGGTGGCTAGGGCTGCAGAACTACACGTACTGTCTGAATGGCGAGAAGCCGGATGGGTTGGCGAAGCCGGCGGGGGTGCATGGGCGGGGGGGGCGGGGGACGGGGTCGATGGCGCGGTTTACGGGGATGGGGCAGGCGGTGGTGGTGCTGTACCACCCGGAGGCGCAGAACCGGCCTGTGGCGTGGTGCAACACGCTGGCGCTTTTCCGGAGCACGCCGCACATGCGCTGCCATCTTTGCTTGCCGACGTGCCAGCGCTGTGACGCCGTGCGTGCGCTGCCGTCCGACGCGGACAAGGCGCCCACCAAGAAGCTCGGTGCGCCTGCCGCTGCCGCCGACATCCACAAGCGAGACGATCCCTCCCCCGCCCCAGCCCCCGCCCAGACAATCGACCCGCACGACCCCGGCCTAGCTCCCGCCCTGGCAGAGTTCCAGGACTACTGCGAGAATAAACTCACCCTCGCCGTCCGCGCCGACTGCCCGTTCTACATTGTCGAGGACTGGAACGACGAGCCCCCGTTTGACCTCCACCGCTTCTGCCTCCAGGGCCGCAGCACCGACGGCTTCCGCCTCGACACCGCCGGCAAGCAGTCCCACGGCGGCGGCGCCTACGACCCCGACGACCCCGTCGTCCCCGCCCCCAGCAACTCGACCGCCCCGAGCAACCCGGCCGCGCACGGCGCTCCCGCAGCCGCACCTCAGCCTCAGACCGCCCCCCACACCCCCGCCAACCCCCCAGCGCACGGCGCAACCGACAGCGAACATAAAGAGGCAGCCAACCAGCCGAGCGGATCAGGCGGCCTAGTCCCCGTCGACGTGGGCAAGACAGCCGGGGCTCCCGCACCCCATCCCGGCGCAGCCACCTGAGCTTCCCCCGCCGGCTACACTGAGCAGCATCGTCCCACATCACCCTCACCCACCACGCCATCGCCTATCGCAACCAGTTTGATTTGTGCCATCCGCCTTTGCACGCCCGAGAGTGCGTCTGTATACGGAAAGCAACGGGCCGGGTATGTGGCTGTGAGGTTGCGTGAGCGAAAGAAACAGTGCTGAGTGGGAGTGAGCATCGAAGCGCAAGTGCGGCATCGAGTTCGGTCGGGTCAAGTCGATGGAGAATTGTGAGATTGGCGTCGCGGTAATGCAACGGAGGCTGCGGGCGGGTATGACGGATGCCGCTGGCTCGCGTTCCCAGTCAACTACGGGGAGAGGGAAGGGAAAAGGAAGGGAGGAGGGAATGACTGCCGCAGGCTTTCGCTTAGGACCGTCGCTGAGTCAGTGCGACATGGGAAGAATGAGTGGCTTGTGGGGTGTTCTTACGTGAGAGGTTGGCGCGGGCCGGTCTGATCGTGTGGAGCAGAGTTGCCCCCTCACGCTTACACCATCGGGCCAGCTCCCAACGACCCTATCTTCGAGTACAGCAAGCATGTCCAAACTTACGCTACAGTCTACGTACAAGCTCAAGGGCACGGGCGCCGCGCTGCCTGTGCTTGGCTTTGGTGTCTACAAGAGCCCGACCGATGTGACCATCAAGTCGGTCACCACAGCACTCAAGACAGGCTACCGCCACATCGACGGCGCCCAGTACTACGGCAACGAGCGCGAGTGAGTCCCCCGCTTCCGACTGCAGAGCCAGCCGGGACACCGACGGTGGTCCCTTGATTTAGCGTCGCACATGCTGACAGGGGCGCGGTCACCTTCTCCACCGGCGCAAATGTGTAGGGTTGGTGAGGCGGTCCGACAGTGGTGCAAGGAGACAGGCAACAAGCGGGCGGACGTTTTCGTCACCACCAAGATCATCAGCCCCGCAGAGAGCGAGGAGGAAACGCTCGCTTCCCTGCGCGCCAGCGTGGACAAGGTCGATCTGGACGGTAAGCATCTTGCGCCTGCACTCGTGGCTGCTTGCCTGCTCGGATTCCGCGCGCACTGCCCGCGATGCTGACCACCGTGTACGCTCCCTGTCTTGCTACCACAGGCTATGTGGATTGCTTCCTGATCCACACTCCGACCTCAGGACCGGAGGGCAGGGCCCATCTCTGGAAGGCGCTCAAGAAGCTCCAGTCCGAGGGCAAAGTCAAGACGCCCGGCGTTAGCAACTTGTACGTCTTCCATCCGTCCCGACCCTACTCTGGCTGCACCGGTTCTCTGACAATGTATGCCGCTCCTTCGTCGTGGACAGCGGGGTAAAGCACCTGGAGGAGCTGGTAGCGGCGGGCGATGTGCCGGCGATCAACCAGATCGAACTGCACCCCTGGTGCCAGCAGCGCGCCATCGTTGACTACTGCCAGAAGCACGGCATCGTCCTGCAGGCCTATTGCGTACGTATGGCATCCAGCCCGCCTATTGTCCAGCAAACGCCCCGCCCATACTCATAGCTTTGTTCTGACCGTCTGGATCGGCAGCCGATCGTACGGGGTAAATACGCCGATGACGAAGATCTGCTCGTGATTGCCAACAAGCACAGCGTCTCCTGGGCACAGGTGCTCCTCCGCTGGAGCTTGCAGAAAGGGTACGTTTTCCCCTCACCTTCCGTCTTTGTACCGGGCCGCATCGGCGACGCTGACATGATGCTTGTATGTGGTTGCCATCAGATACGTGCCGCTGCCCAAGTCGGACACAGCGTCTCGAATTGCATCCAACGCCGATGTGTTCGGCTTCGAGCTGGACGCGGACGATATCGCCAAGCTCGACGCCAAGGATCTGGGCGGCAAAGGCGCCGTGGCTCCGAACAACGTCGAGTGTCCCTGAGCCGGGCCCCATCACTAGTCAGCTGAGTTTTCCATTGTCAACTGCACCACAGCCACTGCCAGTGTACTCGTTGCCTGTGAGTGTCGCTGTGATCTTTTCTCGCACGGCTGGGCGCGCAACGATTTGTCAGATCGGGGCAAGCATAACTGAGTCTGGGTTGGCCTTGTCGCTCGGTGTTCCACTTTCCGTTCTCGCTTTTTCAGTGCTGCAGGATGCGGACAAGTCATGAGTCGCGCGTATGGGCGCAGCTGTGCTGCACTACGTCGCAGCCCCTGTAGGTCTCTGATTGCCGATCTTGGGTCGCTTGGGCTACGCCGGGGCTCCGACCGGCTCACGCGTTGTCACCGCGCAACCACAAATGTGGTTCGCAGCGGATGGCGGCGCAGATGGAGATAAACACTCTCGCTCAAGCCGTGACTGGCTACCCAATTAGGGTGTTTTTCTTTCTTTTTTCCAATGGCATCTGCCTGCCACGGCTAGCCAGCAAGCTAAGAAACGCGTTATGCGATCCGCAGCTGCAGGCCGAAGCCAGCACCACACGTCCGACGTCGAGGGAATAACAATTCCAAATACATTCTTGAGGCGAATTTCCAGCAGTGCGTGTCTTTTTCCGTATACTATGGTGATTCTTTCCTTGCAGAGAGGAGGGAAGGCCACACTCCGGCGACTCGACGCAGCGACGCAGGATCGGCGGTCGATGGGTGATGTAGGGCGTGCAGAAGGTCGACCGGCCAATGGCGTTAGCATTGCCAGGTTGGCAAGCTGTAATGACGACTGGAAAACTTTCAGGGTCCAAGATCGGCGTGCACCGCTTTGTGCCGACGCTGAACCGCAGCGTGCAGCTCCAGTCAGCGGCTGCAGCTGTGTTCCATACAGAGTCCTGCCGCGCAGCCGGCATGCCTTATCATCGCCTTCCATCTTCCTCGCTTGGCAACAAGAAGGTCTTCTCGCCCACAGCGTCGTTCTATGCAAAGCTCCGGAAGTGCATGTCCCTAACCAATACTGTGCGCGTGCCTGTGTGTTCTGTGTCGCTGCAAAGCTCGTCAGAGCTGCTACGGCTCCTCTAACCCATTCTTTGTCGATCTCTGGTGCAATGACCACGTCTTTGGGCGAAACACACATATTTGCTCCCCATCGTCGCTTTCCTCCCCTCCATCACAGAAGCTTAAAGTCTTGACCGAAAGCCTCTTGATCTTGACTATCGAAGATGAGAGCGTTTGGCACTCCGTTCATCAGCGCGGCTTGCACTCTGCTTGCTGCTGCAGCAGCATCCACTTCAGTCGCGGCATCCTACGAGGGGAACCATCAGCCATATAGACCAGCGCACCTAGTAAAGCGGCAAGCGGCCGCGGCCGCGGAAGAAGCTCCCGTGAACGCCACGGCGCAGCAAGACATCTACCAACAGGCCTTCACCGACCCGGTTGGCGCAGCGCAGGCGGCAAACGCACAGCCCTTCATTGCCAACCAGTACGCCACCGGCAACTTGCAGAGGTACAACCTCGCTGGGGACGCCGCGCAGCTGCCTTGGAATGCCAATGTGCCGTTCATCCCGGAGGCCGCTGTCAACGGAAGTGTCGACGGGGGATGGCAAAGCTTGCCCGACATCGAAGGCATGTCCCTCAACCGCACCACCCAGATCGACAGCAGTGGTGCCGTCCTTCCATACTATGCCACCGCCGGCTACGACGCCTCCAAAGTGAAGAGGACGGTGATGATCATGCCAGGCAAGCCCCGTGACTGCTGGAAGTACACCTCGCTCGTGCAAAACGCGTTGCGTGTCCACCTGACCAACAACGCTTCGGCCGGCGTGACGGCGGACGAGGTGATGATCTGGGGACCGTGCTGGATGAATTCCGACGACCAGACGGCCGGTGCCCTGCGGGAGAACGAGATCTACTGGCACGGAAGCCAGTGGCAGTCGGGCAAGGCATCCCGCGGCCCTGGCGACCTGTCGCTCTCCTCCTACGAGGTGATCGACTCGCTTCTCGACGTGCTCTTCGACTCAACCCAGTTCCCCGCCATGGAAACGGTCGTACTGGCAGGCCACAGCATGGGCGCTCAGATGGTCCAGCGATACTCGGTCGTCAAGAAGCCGGCCGCGTACGACGACAAGCTTTCGTTTTGGATTGGTAATCCAGGCTCCTATGTCTGGTTGGACACGGCCCTGCCCAACACCAACACTTCTTGCCCTGATCCTGACTCGTGGGCATATGGTCTCGGCGGATCGGGGCTACCGAAATACGCGCGAGACCGCGTCCGGGACGACAAAGACTCGCTCTTGCAGGACTTCTTCAACAGGAACGTACACTATAACTACGGGTTGCTTGACAATGGGCGCGGCGATTCGTCCTGCCAAGCGGCACTGCAAGGAGCCAACCATTTGGAGCGCGGATGCAAATTCGTCGAGGCGGTCAATGCGGCCAACAGCGGCTGGCCCAGCACGCATACTGCCAACTTCATGCCGGGTGTGTCGCACGTAGACTATGCGATGCTGTCCTACAACATCTCGCTGTACAGGCTTTTCGACGAGCCAACCGTGTCCACCAACGCAGGCGACAAGCGAGGCGTCAAGACCGGCAGTGCGAGCGGTGGAAAGTCGCAGCAGTCGTCCGATGGAGCGAGTCACGCTCCTCTAGCGCGCAGTTTGGTGATCTTGGCAGTGGCTGCACTCCTTCCATCCGCTGCTGTCGCCTTGTTGTAAGGGCAGGCCCTTCCTTCTTTGCAAATGCACCGTAAGCCGTTCCGGTCTTGTCCACTGCTGTTTCCTTATGTAGGATCGGATCGCATCGCAATCTAGAGGTATACTTCCGCACGAGAACGGATTCGCAAGTGGCTGCTGGCCGGCCAACAAGGCCGGTGTGACGCGAGGCCGTTCTGTGACGTGACATAGCGCATTCCACCGGCATTGTCTGTGTCGCGCGGGTAAATTTGCAAGTTAGGAGCGGCAGACGGGCCAGAGAATCTCCGGGTACTCGGCAACCCAAGTGCAACCCCGCAATTGCAAAAGTGAGAAGTAGCTTGGGTTAGATTGCGACGAGTGCGTAGCCGTCTGAGCACAGTGGCGCATTTAGTAGGCAAGCTCTCCGCTTCTCAGATGCTGTCTGTCCGTTCTGCCTCTGTACCAGCACCTTCCTTTCGTCGTTCGCAACGTTCTCAGCGAGGTTCATCTGTCTGCCCGGCATGCCGAAACCAGGCCCTGCTACACGATCTTCGATCATGAATTTGATGCGGCTATCGCACTCGGCGGGATGTCCGTGCCACGGCTGCTCGACGGTCAGGGACTCGGGCGTGTCGCTTGCCCGGGCGGGCCTCAACATGATCGCCAAACACAACGCGCAGCCTGGTGCTAACGCGCGAGGCTACGCTACGCCCGTCGATCTGAGCGCGCAGAAGGAATACGCTTTTGAGCTGGCGGCGAGCAACATCCGCTTTGGCGAGGGCGTCACACAAGAGGTCGGCATGGACTTTGCCAACATGAAGGCGAGGAAGGTGGGCGTCTTCACGGACTCGACGGTTCGAGGCCTCACCCCGATGACGCAGACGATCCAGGGGTTGGAGAAGGCTGGAATCAAATTCGAGATCTACGACCAGTGCCGTGTCGAGCCGAACGAAGAGTCGTGGAAGTCGGCCATCCAGTACGCGCGCGACCAAGACTTTAGCCACTTTCTAGCGGTCGGAGGCGGGTCGGTGATGGACACGTGCAAGGTGGCGAACCTGTTCAGCTGCTATCCGGACGCTGACCTGCTCGAGTTCGTCAACGCGCCCATTGGCCGGGGCACCCCCATCGACAAGGTGCTGCGGCCGCTTTTGGCGATTCCCACCACCGCAGGGACGGGGTCGGAAACGACAGGAACCGCCATCTTTGACCACACCGCTACCGAGTCCAAGACGGGAATTGCCAGCCGTGCGCTTCGGCCGCTGCTCGGCATCGTCGACCCGCTGAATACCGAGACGTGCCCGACGGCGGTGCACATCAGCGCTGGCCTGGATGTGCTCTTCCACGCGCTCGAGTCGTATACCGCCATCCCGTACACGGAGAGGACGCCGCGCCCAGCCAATCCGCTGCAGCGCCCTGCATACCAGGGCAGAAACCCGATTTCGGACGTTTTCTCGCTCTGGGCGCTCAAGCAGACGGTCAAGTATCTTCCGCGAGTGGCGCGCGACCGCACTGATTCTGAGGCACGCGGACAGATGCTTCTAGCAGCTACGTTTGCCGGCATCGGGTTCGGCAACGCAGGCGTTCACCTTTGTCACGGCATGTCGTACCCGATTTCAGGACTGAACAAAAAGCTGGCCCACTACAAGCATCCTGGATACGAGGTAGACCACCCGATCGTGCCCCACGGCGTCTCAGTAGCGCTGACGGGACCGGCAGTGTTTGAGTTCACTGCGCCGTCGGCGCCCGACCGTCACCGAGAAGTGGCGGCGATTTTCCAGGGCTACCAAACGGCGAGCGAGAGCACGGACATTGCAAGGCTGCCGGACGCAGAGGTGGGCCAGCTTGTCTATGACCGTATCGCCGAGTTCCTGGCTGAGCTGGGCGTGCCCCGAGGCCTGACCCAGCTGGGCTACACGGGCGCACATATCGACGCGCTCGTCAAGGGCACCATTCCCCAGCGACGCGTGCTCGACCTGGCGCCCGGCATCGGCGCCGTGATGGGCGCCGACGGCCACGAGCATCTGAGCAAGATCTTGGAGAAGAGCTGTAAGTGGCGCGCCGAAGCAGCCAACGACTAGCAATGGTGGCCATACTGACAGCGACCGTACTTTTCCTTTCCATTTCTGCCGACGGCCACAGTGTCTTACTGATCCGCGCGAGTCACCGACTCAGCTTTTTTGTTGGTGATCACGTCTATCATCCCACAAGGCAGAACGAGGAATTGGTCTCTGGCTAGGAAAATCTCACCAAATGCGTCATAAACACTGCTGAGCTCCTGCTTCCCCGTCACCCAGCTATAAGATGCTGCACCGTTGTCACTGCTCACGATCGAAACTTGAATGAGACGCGGCAGTGCCGAGGCAACGAATAAGCTCCATGAGATCACAGAGCGACTACCCGATGTGATGGCGGGAGCGATGGCTCTCCTTTCCGCTAAATTGTGATATGTGGTGGAGGGATTGCAGCAGGACCGACGAGCAAGCGCGTGAAGGCAGCGCAAGAGCAGCCGTTGTCACCTAGTAAGCTTTACGTACTGAACCGTCACAGTTCACTGTGAATCTCACGGTGACAACTTCGAGGCGGTTCCGACAGTGGCGATGTCGGATCAGCCGAAAATAGAACGGAACCGAGAAGGTGAAGATTAGGCTAAATTCGAACGTGCAGGAAATGGGAGAATGAATATCGATCTATTTCGCGGTTAGCATTTATTCATCTAGCTACTTGTGACTGTACCCTCTGCTGCTGTGACGGCACCGGCTGGGACGAAACGTTCGCCGCGAGTAGTGTGGTTATGTATGTTGCTGGGCGATGCGAAATGGAAAGTAGAGCGTGAGAGATAGGCTAGCCGGGGGTGGCTGAGTACATAAACCTTGCGCTAGCTTGGCGGGCATCGAGCCGGATCCCCCGCATAACACAGGCGCAAGCGCAAGCATTCTTTTGCATCCACCATCTGCCGCACGCCATGACGGGACTGACTCGAAACGTGTCGCTGACGTCGAACCTGAGCTGGGCGGCGCTGCCCGCAGCGCTGACGCTGGCGGCGTGGCCGCACTGGTACACGATCTACCTCGCCGAGAGCAACAAGGTGCAGGGCGGCTGGTCGAACGTCAACCCGCGCTCCTGGGTCACCCAGCTCAACGCCAAGGCCGCCGCCGGCAAGCACCTCTCGCCGCTCGAACAGACCATCCTCCGCGGCCAGAGCTGCCAGGCCAACGCGTTCGAAAACGTCCCTCTCTTCGCCCTCACCCTCCTCTTCGCCAACGTTGCCGGCCTGGACAAATCCGAAATCAACCGCTTCGTCATCACCTACCTCGTCACCCGATTCCTCTTCACCCTCTTCTACCTCAAAACCCAGTCCAAAGCCAAGAGCTATGCGCGAACCGCCGCTTTCAACATCGGCATCCTCTACATCATCAGAATCTGGGTCCTGGCCGCCTTCAAGTACTTGTAGTCGCCTTCTCTTTGCCCGGCCAGCGACACTTCAGCCCTCTGCGCCTCGTCTCTGCCGATCCCTGGAAGCCATCTACCCAGCCTGTGCGTGCGGTCATTGTCACTCGGATAAGGATTAGCGTCTACACTACACATGCCGTCGCTGCTCTCCACAATAAAATAAGCTGGACGCTTGCCTGTCTAACAAAATGCCAGTGCGGCTGTATTGCTTGTTCATAGTGTGCGTTCTAGGGGTGACCCAAGGTAGTGGGTGCTAGATGTGTTGTAAGCGGGGGAACAGGGAGGGGAGGCGCGGTGCGACGCGGCTAAAGCTTGGAGGCGAAGCGGGCGCGGAGGACGTTCTTCTGGACTTTGCCGGTGCTGGTTTTGGGGAGTTCTTGGACGATGTCGAACCATTCTGGGACGGCGAAACCGCTCATGCGGGCCTTGCAGTGGGAGCGGAGATCTTCGATGAGGGAGGCGTGCTGTGAGGGGGGGATGCGTGCCTGGGGGGTGAGGACGACGAAGGCCTGGCCGCGCTCGCCCCACTTGGGATGCTGGCGGGCGATGACGCAGCACTCGAGCACGGCGTCGTGCGCGGCGAGTTCCTGCTCGACCATGAGCGACGAGACGTTTTCGCCGCCGGAGATGATGATGTCCTTGCCGCGGTCGAGAATCTGGATCTCGCCGCCGGGATGGCGGACGGCGAGGTCGCCGGTGTGGAACCAGCCCTTGAGCACCGCCTTGCTCGTCGCCTCGGTGTCGTTGTAGTAGCCCACCATCGCCATGTTGCCGCGGATGACGATTTCGCCGGTCTCCTGGCCGTCTCGCGCGACGTCGATCAGGTCGCCGTGTGCCTCCTCCGCCGACGAAGCGGTGCGCACCACGCGTGCCTCATCCGACGTCAGGAAACCGTGTCCCTGCCGCGCCATCATGCGCGCGCGCGCATCCACATCCAGCTGCGCCCACGCCGGCTCAAAGTAGCGCCGCGTAAACGGCCCGTACGTTTCGGTAAGCCCATAGACGTGCACCGGCTGCAGATTCAGCGCCTCCATCTTGGCCAACAGATTCGCCGTCGGCGCCGAGGCTGCCACCGACACGTTCACCTTGCGGCTCAGCCGCTTGGCATCCGGGTGGTTGACGATGCCGATCTGCACCGTCGGTGCGCCGCAGTAGTGCGTGACGCCGTGGTGGAGCAGCGCATCCCAGATGACCGCATTGTCAACTTTACGGATGGTGAAGTGGGTGCCCAGGGCGGCGGTGACAGCCCACGGGAAGGTCCAGCCGCAGGCGTGGAACATGGGCAGCACCCACAAGTAGACGCTATCCTGCGTGATATTGTTCTCGAACGCATTGGCGACCGCAGCGAGGTAGGAGCCGCGATGCGTCGTGATGACCCCCTTCGGCCGGCCTGTGGTGCCCGAAGTGTAGCACAGCGCTATCGGCTGGTCCTCATCCTTGGGCGCATACAAGAGCTTCCACCCGGTCTTGGGACTGCCGTTCTTGCCCTCGGCCTTGACACGCTGCTCCTCGGCCTGTTCGGCCGCCTGCCAGGCCTGCCAGCCCCGATCTAGAAAGTGCTCGTATGCGTCGCTGGCGTCTTGGCCGCCCGAGTCGTTGCTGACGATCACCGTGATGCCGCGCTGCTCGGCGTCGGGAGGCACGAGATGGGTCAGTTCGTGATCGCAGAGGATGATGGTGCTGCCGGAGTGCTCGAGGACGTAGGCTACCTCTTTGGGCGTGTTCCTAATGTTGATCGGGGTGATGATGGCGGCGGCAGCGGGGATGCCGTAGTGCGCGTCCGCGATCAGAGGCGCGTTGGGCGTGATTACGGCGACGCGATCGCCGGGCTTGAAGCCGGGCACCGTCTGTAGCGCAAAGGCGAGCGACAAGACCCGTGCCGCCCACTGCGCGTAGGTAAAGCAGTAGCCGCGCTCCGGATGGGTCAGTGCCAGCTTGTCAGGCGTGATCAGCGCGGCTCGCAAGAGGAACGAGACCGGTGTAAGAGCCGACCGATAGTGCACGACCGACGGCGGCGAAGAGAGCGAGAGCTCAAACGGCTTCGAGGTAGGTGGCTGCGAGGAGCGTGGCGGCGTGTATTTGGCCGGCATGCTGGGCGATGAGCAAGGCGGTCTCCACAGCAAGCACTCGAAAAATCCTCGCTGGTTGGCCCGCACTCCGGAGGATCTGTAACTCGAGCCTGGGGTCTTGAACACGATGATAGGAGACCAGGCAACACGACACGGTAGTAAGGAATGTGTTTGGTGGTAGAGCGAGTTGTTTCGCCAGGATGAACTCCATTCGTCCCCGCGCATTGAAGTTGCTCCGTCTAACCGGTCAACTTTCCCCGCATTACGCGCCCCGTCGCTTGTCAAAAGGCGCATCCAGCGACGACCTAACAGCTGAACTATTGGAACGACTCACCGAAGCCTTTCCCGCTTCACCGCGCACGACTCACACGGCGACTTTGGTGTTCCCTTTTGCGGCCGCCGTTGCTTCCTGGCGATAGCATTCACGCCGGGATAGAATATAATGAAGGTGATTGCTCTCGGGTCGTCGTTTGCCGCTGGGCCTGGGATCGAGCCGCAGACGGATACGGATGCGGGGCGGAGTGGCAACAACTACCCGAACCTGCTCGCCCGCAGACTGGGGATCGATGTCACGTCGTCGGCGCAGTTCGTCGACTTGACCGTGTCGGGCGCTACGCTGCTCAACGTGCTTTCGCAGCCGCAAGAGACGGGCGGGAAGACCTTTCCGCCGCAGCTGTCCACCCTGCCCGCGGACGATCCGACGCAAGAGACCATCATTACCGTGACGGGAGGCGGCAACGACATGTTCTACATCGGCTCCATGTTCGACCGCACGCTCAACGGCACCTGGTGGGGTCGGATTGTGCGTCTCTTCATCCCCGCCGCAAAGGAACAACCCACCATAGCCGCGCCGGAGGAGGTCGTGGCGCGCTTCCAAGCGATTCTGGATCAGCTGTGTGCCGCGTTCCCCACCGCACACATCTTGCTGGTCGAATACTTCGCCGTGATAGGGCCCGACACCAGAGCAGGCACCGACGTCGTCTTCTCCGATGACCAGCTCAAAGCGTACCTGTGCACGGCAGACACGCTCAAGCACATCTACGCGCAGGCGGCACACGGACGCGCCCGCGTACACATCGTGCCCCTCGCCGACGAAAGCCGCGACGCGCACGCCCTAGGCTCCCGCCAGCCGTGGGTCAATGGCTGCTCGCTCTGGAGGTTTTACAAAGGCGGTGCTTTCCACCCCAACCTCGAAGGCATGCAAGCCGCTGCCGACAGAATCTTCCGCTTCTGCCAGAACCTCGGCATCGTGCCAAAACACGCCTAGCGCTAGCACTCAGGTAAAATGATGTGTTCGCCCTCTCTGCACGGCTAGTACTCTTGAAACATGGCCTCGTTGTGATTCATCGAGACGCGGCCGTTAGTCCCTTGGATGTTACGTAGACTTCACCGCGCAGGATGAAACAATGGAGTGGGTTAATGACGGCCCTAAGTGATGGTGGGTTGTGAGGCCGTTGCATGGTGCGTTTACTGGCACACCCTCTCTCTGGTGCAGACAACGGTGGGGCGGTTACCTTGGCGTGCTTGCAGTGCACGAAGACAGCGGTCTGCACGATCTGGCCGTGCGCGGAAGATGTCCGTCGGCGGATTACTCATGTGCATAGCCGCTGCCGTCTTTGCCGCGCCCGACGTCATCCTTCCGCCGTTTCTCCACAAATCATGAATGATCTTTTCGCCGGCCTTTGCATGCGTTACCCAAAACCGTAGGCCGGTTCTCACAAGGAGTGTAACGGCCAAGTGAGAGGAATGACTCAACCGTTGCATCGGTCGGCCTAGAGTAAGCACAGGTGGCAGTTAGGAACAAGGAGAGGACGGCGAACTTTCGCCGGGACTCTTGGTTCTGATCTTTGTCCTGAGAGCCTGGGTAGCCTTTTCTCAGCTCCTCTCCAAGCCAGCCAGAACGACGCAGTTATGGATCCAACGAATCTGCCCAAGCGAACGACTCCGCACTGGTCGCTGTATCAACGCGAATGTTTTGTGTCGGGGACGGCGGAGCACAAGCCTCCCCCGTTCAACACGCACCCGGCGGAGCTGGAGCGGTTGGCTCGGGAGCGTTTGAGCGCGGGCGGGTGGAGCTATGCGTCGTGCAATGCGGGGCTCGGCATGACGCACGCCAACAACCGGTCGGCCTTTGACCAGTGGAACATTGTGCCGCGGATGCTGGTGGACACGAACCGGCGGGACACGAGCATTGAGCTGTTTGGCAAGAAGCTGTCGGCGCCGATCTGCCTTTCGCCGGTGGGGATCAACAAGATCTACCATCCCGAGGGAGAGCTGCCGGTCGCGCGCGTCGCGGGCGAGCTTGGCCTGCCCTACTCGCTCTCCACTGCGGGCTCGGCGGCCATTGAGGACGCCGCGCGCGCGAACCGTGACGGTGCCACCGCCGGCGTCGCAGCTGGCCGCGGAGCAACGTACAACGACGGCCTACGCTGGTTCCAGCTGTATCTGCCCCACCAGGACGAGCTGGCACTCTCGCTGCTCCAGCGCGCCCACGACTCCGGATTCGACGTCTGCATGATGACGCTCGACACCTGGCAGCTCGCCTGGCGCCACCTCGACATCGCACTCTCCAACTACGGCTTCTACCGCGGCATCGGCAACGAACTCGGCTTTAGCGACCCCGTCTTCAACAAGATCCTGAAGGAGCGCGGCATCGACAAGGAGAAGGACCCCAAAGCTGCCGGCCGTACGTGGATCGACCAGATCTGGCACGGCAAGGCGTTTGACTGGGACAAGATCCCGTGGGTTGTCGCACAGTGGAAGCGCATTTCGGGCGGGCGGCCGTTCCTGCTCAAGGGCATCCTGAGCGCCGACGACGCGCTCAAGGCCAAGGCGGCCGGCTGCGACGGCATTGTCGTCAGCAACCATGCAGGCCGCCAGGTCGACGGCTCCATCTCCAGCCTCGAGGCGCTCCCCGAGATCGTAGACGCCGTCGGCGACTCGCTCAAGATCCTCTTCGACTCGGGCATCCGTGGCGGCGCTGACTGCTTCAAGGCACTCGCGCTTGGCGCAGACGCCGTCATGATCGGCCGCCTCTGGATCTACGGCCTCTCGATCCAGGGCGAAGAAGGCGTCCGCCACGTCCTCCGCTCGCTTCTCGCCGACTTCGACCTCCTGATGAACGTCGGCGGCTTCCGCAGCATCCAAGAAATTAAAGACGGCAAGGCCCTCCGAAGAGCCGGCGTCATCGGCAGACCCTCGGCAGAAACCAAGTTGTAGTGTCGCTCTTCTAATTTCCCTCCAGCAGCCTCCCTGAGCAGCATAGCAATGTACTCCTTGTCTTGCGCTTACGCGATCTATCCCTGGCCTGAATAGCGACGTGGCGGTCTCAGTAAGTCTGTGCGGATTGTACAGGTAGATTCTGGCGGGATCGAGGCAGCTCATGTCCACTCAAGGATTATACGCTGCTCGACGTTGAGAAGGTAGAATCAGCTCTCCAACTGTGATCGTTATTGTTCACCTGGGTCTGGCCGTCCCTATACCGTCTCAGCTGCTGGAGCGGATGCAGAGTGGTTCTAGATGAGCAAAAATAAATTAGAAGCTAGTGTACAGACCAAACAAATGCGATGCAAACGACGACAGTAGGGACGAAATCGGAGAGGACCGGTGCAGGAGATGGATTGCATCGGTTGGCGGAGAAGCTAGGACGAGTGGGAGAAGACGCTAGTCGGATTTGCGGGTGCTGCTTGCCGCGGACGAGGATCGCTGCAGTTCTGCGCGGTCGATGGGGTCAAGGCGCTCTAGGTCTTGCAGCTGTTTCTCCCGCTGGGCTGCTTGCGCCTTGGCGGCCTTGATGCCCACCAACTTAGTCCGACCGTCAGCGGTCAAGCTGGACCGCTTCGACTTGGGCAGGGAGGAGGGCAGGTGGTTGGCGTCGTGATCAGGATACGATGTGTAGACTGACCCGCCCCTTGACGTGGTGCTGAACTTGGAGTTGATCTTCCACGATGAGCCTGCCATCTGCCTTTGGCCGGTCCCACGATCACCGCGTGGAGAGTATGACTCGTCGTTGCGGAACGCATCGAGTAACCGGTCCTTCTCGTCGTCGCCGTCATCGCCGTCGTCCTCAAAGCGATCCCGATCTCCATCCGCCGAGTCATATCCGTCCTCTGGTGCAAATTCGGTAGGCTGGCTGAAGGTGACAAAGATCCAGGCAAAGACAGCTAGTAGGAAGAGGCATGGAATGAGGAGAAATGCCCAGGAAAGCGATACAATGCTGTCCGGAATCTGCTCGTGGATTGCGGCCGAGTCCGCCAGATCTCGGATGCGATGAAGAAAGGGCATGGCAGCGGTCCACACGACCACGTCGGAAGGACGGCAGGCTCACAGTGGCGCGGTTGTCAAATCGTCCCGGTCGGCGCGAGACGGTTGGCAACGAACAGAGCTGTACCACGGTAGATGCAACTGCCTGGCAATGCGATGAGACCGAGCGCGGACAAGCGAGGGTGGCCAGAGATGTAAGCAAGTTGTTGTCCAGAGGGAAGTAGCGCATGCGGGGAGGGATGATGGACAGGAGATGGAAACGCGCGAACAGCGGCTGGGCAAGGTGAGGAAAGCTCCGTGCGCCTTTTCTGGCAACTATCGGACGACATAGATCGTCCATACAGTCGAAAACGCTTCCTGTCGCGATGTACGCGTCGGTAGATTGACACTCGACCTCCCAGAATGGCCTCACCCCGGACACCTCCATCCCAGCCTAGCCCTTCCGCATACAACAGGTAGCAACCACAGCCGAGATGCCCGTTGCAGAGAATGCACTTGTCCCAAAGTAAGCCATCAAAGCTACCGTCAGCGGAAGGTGTTGGTTATAACATGTGTTAGATCGGCGGATGAGGAGTAGTGGTTCCATTCTTAGCCGTGTGAGTTACGTGGGACCGTACGTCTGCGCAGATTTTCCAAATGATCACGCAGCATCTATAGTTAGCACCTTCGGGTGGTGCTGCAAAGTTAGCAAAAATGAATGTGAACCGGGCGACTTGCTTGTTAGTCAATGCGCGATCAAATTGATGTGAACGAAGGGCTCTGCAAACTGACGTCCTCAGACATTGTCCGCGTTCTTGATTTACAAGCCGTAGTCACCATCAATGCCCGCTATACCTTGGAAGCGGACCATCGTTGTTTTGCAGCCTTCGTCCGAGAAACCAGCGTTTGCCCTCGAGGATTTGATCAGCCAAGTCGCCGTTGCCTTATCATAAACTGGGCATTAGCAGGCGATGGAAAGCTGAGAAGCTACCACCAGGCTGTGTCGGAGTGTTAGACCCCTCAGACTCCTACGCACAGTTTAGGGAAGCGGATTTTCGCTTGGAAATGGACGGTTTCCTCCCCCCTTTGGTAGTGAGGAAGGAGCAACAAGGCTTGCATGGTAAATTAGAGACGTCTTGCTGAAGGCCTGTGGCACTTTGCCTTTGCTCTGCAGGGTATCGCCGGTCTATCTGCTGGTCAATCTGTGACCAAGAGGTGGCGGAGCGGTGGGCTTTACCATCACGCGCACTTTGCAGCGCCGAGCTTTCCGACTGTAAGATTGGAAATACCAGACAGGGGTTTGAAGTCGGTTGTTGGTTTCAGACGAAGCGGCGAAACCTCCCCAAAAATTCAAACTGAACTGCTGCAAGTTCATGCTATAGGTTCTCTCCTCCACCCCGCTCATAGATCCTTCTAGTCGACTACCATCCTTCATCTATCCAAAGCTGAGTCCAGTCAACGGCCTTGGAAACCGAGACAAGTCCATCTATCTGTACGCGCAAGCTGTAGGGGCGCTTTTGGACCACAGCTTGCACTGCATCGACAGCAACCTCTTCTCCCTACCGCTCTACCCATCACCCTTCCCGTCATGTCTGCGCCTTGGACCCGACCCGACGGAGCGGGTGGGAGACCTTCCGAGGATAGCTCGTCACCGCGTGCCAACGCCCGCACCTACGACGCTCCTCTGGCAGGTCGTCCTGTTAGTCCTGCTACCTTCTGTGACAACCCCGCCGACTACTCTTCGGAGAAGAACTATAGCGACTATCCTGCTGCTTATGGTGGCTCCGGCAAGTGGACAGCCGACGCCGGTTCAGATCGTTCTGCCACCTATCCTCCCCAGTCCCACCCTCTTCGGCCTCTGGACCAATCTCAGTCTAGCGAAATGTCGCGGCGCTTCGAGCACATGAAAGATAAGGGCAAGGGCTCTGCCAGCAAGCGTCCCGGCTTCCAACGCCAGGACAGCGATTCCTGGGAGCGGTTGCTTAAGGGTGCTGGCTATTCCAACGGCACCGAGAGTAGCAGCGCCAATGCCAGCTTTGTCGGCCTCAATGGCAGCTGGCAGCAAGGCCCCAAGCTTGTGCATCCCTCTATCCGCCTCGTCCTCTACATCCTTATCCCCACCGCTCTTTTCTGGATACCTGGCATCCTAGCTCTCCTCATCTACGATGCCTCGCCTCAAAACGGTTTTAAAAAGCCGATAGTTCTCAACGTTGGCATCTTCTGGTGGTCCGTTTGGCTCAGTTCCATTTGGGTCGGCTGGTGGATATGTCGCGTCGCCGCCATCATGCTTCCTCGCATGCTCAAATGGACCATTGGCAGCATTGGTCAGAAGATGCGCCGCTACACCGAATTCCTGATCGTTACCGAAAAATATGTCGCTTTCTTCCTATGGACCATCCTGCTCCTTGCACTGTGGTTCGCCATCGTCATTGGCAACTATCAAGGCGCCAATAAGAGTGCTATCGAGAACGCTAGTCTGACTCCCACCAACTCGACCAGCACTTCAGGCTCATCCTCCACAACGGTGGTAGCCTCGTCATCGAGCAGCAACAGTTGGCCCACCACCGACGACATCATACTCTCCGGCTTCCGCCTCTGGTTCGGCATCGCCCTTTGCGCTGCCATCCTTTTGGCTGAAAAGCTCCTCATCCAGGGCATCGCCTACAATTTCCATCGTGTCTCTTACGAAGATCGTATTCAGACGTCCAAGTTCAACATCAAGGTGCTGACCACCCTCTACGACCACTCACGTAATCTACATCGAAAAGACACCTATATCGCCGCCGAACACGAGGCCAAGCGCAAATCCGCTGGTTTGCATCTAGCCAAAGACAAGTTGCGCAAGACGGGCCAAAAGGTTAAGAACGTCGCTCAGACCAGTACCAGCGTCCTCGGCACCGTGGCCAACGAGATCGCCGGTCAGGCCGTCTTGCAGCCCGGCAACTCTCGATCCGTGGTGGTTTCCTCGCTCAACTCACGCAAGCAGTCACAGGCTCTTGCACGCCGTATCTGGTATAGTTTCTGCCCTCCTGGCAAGTCCGAACTGGTCGTCGACGACATCATCCACTGTTTCCCGGACGCCGCCACCGCCGAAGCTGCCTTTGAAATCTTTGACCGCGACTTGAACGGAGATATCACCAAGGATGAGCTAGAGGCTTCCTGCATTGACATTCACCGCGAACGGATGACACTGCAGCTGTCGATGCGCGATGTCGACTCGGCTGTGGGGCGTCTCGACTCCATCTTCATGAGCTTCTTCGTCCTCGTGTCCGCCGTCATTATTGCCGCCATGCTTTCTGTAGCCTTTAGCACGCTTGTCACCTCCTTTGGCACGCTTATTCTCGGTCTTTCATGGCTCATCGGCACCACCGCCCAGGAGACGCTTGGTGCCATTCTCTTCCTCTTTGTCAAGCATCCCTACGACGTGGGCGATCGAGTCGACATTGGAGACGAAGCGTACATAGTCAAGGAGATGCGCCTGCTCACTACCGTTTTCAAGACAGTCAACGGCAAGAACGTCATGATCAGCCACAGCCAGCTCGCCTTGAAGCCCATTGTCAACCTTCGTCGGTCGGGACCAATCGAAGAGACGTTCAAGTTTGACGTCGCCTTTAACACCACCTTTGCCCAGATCGAGGCGCTTCGCAGTAAGATGGTTCACTGGCTGGACGGTGAAAAGCGAGACTTCTTGCCCGGACTCGACATCAACGTGGTCGACTTCCAGGAGCAGGAAGCAATGACGCTCTCCGCAGGCATCCGTTACAAGTCCAACTGGCAGCAGGGCGGTCTCAAAGCTCAGAGGAGGAACCGCTGGCTGTGCCAGCTCAAGGTGTTTTTGGCGGAATGCCAGATCTACGGGCCCAAAGGCGACCCTGGCATTGCGGCTACCAACCACGTCACCATGGTCCCCTACCCGCCCCCGGACGCCAGCATGTCGGCCACCACAGTGGAAGACGGCGTCCGAAAGACGCTGGGGGCTGGCGACCGCACCTACCGATTCATGGACCAGGGCGCTGCTATCCGTGGGCAGGACGACTTTGACGAGAGCGGCAACGCGGCTGGCACGGCGCCTTCCTCCCGGCCCATATCACCCGCCAATGCGCTCGAGCAGGGCCGTCTGCGCACAGGCTTGTCGTCTGCTGCCGCCTCCCGCCCAGCCTCGCCCTACACCGCCGCCCCGCGCCGCCCTGCTGGCCCGGCCGAGTCGTACGAACTCACCGACCAGCACCGCCGTATCTGACCCCATACCATCTGCCCACCTTTGCATCTTGTCCCTGCCTATCAGGTCTTTTCGACGCAGCCCCGCGCTGCTGCCCCCCTCTCCCCATCCCCTGCATCCCGCTCTACGCTTTCCTCTGCATACGTCTCGCATAGTCACGGAATCCTTCTCTGCACCTCTTCCGCCGTGCGCCAGTCTGACCAAGTACTTGCCAGTCACAACCGGCGTACTCTTGCCAAAGTGACCGCAAGAGAGACGACTTGGCTTGACAGTATACATACTCAATAATTGGACCTTGCTGCGTTAACATAGACCATTTGCGGAGTGGTCAAACGCGCAGGTCTTAAGAATTACTGTTTTGAGTTCCTGTCCTTCGGGTTCGTGGGTTCGAACCCCACATGGTCTACTTTTTCGCTTCGCGGGTGGCTTTTGGTGGTGCGGGCGGGGGCGGTAGCGGTTGATGCAGGGCGGGTGGTTGCACAGGCAGGGAATGAGGCTGGTGAATGTGCTGCGGTTCAGGGGACTGTAATGTCGAGGGGCTGGCCGGCGAGGTGCCAGCGGCGGGGGGTGAGGGGGCAGGGGTGTGCGGGTGGAGGGTAGCGGGTGCTGGTGGGCGCGGTGGCGCGGGCGGCGAGGCCGTCGTCGTGGTCGTTGCGGACGAGCGGGGAGCCGTCAGCGGCGACGAACGGGTCGGCGCGCGGCTGGGCCCGGTGCGGGGAGTCGGCAGGCGGCGGTGCGGGCAGCGCGGCGCTCTTCGGCTTGAGGCGCGCCTGCGTGACCCGGTGCGTCTTCATGTTTAGGCTGAGCACCTTGGCGGTTCGCTGCGCATCGCCCGCCATCGCCTTGGCCTTCTGCAGCGCACCATGCTTGCCAATCACCGGCGCCGTCACCATCCTGTCGCCCCCTGCCCCGCCCGACGACGCCCGCGCCTGCCCCGCATCGCCGAGCCCCGGAAACAGCGCCTCCTCCGCCTCTCTCTGACTCCTCGCAGCGCTCTTGTTCAGCTTCTTCTGCTCCCTCTGGTACTGGATATGCGCGAGCTGCTGCTCGAACAGCACGTCCCTCTCTGCACTCAGCTTCGACACCAGATCCGCCCTCGCCGCCGAGGAGAGCAGGGGTGCAGCCCCGCAAGAAGGGCACGACGCCTCGGGCGACAGTGGCGATGGCGAGAGGGCCGAACAGAGGATCAGCCCGCAGCCATAGCAGAGCGGTGCATACGGCGCTACCGGGTGCACCTTGGCCTGGCAAAAGCACATCTTTCGATGCGGATCATCGCGGCGAGAAGAGGGGGTCCTTGCTGCCGAGGTCGTCAGCTCCGCGATGACAGCATCAATGGCCGCCATATCCGCCGTCGGCGGAGGCGCTGGCTGTGCTCGCACCGAGGGGCTGTCGTGCGCTCTGTGATCCATAGTACGGGCTACCGTCTCATCCGATATGCCCACTTGTGATGGTCCCGAAGGATCCTCCGATCCCAGATGTGGAGACCGAGGATGGTCTAGCGCAGGATCGCTTTTCCCCTTCGAGCTCGCCGGGCGGCTCTTCCTGCCCTTCCCGGCGCCCGCGAAGAACGCCTCTTCGGCACCCGGCTGCTTCCTGTACACGGTTCCCATACCGCCGAAGGCTTCAGAAAGCCGCTCCATTTGTGCCTCATCGTCCGTGCCGAAGCCTTCCACCTGTCTGGGTTCCAGGGGCTGGCCGATTCCTGCTCTCTGCGCCAGTGTCTTCTTTGTCTTCCTCCGCGCAGTGGGAGTAGAGGAGGCGGCAGTAGCAGGCGACGCGAGCGATGACGGGGCTGCAGCTGAAGGAATTGAATGTGGAAATCGAGACTTGACAAAGTCTCTGGTGAAGCTACTTGCGGAAGTGCTGTCTGTGCCAAGCAGTCCTTCAAGGTGGGCGCGAAGGGAGGCTGCCTCGTCGAAGGAGTCCAGGAAGGGGAGAATCTGCGTCGACACAGTTTCCCTGTCTGCCGGGAGGGGAAGCGGGACGGACAATAGGTAAGTCAGCAACGCGGACGCTATTTTCGCAGCTGCACCGAGAAACCGACGTACCAAGTCCGAGAAGAGCCACCAGCTGGTCCACCCATACTGCCGATGTCTTTGCCATGTTTGATCACGCGCGACCGTTGTGTGTGGTGCGAGGTGAAGTGCAGAAGGAGAAGCAAAGATGCCAGACTATGAGTGCTGTGCTGAGTTGTGGGTCGTGTGCTAAGGTGTGAGAGTGGAGGAAGGCAGGGCATCGGCGAAATCTACGGAGCGTGATCGGGGTTCATCTAAAACTATCTGCCGATGGCTTGAGAAGAAGTGGCCTCGTGTAGGCTGCCCTTCACCCACCATTCACCAGCCGCATGCAATCTGCGCCGCAATGGAATCAAGTATTGACCAGGTAGCTGCCAAGTGCGGCAAGCAGCTAGGTGAGCTCAACAAGCAGTGGTCTCCAACATATCAAACGCTCACTCTTGTTGCCTTCCCTCGCTTTTGACTCCAGACACATTCCAGCGCTGTATCCTCGCCAACCAGCAGAACCCTGGCGCCTGCGAGACGTACAAGGTGGAGCTGTCCCGTTGCGCGGCCAAGGCCGTCCCCATCCTGAATGAGGTCAAGAACCGATGCGCTGCGCAGGTGATGGCCTATGACAAGTGCCTGGAGCAGAATGTCAACCAGGGCGATGCTGAGCTGGAAAAGAACTGCACGCCCAAGCTCCGCGACCTCTGGTTCTGCACCGAAAAGGTCAAACGCGACCTCGACCTGAAGGACAATGCAGACGCCAAGCGGAGTCAGGAGCTGGGCAGAGATGCCCTCTCCCGATAAGCCGTCGTCCTGGCTTGCGCTAGAGCCTGTGAACGCTGGTCGTCCAACTGTATATTATCATAGACGGAAGCAACCGTGAACAGCCGTACCCCTTGGAAGATCACAGCCACAGAAACACACAGACATAGAAACGAGCAGCAGGAAGCTGGAAGCTTTTCAAGGTATGCGCTGAGAGCAGAGGTATACAAGTCGTCAAATAGGCAGGTCGTCCGGGTCATAATCAGTGTAAGTTCGAGTCGGAAATGTCCGTCGCTAAAGCGGGTGCAAGGTATGTGTGGTAGAGGCGGTCCTATGTAGCCTTTATAGCCGTACGGTGCTCCAAGGCCGGTGCTGGGCCTCAAGCGGCGGCGAGGGCTAGTGGGGCAGCTGGGGCAGCTGGGGCAGCTGTGGCAGCTGTGGCAGCAGGCGTCGCCGAACCGGAAGCTCCGATAGTCTTTTGCGTTTCGGGCGGTTCCGCAGTAACAGCGGCGCCGCTGGGAATGGAGCCCTTCGACACAGCATTGATGCTCTCTGGCTCGGTCTTGCCGCTCGACTCAGCAGCGGCCACAGGTGCGTGCTTAGGCACGGAAGCGGTCTTGAGACGAGCCCACATCTCCTTGGTTTTCGCCTTGAGATTTCCACTCTGGCGTCGGCTCTGCTTGTCGCCACTTTGCTTCAGGGGATGCTCCGCATTTGCACTCGCCTCGCCCTGGGTTGCCTCAGCAGACGTGTCCGTTGCCTCTGCTTCTGCTCCCACCGTGGTAACAGGTGGTTCCTGCCCAGCCGCCGTGGGCGGGTCCACCTTGACCGCATCGTTCGTGGTGGCAACGGTTTCTGCCTTGGCGTCTCCATTTTTGCCAAGGATGGTCACCGTCAGGACTGCCGTAAGCCCATCGATAGGAATTCCGTGATTCACCCCTTGCAAGCCGGGCGGCATCAATCCAGCCACGTACTCTATCTTGGTCTCGTACTTGGTCAGGAAGAAGCTCGTCTTCCCGTCCTTCTTGTCGCCAAACGCCTGTTGCACCAGCAAGTCTCGGCCAACGTTGTAGCCATCCGGAATGATCGTATGCGACTTGGTCAGGTTTTCTTCCTTCGATGTCGCCAAGAACCAGGCGCCCGATCCCTGCTGCTGCCACGCCCGGAAGTGGTTACCTCCGACCAGGCTCTCGATGCACGTGCCGAAGACGTGGTCCAAGGGGGTGTAGACCTCGCGGTACAGGAACTCTTGGTCGCGCCATCCGCGCGGGTCGATCCACGCTTTCTGGGCGCCGCCCCCATGCAGCCCCAAACACTCGCGGTCAAAGTCGAGCGAGCGGCAGTACGACTGCAAGCCCTTGCGTGTCAGTATGGCAGGCGAGGAAAGCGAAGAGATGATGACGTTGGCCGGCTCGTGCAAGCCTTCACCGGCAAGGTCGAACGAAGTTCCGCCGTACCAACGTGGATCCACAAAGCCGTACTCGTTGGATGGCAATACCGACGACGAAACGGGCGCCGAAGGCGCTGCGAAGAATGGCACCGTCGTCTGGCTTCCATTAGTAAGCTTATTTACCTTGTCGATCAAATCTTGCTCCACCTGGCCAGAGGCAGGAGCCACAAGGACGTTGCCGTCGACGGGAGCAGCACTGCTGGCAAACACCTCGGGGTCGTCCTGGAGCGCCGGATCGTCCGGATCCTCCATACCAAGTATCCGACCCTTCTCGTCCACCGGCGCTGCACCTTCCTGGACATCCCCCAGAGAAGATGGCTGTGTGGCATCTTGAGCAGCTTGGGCGACATCGGCCCCGGCCGCCACCTTTCCTCCTTGCTTTCGTGTCAAAGTTGAGGCAACATAAGCGTCGACTTCGGCGCCGGTGGGGCCCGCACTGGTGCCCCGGGCTTCCTCCTGCTTCTGGGCCCGTGTTGTGGGTGAAGACAGATACTTGGAGAAAGACAGCGAGGCTGGGATCTTCCACGCTGGCAACAGCGTTACTCTCTTCGTGCGCTCTGGCATGTTGGCGGTTCTGAAGGTTCACCTGAGTATCAGATAGTCCGATATGCTTGGGCTGTCAGGCTTCAGCGCGAAAGGTCGGAGGAAAGGGGAGGGAGAGTCGCTGGGTCGGGCGGTGTTGGCAAAACCATGTTGGTACCTATATACCCAGCGCTGCGAGGATGGTTAGCTTGGACGAACCGGCATCTGTGCCCTCGGCATTGTATTGGAGTGTCAAGCCAGAGACTCTGGGCTGATACGATCAGGCTCAAAGCCAGCCGAACTCAAGCCAAGTCCCTTCAAACGCTAAGGCAGAAAGCGGCATCCTTGCTAAGCGGGACACGATCGCTGGCGAAGGCGTGCAGCGACCAAAGTAAGGCCAGCAGGGAAGAGGCGGCCATAGGCCAGGGCAGAGTAGAGAGGCAATGAGCTATAAGGCGTCGATCCACACAACAGCACGTTCTCAGGGTGAGCGATCTCGCCTAACTTTAGTCGGAAGATTAACATCTGCGGCACAGGTGCACTCCAAGCGGCCAAGGCCGATCTGTCAACCGACATTCACAAGCTCCGTGGCGCTGTTGCGTTCCAGTCTGCCTATTCGGCAGCGAGCTAGCAGAGCTAATCTACAGCCTGGTACAGTACAGACACAGGAGGCTTGAGCTCCAGGACGCACATTTCCACTGGGCCATCCTGGGAGCGTCTCTTGACCGGGCGCGCTGACGGATTGGGGGGAGGCAGCGCGGCCGTCCGCAACGTTCTTTCCTGCGTGCATGTGCATCCATGGCGAACGGAGTTGCCGAGACGGCCCTTCTTTCTGAGACCAACACTCCAGTCCGCCGCATGAACCATGTCTGGTCTATCATACTTCGACGATCCAGCCAGGCCTAAGACCACAGTTGTACGAACAGCTGCAAGCCAGACTTTTGTAAATTCGCGCGACCGGCTTACCCCACGGTTTCACGAGTGCGCTTGACTTTAGCGCCCTGCACAGAGTTTAGGGGCTAATGACGGTTGCATGGGCTGGCAGCGACCTTGCTGCCCGTCTGGACGCTTTGGGGTCTTGCAGAAGACCGAAGCCATTCGGCACTTCGGTCCATACTCTGCGACGACAGAATCAGGTCATCAGCGTGCTCTGCGCTCTGATGCGTTTGCGATGTGAACGAGGTAGATTACATTACACGACTCCCGTGGGGAAGTCGGGCTGGAAAACGGGCAGTGGGTGAGCTTCGGTGTTCAAGACCCATCGGTTCAACGGCAAGAGATCTTGGTCGGAAAAGAGGAGGTAGAGGTACTTGAGCGTCTCGGACAGCCAGAAAGTCTCCATCTTGTCGATCTGGTTGGGATGTTCATCGTCCACATCGTCAATGCTGCTGTATCCGCCCGCCTCGACTCGGCAGTGTTTGTCAAAGGCTTGGAAGATCTGCCAGCCCCAGTCACGATAGATCTGATCTCCGGTCAGATGGAAGGCGACGAAGAGGCTTTCAACGGTCTCAGGGCGGAGAATGTTCCGAGCGTCGATCAGCGGATTCGGCTTGCCCTTGTAGGATGGAGGTGGCTTCTTGATGTACCAGTCCACGTTTTCTGGGATGGCCGCCCGGTTGGCGGCCTCTGCCATCGCCACGGTAACGTTGGCGTCCTGCGGCGTCTTGAAGAAGGCAATTTCGGGCGATAGACCCGTTTTGGTCTGCGTGTAGGTGTCCATACAGGTGCGGACAAACTCGTGACCGAGCCTCCAATCTTCCTTGTCCACCGCATCGCCCACCCCGATGTCCGCGATGGGCGCGACAGGCTTCTCCGCTTCGTCCCCCCAGATGTCCGTTGACGAGACGGAGCCGAGCATCATCGAGCCGCCCAGGAAGCAGACGAGGTGGTCTTGCTTGGGAACGAGCTGCATAAACATCCTGCCTTCGCTCGACCGCCGCGGCACCAGCTCGACCGTGAACAGCAATGGCGGCGTGGAATGAACGGAGGGCTTGGTGAGCATCCTCTTGATCCCTTTCAAGGCCAAGTCCCACATCTCTCGGTAGACGCCCTCGCTCCTGCCGGTCTGGAGCCACTGCTTGATGAGGTACTCGTAATACGAATCACCGCGCGAGCCAAGCCTGATCTCGCCATTGTAAAATCGACCGGTGAGCGGATCGAGGAAGATGGGCAAAAGGCCGCTGAGGTGGCTCAGCAGGCTAGAGGCCTTACGTACCACCTCCATGGGCCGTTCGGCTATCCTCCAGTACTTGCGGTCGCCAGTTAGATGGGCCAGATATTTGAATTCCAGCTGAATCGTCGTCGCTTCGGCCAGGCTGGAGGAGTTGCTGTTATCCATGTCCGGGAAGGCTTCTCCCGTCTCCAAGTCCACTTCCCTTAAGGGGACGCCTGTCGGCGTGTCAAAGGCCGGCATCAGACGATCCGCCAACTCGACGGCTTTCGCTAAGAAGAGGTCGTAGTCTTCCATCGACGGCGACAAGGCGGGGTGGGGCGGGTCGCGGATGAGGGCGGCGGCAGACAGGAGACCGCCCAGGGTCCGAATGGTCGTTTCGAACACGTTCATCCTGCCGGGCACGTCCCACGATAGCTCATCTCTGACCCAATCTCTGGCGGCTTCGTACTCTTCCTTGTAGCCCATCAGGATCAGGGTATCGAGCGTGTCTACGATGGTATAGCCTATGCCCTGACCAGCCTTGCCGTTCAAGTTCGAGCCGGACTTGCTGAGCGGATGGTACTCGTCGTAGCCCCACGCGTCGCGTTGGTAAGCGGACCAAGAGTGGCTAAAGGCTTCCAGGATGGCGTCCTGCCGCGTCTCGTCCGCCTTTCGGACGGGCAGCTCGGGGAGAGGGCGCATCGGCGGTAAGGTATACGGAAGAGACGGGGCTCTGACTGCCGCTTGGGAGTCCTGCTGCCCTAGACCGACCCACGGCTCACGCGCGCTAGCCTGCTTGGCCTCCTGGCCCTTCTGCTCTTGCGCGACGTTGTGCAGGGGTGGGGACGATGGAACTGGCAGGTCACTGCCGCTACCGAAGCCGAGCAGATGGGTAGGCAGTCGACCGCCATTCTGGAAAGTGAGATAAGCGCACAGGAACAGCACGGCTGATATTGACCAGGAGATGGCGCGCAAGGCTGTTTTGGATCTCGGCGGCTGCTTCGGCTCGGTTCTGCTTCCTGGTCGGGACGTGGAAGCAGAAGCGTCCGTCTTGGCTGAAGCGGCGGGCGACGAGGGGGCGGGCACCTTGGGCGCACGCTTCTTCAAGACGGCATTTGAACCGGCCATCGTCGCAGGTCAGAATGTAGGAGCCGCAAGGGTGTCTGGCGCTGTTCTAGACCAGCATCGATCGAGGTAGATCTTCAAGCAGAGCAAAGTGAGATTGCTAAAGGGAGGTCTGTACAGCGCGTGGAAGGAGAAAGTGACAGTGCAGGGTCCACTTCCAATACCCAGTCGCAGCATTCGCAGCATTCACCGTCGCGTCTATTTAAGGGTCAGGAATCGACTCGTGCGGACGACCTTTTTCGAGGTCAGCAAATCGATACATTTCGGCAGACGGTGCGAAGCGTGCATGTCTATATATATGTGTGCGAGTCAAGTGGGAGTTGGACACTGTCGTTGAGCGACAATAGTCTCAAGCGATGATGAAGGAGGACGGGCCGTGCTTATGATGTCGTTGCCACTAGACTGTGTGGCGGTGGGTCGCAATGACGTGGAGCACTCACTTGCGACGCTGGTATAACAAGTCATTAGATCTGCGTTCAAGTCGACTTCGCACTGGTTCTTCACAAGACGCTGAGCATATGTGTAGCGTCCGCACACATCAGCGTAGAGGCGCCCACCGTACTCACACAGCTGAAACATAGTAAAACACCCTACCGCAGAGAAAAGAAAAGCGGCAGAAGGTCGCGAATATATTGGGACGGCAACGCCTGATCGCCAGGACAGTCTATTTACTTTTGGAGGTCTGTTGTACAGATGGAGAACTCGGCCAAGCCTACATGGGAGCAAGCGTACCTTGTAGGCTGAGGCGGTTGCCGGGGTATACGTGTCCACCAAGACTAGGGGATTCAGCCTCCATGGAGTGTGCTGATGAAGACGACCTCGTCGCCGTCTTGCAAGACGTAGTCGCCTTCGCCTTCCAGCTCCCAGTCGCCGTTGTTAATCAGAACGAGGATCCCTGGCCGACTGCGCAACGTATCCACAGGAGCGATAGCGAGAGTTTTCGATCGTGTCAGCCGAGACGTTGCATCGCCGCCAGAATCAGTTGCCGACGCTGGTATTACTTACACCGACTCGCCTTCGACGAAGAGCTCCTCGCGCTCGTTGATCAGATTGTTGCGGATCCAGTCGATCAGGAACGTTACGTCCGTTTGCTTACCAGCCGCGGTGGCGCGGGGCAGGCTGACCATATGCCTTTTCTGGTGCGGTGGTGCTAGCAGCAGCTCGGTGCCGCCGCCGAACTCGACCTTGACCGTCACCGTCTCCTCCGGCATGTTCCAACTTCTCCTGTAGGCTCAGGCACGGTAGCGAAGGGCTGGCCGGCACAACAAGTGGGCGAAGGAACGAATGGAAGCCAGCGCAGCCAGTCACTCAGAGGAATCCCACCCCAACCCATTGGCAAAACTCGGCACTCGGTGACTTGTTCATTCACTTCACATTTCGTTTTTGAGACGCTCTAACAAGTGGTGGTCTTGCTCGCAAGCGGGTCGGATCGGTTGATGACGACATGAACAAATCATGAAATGCTCAACCACCGGTCGGCTGCAGAGATAGAGTAGCGGGGCCAAGACCCCTGTTCCACCTGGCGCTGAGCCGGCGGGACCTTAGACATGGAGGCGAGGGTGCGTGGGCCCACATGGGTCGGTCTGTTCCTCTGCTCTGACTGTCTCAGTGCCCACTCTGATCTCGGGCGCAGCTGTCCGAACGGCCAAAACGGACGGTGCAGCAGAAAGCAAGCCAGTGAGTCCATTTGGCTGTGGTGTTTGAGTTCCTACACAGCCCTTGTTGTAGCCCGTAGGACCACTCCCCTCCGCCCTCCTTATCCTCTCTTCGCTTCCCCCCACCCGCATCTTGTGCATCCACTTGGCCCTTATCAGCGTATCTAACAGACCCTGCCTTGTCGTATCGCAGCACAGCGGAGGGTAGTATTACCATGGCCACCGAGGTCCGAACCACGCCGCCGGTAGTGGCTGTGCAGGAGGAGAAGGAGAAGCATTCGGGAAAAGAAACGCATACAGCAAACGAAGAGCAAAGCTCCCCTCCCGGCCATGCGACTGTGCAGCCGGCTCAAGGCCCCGACGAGAAGGGCGTTGCCACAGCCGAGCAAGGCGAAGGCAAGCAGCAGGACAGAGATGGCGATAAGGATACGGCCGCCGCCATGGTGATCCAGAAGAACTACCGGGGCTACCGGATGAGGCGACAACTGAACGGGTGCAACATCTCTGCGGACGCGCGCTGGTCGGACGCGGTGCACCGCATGCGGCTGGAGCAGGCGAGCAAGGAGTCGCACTCTGGGCAGAACGACAGCACGTCGCGGTGGAAGCGGGGCAAGCTGCTTGCGGGCCAGCTTTCGGGCGCCCAGAAGATGGACGCGGGCGCGACCGGCGCCGACGGGAAAGCGGACGCGCCCGTGGATGGTGGGCCGTCACTATCGCCGGCGCGGCAGGACGGAGATACGCACGCGATGGCCGAGTCGGACACGCGCGTCGGCAATGTGCCTGGTGCGGAGGACGGCGGCAAGATAGACAACATCAGCAGCATCGCACATCCCGGCCAGAGGGGCCTGCGCCTGATCGAATGGTGGACCCGCGGCGGCCAAGCACAGCAGCTGAGCAAAATGATGGAGGAACAGTACTGGCTCGAAATGGTCGACCGCAAGCACCGCTATGGCTCCAACCTCAAGTACTACCACCAGGCCTGGCAGAAGTCCAACACCACCCAAAACTTCTTCTACTGGCTCGACGAGGGCGAGGGCAAGCACGTAGACATAGCCGACTGCCCGCGCGACCGGCTCGACTCGGAAAGCGTCATCTACCTCAGCTCCGAACAGCGACGGAACTACATTGTCGACATTAAGGACGGCAAGCTGGTCTGGCGGCGCAACGGCAAGCCGGTCGACACGAAACGCAACAAGCACAAGGACCTCGGCGACGGCAGGGGCATCGTCGAGAAGGGCAAGGAGGAGCAGGAGGAGGAGCGCCAGGACGCCGAACGGCGGGCGCTCGAGCGAGGCGTCTCGGAAAGCTCGATCGAGTCGTTCCTGGACGGCTCCTCCTCGTCGTCGTCGAGCTCTTCCAGCGACGAGGGCGAAATGACAAAGGAGGAGCGCACCGACGAGGCCCAGCACTACCAATCGAAGCGGTCGGGCAAGTCGAAGCACCTGGACCTCCTCCATTCGTCCAACTGGTCCGACATCCTCCTGCGAAAGGTAAGTAGACGCGGACGGAGTGACCCCGTGGAGGGCAGCTAATGCTGACAAGCTTGGGCGCTGCCTGCAGACGATTGGCAACAACACGTGGATCTACGTCTTCAATTCGCGCCACGAGCTCTACGTGGGACTCAAGCAGACGGGATACTTCCAGCACTCGAGTTTCTTGTACGGCGGGCGCGTGCTTTCCGCAGGCCTGCTCAGGGTGGTCGACGGCACGCTGACCAGCCTCAGCCCGCTCTCGGGCCACTATCGCGCCGGCACCGCCCACTTCCGCTACTTTGTCACCCAGATGCAGCGCTCGGGCGTCGATCTGGACCGCGTCACGCTTTCCAAGAGCCTCCTCATGCTCGCCGGCATGGAGAAGTACGGCAAGATGATGTCCAAGGCCAAGGCCGCAAAACAGGGCAAAACTAAGCAGGGCAAGCAGAGCACAAAGACCGACAAGCAGGACAAGCAGAATGAGAACCAAGAGGGGCAGGCCAACGGCGCCGGCGAGCCCACACAGAGCGACAAGCCAGTACCCTCTCTCTCGCAGCGCTTCAAGCAGAAGCTGCACATCGGCGGGAAATAAAGGCACGGCCGGTGCGCGCCACCCCGCCGGCAACCACGGCACGTTTGCCCGGCTCAAGAAAAGTTCAAAGCCGGCAACTAGCTGTCCAGGGAAGGGAATTCGATGGCCGTAGTCGCTCTGCACACTCGGCGATGCATGCTGAGGTCGCGATCATCCGCACATGTCGATGGATACCACGATACCACGATGCTGTTCTAGACGATGATACAGGGGGCGCTGGGGTGGGTGTTCAGAAGAACGCGTAGTCTCGAGCGGGGGGAGCTGTGCAGCTCGGCGAGCGTGTGGGGGTGTAAGAGCTGTAGATGCTCGGCACGGAGTCGCGGGCGCCAGTTGTGGGCGGGCCGCTCGAGGACTGCGGGGTGCGTGCAGCGAGGGTGTGCACGGCGGCGTCGTGGCTGTTAGCGCGGCCCTGGCACCACGAATCGGTGGCGAAGGAGCCGGGGAGTGGTGCCGAGATGGAGCTCTTGAGCGTGTGCGCCGTGCCGGCTGGTTTCCAGGCGTGTCGGTCGCGGACGACGCGGAGCAGGCTGCGCGCCAGCAGAACGTGCGCATCGACCGCCGAACCCTCCTCCGAGCAGCGCGCCCGCACCGGCGCCGGATAGCCTGCACCACAGATAACTTTGCACAGCGACATGGTAGCGATACTAGACTTTGAACGCAGGGCTAGGTGTCGGGCGGTACGAGGCCGGCTGTGGACACCTGCCCATGGCGGCTACTTATGCATTTCAGAACTGTCACAGTCTCATCTGCCATGGCGAGGACTAGAGGCAAGGCGACAGGTCGATCAGCGCTTTGATCAACACCGCGAGATGATGGTTCTGACAGGCGGCGGCTAGCCCATGCTGATCAGGCCTGCGACACGCCCAGACCGATCAGAGGCTCATCAACCAACATGCCGCCAGCCTCTCGTCCGGCTCGCGGACCCTTTGTCTGGCGCCAGTCGCGTGCAACATCTCTCGTACGGCAGGGTTGTTTTCTCGCCGTCACCCGGATCTCGTATCTTACTTTTTGATAGCCTTTTTGCACACCATTCCCAGGATGATTTACTTGTTCGTGGTGAACTCGCATTTCTAAACCTCCGCAGTCTGGTTATTTGCACGTGTCGCCTGTCCAAGAAGCCGGGTTGCGGGGCCCAGCTTGGAGCTATCCGTGCAAGAGCCCAGTCCAGGTGGACCGTACAACTTTCTCGTTCTTTCCCTTCGTCCCATCTCTGCATGACAGTCCGCTTTGGCAATCATTTTAGGCGGCGGTGGCACACGATGAGCGCGAAGTCATAAGCCCAGATTCGTGGATCGCCGGATTTGGAGCTAAGACAGGTCCTCGTCTGAGCCAAAGCGAGGCAGGCCACAACCTAACACCTGTCTAACGCTGTCTACGGATTGTGATTGCGCTGCTCGGCTATGCACAGCATTAGATCCCTGCCCGATTTTATTAGAACAGTCCGATTCGCTACCAAACTACAACGAGTAACTACATTCCCCTATCCCCGTGTTAAGCCAGATGGATACCGCAAATGGCCAAGAATCACACCACAAATCGTACGTGAGACGGACCGAGACTACCGTAGCTCCGCTCACCAAACGAATCGCAGGGAAAGATCGTCGGTGCGTGACGCGCTGCTGCTGCCTGACTTGTGCCTTTCTCGGATTTTCTATGACTGATTGCTTACCCGAAAGTAACGGCTGAGATTCGCCCACTGACATGGACCACCAACGCCCACTTGCCGTGCGCAACGCTACCTCCCACCATCGTAACTTCCGTCCAGCCTTCCAGCGCTGCAGACTCTCTGTTCATTACTATCCTCGCTGCCGTTCCCCACCTTCTCTCAGCCACATAGCCCAGTGCGCACGGGCGGTGGCTGTCTTCCAGCTCCATTTCCAGACAAGCCTTAAAAGCTCGGTCGTGCCACCGTCCAACCTCATCATCTCTCCGTTGTTATCCAGCTTGGACAGCCGCGACT
The DNA here is from genome assembly GCA_023212725.1 of Tranzscheliella williamsii. Classification (NCBI taxonomy): domain Eukaryota; kingdom Fungi; phylum Basidiomycota; class Ustilaginomycetes; order Ustilaginales; family Ustilaginaceae; genus Tranzscheliella; species Tranzscheliella williamsii. The sequence continues at coordinate 88,280 of JALBYF010000002.1, forward strand.
GCTGCTATCAGTCCCTACTGCCACTGACCGCCTTCCACCACAAGTCATGCCCGCCAGCAGCGCCCAGACTTAGACCACTCTGGCTGCATTAACGCGCACCCCATCTGGGTACCGCCCCGCTTCATCGTCGCCTTCGCGTCTCCTCAGTATGCAGGCTATTGCCAAGGCGGTCCATGTTTCCTTTCGAAGGGTAGAACGCGCAGCCGACTGGCTCACTGGCTCGGCAGGACCTCTCTTCATTGCCATTTGCCTCATCCTCGTCGTCGGCGGAATATGGACCTTCTTCACCTCCATGTTTCTCGAGCTCGCGCCTGTCCCTGCTGAGCTCTGCAAACTTTTCCATACCTACTCGCCCGTCCATATTGCCCTGGGCCTGATTCCAACCCTCTTCGACTCTGCCATCAGCACCCCGCTTGCGACGCTGCGCTTTTTCTTCTGGCTCCTCTTCTCTCTTTTCATCATTTACAACATTGGCTGGCACTACTACATGGCCTGCACCGAGTCGCCCGGCACCGTGCTCGACGGTCTCGGTGACAGCGTCCACGAGCGCAGGGCAGGGCCGGGCAGCAGCCTGTGGTGGGCACGCCATCGCCGTCGCGCTGCTCAAGCATCAGGACCTCCCCTCCATCCCCTCGCCTCAACCCATTCACATATCCCGCCTCACGGACCGCCCGAGCCCGCGGCTCCTGTCCGCCTCTCGTCCGTGGCAGATCTCCGCAAGCTCAACAAGGCTCTCGACGGTCTCGACAATGAACGCGCTCGAGCGGTGTCCTTTTCCACCTCGCCTTCTTCTCTCCGGCCCTCTCCCGAACGCGTAAACTCCATCGCCCATTCCTCTTCACATCGCTCATCTACCTCGAGCGAGGCTGGGACGCCTAGGCTTCCAAAGAGCGATCTTCCTCTTTCTATACAGGACGTCGATCCCCTTTTGGTATCCCCAGCGCCTCTGCTCAACGAGCTGCCGCCCTCCGGGATGCCCCTGATCAATAGCGACAATGCCGACGAGGAGGATGACGATCTCTTCCCTCTGGCCGGAATGTGCCGCAAGTGTCCCATGATACCCCTTTCCAAAGCACTCTCGATCCTGCCGCCCGAGTTGAGAAAGATCGAGAAACTGGTTCGCACCAATACACCGCCCTCGCTGATCTCGTCTAAGCTCACCACCGAGGACCTCGACGAAGGTGAAGCTGAGGTACGCGCATGGCTAGGCGCACAGGCCTCGGAAAAGCTCGTCGCTCCTCCTAAGCCCGAGCGATCGCATCATTGTCGGGTCTGCAAGACTTGCACCCTCAAATTCGTAAGTGCTGCCAGTCTCTGTAGGCCCATGACTCAAGCACATAGACTGACGCTGCGCCGTGTCTCGCATCCTATGCTGCTGCATGACGTGTGCAGGACCACCACTGCCCGTGGATCAACCAATGCGTCGGGCTCGGCAACGAGCGGTACTTTGTTCTCTTCATGTCCTGGCTCTCCTTTGGATGTGGCGTTGTGGTCTACGCCGGTTGCGGTGTGATGCGCAGATCCATGAGCTTCGCCAACGATTGGCCGTACGCGTACACGCCACGCGTCCTGGTCCTGCTTCTCTTCCTGCTTGCTGTGGTGATGGGTCTCGCGCTCGGCGTCATGGCAGGATGGCAGCTCATCCTCATCGCCAGAGGCGAGACCAGCGTTGAAGCCAATGACAACGGTAAGTGGATTTCCTACAACGGCGTGCCATCAGTGCTCGACCACTAATCTCCCTCTTCTTCACGACGTTGCCTGTCTGTGCTTCCAGTCCACTATCGAGAGCTCGCCAGGAAGCGGAGCGAAGAGTTTGTCAACGTGTATGATCTCGGCTGGCGGCGGAACCTCGAGCTCTTCTTCCACGTCGGCTCCACCTCGGACTAGTGAGTAGTGCTCCTGAGCGCAAGCGGCCACGGAAAGAGTCATGCCGACTGACCTTCGAGGCTCTGCATCGGCCTGCTGTCTGATTGCGTGTGTTGGTGTTCCCATGCAGTCCTTACTACACCATCTTGCTGCCCAGGCGCATCCCGCCGTACTCGGACGGATGGCACTGGGCCAAGAGGAGGGGCTTGAACGGCAAGCACGCGGGCATTCAACCCGAAGAACAGCTTACCGACGAGGAATTCGAGGACGACGAGCACTACCCGGGCACCAACGGCGGGCCCCACAAGCAGGCCGAGTAGTCCTTCTCATTGCCTGCTCGCCACGCCCACCTCTGCATCTGTTCCCTAATTTAAGCTGCTTTACACCGCCTCCTGTACTTCTAGCCAGCCCCGTGGCTGGTTTATCACCATACCCTAATTCAGCACTCGCTTCGCTACTTGCCAGTCGTGCGCCGGTGGCAACCATATCCCGTGCGCGATCGGGTGACCATAGCAGAACGTCGGGCCGAGCCAACACCGACGAGGCACGGTACAGGCACGTGTGGAAGCGGCATGAGACAGCCTAAAGCCGACGCTAGCGAGTGCTCGGCGATCCGGGCGAGGCGTTTAGGAGTCACCGTGCCAGGCAAGGAAGCCTCTTTTCCTCAGTGGGAACGTGGACACGTTCCTTCCCCCGCGCTACCGGTTATCTTGTAAAGCCTGATCCGCAAACACTCTCGGTGTCGTGCTCGACTCTGACGGACCCGCGCCGGTCTCGATGCAGATCTCCCAATCGTGGTCAGACACGGACCGTTGCGCTTGGGAACTTGCATCGGAGCACCGCATCTAGCCCAGCCAGGACCGAACCACGTGCGGACGTAGACGTACCGAACAAGAGCCGCTTCTCTCAGGAAACCACGTTCTCAACGTTCTCGAAACGAGCCTTGCCGCACACAATGTCGAGGTTCGCTGCAGCGCCTTGTCTCTCATGCGCTGCGGTCCCCAGGCCTCCTGTATCGCGTCTGGTTGCGGAAGCGGAGAAGCATTCCTCCCCTGCAACACAAAACAGGCACTCTTCAGGGTGGAAAGTCGTCGAAGACTTATAAGTCGCCATGCTGGCGCTTCCCTTCGCCCTTCTAGCCGGTCTGATCCGCCGACCGCTTGCCCCCTCCCGTGCACTGCTCGACTGCGACCGTCAAGATGAACGCCAGCTCAGTGACAACGTTCCCCGGGATCTTCAACTCCAGTGTCACGCCTGCTGGCCTGCCCTGGGACACGTACAGTGAGTGGAGCACGAGTGGCTAGCCGGCTCCAAGTGTGGGTTGCGGTATTGACGCCCCAATGCGCTTCGATTGCGCTGCGGGTTTGCGCTAGACTACTGCAACTCTCCGCACGTCAATGCACGCCACTATGAGCGGCCGGCGGAGGCAGAGGGTGCGCAGCTTGTCTTCGTGAATGTTGTCCAGCGGCACCACAAGCGGACGCCGGACAATCTGTACCCGAATGAGAACGTTTTCAACCCGGCCGCGGGGTGGGACTGCTCGGACTACCGGCAGATCAGCTACGGAAAGGGCATTGGGGAGGAGGCGCGACTGGCGACACACGGCATCTACCGGGAGATCGAGAACCCGGGGTGGCATCCGCTTGCCAGCCTGATATGGAACGGGACGTGCGATGCGGGCATGCTGACAGCGGCGGGACTGCGCGACTCGATCCAGCACGGCCGCGACTTCTGGTCGGTCTACGGGCCGGGCGGGCGCAATGCGCTCCTTACGGGCGTCAATAAGCGTGAGGTGTATGTGCGCACCTCGAACTCGGACCGGACGTATCAGGTTGCGGGGGGCCTGCTGGCCGGGATGGGCGTGGTGGATGCGTTCCCCGTTCATACGGTGCCGGCCAACATCGACGGCATCGTGCCCAGCTACAGCTGTGCGTACGCTGACGACTTCCGCAGCAAAGCGCAGAAGCAGCGCGCTTGGACCGACCATCTCAATGCCACCGCGGGCGTCTTCGACCAGCTCAACCGCGTTGTGGCCACCGCCGATCAGCCCGCCTGGAACTCGTGGATCGACCACCACTTCGACGCGCTTGCGTCGCGCCAGTGCCATGGCCACCCGCTCCCACGCAACCCGGCGACGGGAGCAGCCATCACGCAGACGCTCGCCAATCAGGCGTACAACCAGGGCCACTGGGAGTATGATTACATCTGGAACTCGGCCGCGCCCGCCGACGACTACGTCAGGTACGGCTTTGGCGTCTTTGTCCACGAGCTCGCGCGCAACCTCGCGCGCGTCCGCGCGGCCGCCGAACCGCTCAAGCTCAAGTGGTACGTCGGTCACGACGGCACCATGGTCCGCCTCTTCAAGACCCTCGCCCAGCCCGCGCCGTTCCGCTGGCCCGCCATGGGCTCCGAAATCGTCATCGAAGTCTACCGCAAGCGCGGAGCGTTCTTCGTCCGCATCCTCCAGAACGGCAGCACCATGCGCACCACCGCCCCCGCCCTCGCCTCCGCCCCCGACGGCCGCATCGTCTGGGTAAGTCGCCCCGCTCCCGTCGTCCCCGCCCAGACCGCTGACCTGACCTCCCCTCCCGCAGACGCCCCTCGACCAGGTCATCGCGTACCTCGAATCGCGCGTGCCCGCCGATCTCTACTCCAAGTGTGTCAACGGAGAGTGAATGTGCAAGCGCTCGCCATCGTCCCCTATCCTGTCACCGTCCGTGCCGATCCTCATGCGCATTTTCGGCGGTTGTTTAGGGCATCCGCAGCGCACGCATGCCAGTCTCCCCGCTCTGCCGCCCGATGTGAGCTGTTGTCCACGCCGCCACGCTTCCTCAGGCATTGGCTGGCAGCGACGCCCTCGCGCAAGCGATACTAGGAAGAGAAATGGTTCGTAGATCACTCCCCTTCTCCAGAAGACGGCCTTGATGATGGGGCTGCATGGCCAGTCTCGTCTCAACGTCGTGCGTGGGCTGCCCGGCCAGTTTCAAGGTGGAGGTGCTAGAGTCGTTATTGGCGGTATCAAGAGACAGACTAAAGGTCCTAAGCGCCGACTTATCCGGTGCAGGGTCATGAAGGTATTTCGCTCCGGCGACCGGGGTCCCCACCGCAGCCCTTGCCGGTCTCATGTTGCACTCCAGCTGTCGAGTTCACACGGTTCTCAGGCTCCACCACTGCTACTTACTCGCACGGTCATTCATGGACCCGAGACACATATGAATCTTCATTTGCCTATCAACTTAGACCGTGAGACGTGGGAACATGAAGGATCCCACGCTTTCATTCATCCCGCTCGATGAGGCGCGGAAGGGAAGCCTTGTGGGGTGTTTCGATGCGCTGCGCAGGTTTGGCGGGGGGTCGCTTGTTGCCACCGCTGGCGGTCCGGCAACCTACAGCGTCCAACTCGCGGCGCATCGACCAGGTCTTGATGCATTTTCACACGAGCCGCAGCTCATCTGTCACGCCGTCATGGGTTATTACGGTCCGTATGGGCGCAGAAAGTACCGTGTCGCGTGTCGCCATGAGTCGGCGCGACTTTGCGTGGAGACTTTTCAGCCGATTCTAGTGCGACTGTCACGGCGAGGCAATGCGAACACAGCGAGTGCTCGAGGGTATAAAGTAGCGTCGCTACCGGGCTGACGGCCCAACCTTGCCGCATCTCCCCAGTCCTGCCCCATCTCACTGCTCACCGCTCATCTAGCTCGAAGAATCGTAAGCGGCCATGGCTGGGTTGTGGCACTGATTACTCGCGACCCATTTTCACTGACATGCCCGCATTCTGCCTTGCACAGACTATGCAGTTCTTTTCTTTCTCTGTTGCCGTCTTCGCCGTCTGCCTGGCTGCACCTGTGTTGGCGGCTCCCGCTCCCGAGGGCCTGCATGGCTCGGTGGAAACCGACGCGCTCGCCAAGCGATCCCCGGGCGCTGACCTGGCATTCCAGCCGCACCCAGCCTCGGACCCGGCTTTCCAGCCACACCCCTCCGACCCGAACAGGGATGCTCGCTGGTACGCCCCCTGGATGGGCTCCGTGATGCCGCCTCCGGACCCGGGCCACCCCGCTCACCGTGGCGCCGCTAAAGCCGCTTGATGCACTCGACGACAGCGCCAAAGCCCCATCCGCGGCCTTGGCACTGACAAGCGGCACCACGCTCCGGTCCACAATCGAGGCCACCGCTTCACGTTTCCACTTCGCCTGTTGCGCTCTGCGAGCCCAGCCCCTATTTGATCACATCCGCATCCGTAGTTTTCACCGACGTAGTATGATCGTCATTTGCCGATCGAACTTGTGTGCTGGCTGTAGTAAGCTATCAGAGGCCCGTGGATGAGAGGAGGGTGCCGGTCTCAAGGTCAAAAGGTAGCAGCTGCGGGGCGTGTCTGAGACGGAGTGTCCGTGATTGCGGGGGGGGAAGGTGCGGGAAGGCGGGGTTCTATGGAGTGTGCGGGCGCGGGGGGCGCAACGAGGCGGGCGCGGGCGCGTGGACGAGCTTGACGATGTTGGCGGCGAGCGCGACGACGAGGACGAGCGCGCCCCAGGCGGCGAGCGCGCGCGCTGCGCGGCGGAGGCGCGAGTTGGGCTCGTCGGCAAACAGCGACGCATACAGGACGCCGGGAAGGATGAAGCTGATGGTGGTGCTCCCCACCGAGCCGACGAAGCCGAGCACGATCGACAAGTCGTCCACCAGCAGACTGACTACGAACGACGTGGAGAGAATGCCCGCCGTCATCAAGCACCACTTGCCCAGCGGGATCTCGTCGTCGTCCCATTGCGCATCCCCCGCCGCGACTTCATCCGCTGCATGCACATCCGCATCCTGGTCGTCCATATACGGCTCCAGCGAGTCGCCCGACTCGGAAGCGTCACCATGCAGCAGCGCCGCCGAGGCAGCCGAATCGAGAATCTGCTGGCGCCGCGCACGCCTGGAAAACACTTTGTCGAGCGAAGCGCGGCAGGGATGCACCTGGAGCGGATAGCTGAACAGCGTGAGCACGATGATCGAGACACGTCCGAAGCAGACAAAAAGGCTGGTGCTTGGGTACATGGCGATGATGTTGTCGCCGACATTGGCACCAAAAGAGAGATAACCAAGCACGCCGACAATGAGGTAGACGCATGCGCCGGTGCCGACCGAGGAGCCGATGGCCGAATTGACTCTGCCTTGGCGGTTCTGGAAGAGCTCGTTGTAGACTGGGAGCATATTCTGCGCACATGTGAACGCAAACACGAACACGGGGAAGATGCTGATGGTGTGATAGGAGAGGACTACCATGTGAATCTCGCCTGTGGGCGGAAGACTCGCCTTGGCCTCTGTCGAGAAGCTGTAGTGCAGGACGATGATGACCAGATAGAAGACGGCCAAGAGGCTCAGATAGCTGGTATGGCGGAGAGAATCGAGGCGGCGGAGGAAGCAGAGCGGGACGAGAAGGATCATGAGAGCCAGGATCCAGAAGCCCCGCTCTAGAAACAGGGTGGGGATTTCGTGGATATCCTTGTGAAATGCGCGGAAAAAGCTGATGATGACCTGGGGCATAAGCTGGCCACAGATGATCAAGTACGAGATGGATACTCCGTAGCATTTGAGCGCGATGGCGAGGTCAAAGTACCAAGCTCCCGCAGGCAGCGTCTGGCTTGCGATGGTGAAGAAGCTGTTCTTCCGGCCGCCCACCTTGGCTGCGCACCTGGTCAGCAGGTAGAGGCCGAGGGCGGCGGTGCAGCCACAGAACAGAATAAGAAAAATGCCGAGCAGCAAGCCGGTCCACTTGAAGGCACCTGGCGTAGCCAACATGCCAGTGCCGATGATGGTGTTGGTGAGGTTGCTGATGCTGGAGAGCAGGCTCGCCTCGCCTTCGCGCTCGATCGAGGCGGTGGACACGGCTCTATGGGCCCGCCGCCGCCCATGGCGAGGTTGAGGGGGTTGTGATGCATCTTGGGCGTAAGAGACATTCACCATAACCACCGCTGTGCCACTGCAGAGCTTGCGCTTGCAGTGGGGAGACGACCGATAGGACCGAGAGGCTATTCCTAGGCCGTGAACAGGGATGATGGTGAAGAGATAACCACCTCTCGCCTCATCAAGATCGTCATTAACCGCCGCCAATCCCAAATGCACCGAGAGATAGCCGCTATGCCCCGCGCAGGAGAAAGATAGATCTAACACCATCATTGTGATGCTTTGCTCCACACGCCAGATAGCGTATAGACTGGCTGAGTCACAACATCGAGCGCTTTACCTTGTCTTATACTCATCACCACCTGTTTTCGATGAGAGAGGAAGCGGCCATAGGCATAGCACATGATGCAGAGGCATTTATCGTCTCAGGGCCGTCCCAGCGTCGATGATCTGGATGAAGTGCAGCCAGCTTGACTGCGTCGATCAGCTCTACAGCCATGAAGAAAGAAGACGGTGCCGTCGCAGAATCCAACCCGAGGACCAATGCGTCTGAGCAGCGCAGTCCTGCTCCAGGCTCAGGAGCCAGTGGCAAGAAACGTAAGGTCCAATGGGCGGATGAACAGGGAGAAGCCCTGATGCCTCATGGTCAGCCAGACCCGCAGGCGCGTGTGGACCAGCATGGAATGATCATCCAGGATGTTGCCAGCGACTCCACCAGCGGTCCTGGCGGTACAGCCTCTAAGAGCACTGATGGACAGTACCTCGCTTCCGACATCTACAATCCAATTGAATACGGCGACTTCCGTTCCTACATGCAACACAAGCGAGCCAAACTCAAGGTTCAAGAGGCATCCCTCCTGGAAGAGGAAGAGGAGCTTCTCAAAGTGGCAACGCACGAAGATGCTGCAGGGGTAGCGACCGATGCCGAACTCGAAGCAATGGGCGGCAAACGCTCCGATGCACTCAAGGGCTGTTGCATCTACATCAACGGCCAAACGCATCCGCCCTACAGCGAGCTGCGTCGCCTCCTTGTTCTTCATGGCGGTGATCTGATGGCCTACCTCGACCAGAAAACGCCAGTCACCCATATCGTTGCCTCCAACCTGACTCCCAAAAAGCGCATTGAGTTCAAAGACTACAAGGTCGTCCTCCCGGGCTGGATCCTCGAGAGCATAGAGCTCGGCCGCAAGGCAGATTGGCGAAAATGGCGCTGTGATGCCATCACCGGCTCGAATGCTCATACTTCGGCTGGCATGATTGCTAAGTCGGACAGTGCTGCCTCCCAACGGGTCCACAGTCTGGGCCAGTGGCGCAACCTGAATAATACCGCCAAGCTGCCACCGCAATTGCCTCGAATCGGCTTGGAGGATGAAGAAACCCCGTGGGGGAAGCCCACCAACCAAACCACACTGCTGCACCGCTTCGCTGCCTCTAAACCGTTTTCCAAACTGTCAAAACGAACGGAGGAGCCGCCTTCTACCCCAAGCCCAAATAACACAGTCCACGCCCGTGAGCAAGCGTCTGTGCCGCCTATTGCCGAGAGCCACGAGTCTGTGGTCCGGAGCAGGCCTGCGATGGAAGCCACAAAGTCGGTCCGCTTTTCTGAGCAACGCCCGTCAGCTGCCCCTGCCGAGAGTGAGCTCAAAACCGCAATGCAGACAATTGCCAGCGGCACACGCGATGCGAACATTGTCAAGGGACAAGGCGCAGCTTCGACGCCCCCAAGAAGGTCGATTGAAAGCAGAACTGATGAATCATCGGATGAGAAGGAACCTATCACACCCACCAAGCCACCTGAAAAGGTGGACTACAGCATCGGCACGGATCCAGGTTCCAAGCGTGCAGCCATCGCAGCGGGGAGGTTGTTTTATGCCTCGCACCCGTCCAATACGCACGCTGCCCGGCTCCTGGCTAGTCCCAGCTGGAGGGAACGAAATACCGCCACCAGCGAAGGCTTCTTGGCCGGTTACTTTGCCAAGTCGCGTCTACACCATCTAAGCACATGGAAGACCAGTCTCCAGGATATGGTTAGCTCTGCCCTTCGCGAGGCAGGCCGTCCGCTGGGAAGCAGCGAGCTGCCCAAAGGGGTAAGGCGTGTCATTATGCACATTGACTTTGACAGTTTCTTTGTCGCCGTGGGACTCAAAAAGCGTCCAGACCTAATCGACAAGCCTGTTGTCGTCTGTCACGGTACTGCTACCGGCCTGCCCTCCGCAAACGCTGACGACGAGCGCAAGCTGGCGGATAACCAGTCATCCAGCACCTCGGAGATCGCCTCCTGCAGCTACAAAGCTAGGGAATTTGGCATCCGTAATGGCATGGGGCTGGGTCAGGCCAAGCGACTGTGTCCTAACGTGGAGACGATACCATACGATTTTGATGCTTATAACAGCATCAGCCTTATTTTCTATGCATTCCTTTTGGAGCATTGCGACGCCCTACAAGCCGTCTCTGTCGACGAAGCCTTGATCGACGTCAGCCTCCTGCTGCAAAATATGCGCCAAGGCGAATCTTGTTCCGGCTCCGTTTATGACAAGTATCGTGGCCACGTAAACTCTCAAGGAGAGAATTGGACGGAAGAAAAGCAGTTGGCCGAGGCCTTTCGTGACGAGATCCGGGAACGCTGCGGCTGCGAAGCCAGCATCGGTATTGGCTCCAACATCCTTCTCGCTCGACTAGCCACGCGGAAAGCGAAACCGGCCGGTTCCTTCCACCTAACGGATGATGCCAAGCAGGCGTTCCTAGATGAGTTGGACGTGGATGATCTCCATGGCATAGGCTGGAGCTTGCGTGAACGGATTCGTGAAATGTTTGGAACCATCAGCATCGGCGCTATCCTTAGCGAAACAAATGAGCGGAGACTCATCACAGAGTTTGGGCCGAAAAAGGGCAAAATGATTTGGGACAAGATGCATGGCATAGACGCAGATCGACTGGAGGGTAACAAGCTTCGGCAGTCTGTCGGTTCCCACGTCAATTACGGCATTCGATTTCTCACCGAGGATGAAGCGGAGGCCTTTGTTCAAGGTATGTGCGAAGAGGTATCACAGCGGGCCAGGGCCGTCAAGTTACGAGGCAGACAAGTATCTGTTCAAGTCATGATCCGCGCCAAAGACGCTCCCATCGAAGCTCCCAAATTTCTGGGCCACGGCGTGTGCGATACACATCATCGAAGCGTCCAGGTGAGTGGCCCTGGGGGCGTTGCCATTGACGACAGCACGCGTATCAAAGCTGCTGCATGGCCCCTTATCCGTGATCTGAAAGCAGACCCGAAGGAGCTGCGCGGCATTGCGATCAGTCTGAACAAGTTGGAACCGGCGGAAGGGAATCCCTTCTCTCCCGCAAAGCCCAGAGCAGGTCAGTCTGTATTGAATTTCAATACAGCCAAGACAAGATCCGCCCAAGCACTGCGTTCCGAAATGCAAGCTACCGAGTTGACGAATGAAGGCCGGCACGACGAGAGCGATGGAGAACAGCTTGATGAAGTTGGTCTGCCGCTGCCTGCATCGCTGGAGAAAGGGCCGGACGCTGCCACGCCACGCCGCCCCGGGGACCAGACCAGACTTTCTCCTGCTCGTGGCCAATTACAGCTGCCCTCTCCGACTCAGCTCATGTTACCGTCGAAGTCGCAGATTGATCCAGATGTCTTCAATGCTTTGCCGCTTCACTATCGACAGCAGATGGAAGCCAAGTATGGCGCTGAAGCTGTTCAGCGTTTGCGGTCAGAGAGCCCCGGGCTCAACACACATTCGCGGATGACGTCGCAATCGACAGTGGCAAGCCAGCAAGCATCGCAGTCTCGGCCGCGAGTATTACCTCGTTCGACCCCCACAACACCTCAAAAGGCAAAGGCGGTCCCCTCTCCAGCCCAGGCTGCGGCGCTGGCACTTCCCTCGGCTTCACAGATCGACCCGTCGGTACTTGCAGAGCTGCCGGCCTCGATCAGAAAGGAGATCGAGCGACAGATGGGGGCTAGGGAAGCGAGCTGGCCAGCCTCGGCCAGCTCTTCAGCGAACAGTACGCCGACCAAATTGCACAAAAGGAGCGAAACCACGCTGGCGGGCTTCTTGTTGAATGAGCACCATCTAGGTGACCGCCGCACAAAGTTGCTTCGATCGGTATCGGAATCGCCTACTAAGCGACGTATCGTCAACAAGCTTGTCCATGGCGGCTACACTGCACCGGACCAACCTGTGGTGGATCGAGATGCGATCCTGGCCATCGACCCGAGCAAGATCTCCCTGACCGAGTTGGCGGACTTGGGGATCGACGCCGACGTTTTCCAGGCTCTGCCTGTGGAGCTGCAGCGCGAAACGTTCCGGCATCATTCTGAGCAGCGCAAGTCGGAGCAGGCGCGCTTCAAGGCTGGCAAGACCAACGCGTTCGAAGAGGTGGGCATGGCTGAGCAGCGGCGCAGAGCAACGATCCGAGCTGCTGCTGCCGAGGTGTCGGCGCAAAGACAGATCGAGCGGAGGCTGCACGTGAAGCCAGTAGGCGAGGGCAAGGCCAAGCGAAGCGGTTCGCGGCAACACGCGGGAGACGAGGCGGTTTATGTCGACGACGAAGAAGCGAAGCTGAATCCGCCTATATACTTGGTAGCCCAGCCGCGCTGGCGTAGGCCCAAGGCTTCGTCGCACATCTTTCCGGTCGCCAGCGGGGCGCGGGCCGACGGCAGGCCTTCGATTCGCGGCCTGACAAGCATGTGCGAGGTCAAGCAGCTGATCGAGCAGTGGGTCGCGGCGTTCGCCAAGCGCGGGCCGCGCGAGGGCGACGTCGACCGGATCCGCGACTATCTGGTCCAGCTGGTGCGCGCGTCGCCGAGCCGCATCGAGAACGCAGAGGAAGCCGGCGCGCTGATCCGCTGGATCCAGTACCACCTCGCCCTGCCGCCGCCAAACGAAACCCCCCCGGTACCCACCACGGCATCTCAGTGGCAAGCCGCCATCCACCGCATCACGCAGCATGTGCAGGCAGCCGCCAGCGATGTCTTCGACGGAGCCGAACTGAGCCTGTGAGTTGCGCCACGGGAAACGCCCCCGCACAGGAACGCGTCGACGGCCACGACGCGCCGCACTAAAGGTGCGAGACACGTGCCGTCAACATTGCCGCGTAAAGCGGACTCCGTTCAAATGTACACTATTCAATTCGCCGCCTACTTAGCTCCCGCGAATGCACGTGCTAAAGTGCGGGCAACCACCGCTGCGCATCCTTCTCGCCCGAAACACATGCTGTGACTTTATACCGGAGCAAGCTCTTTCGTACGTAGCACGCAAAACAGCACGGCGACGTATACGGCATGGGGTAATTGGGTAGTATACTAGAGGTGAGCTAAAAGGCACACGTAATTGTTCATGGAGGAAAGAAATAGAGCGAGAGTGGCGACGGAAGGATCTGTGGGAAAAACGACAGGAGAAAGAGGATGAGCTTTAAGTTCTTTCGTGCAATTGGCGGGAAAAGTGGAGGGAAAAGAAGGACAAAAAAGAGGCCGAAAGGGAACTGACGTAGGCTGTTAAATCAGCGGCCACACCCCACGAAGTCGGTGCATCGGGCATCCCATCGGGACGGAATCCCTGCGCCTAGTAAGGCTGGCCTGTGGATACGTGTGCAGGCCCAAAGGAGGGCTTGGAGGGGCAACGGGGGGAGGTCAATGGCGCGGGGATGAGTTGCATACCTTGTGGAAGCGGGTGGGGGGGAGTAGTGGCTTTAGAGAAGCGGGCCGTAGTGCTGGCTGACGTTACCGGAGGTGCCCTGGTCGCTGGCGCCCTGGGAGCCGCCGTTGCTGACGTAGTTTCCGGGCTGGACCTGGCTGTTGTCGTTGTTGATGTACGATTCCGAGGTGCCGCCGATGCCGGCAGCGCTTCCGTTCTGGGCGGCCTGTCGGGGCAGGACGTTCTGCAGGACGGTGCCGGCTTGGCCCTGCAGGGAGGAGGACGAATCGCCGCCGTTGCTGACTGCGTTGCCCGGGGCGATGTTGGAGTAGTCGTTGTACTGGCCGGCCGTGGCACTGCCTGCGAGGCCGTTGGCGGAGGCATCCTGCAGCAGCGGCGCCGCACTGCTCATCGCGGCAAGCGCCAGGACCGAGGTCACGGAGAAGGTAGTGTACTTCATCTTGTATACGAGGTGGCTAGGGTTCAAGCGGTGGAAGAAGGCAGGCCAGCCAAGTGGATGGGAGAGCGTGTTTCTGTTATATACGTTGCCTGTGCGCATTCAAAACACGGATGCGCCAAGATGCAGTGGAGGGCAGCCGGATAGAGACAGGTTGGCTGTGTAGAACCGCCGTGTAGAACCTCGCGCGTGCCGAACAGTTGCTAGGCGGACCCTCCCCACGGCATGCCGAAAGACCGGAACCCAGAGATGGCCAACGGACATCTAGCTCGCGACGTGGATCAACGTCTGTCGCGCGAACAAGAGAAACAGATCGACGTCCCTGCCGGAAAGGGATGGCTGTTGAGGTCTCAACTCCACGCAGGTATGATCGCTGCGGGCAAGTGAACAAGCTACACGCTGTTTGGCGAGGCCTATCCGGTTGCGGACGTGCTCCAGCTTTCCTGCAACTGGAGTCTGTGTGAACCTCGTAACCGCAACCAGAAGAGACATCAGATGGCGCAAGTCGCTGCCTGGCCCCGCTGACACAGCTCAGGCGTACTAGACCCATGGCAATGCTTCGGTTCGCGTTGCAGACGTCCACATTCCGAGCCAGTCCAAAACACGATGACGTGAGGCCTTCTCACCGAGTGCAAAGCATGATGGTATGTCGTCTGCCTACGTTGCCCAGCCAACCAGCCGAGCGAACAGGCGATCCAGGATGAGACGTCGACAGCGACCCAGGAACTGCCGTTCGCCTGGCTGGGTCCAGGAGCGCCTCCCTTCTGGAAGGCATGGGTGGTGGCTTCAGGGGCAAGCCATTTAGAAGGGCGCCCAAATCCGTCGATTCGACCTTGACTGCTGTCTTCCAAAGTGTCGACTCTGGAGGGATCGACGCGATGGACGAGGCATGTCGCCACCGCATCTGGCATGCGTGCTCAAGTGGCTCTCGAATTTAACGCCTCCAATTCCGTTCGAGAGCTTGCAGGCGCTTAGCCCGCCTTCGGCCTGCACTTGGCAGCTGTCGCTGGACGTCAACGACGGCATGCGCCTCCCATTGCTGCTCGCTTCCTCCCTCCCCTTCCACTTCTCACTCTGACCCATCATCCCACCCAACTTGGAGTCTGCCACAAGACCGACGCTTTACCCGCACGAGAAAGACGCGCTCACCTTGCTAGGCTGGCGACACAACATTTCAGCAGTTTAACATCGAGCTCGCACTGCCTTGCCAAGCGCCCGATTGAAACCGTTGTTTCTATATCTGCTGTCCAACGAAGCCTGCCAAGGGCATCTACTAGTCAGACTTGCTCGAACGAAATCGCATCGCAATCAAGAGGGGGGTAAGCAATTCTGTTAAAGAAACGGTGACGACCGGGAAAGATAAAGTGTAAAAGATCGTAGTATGTTGAAAGCGAAGGGCTAAATGAGTGTGGTATCGGAGGTGAAGGGCTACGACCTCGACGATGTGAGATTGGCTGCTGCTGCTTGTCTTGGTAGTCTGCGCCGGATGAGCTTCTTGGCCACGCGGTGGATCGAGTTCTGGCCGTTGGCCTGGCTCGAGTCTTGGCTCTGGTCTTGTGCTGCGGGCGCGGGCTGGGCCTGTGCCTGGTGCTGGTCGGCGCCCTGTGTCTGGACCGAGTTCTGCACGTTGTCCTGGTTGGAGGTGCTGGTCTGCGTCGCGTCTCCCGCCGGCGCATTCTGTTCCGTGGTCTGGTCGTTGCTCTGCACCGAGTCCTGGCTCTGGTCCGGCTGCTGTGCGCCGTCCGGCCCTGGAGCCGCCTGGTCAGCGCCCTGCGTCTGCACCGAGTTCTGTACATTGTCCTGGTTCGAGGTGCTAGTCTGCGCCGCGTCGCCCGCTGGCGCAGTCTGTTGCGTGGTCTGGTCGTTGCTCTGCACCGACTTTTGGCTCTGATCCGGCTGCTGCGCTGCGTCCTGTCCTGCAGGCGCCTGTCCTGCAGCTGCCTGATCAGCACCCTGGGTCTGTTGCGAGTCCTGCTTGTTCGCCTGGTTCGCATCGCTGGCCTGCGTCGCGTCACCCGCTGCGCCATTTTGTTGCGTGGTCTGGTCGTTGCTCTGCGCGGATTTCTGGTCCTGGTCCTGCGGCGTAGCGGCGTCCTGCGCTGGGGCTGCCTGATCAGCGCCCTGGGTCTGTTGTGAGTCCTGCTTGTTCGCCTGGTCAGCATCGCTGGCCTGCGTTGCATCGCCTGCTGGCGCATCCTGTACGGTGGTCTGATCGTTGCTCTGCGCGGATTTCTGGTCCTGGCCCTGCTGCGCAGCGGCGCCCTGCCCTGAAGCTGGCTGGCCAGCGCCCTGGGTCTGCTGCGAGTCCTGCTTGTTCGCCTGGTTTGCATCGCTGGCCTGCGTCGCGTCACCCGCTGCGCCATTCTGTTGCGTGGTCTGGTCGTTGCTCTGCGCGGACTTCTGGTCCTGGTCCTGCTGCTGTGCGTCTGTCCCTGGAGCTGCCTGGTCGGCGCCCTGAGTCTGATTGGAGTCCTGCTTGTTATCCTGGTTGGAAGAGCTGTCCTGTTGTCCAGCGGCTGCTGGTGCCTCTTGTATTGTCGTCTGGCTGTTGCTCTGTTCCGAGTCCTGGCTCTGCTTCTGAGCCTTGCCAGCAGCCTGGCCCTGATCCGCTGCCTGGTCCTGGTCGGACGTCTGGTGGTTCTCTTGCTCAGATGCGCTGCTCTGTAGCGCCGATCCCGAGGGCGCATCCTGGATGTTGGTCTGGCTGTTGCTCTGCTCCGAGTCCTGGCTCTGCTTCTGAGCTTTGTCAGCAGCCTGGCCCTGATCCGCTGCCTGGTCCTGGTCGGACGTCTGGTGGTTCTCTTGCTCAGATGCGCTGCTCTGTAGCGCCGATCCTGAGGGCGCATCCTGCATGTTGGTCTGGCTGTTGCTCTGCTCCGAGTCTTGCGTCTGCTTCGGAGTTTGGTCTGCGCCCTGGCCTTGGCTCTGGCCCGCGGCTTGATTCTGCTCGGAATTCTGGTGGTTTTCTTGCTCAGACGCGCTGCTCTGCAACGCAGACCCGGAGGGGCCGTCTTGGATGTTGGTTTGGCTGTTGCTCTGCTGAGAGTCTTGCGTCTGCTTCGGAGTTTGGTCCGCAGCCTGACCCTGGCCCTGATCAGCGGCTTGGTTTTGGGCTGAGTTCTGATTGTTCTCCTGGTGACTGGCGCTGCTTTGGAGCGACGAACCGGAGGGTGCGTCTTGAATGTTGGTTTGACTGTTGCTTTGTTCTGAGCTTTGGTTTGGGTTCTGTGCTGCGTCCTGCCCCTGACCCTGTGCGGCGGCTTGGGACTGCTGCGAGTTTTGCACGTTCTGCTGCAGGGACGAGCTGCTCTGCAGCGAGTGGCCCTGGGCGCTGTCCTGGATCGAGGTCTGGCTGTTGCTTTGGCTGGACGACTGCGACTGTGGCTGGGACTTGTTGGATTTGTCGGCTTGCGACTGGGGCTGGTTCTGCGCCTGACTGCTCGCGGCGGTCGCGGTACTGTTGTGCATGTTGGCACTCTGGTCCGAGTCTTGTGCCGAGCCGGCCGAGTTCGCTGTCACCGAGTTGGCGCTACCACTGACGCTGGTGTTGGACTCTGACTTCTGGCTGTTGCCCTTGCCGTTCTGATTGTCGTTGCCATTCTGGTAGTTACCGATCACAAAGAGAGGCACCTCGCCAAAGCCTCGAGGTGTGACGTTGTGCATGCTGACCGACGTCCGCGCTGCTACTGGCGCGGCGGCGGTCATGCTCTGCGCGAGCGCCGCGGCGATCATGGCTACTATCGCTCCGTTTCCCTTCATAGCGTATACGTTGTTGCAGAAGCACCAAGGAGAGGGGAGTTTGTTGGCCGAATGGAGGTGCTAATATGTAGAATGGTTGATGAAGGATGTAGAGAAGCAAGAAGCCTCCGATCCGGTTTCGAAGTTGTTTGACACCTTGTTGACAGAAGACATCGGGCCGCCCAGCTCAGCACACAGTGAACCACCGGAAGGCCATGCGACAACAGCTTGCTAGACGACGGTAGGGTCATAACAGGATGATGAGCGCCAATGGCCTGGTAGATGCAGGGACAGACGCAGGTATCTTGTCGCTTGGATGTAGGAAAACTGGCCAAGGTGATCCATCACAGCAAAGTCGTTCGTTTGACAGGTCGGTTACCGTCGATCAACTTCTACAGCGGCGCCAAGGAGGCCAAAACAAACGTGTGCCAAGGGAGAAAAAGTAACATGTGCCCACCTGTTGGGACAGTGAGGTGGATTCGCGGAAAGTTCTCCGGTCGCTTAGAAGAAAGGATGCATAGGGTTTG
Organism: Tranzscheliella williamsii; assembly: GCA_023212725.1. NCBI lineage: Eukaryota > Fungi > Basidiomycota > Ustilaginomycetes > Ustilaginales > Ustilaginaceae > Tranzscheliella > Tranzscheliella williamsii. The sequence goes on from JALBYF010000002.1 coordinate 106,402, forward strand.
TGGCTGGAGGTAGAAGTTATCTCACGGGTAGAAGTGGAGGGACGAACGGAATGCGACCTATCAGAAGTTGGGGGCCTCCGCCATAGTCTCTGAAGATGGCGTGAGGGATGACCAGAGAGTTCCGGCCACAGGAACCATGACGATGTTGCGCAGAGCTGTACTGATGCGGAGCGGGGACGAGGATCCGAGGAATGCAGCTGACCAAGTCCATATGAAGGATCGGCCGAATAGAACATGCGACCCAGATGCGGACTTGGCCAAGAGAAGCCAGAGCACGCCAGATCCATCCTCCACCGGAGGGGTTGGACTGGACAAACAAGGGAGGTTTAGTCAAGGCTTGCGACGATGGCAAGATAAACATGGGCCTCGCAGATGGAACGACGATCAGGTCAACACAGACCAGCCAACGTGCCAGTGAAACTGTAGTGAGCGGCGGCGGCCTTTGAGACGAGCAGATGGGCCTATGAAATAGAGCGGATCGAAGCATGAAAGCAAAGGCGGCGTGAGTGTAACATGATGATCTACGTTGAAACTCTGCCGCTTGCTACTCTGGGTGCGATGAGAGAGACGACCTGGGGTAAGAGAGAAACGAAAGGCACGCACCAATTGGGCGGGCAATAGGAAAGGGATGAGAGAATGCGAAAAAGGTGAGAGGGCGGAGAGGGTGAAGAGGAGAAAGAGAGGAGAGGTAGTGGCGGCTCTGAACAAAAAGCGACGGCTTGCTGCACGTCACAGGCCTGGGTCTGGCAAGAATGGTCCACACCCGTTTCCGAGAGAGACGAACGGAGCGAGAATACAAATGAAGTCATTCACAATAGAAAAGTCTTGAGACGATAAGTGGGTGTGCATGCAGGAGTTCGTGGCATTTGGGACACGTTCCGGGTCTTGAATTGTGGCGTGCGGCTTCAACGACGCGTTCCAGCTGTGTCACACTTATACATAGAATTCGCCTGGGTTCTACACACCTAAACATGTAGAACTAGCCAGTCAGGTATAGTGTGGATTCGAACCACGGCCTTCCGCTTCCTTGTTTCTGATTCACATGGTGATTTACAGTATAACACCCAATACACCTTTCTTGTATTTGGCTGGTCAGCTTCAAATTTGACACGCCAGATTTTCAAATGGCTTTCTTGGACGCAAGTGCGTATACGTACTGTCAGGCAGCGCGCAATACAAATCTGTCTAGCCCTGCGTGTGTTGGCACTTCGTTTGCTTCTTTTGTGGCTTCACCATTCGTAGTGATAAGCTATTCGTTTCATCCATCTGCTATTCGAATGACCCTTCCGCTGTGTTGCTTCGCTGGCCCTCTAACGTTGGCTTTTCAGCGTCGCTCTTGCTCTGCGTCGCCATTCCCCTCAACTGCAGCTTGCGTGCCCTGCTCTCATGCCCTTACTAATGCTGCTGACAGCTGTCACCCGTATGAACAGATCGGGAATGTCGTATTCCGTCAGCACATCCTAGTCTCATGGCACTCCTCCCCCCCTCAAGGTGCCCGATGTCTATCTGGTGCTACATCCATCTGCGCTCTCGAATGCCCTGCCCTCATCAACAATTCTGACTTGGCCCTCTCTACGGTCCACTGCGGCCTACTGTGCACGGTTTCGAGGCAGCCAATGACCTGCGACGCTCACATACATCGTCTCCTCCTGCTGGTTTTACTTGCTATTGCTTGCCCGTCGCTCTCTAGGCTCGGCCCCACGAGGATGAGTATATCATCTAGTACAGCGGGATATGTGACGCCTTTGGACTGCGAAATGGAAGACATGACTCAGAATCCGCTTTCGTCTCTCTGAATTCGCAGCGAAGATCTCGTCAGACGTAGCCGCGCAGATCGCATTCCTCCTCGTAGTACCTATATCAGCCAGTTTCGGACGATCAGCCATCCAGATTTCTTCTACCGTCCTATGTAGCTGTTCTCGATCCCAGCTATCCGGTTTGCACATTCAGCTTCCGTCCCCAAGTCCAAGGCCAAACGTCATACTTCGCCCAAATAGGCTGAAGCTACCATCTCTGCCATTAGCTTAGCCGCACCGCTAAGGCTCACTTCGCCCAAATCATTACTGCCATCTTTCAAGTGCCGTCTTTATCGCTTGATCCGTCATTACCATTCCGCTCCATCCGGCCCCCTCCCAGCGATCTTCTTCACTCATCTCCCCTCCCTTTCGTTCCCATGTCCTTCACATTCCAGAACCTACATCATTTTGTTTCGTATGCCCTAGCAGCTCTTCCCCCCAAGTTCTAGCCCTCGTAGCGCCACACCCAGGCTCATGCCTCCGACCTGCCATCGTCTTATTCCAGACGAGTTGATTCTGTCTGATGCGGGCCACTTTTGCCAAGCCCAAGTCCCTACCACAACCGTGTTCCTGCCCCGACCAACGTGACAGGCTTCCATACCCCTTACATACCTTGCAGGAACATACAGTAAACACCTTTCACACCCGCCCGTTCCGGCCAACTGTGTCTACTGCCACGGCAGCACAGATAACTACTGACATGACTCCGTTGGGTCGCCACTTGCGCCACCCCGAGTCGCACTTTCGTGCCGCTTCCGTCTGTCTCGCACATCATAACAGGACCCAGTTTTCCTTCCAGTCCATCCCTCCTCCCTTTTCCGGTAAATCTGTTTCTGCCTGATCCGGTCCGGATCTGTCAAGAGATCGTCCATACATGATCTACCTCCCACGCACTTGGCATTCCTCCTCTCTGTTCCAACCGACCGCTTCGTATTGCCTACCCGCTGCTGAGCCTTGTCCTTTGACGACGTCCTGCAGCTTGGACGTATTGTTCATCGATCTTCTTCGCCGCTTCGAGATAAGCGTTATGGTGTCATCCGTGTTTCTCGCCAAGCGGCGACGCTGGTTCCTCTGTCACAGATCTACCCTTCTTTTTTCCTCACCCTTGGGAATGCATCACTTCAGCGCTGCCTCGCACCTGATCCGCAACTGATCATCCGCATTCGAAGAACATAGCTCAACACGAAAGAATGCGGCTCTCCTGCCTCTCCAAGTGTCAATGTCGCCTCGAGAAGGGATCTATCTCCACTACCTGTGCTCCCATCAGCTCTCTCTCCTCTAGTGTTATGGCTCAGCACATTCATAGAAGCTAGTCGCACAATCGTTCCTCCTTCCCCTGAAAAGCATATAATAGTGTTTCCTTTCTCGTCTCATCACTTCATCCTTCATCGCATCGATTCCCCTTTCCCCTACACAGACAGACACAGGACAGTTCCTTCCCCCCCTCCCCCTTCCCCCTTTGGTTTCTTTTCTCCCCCGGCACACAGGCGCCAACCAAGCAGTTTCCCCTCTCGTAATCTTACTATTCCTTTTCTCCCAACACATATATTACCAAGCAACCACCTTACACCCTACCAAAACTACGCGATGAAGTTTACTCCCGGATTCACCGCTTTCGTGGTTGCCTCTGTGGCGACTGCAAACCTCGCCGCTGCCGTACCTGTGGCTCCCCGAGGCATCACCCAGTCCAACTCTCAGGAGACTCCCCAGACGGCCAAGGGCGGAAAGGTGCTTCAGAACTCTGAGTCCAGCCAGAACAACGGCCAGAACGTCGACATCGACACGGGCGACCGTGTTCACGTTGCATACGTCCCTGTTCACAACGACGCTCCCGCTCCTGCTCCCGCCCCGGCTCCGGCCCCCGCTCCCGCCCCGGCGCCCGTTCACAAGCACAAGGGCGGAAAAAGCAACAAGACTGGCGACCTGATCTCCGTCGGTGTCCTTAACGGCAACCAGGCCAACGCCCAGGTTGCTGGCACTGGAAACCAGGGAAACAGCGCCCACGAGACCTACGACAAGCGAGGCAGCGGCACTGGCGACATCATTGACATCCCCATTGCCAACGGTAACCAGGCCAACGCTCAGATCCTCGGCACTGGTAACCAGGGCAACTCTGCCCAGGAGGCCTTCGACAAGCGAGGCAGCGGCACTGGAGACATCATTGACCTCCCCATCCTCAACGGTAACCAGGCCAACGCTCAGATCCTCGGCACTGGTAACCAGGGTAACCAGGCCAAGGAGTCATTCGACAGGCGAGACGGCGGCACTGGAGACATCATTGACCTCCCCATCCTCAACGGTAACCAGGCCAACGCCCAAATTCTCGGAACCGGTGACCAGGGCAACTCTGCCCAAGAGTCATTCGACAGGCGAGGAAGCGGCACTGGCGACATCATTGACATCCCCATTGCCAACGGTAACCAGGCCAACGCTCAGATCCTCGGCACTGGTAACCAGGGCAACTCTGCCGAGGAGACCTTCGACAAGCGAGGCAGCGGCACTGGAGACATCATTGACCTCCCCATCCTCAACGGTAACCAGGCCAACGCTCAGATCCTCGGCACTGGTAATCAGGGCAACTCTGCCCAGGAGGCCTTCGACAAGCGAGGCAGCGGCACTGGCGATATCATTGACATTCCTCTGATCAACGGTAACCAGGCCAACGCTCAGATCCTCGGCACTGGTAACCAGGGTAACCAGGCCAAGGAGTCATTCGACAGGCGAGGTAGCGGCACTGGTGATATCATTGACATTCCTTTGATCAACGGTAACCAGGCCAACCTCCAGGTTCTCGGCACTGGTAACCAGGGTAACCAGGCCAAGGAGTCGTTCGACAGGCGAGGAAGCGGCACTGGCGACATCATTGACATTCCTCTGATCAACGGTAACCAGGCCAACCTCCAGGTTCTCGGCACTGGTAACCAGGGTAACCAGGCCAAGGAGTCATTCGACAGGCGAGACGGCGGCACTGGCGACATCATTGACCTCCCCATCCTCAACGGTAACCAGGCCAACGCCCAAATTCTCGGCACTGGTAACCAGGGCAACTCTGCCGAAGAGGTTTTTGACAAGCGGAGTGGCACACCGGTTCTGACTGCCGTCGGTTCCCAGCAAGCGTCGGCTGACGGCCACGGTGGTCACTCCGTTGCAGGACAGACCAACAAGCCCGTTGTCTCCGGTGCTGGCAACTCGGTCACCACCGGTGGCTCGCAAAATTCCCAGAACGACGGAACTGGCGGAGATATCGCTCAGGAGATCTCCCAGTTCCTCCAGAGTCGTGACGGCGGAGAAAGCGCCCAGGCTCAGCAGGGTGCCTCCGCCAACGGCTTTGGTGGCTTCTCGCTCCAGGGCCAGACCAACAGGCCCGTCCTGTCCGGTGCCGGAAACTCGCTCACCGCCGGCGGTCAACAGTACGGCGAGAACAACGGCCAGGGTGGAGACATCACCCAGGACATCCTCCAGAAGCTCACCGGCCGACAGCTCTTCGCTCAGGGCAAGCAGGACGCCTCGGCCGACGGCTTTGGCGGTTCCTCGCAGCAGGGCCAGACCAACAGGCCCGTCCTGTCCGGCTCCGGCAACTCCCTGACCGCCGGTGGTTCCCAGGGTGCGCAGAACGACGGAACCGGAGGATCGATCACCCAGGACCTCCTTCAGAAGCTTTCCGGCCGATCGCTCTTTTCCGCTCAGGGCAAGCAGTCTGCTTCCGCTGACGGTTACGGCGGTGCTTCCAAGCAGGGTCAGTCCAACAGCCCGGTTGTGTCCGGCTCTGGAAACTCGTTGACCGCCGGTGGCAGCCAGGGCGCCGAGAACAACGGCCAAGGCGGTTCTATCGACCAGGGCCTCAAGCAGATGGAGAACGCCGGCAGTAGCCTCTTCAAGCGACAGCTCTTCGCCCAAGGCAAGCAGAGTGCCTCTGCTGACGGCCACGGCGGCAGCTCGCTCCAGGGCCAGTCGAACGCTCCCGTCCTATCCGGCGCTGGTAACTCGCTGACTGCTGGTGGCTCTGAGGGCGCCGAGAACGACGGCACAGGTGGCTCGATCCAGCAGAGCCTCTCGCAGCTCCTTGGTGCGCGACAGCTCTCTGCTCAGGGCAAACAGTCTGCCTCTGCCAATGGCTTTGGCGGCTCCTCGCTCCAGGGCCAGACCAACAGGCCCGTCCTGTCCGGTGCCGGAAACTCGCTCACCACCGGCGGTCAGCAGTACGGCGAGAACAACGGCCAGGGTGGAGACATCACCCAGGACATTCTCCAGAAGCTGACAGGCAGCAGCAAGCGGGGCCTTCCTTCCTCCTACAAGCAGGTCGGAAGCGCTGCCAGCAAGCAGGCCGGAAGCGCTAACGGCTACGGCGGTGCTTCCTTCCAGGCCGAGCAGAACACACCTGTCGTCTCTGGCTTTGGTAACTCGGTCACCACCGGCGGCCCTCAGGGCGCACAGAACAACGGTAACGGCGGATCTGTGGACCAGGCCTCAGCTCAGGGTTCGAGGCGAGGCGGAGCTGGTGCTACTGGAAAGCAGGGTGCCAGTGCCAACGGTTTCGGCGGCTTCAGCTCGCAGTTCCAGAGCAACCGACCTGTCGTCTCTGGCTTCGGCAACTCGGTCACCACCGGTGGCCCCCAGAGCGCTTCGAACAACGGCCAAGGTGGCGAGGTCGACCAGGGCTCTAAGCAAGCTCACCGCCGAGGGACCCAGGGCCTAGGCCAGGGTGTCAGCCAGGGCATCAGCCAGACCGCTTCGGCCAACGCCAAGGGTGGCAACGCCTACATTGTCGGAAAGGGGCCTGCGTACGTGAACAACAGCGCCACCGCTGGCAAGGTCACCCAATCCGCCAACGGAAAGCAGACCTCCGGCCAGTCGGCTACCCAGGGTGCCTCCAAGGCGTACTACAACCGCTTCGCCGGCAAAGGTGGCCACTACCGACGAGATGCCGGCACTGGCTTCTTCGACCAGAGCCAGGGCATCACCCAGGGTGAGAGCCAAACCGGTACCGCCAACGCCCCCAGCGGAAACGCCTTCAACATGGTTGACTCGGATGGCCAGGACGCCGGCCAGCAGGCCGCCGCCCAGGACCACAGCAGCGCCGGCAGCGACTCCTCGCGACGATCAGCCTCCAACAGTGGAGGTTTCGGCCAGGACCAGGGCATCACCCAGGGCGAGAGCCAGACTGGTACCGCCAACGCGCCTAGCGGAAACGCCTTCAACATGGTCGACTCGGATGGCCAGGATGCCGGCCAGAAGGCCGCCGCCCAGGACAACAGCAGCGCCGGCAGCGGTTTCTTCCGACGATCGGCGCCCAACAGTGGACGTTTCGACCAGGACCAGGGCATCACCCAGGGTCTGAGCCAGACCGGTACCGCCAACGCGCCCAGCGGAAACGCCTTCAACATGGTCGACTCGGATGGCCAGGACGCGGACCAGGATGCCGCCGCCCAGGACCACAGCAGCTTCTCGCGACGAGCGCAGGTCTCCAAGGACCAGTGGGGCAACTTCTGGGGCCGAGGTCTGCTCAACTTTGGCCCCGCCCAGGGCATCGGCCAAGGCACCAACCAGATCACCAAGCAGGTTGGCTCTGCCGACTCGCACTCGGGGCCGGTCGCTGTGTTTGAGGCCAACACCAAGGGCTACGCCCCCATCAAGATCGACAACTCGTCTCACGGTGGCAACGTCGAGCAGGTCAGCACCAGCGACCAGGCTAGCAAGCAGGGCGCCGCCCAGAACGCTCACAAGCGAAGCGTCCAGAACCAGGTGCAGAGCAACGCGCAAGTGACCAACGTGAACGCCGACGCCAGCGCGCACGCCAGCCCCGTCGACATCGACAGCGGCTTCTCCTGGACGCACAAGCCCGAGTACTTCCACAACACCGCCATCGGTGGCAAGGTCGCCCAGAACACGGTCGCCAAGCAGAACAACAAGCAGAACGGTGCCCAGTACGCCCACCGACGACAGTTCTCCGACCAGGACAGCACCGCCGACTCCTACGGCGGCAACAGCTCCTCGGACGAGGTCAACGACAAGGGCCTCAGCGGCAACGGCCTCACCTCCACCCAGGGCGGGCCGCAGTCTGCCAACGGCTCTGCTACCGGCGGAGGAATCAAGCAGCTCCTCGGCCTCGGACAGTAATCACAGTCCACTCGCTGCCGTACGCCTTATGCACCCTCTCGCCCCTTTCTACTTTATACACACTCTCTTCTATGCCCTGTGTCCTCCACTCCTTTTAGCCTGAACAATCCCTCCCATTTCCATTCATCCCTCGACAGCATCGGCACACGTCGACGTGACCGTGCCAGTCCTCCGTGCCTCGATGAAGTCCCTCTTTGCTTGCTAAGTGCCCTGTCCTGTCTGTCCTGTCTACCCTACTCTTTCCACCGATGTCTACTAGCACTTACGAAGCCCTGAATTGAAATTTGATTGATTGTTCTACCCCTTCATTAGCTCACAGCCGCAGCTTTGATGATCGACTTGTGACTGGCTGTATTTCCAGCGAACCCTTTCTGCTGCGCTGGACCGGTGGCAACAAATCTAGCAACGGCTCAACGGTCGGCCAGAGCTATCGATCGACGGCGCTGGCGACGATCCCGCCGAGCGCGCTGCGGCAGCTGCACTCACACTACCACCGCATCCGCCCCACGGCGGGTTGCATCCTTGCGCAACTTCGCGTCCAGCCCTTCGCCGCGCAGTCGAACATCCGCACTCACGCCATCCACGCCGACGACACGGCCAAATCCTTCACCCAGCACCCCAGCAGATCACTGCTTTTCATGGCAGATACACAAACGCTGGCGGTGCGTGAGCGTAGGTGAGCAAGCAGATTGTGCAGGTGAAACTGAGCGAGTGTTAGAGCGTGTGGCGAGATAAAGGGGACATGTTAGGCCGCGAGTGGATAAGGTCAGAGTGAGGGCTCAGCGCGCCCCCATCATCTCTGGCTTCTTGCCGCTGTCCGTCTTGCATCGATCGTCGATCCTGTCTCGCGCAGTGTGGAAGCAGACACAGCAAGACGGCTGCCCAGCTCCGCTACCTAAGTGTGGCATCGCTGCCTCCGCTTACTACTGACTCAACTTCTGTTTGGAGAGCACGGTGCTAGCGTGGGAGAAATCTGAGATCCATGGCGCTGGCGGCATCGACAGGGTCTGCGAGCCTCGCCTCTATACCAGGATGGTCGGTGGTTGTGCGCTACTCTCGGACGCATCGCAAGTCGACCTTCTTTATCGGCGTTTGTACGGGGTTGGTGCTGGGGCTGGGTTCGCTTACTTCGGTCTTCTTCCTGGCGGAACGGCGCGAGAAGAGACGGCGCCGACGCAAGCTTCGCTCGTACGGGCTGGACGATGAAGATGAAGAGGAGCGGCGACGGCGTGCGGTGCGGGGGCGTGATCCGATCCAAATCCGCTCGGGGCAGGTGGTGCGCGGCGTGGAGGGGCTGATTGGCAACACACCTCTGATGCGGATCAACAGCCTCTCGGACGCCACGGGCTGCGAGATCCTGGGCAAGGCCGAGTTCCTCAACCCCGCCGGTTCGCCCAAGGACCGTGTGGCGCTGCAGATCCTCAATGATGCTGAAGACGAGGGGCTGCTGCATCCGCACACGGGCAGTTGCATCTTCGAGGGCACCGTCGGCAGTACGGGCATCTCGCTCGCGACACTGGCGCGCGCCAAAGGGTACCAATGCTCGATCGTCATTCCGGACGATGTCGCGCGCGAGAAGGTCGAGATCCTGCAGAAGCTCGGTGCAGACATCCAGTCGGTGCGGCCGCGCGGGATTGTGGATCCGCGCCATTTTGTCAACGAGGCACGCGCGCGCGCCGAGGCCTTCGGCGAGGTCGAGCTGGTAGGCCCGCACCCCAACGCACTCAATGCAGGAGGTATCGCTGGCACAGACCAGGGCGAGGCAGAGCAGTACGCGCAGCGCGACGATCTGGTCGTCACCAGCAAGAATGCTGCACAGAGCGACCGCGACTCGCTCGAAACGCAGCCGCGCGGCTTCTTCGCCGACCAGTTCGAGAACCCGTCCAATTTCTGGGCACACTACCACGGCACCGGCCCCGAGATCTGGCGCCAGACCGGCGGCCTCCTGGACGCCTTCGTCGCCGGCGCCGGCACCGGCGGCACCCTCTCCGGCTGTGCCGCCTATCTGAAGCGCGTCTCGTGTGGCCCGGAGGACGACGACACCTCCGCCGCCATCGCCACCGCCGCCGCCTTCCTCCAGCGGCCCCGCTCCGCCCACGAAGTCAAAATCGTCCTTGCAGACCCGCAGGGCTCCGGCCTTTACAACAAGATCAAGTTCGGCGTCATGTACAGCCCCACCGAGGCCGAGGGAAAGCGCCGCCGCCACCAGGTCGACTCGGTCGTCGAAGGAATCGGCATCAACCGTATCACCAAAAATCTCCAGATGGGACTGCAGTGCATCGACGACGCCGAACGTGTTACAGACGACGAGGCGGCCAGGATGGGCCGCTGGCTGATATTACAGTGAGTGCTGCGCAACTAGGCTACAAATTTTCAATCTCGCGCGGAGAGCTGACACGCTGTATCTCTGCTGCCCCCCTTCCACCCACTCCGTCAGCGATGGGCTCTTCCTGGGATCGTCATCGGCGGTGAATTGCGTGGCGGCGGTCAAGACGGCACTCAAGCTCAAGGCCGAGCGGGGCGACGATCCGCCGCCAGTAGTCGTGACGGTGTTGTGCGATTCGGGCTCGCGCCACCTCTCCAAGTTTCACGACGACGCGGCGTTGAAGAAGCTCGGCGTCGACGACGCCGGGAGCGACGACATCTCTGACATTCTTTCCTCGTTCTAGCCTCGAAGCTCTTTGGCGGGAACTACGGTGTTGCTGCGCAGCCGTCTACGTGGCACCGACGGCGGCGCCGTACTTGGCCAAGATGTGCTGGGCGAGGCCGTGAAGCTCTTTCCACTGCCACTCTTTGGCGGCTTGGACCTCCTTCTGAGCGGCACAAGCGGTGCTGGTGCCCTCGGTGGTAATATGCTCGATCGTGTCGACGAACTGCTTGGCGCCTGTGCGGCCGCTGGTGTCGCGCTGCTTGTACAGCTGGTCGAGGTACGGGTGGGCGAACTGGCTAAGCCACCACTTGGAGTTGCTAAAGTCGCCCTCGCGCCGATGCAGGATGGCGTGGATCAGATCCGAGTCCGCATTGCCCTCGTCGTTCTGTGCCAGCATGTGCGCTGCATCCAAGTCGTCGTTGAGCAGATGCAGCACTCCCGCGACCGGCGGCGCAAACTGCTCCGCCAGCGCCTTGATCTCGGCCGTAAGCCCCGGCGCAAACGGCTGCGTCGGCCGCAGCGGTGGAAGCGACCCCTCTCGCTGCAGCAGCGCACCCACACTGGCAGGTAGACTCTTCCTGGATACAGAAATGGACATGGCTAGACAACTGACGCAAGTGCTGAGCAGATTGTGATTGACTCAGCTGGAAACGATAGTGAGGAGTAGAAGACAGAGCCTCGCACGCTTTACGTTGCCTCATGCTGAAGGGAGGATGACTGCGGCTACATCATCGCGATGCCTCCACATTCTTTGTGCTGCTTACCTTTGCCGTCGGTTGTTAGAGCTTCGGAGTCAGGTCAGGCACAGAATGTTAGATCTTGTTAGTCTAGTTCCGCTTCGGTGTCCGCTCGGCATTTGTAGGTAGGATCTGACAGATAAGGCGTGATTATGCTACGCTGTACGGATGTGGCTCAACCGCAACCGCATGCTGAGTACACTCATACTCTAGCCTGGGTACGGACGCAACCCTTCTTCAGCCCATCAACAGCGGACGCGACTCGATCGACAACGCCCGCTCAGCTCACGCCTTGGGCGACTCCACCGTCTACACCGTCATCGCTCGACCCGTGCCCTGGCCCAGCGACTACGATGTCCACGACTCCCATGATGTACCACGATGAGCCGCCGGTCTACCAAGACACGCTCGACGAAGAGGTGAAGCTGCCCCTGCTCACCGACGAGATTGCCGCTGGCGATGACCAAGATGTAGAAAAGGGAGGCCAGGAATCCACCTGCCCTAAGCCTTCCTCCCGTCGTCGCGCACTGATGAAGGGCCTTGCTGCGGCCCTCTTCTCGTATTATATGACACCGCTTCTGATCAGGCCTTTGGTCGATCTCTTTTGGGACGATGGCCCGCAGCTTGCCCACCCTTGTCCGCATGGAGAGGCCGTCAAAGCCTACCATGCCAGCCTGAACCAGGCCAACTTCTTCGACAGCGTCGCTGTTTCCGCCAATGGTAGCACCTTTCATTCGCCCGAAAACAAGTGGAAGGAGTGGTTCCACCATCTGGAGAGCGACTTTCTCGCTGTTCCAAAGGCCGATGGTGCTCGCGATGCGTTGCAGAGATATACCAACGTCTCCCACGTTGCCGGCACCGAAGCAGACCACCACTCCGCTCTTCAGATCCTCCAGGAGTGGGGCGACCTCGTCGGGGCACCCCTGACCAAAAATCTTACCGATCTCGTCTTCGACGCTGGCTCGCCCGAAAGCCAAGCATATCTGACTGGCGCTGAAAACAAGACCGGTGTGCGCGCCTGGACCGACACGTACTCTGTCTGGCTCAACTACCCCATCAACTCATCTCTGACTCTGGCGCAGCCCGGCAGTCTGGATCAGCCTTACTGGTCTGCGTCGCTCCAGGAAGAGGTTCTGGATAGGGACCCCACCAGCGGCAGAGGCGTCCCTCTCTTCCACGGCTATTCAGCCTCCGGTGCCGTCAGCGGCCAGGTCGTCTTTGCCGGTATGGGCAGGAAGCAGGACTTTGCCGACCTCGCCGCCAAGGGCATCGACGTCAAGGGCAAGATTGTCCTGGTCGATTATGGAGGAAACTTCCGCGGCCTCAAAGTCCGCGCTGCCCAGGAGGCTGGCGCTATCGCCTGCATCATCTACACCGACACCATCGAGGATGGCGACATCACTGAAGCCAAGGGCCACAAAGCCTACCCGGATGGGCCAGCCCGCCATCCGACCTCTGTCCAGCGCGGCTCCGTTCAAGGTCTTTCCTTCTATCCCGGCGATCCTTCGACGCCTGGCAAGCCGTCCTACCGCAATGCCACTCGCCTTGAGCCCGACGAAGCCGACTCTCTGCCCAAGATCCCCTCTCTGCCGCTTTCCTACACCGAGGCCAAGGTGCTGTTCAACGCTATCAAGGGCAAGGGTGTCAAAGCGACCGAGGTCAATGACAAACTCGCCGGTGCCATCGACGGCGTAGAGTACTGGACCGGTCCCTCGGAAGATATCGTTCATCTGGAAAACTTTGTTGATCTACAGGTCCGAGACATCTGGAATACGTATGCTGTCTTGCCCGGTCTGGTCAAGGACGAGGTGGTGGTCCTCGGCAATCACCGCGACGCTTGGACGTTTGGGGCCGCCGATCCCAACTCGGGTACGGCTGCCTTCCACGAGGCCATCAAGGGGCTCGGCAAGCTGTACAAGAACGGCTGGAAGCCGCTCCGCACCATCGTCTTTGCTTCTTGGGACGCCGAAGAGTACGGCCTGGTCGGCTCCACCGAGTTCGGCGAAGATTACGCCGAGTGGATCCGCACACATGTGGTCGCCTACCACAATGCCGATGTCAGCGTCTCTGGTTCCATCCTCCAGGGCAGCGCCTCGCCGTCGCTCTCTCGCTCTGTCCAGAAGGCCGCTGCCAAGGTCGACGACCCGAATGCTGCGGTGGCTGGCAGCAAGATCCAACTAAATGCCTTTCATCCGCTCGGTTCTGGGTCCGACTACACCGTCTTTCTCCAGCATCTTGGTGTGGCCTCGACGGATCTCGGCTTCAAGCGCGCGCCGACCGACCCGATCTACATGTACCACTCCAACTTTGACAGCTTCTACTGGATGGACCACTTTGGCGATCCAGGCTTCCATCGGCACGAGGCGGCTGCCAAGATCATCGGGCTGATGGCGCTCGAGTCGTCGGCGGCGCTGTTTGGCTCACTGAACGTGACCGACTACGCTGGGGAGCTGCGCCGGTACTTTTCGCGCGTGCAAAACTTGGCCTCGACCGAGCTAGGTCTCGAGCGGCGAGCGGTTTGGCTGGCCAAGTTGGAAGCCTCGATCGCCAAGGTCGAGGTTGCGGCGAAGCGGATCGAGCGCAGCCAGGCGCGGCTGAAGCGCGAGCTGGCGCATCTCGCTGCGGAGAAGCAGCGCCACCACTGCGGCGCGAAGCTCGACAGAAAGATCCGCCGCGTCCTGGGCGAGGTGCGCACCATCAACCGCAAGCTGCAGGCCTTCGAGCAGGGCTTCATCGCCCCCGCGGGCCTCCCCGGCCGTCCCTGGTACAAGCACCTCGGAACCGCCCCCGGCCGCTGGCTCGGGTATGGCGCCACCACCTTCCCCGGCCTCACCGAAGCCATCACGCTCGACGCCGGCGTCGGTGTCGAGCACGAGGCCCGCCGCCTCATCCACCACCTCAACACCATCCACAAGCAGCTTGCCGCCTGACCCACCTCGACCCCCCTTGCACCCCTCTCCCTTGCACACACACCCTAGCGCGCTCGATGAATTTGCCCAGCCATCATCTGGCTGTATCAACTCGGCCAGGCCCGAGAACGAGCGGGAATAACGGTACATGCGTTTGCATTGCTGCGACGTGGTTGTATTCCGCGCAAGCTGAGCAGCGAGGATGGGGCCATGCGGCGTCAGTAGCCTTGGCGGATGAGGAGGTTCTTGGTGAATTCATACGAGAGGAAGAGAACGGCGTTGACGGGGATGGCGCGGAGGAGGGTGGGGCCGAGGCCGGCGAAGAAGGCCTTAGGCCCGCCGTGGCGGTAGGTGTGTGCTGCGGTGGACCAGAAGAGGGAGCGGGGTGGGTGGGGGGAGTCGAGGTGGGAAGAGGCCTGTATTTTGGTCTTGACGACGTCGGCCCAGAAGGTGCTGAGCCAGGCGACGACGCCGGCGAGCGCGCCGGCGAGGGCAGTGTCTACGGGGGAGGGGATTTGGGGGCTGAAGAGGGAGGAGAGGAGGTGGTAGGTGGCGAAGTAGGGGCCGTAGCCGAGGTCGCGGAGGGCGGTGGTGGCGGTGCCGCGGTAGAGGCCGCGGGGGATGCCTTCTGTGCGGAGGATGGAGAGGAGGACGTGCCAGGCGGGGGGGGCGGGGAGGGAGCGGTGCATCTGCTGGCGGATCTTGACGAGCTCGAGCGGGGCGGTGATCCAAGCGGTGGCGACCCCGCTGGCCATCCCTGCGAGCAGCGCCGCCGCTGCGCCCTCGGCCCCCTGTGCCCGCATCGCCGCGCTGTACACCCCAAACACCGACGCATTCATCACCCCCACCCCCACCACCGGCGACGCCACACCCTTGTACAACCCCCGCACCCCCTCCTCCCGCACAATCACCCGAAACGCCTCCCCCGCCGACGCATACCCCACCCCACCCGCCACCACCCCCCGCCGCATCTGCTCCTGCACCTGCAGCCGCGTCTTGACCGTGTCAAACGGATGCCCCGCCAGCAGCGACGCTACCCCCCCCACCGTCCCGGCGACAAAGTCCACCCCCCCCGACGGCGCCCCCGCCTCATCGCCCGCGCTCGTCTCGGCCATCCGTTGTCCTGCTTGCCAATGCCACGTACTGCCACTGCCCCTGCCCGTCGTGGTGCACCGCCAACCTTGTCACCCATCTCGACGCCGAGCCTGACTCCACCACCAACTTTCTTCCGATCTCACCCGATCTGCCGGATCCACCCGATATCAAAAGATCGCAAGATCGAGATAGGCCCGATTGAGATGGTCCCGATGGAGTGTGTCCCGATGGAGATTGCCCCGATGGAGGCACGGATGGCGTGTCGAATAGGGCGAGATGACACCAGCCAGCAAGCACGCCATCCGCGCTCTGCGACGCTAGTCTCTCGCACCGCCGCTGACGGCAACTAAGGCGGTAGAGCGATGGATGGCGCCATCGCAGCGCGCCAGCGCCAAGCGAGGCGATGGTGAGATTGGCTCCAAGCAGGAGGTGAGCGCGCTGTGGCCACTGCAGCTTTTCCGCGTCGCTCTGCCCGCGTTCGCTGTGACGCCGGGTAAGCTTGCCAGTGACGTCGGTCCGTGTGGGCGCGCGCGGCGGGAAGATCTGAGCGTAGCGAACTGGCAGGACGCAGCTATAAGAGGCTGCTGTGCGCGTCGAGGGCCGCTTTCTGGCCTTCCCCCTACCGTTTCCAGTTACCACGAGCGTCGATTGCGAGAGGATGACGAGCCGATCCGCCGA
Organism: Tranzscheliella williamsii; assembly: GCA_023212725.1. Lineage (NCBI taxonomy): Eukaryota > Fungi > Basidiomycota > Ustilaginomycetes > Ustilaginales > Ustilaginaceae > Tranzscheliella > Tranzscheliella williamsii. The sequence continues at coordinate 122,384 of JALBYF010000002.1, forward strand.
GAATGGCGCAGCGGAGGCGTCGAAGCGGCAGAAGACCAGCGCGGAGGGCGAGGGCGAGGGCGGCGCGCCGAAGCGCATGATCCTGTATGCGTTCATGATGGGCTGCTCCGGCCACCAGTCGCCCGGCGTCTGGACGCATCCGGCGGACCGGTCGCGGCACCATAACAAGCTGTCCTACTGGGTGGACACGGCCAAGTTGCTCGAGGCGGGCTGCTTCGACGGGCTCTTTCTGGCGGACGTGCTGGGCGGATACGATGTGTACGAGGGCAAGCTGGACGCGGCGCTGCGGTCGGGCGCGCAGTTTCCCGTGGTGGACCCACTGCTGCTCATCTCGGCCATGGCGGCCGCGACGACGAACCTCTCGTTTGGCATCACGGCGACGACGTCGTACGTGCATCCCTATGAGATGGCGCGGCGCTTTTCGACGCTCGACCACTTGACCAATGGCCGCGTGGGCTGGAATGTGGTGACAGGCTACCTCGACTCGGCGGCGCGCCAGTTTGGCAACAAGAACCAGGAGCTGCATGCCAAGCGGTACCAGGTGGCGGACGAGTATATGGAGGTGATGTACAAGCTGTGGGAGGCGAGCTGGGCGGATGATGCGGTGGTGCACGATGCGGCGCGCGGCGTGTATACGCGTCCGGAGCGCGTGCGCGAGATTGGCCACCGCGGCGAGTACTTTGCCTCTGTCCCGGGCCCGCATATTTGCGAGCCGTCGGTGCAGCGGACGCCGGTGATCTACCAGGCCGGGTCGAGCGGGCCCGGGCTGGCGTTTGCGGCCAAGCATGCCGAGGTGGTTTTCATCGCCGCGCACGATGCCGCCGTGGCGCGCAAGCGCGTCGATGCGGTGCGCGCAGGAGCAGCTGCGGCAGGGCGCGACCCTGCGTCGGTCAAGGTCCTGGCACTGGTCTGCCCGGTAGTGGGCCGCACTGACGAGGAAGCGCGCTCCAAGTATGCGGACCACCTCGCGCATGCCTCGGCCGACGGCGCACTCGCGCTCTTTGGCGGCTGGACCGGCATCGACCTGGCACAGTACACCGACGACCAGGAGCTGCGCGCCGTCGAAAGCAACGCGATCAAGTCGGCCGTAGAGGGCTTCGCCGTCAACGACCCCGCCGTCCCGCGCTGGACCAAACACGCCGTCGCCAATCAGATCAAGCTCGGCGGCCTCGGCCCCACCCTCGTCGGCTCGCCCACCTCGATCGCCGACCAGCTCGACACCTGGATGGACACCGCCGGCGTCGACGGCTTCAACCTCGCCTACACCCTCGCCCCCGGCACGTTTGAGGACTTTACCTCCCTCGTCGTCCCCCTCCTCCAGCAGCGCGGCCGCGTCTGGCGCAACTACCCCTCCGTTCCCACCCCTACCCCCAGCACCCCTGCAGTCGGGCCCCCCACCGGCTTCGGCCTCAACGAACCCGTCGGCATCACCTCCCGGGAAAAGCTCTACGGCGTCGGCCAGACACGCCTCCGCCCAGACCACTACGGCGCCAAATTCGCCTGGCACGCAGGCCAGGAGCCCCCTGCGCTCGACTGATGCCTCGACACGGGCAGTGAACCACGGCACTGAGCAAAGACAACCATGCCCTGCTGCGGGCTGACAATGACATGCTATTAGGCGAGTACGAGGGTCGACGAGATGCTGGTGTGAGGCAGCGGGTATGTGCGGGCGGGGGTTAGGTGGAAGTGCGGTGCGGGGGTGCGTTGGCGGGATGCCAGTAGAGGATGGCTTGGAGGAGGAGGTCGGGGCCTGGGTAGGGAAGGCGGTAGCGCGGGGGGAGGTGGTGGGCGGTGACGAGGGCTGCGAGCCTGTCGGCCTCGGCGAGGGTGGGGGGGAGAAGTGGTTGGGGAAGGGGGACGGGGACGGGTGGGGGTGCGCTGCGGGCTTGGCCGAGGTCGAGGCCCTCTGCGAGCGGGCCGAAGGTCTGCTGAAGGGGGCGCGAGTCGGCGGCGGGGCGAGGGAAGGTGGCTGGATTCCAGAAGCACGATGAGGCGGGCGCGCGCGACGAGGTGGACGAGGCGGAGCTGGCGGTGCGCGATGACGGCGGCGACGGTGGGGCGAGCGCGCCCGCCGCCTCTGCCGCGCGCTTGGTCGGCAACATCAACACCGACAGCGACGGTGACGGCGACGGCGATGGCGGCAGCACCCCGCTCAACACCGGCACGGGCGGCGACGCGGAGCGCGACCGCAGCGGCGCCCAGCACGCCGCCGCAGACACCTCGCCACCACGACCGCCACCCCCATCGCCACCCGGCGCATACAGCACACCAGCAAGCTTGTCAAACAACGCCGTGGCACGCGCGGCAAGCTTCGACGTCGCCGCCGCGCGGCGCAGACAGGCTCGACTCGTCGAAAAGAGATTGCGCGTGCAGACCCACTGGCTGTCCTTGCACGTCCACCGCAGCGCATACGCCTGCACGAGCGCCGCCGAGACCGCATGGTAGGTGAACTCGCACCACCCCAGCGCCGCCGGACAGCTGCTCACCAGGCTCGCATACATGGCCGTAATCCACGTCGCCGACGTCAAGCACGTCGACAGACCCATCCACGACGAACCCCGCGCGCCAGCTCCCCCCGCCCCGCCCGCCCTACCCGCTTCCGCCAGCTGCTCGACATCATCAGCAGGCGCAGACGCTGCGCAGGCCAACTTGGCCACATGGCGCAGAAACGAAAAGCGGTGCAGGACGAGGAGCGCGCGGTGCACCATGAGGCAGAGCATGTGTCGCTGGCGGACCAGCTGGCCCAGCTCGGCGTCATCGAGATACCGGCCGACGTCCGACGGCAGCCGCCGTTGCAGCCGCAGATACGAAGGCACCTGCGAGTCGAACTGCCTCACCTTCTCGTCCAGCTCGGCAACGACCGCAGCCGGCGGCTCCTCCGGGGGTATCTGTTCGGCGAGCTGGCTGAAAGCGTGCTGGAGGCCGTGGAAGGCAGTCGTCGAGTAGGGCGAACCGAACGGATCCTCAGACGGCGCCTCGGCCGACGTGACGCAGTCCAACGACGGAGTCGCTATGGCGCGAGCCTTGCCGAAGCTCATCTGATGCCACTGCTGGTAGACGAGCAGGTGGCGCGAGATGCTCTCCTGCTGCCCCTGGTGCTGATAGGGCGCGGTGGTGGCGGAAGGCATGTCGTGGATGCCATCGCTGTGGCGATGCTGCCGCTGGAGGGTGCAAGCCGCTCTGATGGCCATGTTGAGCGCAGCCTGGGCGTGTTTGGCAAGGTGATCATTGGTGCTGTTGTGCATGTAGGTCGCCATGAGATGGAGGGCGGCGCATGCATCTGGGGTGGGGTAGAGGAGCGCATTGAGGTGGGGCGAAGCGGCCAGACACTTGGTCGCTGCATCGAACCAGGCTGCATGTCGATGCCCTGCGTATAGGTTGGACGGTGTCCTGCAGCGCCTGTCGAGCGTCGGTGGTACCGCTGAGAAGAGGTCGGCCAGCGCCAGAGCGAGGAGGAGCGAGGCGAGTCGGTGAGGATGGATGGCGCTGACCCCGTGGCGGTCGGCTTCTTCGAGCGTTTCATGCAGCACGGGATGGGGGATAGGGTCGTACATCCAAGTCACGCAGTCGAAATAGGTCTTGAGCAGGGCCAGGCCGTCGTCCACCGGCAGCAGCGTGTCGAGACGATCGATAGGCAGGTCATACCGCGGGAAGCAATCTCGGGCCGACGACGGCGCCGGCGGCAGTATCGGCGGCGGTGACTGGAAGCCATTCGGCGCCGAGTAGGAGCTGGAGTCGCCTGACGAGCCAGCAGCAGAGGACGGTGGGGGGTCGAGGTCACAATGGTATCGACAGGAGCTAGCGAACGACGCCGAGGTCTTGGCCCGCTTTGGCAGCGACGACGAAGAGGTCAGCGTTGCGGACGGCGTGTCAGATGTCCTCCGCTTGCAGAAATGAGGAATGGACATGGCCTTGCCACGATCCGGTCTAGCTTTTCCCTAGTGGCGGTGGTATGGCATGAAGCGAAGCGAAGCAACCATCACGCTTTGGTAGGAAAGATGTGGAGAAAGGCGTTGCGATGCGATAGGATACAGCTGGAAGAGTGGGTGGCGACACAAGGCAAGAAGGAAGAGGGAGAGGAGACGGGAGGCAGCGGAATCGGCGGAGGGAGGAGGCGAGCAGAGGGGGGCGGGGGCGGAGCAGAGGGCTGGGGCGAGAGGCGGGAAAACCAAAGGTAAGTGACCACCCTTCTGCAAGCCATACCATTTGCAACGCCGAACGCTGGGCACGGCAATGCAAGAGAGAAGTGGGCATTAGAGACGAATGGTGGCCCAAGATAGATGCGCGGGAGGGGATGCGGAGCTGCGGAAATACGGTAGGGAGGAGACGGAGGAAAGAGAGGCAAGGGAGGCGAGGGCAGGCTGATGTTGTTGGTGGTGGGTACGGGGGCCAGCCGGCTGAATTTGGCCGGTTTGGGCGCAGAAGAGCTAGCCGGTGGCGAGCATTGGTCAGAGCGCATCACTCATCCGAATAGATCCGGCCAACCTGAACCGACGGAACTCCACGGTGGTGACCCCTCGCGCTCCCCCACCGGGCCTCGGCTGGCACATGGCACCGTCGCGCGACAGTACCCTCTCGCTGCCGTCTGACAGCGTCAGGAATCGATGAGGCAAAGGTTAAGCCCGATCGACATGGCTGGATTCACGAGGTCAGCACGTGAGTATTTTGCTGACCGTCGGCAGGTGTGTATCATCTCCGTGGAGTTTTCTGCCGTTGATGGTCCGCGGATGACAGCCTAGCCTGGAAGAGCGCCATGAGCGTCTCCGCCCGTCGAAACTGGCGGAGGCCCGTATCGTGTGGCTGTCAAAGGTGGGTGGTTCTGCGTGGCTGGCAAAGGAGGGTGGTTCTGTGGTAACGTTGTCCAGCGTCGGTGGGCAGCACGCCATCTGATGCTCAGCTGCGGCAGAGAGCGCAAACTCGCACACCGAAACGGCGATAAAGCGGCCCATCTCATCGGGGATCACGTGTCCATCAGCCATCCCGATCTGGTTCACACAAGATCGAATTGTTAAGTCGCACAGTCAGCTGTTAAGACGGAAGCCAGGGGTTGGACCCGACGTTAAGACGGAAAGCCTTTCCATTGGCGCGTATAGACTGACGTCACTCATGACGGCTGCTGCATTTCCCCCACACTCACTTGGCATCCCACCTTCCTGTTCTTGTTGCCTCGCACGCCAAGCTCGATGCAAGTCCGTCCGCGGCAACTTACAAGCCATCTATCCCCCGCCCCGACAGGTCCTCGTGACTCCAGCGTGCCGTCCAATTACTGCCTCGTTCGACGTCGCTTCCGCCTACTGCCATGCACCGTCGCATGGCATAGCCAACCCCGCTCTCCCTGCTCTCTCACTCCGCCCTCGCTTCCCGCTTCTTTCCTACCCGTCAGACACCCTCGTCAGGGTGACTGCTGTATAGTACAATACATATAAGCACCATGCCCGGGCTGGGTTAGACATTTCCTTGATTCGTCTTCCCCCCTCTTCGTTGCCGGTCCAGCTTGCCATCGTAATCATGCGCTGGTTCTCTCCCCAAGGTGGAGCGGTGGCACTGCTATCCGCCGTTGCAGCCGTGGTCGCTCAGTCTGAGTCCAGCTCTACCGCCTTGGCCAGCGCTACGGCCACAGCCTCTCGCTCTGTGTCCGCTAGCGAACGCAGCAGCAGTGCTACCTCTAGCTCGGCTGCAGCTGCGTCGAGCTCGGTCAATGCACTTACCGAGAAGCCTCCTGCGGCCGTACCGTCGGCTACGGGCAGCCCCACTGCCTTGATCCCCAGCGGCGAACTGCCGCCGGCGCAAGAACTATGCACCTCCCCGATCTACTGCCCCGGCCCGCTGCTCCACGCGGTCCAGCTTGCAGGCATCTTTGCCGACAGCAAGACATTCGTCGATAAGGCCACCTCCCGACCCGAGACTGAGGTGCTCGACAATTTTCAGGCGCTGGGCGGCGGCAATACCAGCAATATCACCTACGAGGAGATCATCCGCTTCGTCGATGACAATTTTGTCTCTGAGGGCGTGGAGCTCGTCTCCGCCGACCTCGGCGACGAGTTTGTCGAGAATCCCGACTTCCTCGACAGCGTAGAGGACGAGGTGGTGCGCGACTGGCTTAAGCAGGTCCACAGCTACTGGGAGCTGCTCGCCAGGACCACCAACTCGACCAGCCCGTCTGGCGTCCAGTGCGACGGATGCGTCAGCTCCTTCCTCCCCTTCAACGAGAGCAGGACCTTTGTCGTACCCGGCGGCCGCTTCCGCGAGCTCTACTACTGGGACACCTTCTTTGTTATCGAGGGCCTCATCGCATCTCAGCTGCCGTCCGTGGTCAAGGCCATCCTCGAGAACTTTGGCGATCTGATCGACCAGCTTGGCTTCATCCCCAACGGTAACCGGGTCTACTACAAAAACCGTTCGCAGCCTCCCTTTTTCGCCTTGATGGTCGACAAGTATGTCGAGGCGTACAACGACACCTCGGTGCTGTCCAGGATGCTGCCGCTGCTCGAGCGCGAAATGGCCTTCTGGAAAACCAACCGGACGATCGAGTTCACCTCGCCCTACACCAACAAGACGCACAACCTCACCCACTACCAGGTCAACACCAGCGGACCCCGGCCGGAAAGCTATCTGGAGGATTACGAAACCGTGCAGGACGCCTCGCAATCCGGGTTGAATCTGAATGAGACCGAGAAGGCGACTCTCTACTCGAACCTCGCCTCGGGCGCCGAGAGTGGGCTAGACTACTCGGCTGCGCGCTGGTCTACGCGGCCGACGCTGAGCCTGAACGACACCATCCCGGCGCAGAGGTTTCTCAATACGGCTGCGCAGCTGCCGGTGGATCTGAACTCGATCCTCTTTGCCGCCGAGCAGAGGCTCTCGGCGCTGTACAAGAGGAGTGGCAATGGAATGCAAGCCAATGCGACGCGGGCGAACTACTGGGCGGGGCAAGCACGCGCGCGCAAGGAGGCGATCCTGGATGTCTTTTGGGATCCGAAGCGCAAGTTCTTTTACGACTTTAATACGACGCTGGGCGAGCGTGCTCCGTTCTTCACGCCGGCAGGCTTCTTCCCGCTGTGGGCGCAGATCCTGCCGCACGAGTTTGTCAACGAGACCTTGAGCCTGGATCAGCGACGGCAGAATTTGCAGGGCGTCTTCTCCGGGCTGCGCTATTTGGTGGATCGGTTCAACGGCACGATTCCGTCGTCGCTGGTGGCGACGGGCCAGCAGTGGGATTTTGCCAACGCCTGGCCGCCGCACACCTACATTGCGCTCGAGGCGCTGCGTGGCCTCCCCGACATCCTCGCACGCGGCGTGCAGCGCCCCGCCCCCAACGGCACGTTTGCGCTCCTCCCCACGCGCGGGCGGACCAACCAGCTCGGGCAGACGCAAGACACCCTCCCTGTACAGCCGCTCGAAAACGTGCCCGGCAGCGCGATCAACGAGACCGCAGCAGGCACCACCGACCCCACCAACCCAGACGTCGAACTGCACCCGGCGCTCAACGTCGGAAACAACACCTCGGGCGAAAGCTGGAGGGACGAGCTGGTGCGCGAACTCGCCAACCGCTACGTCGCCTCGGCCCTCTGCTCGTGGCGCGCCACCGGCGGCAAGCTCAACACCTCGGACCCCGCCTTCCAACCCGTCCCCGACGACGTGCTCATCGCCAACGGCCTCAACGCGACCACCGCCGTCGGCAACATGTTTGAAAAGTTCAACGCCTCCGACGTCAACGCTGCCGGCGGCGGCGGCGAATACGAGGTGCAGACCGGATGTAAGTACCCATTGCTGGCCACGCCACGGCTGGAGCGCTGCCAGGTCGGACTCCCTTGCTGACCTTAATCCTTGCCGTCTCCCTGCCTCCTTGTTCTGCGTCGCCGCCATGGACAGTCGGATGGACCAACGGTGTGGCGCTCTGGCTCGGCGGCCAGCTCGGCGCCAACCTCACCCGCCCCGAATGCCCCCCCGTCGTGGCCAAGAACCACACCGCCTCCGCGGCCTAGTCCACTCGCCTTCTGTCCCGCTGTCGCCCGTCACACTTGCACCTGTCTGCATTCCTCCCTTATTTCTGTCGGAATTTCATTCCATTTTCCCCCCGTTTTTCGGATTATTTTCTCCCATAGTTACTATTATGAATGACTACACAGCCAGCGTTGTTGTTTGACATCTGACCACAACATCGCTGGCCAGAGAGACGCACACGAGGCTGCGCACGCCAGGTCGGCTGTACAAGATACTGGCACGTCTGCGACCTGCGTTTTCTCCGGTGGTGCGAGGGGGCCATTGTGCGGGCAACGCGGCAGGGCGAGCGGGTGCGATGAAGCGCGATCGGGAGGGTTCGGTGGCGTTGTTGTCGTCGGGTAGCGAGGGGAGCGAGGTGATGCTGGCGACGCGGCCGGCTTCGGAGGGTGGGTCGAAGAAGCCGAAGCTGGCGCCGATATTCCAGGCGCGCAAGGCGGCGGGGTCGGGAGGCAGGGCCGAGGGTGGCGGGACGGGCGCGGGGTTGCGGTGGCTGGCGCTGGGAGCGAGCCAGACGTGTCTGCACGGCGTCTACGGCGAGCCGACGCCGGCGGCGCGCGTGGCGTTCTACGACCTGGACGGCACCATGGTGCGCCCCAAGGGCGGGCGCACGTGGCCGTCCAAAACCGACGACGCGGACTACGAGTTCCTCTTCCCCTCCGTCGTCGACAGGATCCGCCGCCAGCATCGGCACGACGGCTTCGCGGTCGTCATCGTTACCAATCAGAAGCAGGTGCGTGCGACACCGGCGATGGCGCTCGCGACGTGGAAGCGCAAGATGGCGAACATCGCGCGCGCCCTCGACGTGCCCCTGCGCATCTTTGCCGCGCTTGCCGACGACGAGTACCGCAAGCCGCGGCTGGGTATCTTCTACGAGTTCGCGGCCAACTGGAACGACGGTATCAGTGTCGACCTGGCGCAGAGCTTCTATGTGGGCGATGCGGCGGGGCGGCTGCGCCCGCGCGACCACAGCGACACCGACCTCAAGTGGGCACTCAACGTCGGGCTGAGCTTCCAGACGCCCGAGCAGTACTTTCTCCACCGCGCCGCGGATTGGACCGCGCCCGCCAAGCCGTGGGAGGCAGAGGCCAAGGCCGGTGCGCTGGCGCAGTCGACACTCGGCTTGGTCCAGGAGGCCGAGCAGGCCATGGAGCCGTTCGAGCCGGGGCGGGCGGCGGTGGTGGGGGAGGGACCGGAGCTGGTGCTGCTGGTGGGCGCGCCGGCGTCGGGCAAGACGTCGTTCTACGAGCGCTACTTTGCCCCGCACGGGTACGTGCACGTCAACCAGGACCGCCTGCGGACCCGCCAGCGCTGCGTCGAGCTCGCCGAGCAAACCCTCCTCGCCGGCAAGCCGTGCGTGATCGACAACACCAACCGTGACCGCGCGACGCGCGCACCCTACCTCGCCCTCGCAGCCCGCCTCGCCCTCCCCGCCCGCTGCTTCTTCTTCGCACTGCCCAAGCACCTCGTCGAGCACAACAACCTCTTCCGCGCCCACAACCCCCCCCGCCCCCACCAGCCCCCACGCCCCCCCCTCCCCCGCTCCGCCATCGACAGCTGGTACAAGACCCTCCAGAAACCAACTCTCGACGAGGGCTTCGCCCACCCCCCCTACCGCGTCGCCTGGCATTACGACGCCAATGCCGACCCCACGCACAACTACCACAAGTACTACCACTAGCCTCGCCATTCCCCCACATCACGGCATCCCCATCGTACCGAGTTGCGTCACTATATCACGTTGCATTGTGCAGGAGGCGAAGAGGGGAGGTCAGATTTGGGCGACGGCCTGGCCGTCGGCGCGGGGGTCGGAGCCGGCGGCCCAGACGAGCTTGCCGTGTTTGTGGTGGAGCTTGTGGATGATCTGGCCGCGGCCGAACTGGAAGCGGGCCCAGCCGTCTACGAGGGTGACGTTGTGGCCGCGGGCGCGGAGCTGGTCTGCGACGGCGGGGTGGATGCCGTGTTCGAGGAAGAGGTGGGAGGCGGCAGCGTCGGGGCTGGCCATGCCTGCGCCGATGCAGAAGCGCGGGGCGTCGAGGGCGTCCTGGACGGTCAGGCCGTGGTGGAGCATGTTGAGCAGAACCTGCAGCTGGCCCTGCGGCTGCATAAAGCCGCCCATAACGCCAAAGCTGAGAAACAGCTCGTCGCCGCGCGTCGCCATGGCCGGGATAATGGTGTGGTAGGGCCGCTTGCGCGGCGCCACACAGTTCGCATGCCCCTCCTCCAGCACAAACCCGGCGCCCCGGTTCTGCAGCGTAAACCCGCACCCGGCCGGCACCGCACCCGTGCCAAAGCCGGCGTAGTTCGAGTTGATGAAGCTGCACGCATTGCCCTCCTGGTCCGCGACGCTAAAGTAGACCGTATCGCACGACGCCGCCGGACTGCCGTGCTCGAGGTCCTTCAGTGCCGCCGCCGGGTTGAAGAGCGCGGCGCGCGCGGCGAGATACTCCTTGGAAAGCAGCCTGGCAGTAATGTCGTCCGAATGGTCCGGATCGGCAACATAGTAGCGCGTGTCGGCGAAGGCGAGGCGGAGCGCCTCGACGAGCGCGTGGAGGTAGTCGGCGCTGTTGTGCTCCAGCCGGGCAAGGTCGGGGATGCGGTTCTGGTTCTGCATCTCGTCGAGGATGCCGAGCGCGAGCAGCGCCGTGAGGCCCTGGCCGTTGGGCGGGCACTCGTGCATCGTCACGCCCTCGCGGCCGGGCAGGTCGGCGTGGTCGGCGGGGTAGTTGTAGGTGTACTGGATCGGGGTCACCTCTTCGGAGCCGCGGGTCAGGTGTTCTTCCAGGTCGGACAGTTGCAGGAGGCCGCCGGAGCTTTGGACGAGGTCGACGATGGCGTGGGCGATGCGGCCCTGGTAGAAGCCGGCTTTGCCTTTGGTGGCAAGCTCGCGGAAGGTGCGGGCGAGCGCGGGCATGCGCATCAGCTCGCCTGTCTTGGGGGCCGCGCCGTCGAGCAGCATCTCGTGCGCGTTGGGACTGGCGGCCTTGATGAGCGCCTCGCTGCGCGCCCACAGATAGGCGGTGCTCTCGTGCACCGGATAGCCCTGCTCTGCCAGCCGGATCGCCGGCGCCAGGATCTGCTGCATGCTCAGCTTGCCGCTCCCAAACTTGTCCACCGTGTCACACCACGCCGCCGCCGCACCGGGCACGGTGACGCTGTGCAGACTGGTCATCGGGATCTCACGCCCCTCAATCCCCTTGTCGCGCAGCACATCGAGCGTCATCGCCGCAGGCGCCCGCCCGGACCCATTCAGCCCGCGCACCTTGCGCGTCGACGCATCGTAGAAGAGGCAGAACGCATCGCCGCCAATCCCCGTATTGCAAGGCTCGGTGACGTTCAGCGCAGCCGCCACCGCCACCGCCGCATCCGCCGCATTGCCGCCCGCATTCAGGATCTCCACCCCCGCCGACGACGCCAGCGGCTGCGAACACGCAACCATCCCCTTTGTCGACAGCACCGTAGACCGCCTCGACGGAAACCGCATAAACTGCAGCCCGTGATGCGGATCGGTCACCGTCCAGTCCAGCGTACTCCGTGGCGCCGCCATACTGACAAAGCCGCCGTGTACCGGCAAGCGCCAATCTGTAGAGTTGTGTTTATGGGATGCGGGCACGAGCCTTCTTCGTATCGGATGGGTGAATTCGCAGGGCAGGAGGGCGGGGGGAAGAACAGGCAAGCAAGTGGGATAGTTAGGGGGAGGAGGGAAGAGAGGCGCAGCGAGGTGGTCCGCGCCGGTCTATCGTGCTGGCTTCCGCACGGGGTCGGCCTTTGCCTGTTGCGGGGGTCTCGCGCGTGAAATTCGCCTGTCTGAACGCCGAAGTCAGCCGGCCATCCCTCCTTCCGGCCATCCCTCCTCCGGCCAGACGTGACCGACGCAGCCCGAGCCTATGAACCGAGTAGCCGGCGCTGCGACACGCTATCCCACAAACCGCGCCGTAACAGGGAAGGTGCAAAGACGGAGGAGCATGGCGCGTTATGGCACGTATTCTATTGGCAGGGGCAGTACAAGGACGCGGGCACGGAGGCACGGCGGGCACGGAGGCACGGCGGACACGGAGGCACGGCAGGCACGAGCGAGAGGGAAAGAGCGGGCTAGAGCTTGGCGCGCGGGAGGTTGGAGTCAAAGTCGGTTGCCTCGAGGTTGTCGATGTCGACGTTCCACTTGGCCGAGTTGAGCGGTTCGCGGAGGGCAAAGTCGAAGAGCGCTTCGTAGACGTTGCCATCGGCGCGGCCCAGCGCCGAGTTGAGCAGATAGTCGGGCACGGCGAACGAGTCGACGAGCGCGACGGCGTTGGGGCGGATCTCGGCCATGAGCTCCTGGATCTTGGTGCCGAGCAGATGGAACTGCTTGCCGTCAATGTAGCCAGAGGCAAGAAAGTCGGCAGATTCCTGCTCCATGGTGTAACACGCCCAGAGCAGAAAGATCTTCTGGACAATCTGGCGCAGCGCCGGTTGCGAGTTGAGCTTGTCGTCCTTGAGAATGGCCATGCCAAAGTTGCGCACGAGCAAATACTGCGAATGCGCCTTGGAGCAGCGAAACAGCTCCACCAGCAGCGAGTTCCACGAGCGCTTGGCATCATCGCGCAGCGCCAGCGTCTGCTCGGTCAGATACGCAGCGCGGTGGCCAAAGGCGCGCATAAAGAAGAGTGGGTCGTATAAATCGCCCGAGTACTGGACGCCGGCCTTCTCGTCCTTGCTGTCCAGATAGCGGCACATGTAATCCTTGGTAATGTTGTTGTCCACCTTGTCGCGGTTCTTCTTGATGCCGCGCATCATCTTGAAGAGATAGCGGGTGCACTGCTGCGAGAGCATGTACGAGTCGCCTTCCCAGGTCGCCTGCGGCAGATAGTTGGCGTAGAAATCAGGGAGACCCGAGGCCATACTGTATCCATGGCCACCGCACGCCTTTCGACAAACCTCGATGGCGTCGCTGGCATAGAGCGTCGTCAGCGACTTGAGACCCGAACTCGAGGCATGCGTGTCGGCCAAGAGCGAGAGGTCGCCCGACTCAATGTTGGCCTGGTTCTGCTCGTAGAGATCAAACATAAACTTGGACGTGTAGTGAAAGGCAAACGCCTGAGCCAGAATGGGGAAGAGGCGGATCTGGACCATGGTGTAGTCCAGAACCTGCGTTTCCAGCGGCTTATTGTCGGCGTCAAACTTGGGAGCATCTCGATCGGCAAACTGGCGGCGGACGGCGCAGTAGCGAATGGCCACCGTCACGGCACGCATCAACACCGAAGAAGCTTCGCGGACAATGTTGGCGCGGACCCAGGTCAGCGTACCGTAGGCGAGCTTGGCGTTGGGCGGCGGGACGTACTTGCCCGTCGCTGGCTCCACCTTGGAGAAACGAGCGAGGAGGTTAAAGTGGGGCACGCGGACATGGTCAAAAAGCATAAAGCCGTTGTCGGTGGTGTTGTAGCCCGCTTTGGGACCAATGTCGCCAATCTTTCGGCCAGGAAGCGGCTCGCGGGTCTCAATGTCGCGGATAGGGACGACAAAGGGATGGGGGCCATACGACTTGCCACCGGTCACAAGCTGGGCCATGACGATAGCATGGTCTGCCGTTCGACCCAGACCACCGATCCACCACTTGCTGGCGGTGAGACTGGGGCTGTGAATCTCCCACTCTTGCGATTCGGGGATCCAGGTGGCAGTGGTCTCGATGCCCTGAACATTGGAGCCGTGGCCGAGCTCGGTCTGGGCATAGCACCCGATGATCTGGTACTTGGAAGCGGGTTCGTAGAAAGCCTTCCGCTGCTCGTCACTGCCCTGATTGTAGAGGGTGGTGAGAAACATGCTCTTGTGAAGGCCCATAGGACCGGGAAGATCGGCGAGCTTCTCGGCGAGAAAGGATTCGGTGGAGCTCCAGCCATGCTCTTGGGCAAGCTGGGCGAGACGCTTGTCCTTGACCATGGCCCGACGAAACTTGTCAGCACGGCCATAGTAGTAGTCGGACGACTTGTCAAAGGCAGGGTCCGAGGTGAGAAGGTTGACCATGCGCTCTTGCAGCTCGAGATGTTCCTTGCCGTGAATGTATTCGGCCATGGCCTTGGAGTCGAACGAAGCCTTGGATCTCTCGTACGCCAAAAGCTCGCTTCCCGAAGCGCCGGCGGGCTGAAGGCCCTCGGGCAGCTCAATGAATCGGGGTGGCGGCGCCATGATGACGGATGTCCTTGAAAAGATCGGCACGAGAGAAAGGGTCAACAATCACTTCAACGCAGGGGGAGGCGGGAAAGGGAGAGGCGGCTGAGCAGCAAGTGACGGACAATGGTAGGGCGAGGGGAAGGATCAACGGAACGGAAGGAGAGGGGGAAGGTGAGGGTGATAATATACTTGCTAGGTATGACAATGTGGGCTGCTAGTTTCGGGTTGGACTCTAGCCGGTAAAGACGGCAACTTGGCAAAGCGGGGAGCGGGGGGCGGCAAGAAACGAGACAGCGTCCCCGCAAAGTGCTTGCTGACCATTGACGATAGCCTGAGGTAAGAGTGTGAGACTTGAGTGGCAGTGACGATGCGGCCAGAGGAGGCGCGCTGACCGGTAAGTGTATCCAATTAGAAGATTCAGATTCGAATTGGGAAGCGGTTAGGCTTCGCATCCACATTTCCAATCAAGGCATTTGCAGACCCGGGCCCGGTCTTTATTTAGCCAGCTTCTTCCGGTCTCAGTCCCAGCGAACACGTGACCCCATCTGTTCAGCATCGGGAGTCGCAAGATCGGGTTGTCACACTATCTCGCGCGATAAGATGGCTGGCTCGCGCGAGAAGAGGCTTGCGCGCATCAAAAGCTGAGTTGAGAGAGCCAAGCGAGAGAGCAGAAGGCGTGGACGATTGGCTCGGTTGATGCCTCATGTCCGTTGAACTCCTCGGAGCACTTTTTCGGCTTGCCTATCTCCATGTCCTCCTTCCTTCCTTCCTCGAGTCAGTCGTCGTTTGTTTCCGTTGCATGCCGGATTTCGTGCCAAGCGCCCACGTACGCTTCAATCGCCTGTAACAGCAGCTCCTCGATCCTCTCCAGCGCAGATAGGTGCATAAACACAAACAAGCCTGGCTTGCCAACGCTTGGGTGCGCAGTCCGACCGTTCGACAGCCGGTTTTGACAACTCTTGCGTCCGCAGTCGGGCCCCGTTCGGCGGCCTACTTGCATTGCAGCTTCCGCTTCGGCTTCGAATGCATGGCAAGCAAGCCAGCCCGCAGCCCCAGCGTTCCCGTGCCCTGCCCTTGTCTGACCCTATCCACTCATCCACCCTCCGTCCTCCCGCCAAGGGCGCCTCGTCATCGCTCGTCTCGCTCCCTCGCTCAATCACTCGCTCAACTCTGCGATTCTCACGTGGCCTCTCACCGCCAACCTGCACCCTGCACCGGCGTGGTTGCTTCGATTGCTGCAGGTCTATCTGCAAGTGCAGCTGCTCCCACGCTGACCAGTCACCTCCCCCGTGCTGCGCTTTCCATCCTTCTGCCTGCCCGCCGACCCCATCCGAGGCTGTGCCCTGAGCTTCCTCCTGAAGCTTCGTCCGCCTTTCACCAGCTAGCCAGTCTAGCGGTTCCATTATGTCCATGTCCAGAAGGTCCGTCCTGGGTCAGGCCAGGGCCCCCTCCTTTATGCGTGGCTCCAACAACCCCTCGCCCTCCGACGTCGTCCTTCCTCCTCTCCACACCGCCATTGGTGACGCTGCCGGCGCTTCATCCTCGTCGTCTCTGCCACCGCCCCTCCCCTCCTCAGCTCGAGCCGCTTATCCTCCGCGCTCGGCCTCCTCCACAGCCATGACCTCCCAATCCGAGACCGCCGACCCGTCCAATAACAATGCCAGGCCTCCCTCGGCTGCCGCCCTCAGCGACGCTGCCAAGAGAAAATCCACCAAGAAAGCGGTCTCCTGCGAGCCTTGTCGTCGTCGCAAGCTCAAGTGTGACCGAGGCTGGCCTTGCGGCGCCTGCAGAGATCGCGGCGAGTCCAGCAAATGCGAGTGGGCCGACGGCGTCCGTCCTCAGAACACCGGTCGTGACACCGGGGATACCTCCCAGGTCAACGAGCGTCTCGATCGTCTCGAAGCCATGGTCGGCGCTATCGCTGGATCCCTCGGCGTCGAATTGCCCGGTAAACAGCAGCCTCCACTGGCAGCTACCAAGGCCGCCCAAATCTCTCCATCTGCACTAACCTCCGCCACCAACACCACCACCACTGCCGTCAACGCCAGCAGCAGCTCCACTACCACCACACCATCCACCTCCAAGCTTTCCACGCTTGCCGAGCTTGGCGCTGTCGAGGCCAACAAGGCGGCTGTCCTTGCTTCTCGCAAGGATGAGGGTGCTTCTCAGTATCACCCCCTAGCTCCCAACTCGTGGGGCTTTGGTTTCGGCTTCTCCCAGCTCAATCAATTCTCCTCGGAAGAGCTGACTCGCAAGACGCTCTATGAGCTGACAACACTCCTTCCGGATCCGGAAACCGTACGCAACTTGACCGCCTTTTATTTCCACGAGCTCTCCTGGATGGCTCATCTCATCCCAGAAGAGGCTTTCCGCCGCACGCTTTCCACTCATGAAGAGGTGCGGCTCTTTTGGGACGGCAAGTCCAAGGCGCTCAGCTACGAAGAGATGCGCGACCTGCTGCGTTTCACTGCCATCCTCCATGCCCTGTGCGGAGCTGCGCTCGTGTTTGGCGAACCCATCGAGGGCGAACAGTTGCCGCCACGCTACGGAAAGCAGGCCTTTACGCTCTTCCTAGATGCCTCTCAGCACGCGCTCTCGGTCCTGGACATCTACGAAGATCTGCACATCGACAATATCCGAACCATGATGCTTCTCAGCTCCTGCCTTAGCGCTCTCAAAGGCCCCTCTGTCGGATCCGCCATGATGGCCAACATCTTTTTTATGGCCTATGCACTCCAGCTCGACATTGAGCCACCGGAGCATCTACCTTTTGACGAGAGAAAGGATCGGATCAACCTCTTCGCCACGCTCTGCATCAGCGATTGGTTCTCGGCCGGCAATGTCAAACGGAGCTACACCATTGATCCCGCCAATACCAGCCTTCCTTCGCTCTTTGGGCCGGACGCCGACAAGAATGAAATGGTGCCGCAGCCGATGCGCTACAAGCTCAAGCTGAGCGACGTTGCGCGGCGTGCCAGTCATCGCATCCGCATGGACGAAGACCAAGCCTACGAGCTGACCAAGCAGCTTCATCAAGAGGTGGTAGCCATCGAAGCTTCGATTCCCGAGCATCTGCGCTTTGACGAGTCGCTCATCGAGGCCGGTGGTTTGGACAATCCAGAGCAGTGGCATCGCTCCGCCATGGCGCTAGCCGTCCAAATGCAGCTTCTCACCCTTCACAAGCGTTTCTACGTACAGTCTTGGACCAATCCCAAGTACAAAGAGTCACGAGACATCAGCTTTGCCGCGTCGATGCTCATCATCAAGGTCTTTCGCAATTCGTTCAAGTGGTTCAATCCGCGCGAGAATGCTACCCTAGACGAGCAGAGGGCCATGATTGGCGAAGGCATGAGGACGCAGCACAACTCGGCCGCCCGCATGTGGTTCTTTGCCCAGATGTCGATCATTTCCTCGCTGGTTCTCATCCACTTTGTCTCTATGCTTGACACCCATCCGCAGGAATCCTGCAACTGGGACAGCTCCGAGCTGCGCGCTCAGATCACCGATGACCTCAAGTTTGTCCGCCTTCTTTTGCAGGCGCTCTCGAGCAAGTCCAAGCTCGCCATGGACGGCGCTAGAGCCATCCAGCCTCCCGAGTCCAGCCGTAAGAGAAAGGCCGAAGAGACGCTCATTGGTCCTGGTCCTGGACCGGGGCCGGGGCGGGGAGCTTTGAACAGCAAGTCGATGGACAGCCTTCCGATCCGCAATCCGAGTTGGTATTCCACCTCGTCTGGCTACTCTACCAATTCTACGCCTGCGATGGCGACGGCGAACCGCGCCTCGCCAGCGTACCACTCGTCGGGATCGAGCAGCGCCAGTACCAGTTCGCGGAGCATGCCGCATTCGGCGTCGGCGTCCGAGCTGGCGCGGCCGAAGCTGCCGTTTGAAGGCCAGGTGGCGCCGGGCAATGCCAAGTCGTTTGAGGACATTGAGGCGCTCTGGCAGAAGCAGCCGTGGCAGACGGCGTCGTTGCGGATGGGAACGTCGCCTTCCGCCAACGCGTTCCCGCACAGCGCTGCGCATGCCACGGCGGCGACGCCGGGGACGCCTTCGGGCGGCTCGGGCTACTATCTGGGCGGCAAGCTGGGTTCGCATCCGGGCGCGGCAGCGCTGCCGGCGCAGGCAGCCATGGCGGCACTGGCGCAGGGCGGCGATGCCAACGGCGCGGTGCTGAACGGCGACTGCCCCTACATCTGCGCGAGCTTCTTTGGGCCCGACGCAAGCTACAACGACATTGCGCGCGCCGAGGCGGCCATCGGGCGGCAGGACGCAAGCTACATGTATCCGGTCGCGCCGCTCAGCCCCTTCACCGCCTCGTTCATCAACAGCCTGGATCAGTACGTCACCAGCCTCGACGAGCCGCTCCCCTCCAACAGCCCTGCGCCGCCCGCCCTGCCCGGCGTCGGCGCCACGCTCCCCGCCTCTGCCAGCCACGTGCTCGCCCACTCTGCCCTCGGCCCCAACGGCGCCCACTAGCCGCACTTCCTGACCCACCACCCCTCGGCGCTCGCTGACCCCTTTCCGCTCCGGCTTCTTTGTCCGGCCGTGGTATCTATACCGCCGCTGCAGCCGTCAGCGGTGCTGGCTCGCCTTGCCCACGCTTGTGCTGCGGTATGTGTCGAGCGTGGAAATACCAGTGAGATGGGTGGGTATGCAGTAACGATGGCGCAAGCGTGATTCTAGAGGGGGCCGGCGGAAGCGGCGAAAACGGCCAGGGCGGTGAGGAGGGCAAGGGCGCGCGGTGGGGGGGTGCGGGAGAGCGGGGCGGGGGAGGCGAGTGTGGGGCTGGCGTCGATGCGGACGACGTCTGCGTTGTGGTAGTCGCGTTTGGCGGCGGCCATGAGCATCATGAAGGCGAGTGATTCGGACGAGGTTTCGCCCTGGCTTGTGAAGGCGAGGACGTCGGTGACGGGGAAGGGGTCGCGGAAGCGGGCGAGGGGGTCTAGAGCGGTAGCGAGGGAGCGGTAGAGCTGGTCTGCGCGGGGGATCCAGCGGTCGTAGGCGGGCGCCATGGCGGCGAGCCGGTAGGTGGCGTACGCGATGAGCGCGGTGCCCGCGGCGTCGTAGAAGTCGGCGGTGTTGTTGAGGTAGTTGTGAAACAGGAGGGTGGTGTTGTCGAGCAGGGGGTAGGCGGCGTCGAGGAGTTCGGTGGTCCATGCGAGCAGGTCGGCCTTCTGGTCGCGCATGGCGTCCGAGGCGGCGCTCTGCTCGATGGTCGCCAGCGTCCGCAGCATCCCGGCCAGGACCCAGCCGTTGCCGGTGACCCATGCGCCCGGATCGCTCCAGGTCGCATTGTCGGCAAAGTAGATGTGCCCCCACAGATTGCTCCCCGTGCCCGAGGTCAGCCGCAGCGCATCGCGGTAGAGCCGGATCTGGTCGTACGCCGTCTGCAGCAGTGTCTGGTTGCGCGTGATCATGCCGTACCACGCCACGAACGGCGGCATCATGTAGACCGCATCGCTCCACAGCGCCACGTAGGTCGCCCGGTGGCTGATCGCCCCGGCGCGCGAGCGCGGCGTCCGGTTGAGCACCATGTTGAGCGCCCGCTCCGCCCGGTCCATGAAGAAACCCCCGTGCGAGGTGCCGTTCGAGTCGATCTCGCCCGCGATCCATGCGGCCAGCAGGACCTCGGCGCCGGTACTGGCACCGTCGAGCGCGCTGCCGGCGCCGGGCACCTCATCGCCGGTGATGCGGAAGGCGAGGCGGCCCATGTTGTCCTGGCGCGAGGCAGAGTGGTAGGCCATGGCCAATACTTGGTTCGGCGGGCTGGAGACGCGGCGCTCGCGGCCGGGGCGGAACGGAGGCCCGCCCGAGGCAGACGAAAAGACCGAGTAGCCGGGAAAGTCGAGCTCGAGCAGCGCCGACTGGCTGACCCCCTGCTCCCACGATGCACGCTGGCCGGTCAGCATGCCCATCCGCGCCGTCTCGCTCATGGTGTTGTTGATCGACGCGCGTTTCTGCAGCACATTCGCCGCCGCCGCGGGCACGGCTGCCGAGACGAACAGCACCGCGGCGATAAGCGCCGACGCCAACGCGCCCGCCGTCCGCTTGCCGTGCCGTGGCCGCAGCACGGGCTGGCGCGAACTAAGCGTCGGCACACCGACGGCTTGGCACTGGTCCGCATCGCGCAGCACGACCAGCGTGCCGTTGGACCGGAACGCCCCCAGATCGCCCGTGCCAACCCACTCGTCCTCTCCCGCAATCAGATAGCCCCGGACCAGGATCTCGCCCATCGGGTCGCCCTGCAGACCGTCGGCACGCTCGCCGGCGATGGTCAAGCCGTGTTCGGCAGCCAGCTGGGTCTGCGCCAGCTTGATCTCGGCCCCGACCGAAGGTGGGCCGACATGAGCTGGCAATACGAACCCCGCATGCTCGTGCGCGGCAAACGCCTGCAGGTCGAACGCGTGCGAGGCAGAAACAGGCGCCGTGGCAGCAGCAGCAGCAGTGTCGGACGACGCCAGCCTGGGTAGATAGCCGTGCAGCACGGCCGAGCCAAGATGGACACGAAGCGAATCCAGCAGTCCCTGGCCGACGGTGTCGCCCCGTCCGAGAAGCAGAGACTGGCGGACGTTTTGGCAGCCAGCTGCCTGGCGCGATTTGGCAAAGACGAGACGGTCGACGAGACTGTGTCGAGGCAGGTTGCCGTTGCGAAGCGTAAACAGCTGGCTCCGGGTGGCATAGGCCGCCAAGGGCGACCTGCGCGAGTGGGAGGCGAGAGCGCAAGCCAGCGACGAGGCGCCCTCGGCCGAGGTGTAGAGAAGCGTAGGCTTGGCGTTTGCCAGTTGGCCCGAGACAGCGGGATTCGGGTCGTCGTAGCTGGACGTCAGCACGCCGGCCGTGATGGCAGAGGCGGTATAGAGAGACAGGAGCGCTAGCGAGAAGCCGGCGGGGGAGCTGGTAGCCGTCAGCGCCGAGGTGGGGCTGTCGTCGAGAGGGGAGGCTTCGACAAAGATATGATCCGACCCAGTGGGGATCTTGTCCGAGGCGAAAAGGGCAAGGTGGGCTGTAACGCCAGCAATGAGGTGGGTGTGCTTGACGGCAATCCACTGTGCCGTCGTGGGATGCCAGTAATGGGATTGGATCTGGTCGATCTCATCGCGGGAAGAGGCATCGGTAGTAGGAGCCGTGTCGGGGCTGCCAGAGGAGAGAAGCTGGTCAAAGCCAAAGAGACGGAAGCGATGCGAAGCACCGAAATGGCGGTCGAGCTGCTGCTTGGCGGCGTCGAATTGGTCGGACGGAACGACGATGAGGGCGGAAGGGTCGAGGAAAGGAAGCTGGAGAGCGGTAGAAATGCTGGTGGCCGTGGTGAAGAGGCCAAGAAGGGAGCGAGCGCCAGCAGCTGTTACAGAGGTTGGCAGGGAGACGGTGGACGGATTGCCAAGCTGCGAAGGGGCGAGGACGAGGGTGTGGAAGCGGGCGCTGGCAGCGGTGTGTGAGTTGGCGAGAAGGGCGACGAGCGACGGGTAGCTGTCCTCTTCGCAGACGACGGCCAAGGCAGTGTGTAGGACGGGGGCGGAAGAGAGCTTGAGGAAAGCGGTGGCAAAGGCGGTGGCGTCGGCGGCTACCTCGGCGTTGGTCTTTTGGCTCTCATAGATGGTTCGGTTGGAGGCAGAAGGGTGGGGAGCGGCGCCGAACCGGAGGAGGTCGGCAATGTTGTTGATCTCCTTTCTGGGCCGGAGGGCGAGGTCGAAGCCGGCGGGCGAGTTGGCATTTCGGTAGACGGCGGACTCTCTGGGCTGGCGGACTTGGGAGACGTCGGCCTGCCTGGACAGGATGAGGGGATGGATGAGCGGCTGGTAAGAGCGCGAGACGTAGATGGAGAGAGACAGAAGCGCCACCAATGCCAACAGCAGCAGCAGCGAGGTGTCGTCGATGACCAGCGACAGCGCCATCTTGTGTCGCAGACACGGCACAGCGAACGGAGAAAGTCAAGACGAAGGTCGTATCGATGAGAGGCTCACGACAGGAGGCGGAGAGGGAGAGGAGAAGGTGAAAGTAGGAGAGGTGAAGCCGCGAAGGGACGAAGAGAGCAAGGAGGAGAGGAAAAGAGGAAAAGAGGAAGAAAGGGACCAGAAGGCTTGCGGCTATGAAAGGGGTCAACGCGAGCTGCCATCCATGCCAGGTTGGGTGGAGCAAGAAGCGCGGGCGCGACTGCGACCTGCTACGGGGCTAACAAGCGGTCTACAGGCTAAGGAGCGATCCACAGGCTAAGGAGCGATCCACAGGCTAAGGAGCGATCCACAGGCTAAGGAGCGATCCACAGGCTAAGGAGCGATCCACAGGCTAAGGAGCGATCCACAGGCTAAGGAGCGATCCACAGGCTAAGGAGCGATCCACAGGCTAAGGAGCGATCCACAGGCTAACGAGCGATCCGATCCACAGACTAACAAAGTGAAGCGGTTCGATGGGAGAATGGTGCATGCGGGCTGTTCTGCAGGAAAGAGCTTGGCGGTCTGTGCCAAGCGGGGCGCCAGCAGCAATACCGACGTGAGAGTAGGCTCGGCGAGTCTTATGCCATTGACACATGCGAGTGGACAGTCAGGCTAGCAAAGGCCTGCTCTCGACGCTGGCTGCCGAACCGTCCGTCTGCTCTGGCTCACGGTCACCAGCACGGCCACCACGGTCGGTCAACTGTGAGGTGATTCGGTGAGAAGAAAGTGCGCATTTCCTTTTCTTTTCTTTTTCTTATCGAGGTGCAATTCAGCTATGCAGTCGAAGGCTGTATCGCATGCGTACCTCACTGACGTCAGTCTGAGTTGCCATCCCCCCTCCGGTGACACCACACTTCTTCCCACCGAAAACCAGGACCGAGAACCAATGCAGAGCGAACCAACAGCGCAATCACTCTTAAGCGTTCCTCGCTGGTGGAAGACGAGAGGTTGCGTTGCCACTTGGCTTGGCTTGGCTTGGCTCGGCTTGGCTCGGTCCTGTCGAAATCGTAATCATAGCATGCATGCGAAGTCGAATCAATGTAAATGTGAAGGTGAAATTCTCGGCCGGAAACCATCGTAATCTGTCCATCTGCGCCTCGGCGTTGTGAGAAAAGGCGCTGCCAGCATACGTTGACTGACCGCCAAGCAACGCTGCAACGAACACAGCCCCCCGCAGCCCTCCTCGGCGACCGACCTCGGCGACCTCGGTGGCCTCCGCTCTGTAAAGTAGATCCAGTCGTTCGAACTATATCTATAGTAAGGTAACGCCAAACTGCCGGCGAGGACAGCACGGTCGGTGTCGTGGCATTAGGCGCTGGGGGGGTTGTGGCAGCGGTGGCGAAGCTGAAAGTCGGCGATGCGCGGGGGGATCCAGCCGCTGATGCACTCCTTTTCGCCGTGGTAGGGCTCGCCGATGCGAACTGCATCCTGCAGTAGGTAGCAGTTGCCGGTGCTTGGTGTTGCGGCTGTCTGGGACCAGGTCCATGTGGTGCAGTCGCTGCGAGCCTGGCAGCGTTGCTGGCAGCTGTTGGCGTCGTCTGTCTTGCCAGCGGAGCGGGAGCCGCCTTGGCGGGGCTGCAGTGCTTGCCAGGCTGTGCGTCGGGGTGTCGAAGCGGCGAGGTCGGGCTGGGTGGCGTTGGTGACCGCCTGGGCGAGATCGCGCGGGAGGAGGTGGTCGAAGACGTCGGCGTAGAGGATGGTCTCGTTGGGCGGTTTGTGGCGGTCGAGTGTCTGCTGGATCTGGAACATGGCGTGCGCCTCGTCCGGTTTGACGTGGTGGACGCTGAGCAGCGGCTCGCACCAGTTGTGCGCATCAAAGCTGATCTCGCGCGGGCGCTCCATCTGGAATCGCCGGCCCGAGGCGCCCAGCTCGTTGATCGGAGGTGTGGCCGACCTGCGCAGTGCGATGCTCAGCTCGGCGTCGCCGCAGCACGACTGGGCCACCTCGTCGTCGAAGCGCGCGGCGAATCGGCCCGGCGCGCCATACGTAGCGCGCATCAGCGCGCCCGAAATGATATAAGGACAGCCGCCGTTGGCAAACATCTCCTGGTTGCGCATCAGCATCATGGGGCAGCCGAAGATTTGCTGCTGCGAGCTGTCCTGGCGGCGGAGAAACTTGAAGAGCGAGGGCCAAAAGACAAACACGTCCGCCTCGACGCCGATGTACCACTCGGCGTGTGGGTGGCGCTGGAATGCGTCCTCCCACATGTAGAGGAACTTGTACTTGTCCAGTTTCCAGCCGTCGGTGAAGCGGGTTGCACGCGGGTCGTCGCCGGTGGCGAGCAGGTCGTGGAGCACGTAGTACGGCTGGAAGTCGCGCTGAGCGCGGACGGCGGCGCTGACGTTGGCGAGGGCGTCGTGCACCGCAAAGCGGCCGACCTGCAGTGGTGCGTCCGAGTAGACCAGCCACGCGGGGCCGCGGCCGCCCGCGCCCGCCCCGTCGAGCGGTACGTCCAGCATCGCCGCCATGTCCAGCAGCTGCAGCGGCAGCCGCTCGTACAGGACCGACGTCCCCGTCTTGAGCACGATCACCGTTTCCCGCGCCACCCCCGCCAGCTCGGTCGGTAGCCCGCCCCCCGCCAGCCCCGACGCCAGCCCCCCTCCCGCCAGCCCCGACGCCAGCCGCGCATACCCGCCCGCAACCCGCGCCCTCACCGCGCCCCACCGCCCCCCTACCACCACCCCCTCCACCAGCAGCACCACCGCCACCACCAGCACCCCGCATACCGCCCCCCGCTTCCAGCTCCACCGCCCCCGCATCCCCCCACCCCTGTCGTGCCCCATGTCGACACGCATCGCCCCCCCCTCCGCGCCATCGTCCAGCTGGCTGTAGTGGATGTCCATCGCAGTCCTGTCCGCTGTGCGGTGGTGGTGGCAGCAAGCAGAGCCACGTCGCCGGCGCGCCTGCTCAAGTCTCGCTGGTGGGTGGGGCCAGCCCACCTCGTTTCATTTCGGAGGTCACGGTCGGGCCCGCCCCCCTCTGCGCGCGGGCGGCCATCTTACCCCCCTTCCTCCCGCCGCCCGCGCAGCGGACAGCACCTCGGTCGACAACAGGTTCGAAGTGAGACGGCCATGCCTCGGCGTCGGCCAATCCACACCCTGCGAGACGGAGCCCGAAATCACGCGGAGGCACGGAGGGCGTAAGTATGCATTACGGGGGCAGAGTACAGGGGGCGCGGGCCGTGGGGCGGCCTGGGCGGGTATTTAGGCAGCGAAGGGGACGCGGTCCTGGATGTGCTTGTCGAGGCCGCGGTCGCGCACCCACCGCGCGCTGTTCCACGGCCGAACGCCCGAGGTATAGAGCACCTCGACATCCTCGAGCGAGAGCCCCTTGACCTCGGGAATCATAAAGTAGACGTAGAAGAACGAAAAGATAAGGATTGAGCCAAAGATGAGCATAATGTAGGGCCCGTACTGCGTTGCGATCTTGTTGGAGAAGTACGACAGGAGAAAGTTCCAGAGCCAGTTGGACGCCGAGCCGAGCGAGATCGCCTTGGCACGAATGTGCTGCGGATAGCTCTCCGACAGGTAGACCCACGGGACCGGGCCAAAGGTGCAGCTGTAGACCATGAGATGCAGAATGGCAAACGTAATGAAGACGGCGCCGGCCTGATGCTGCGAGCTGGTGATCTGGTCCGCCGGTGTACCATCGGGCGCGGTCTTGAAGTGGCCGACAAAGGCGACGATGAAGGAGCAGGCGGCCTCGGCGAGCGAACCAATGAGGAGCGACTGCCGTCGGCCCAGCTTTTCAATGGAAATGATGGCGGGGACGGTAGCCACAAGCGACGCCGAGCCTAGGATGAATTGGATCTGGAACGGATTGAGCGGCAGCGCTAGGCGCGAACTGAGCAGAGGCAGGTAGTAGTAGTAAAAGTTCTGGCCGTTGAGCTGCTGGAGTGTCTGAAGCATCATTCCGTTGAACGTTCGCTTCCACATCTGATGCTCCTTGGAGAAGCAGAGCAGATACGAGCCGAGATAGCTGCGGCCAGCGAACGCTCTGTTCTCCTGGTCGATGCCTTCCTTCATTTCGGCGAGCTCGGCCTCCATCCACTTGTCGCCGCGAAGCTCGCCGTCGAACTGCCTCAACTCCACGTCGCGCATTTCGGCCATGATCTGACGAGCTCGGACCGAGTCGCCCTTCTGCAGAGCATATCGGGGGGATTCCGGAAGGAAGAACATGATACTGAGCATGAGAACCCCCCAAAGCAGCTGAAGACCGACGGGAATCTTCCAGGAGGCGGACGAGGTCTTGAAGTTCTGCGTCGCCCAGCCGATCGCATAGGAGACAAAGATGCCAAAGATGATCAGCAGCTGGTATCCGGTGACCATGGCACCTCGGATGTGCTTGGGGGCAGTCTCGCCAAGATAGAGCGGGCAGAGGCCAGAAAGAGCGCCGACGCCGAGACCGGCAAAGGCTCGACCGGCGGAGAATTGCTCCCAAGAATCGATGGTGGCGGTCTGAATGATGGCGCCAACAGTGAACCAACCGGCCCAAACCATCATCGACGGTTTGCGGCCGAAAAAGTCGGAAACGGGAGCCTGGAGCAGAGCACCGACAAAGGTACCAATGCTGAGCGAAGAGTTGATCAGCGACGTCTTGAAGTCGGGCAAAGCGCATCCGGTGGGGCCACAGTCGCCGGGTTCACCAAAAGCGAGGACAAAGGGACGCATGATGAAGCATCCACTGATGACACCAATGTCGTATCCGAAGAGGAAGCCGCCCGTGCAGATGGCGAGCGCCAGCATCTGAGCTCGCCGCGTCATCTTGGAGGGCGCTGGGGCGTCATAGCCGCGGATGAGGGCGAGATCGACATCTCCAGCGTGAATGACGTTCAGATCCTTCTTTTCGCCGTTGGAGGCGAATTTCTCTTCCTGAGAAGATAGTGAAGATGCGTTCGGCATCGCGACCCAAGCAAGCTCGCAGGCGTTGACTTGTGACGGCAGCGAGGATGACTCTCGATGAACAGTCCGATGGGGTGGTATTGACGAGAGAAGACCACGCGGCGAAGACGGGGGCGAGGGTGAGGCCGGGCGGAAGAACAAGGTGATGGGTGAAAACAGACAAAGTGTGGACGACAGCCAAGGTGGGGCAAAGCACGACTATATAGCTGTTGTGAATCAAGCGCGGCGTAATGAATGCGGGGCGGGCACGAGAAGGCAAGGCAGGACGGCTGCGTGTCGTACTACACTAGGCTGCCGAACCGTGGGGAAGGGTGGGCCCGATGAAGCGCAGAGGCCGAGGAACGCCTAGTTGGGAACACGACGAACGAGGCGTTCCACAATGTAACGTGGCCTGCCCCGTGACAGGCCAGATTACCGAGGAGGTAGAAGGACTGAAAAACAGGACAGGAGGCAAGAAGAGGTGAAGTGAGGCGAAATTGCCGAAGGGAGTCTCCACCAGGCGCACAGAGGCGTGGCAACGCTGCTATGCACCAATGACGGCGCCGGGCGAAACGATGGGAACGACCGGCGAAGAAGATGAGTTGGATGCGAGCACGAAGGGATACGAGGGGAAGAGGCGTAGGGGTTCGGCAATCTCTAGCACGGTTGCAAAGGCGTGCAAGAGGAAACGAAACGAGGCTCAGCGAGTGAGGGGCAAAGAGCTCGCTTAGCGCCGCCATAGGGAGGAGGAGACTAAGGGGGGTGCGCTAAGAGGTCCAAGGAGATGCCTCCCTCTCTCTCCCGTTTTCTTGCTGGTCTCTGCCCGGCAGGAACTCATCAGAGACCACGCGGGGGCCCTGAATACCGAACTGAATACGGAGCGGAGGAGACCGCCGTTCGAGCGAGGCAGTGATGCAATAGGCTGCTCAGCCCTGGGTGGGACCAAGATGGAGAGATGGCGAGGCGCCCCGCATGCACTCGAGGGGCTGTACTGCAGCGCGGGGCACCGAGCGCGTTGCGGGGCAGTTGAAACGAGCCGCATGAACTGGTCACCGCACATACACATGACCGCAAAGATGCGGGGGCATAGGCGAGTACGATGTCGGCACTATGACTTGACTGGCAGACTGTGCTTCGGAGCTCGTCGGATATTTCTGGTGCTGTCTCCTGTCGCTATATTTCCTTTTTTCCTTTCGACTTGTCTCGAACCACTTTGACGATGGAATTACCTACTCCGACGATCGTCTAGACGGCCAAACACCGCGACGACTGGCTCGCCACCCTTTTCCCTCACAGTATTCGCCTGCCCATCTAAGTTTGCAGAAGGAGAGGAGCGTGACGCAGCCAGTCTGTAAGCGTGGTGGCGATCCGCAGCGAGGCCCAACTGTCGGCCGACAACCAATTACGGCGAGATCACCGTGAAGCCAAGGCGACGCGTCGTCGTCACACTGAAAACCGTGCGCAAGGCAGTCGGAACAACGCAGTCGGCCAAGCGCGGAGAGCGAAAGGAAGCGCATAAGGTGGGGTGAGATCAGCGCCTCTCACAGCACCCGTAGAGATTGCCGGTCGCATCTCTCTGTGCACCACCAACCCCACCGACACCGAGCATCCAGACACTGCTTAGCCGAAGGCCGAGCAGTGCCGAGCAGCACGACCAACCGTTTCGCGAACCGCATCAGCAAGTCCCCGGTCGCCGCCTTTCGTCCGCGAAGCCCGATCTTGAGTGCTTCCATCATACTCTTGCTCGCATGTCTATTCCTTTTGCAGCCCCATTGATCTGGCGTACTTTGAGATACAACAACTGTACGTACTGCTTTGTCGGCCGATCTAACGCTCGACACCACGCCCAATAC
The DNA here is from genome assembly GCA_023212725.1 of Tranzscheliella williamsii. Taxonomy (NCBI): domain Eukaryota; kingdom Fungi; phylum Basidiomycota; class Ustilaginomycetes; order Ustilaginales; family Ustilaginaceae; genus Tranzscheliella; species Tranzscheliella williamsii. Next base: position 151,197 of record JALBYF010000002.1, read on the forward strand.
CGACATCGCCATAGGAACGACAGCGGATGACATCCGTGACTTCATGATACAACCTCGCAGAGAGAGCGCTTTGATATCTGTATATATACAATTACTGCTGCGACCTACCGTCGAACGGAAGATAGCAATTCCAGAGACCATAGTGTGATAGAAGCAAAGAGCCGTACGATATTGCTAGTCGGATATCTTCAAGTGGCGTGCCCACTTGTCTCAAAAAAGGGTTCGCCTACCAAAACACATGGCGGAGACTTGGCACGAACAGTAACCAAGCCGGTCGTGACCCGTGGTCTATGTGCAGAACAACGTGCTACTTTCTTGGCGGCCAACGACGCACACACCCGATTGATACGCGGCAAGAAAAAGACATGCATCGCCTAAGGGCCAGAAGAGGATCAGTTCGATTAAGGGCTGCAAGGTGCGTCGGGGTATATACGTGCTTGACGGGCCGATAGAGGACTGGAGTAGAGTGCTATCACACAGGATGTCACAAAGTACTATACAGAGCAAATGGAGGGCCGGTGGGATACTGTCAGTAGAGCACAATACACGATGTCGTAGCCCAGGTCGACGGGTTGACCTGCTTACTTTGCAATGCTCAGGCGTCGACACTGATCCTGCCGCTTCGGCCCAGAGCGAAGGACCACCGCTTCATGCCCCATCGGCGCAGGTACAGCACTCTGGGGATCAGAGTGTACTGATGCATTCGGTGATTCAGGTGGACGTTCGGCATGTTGGCGGTGAGACAAGATTTCTAGAGATCAGCTTGTGTTGGTGGTCAGGTCGAACGATGTCGATGCGAGGCGGTCCGCCGTTCTCACATACACTCGAAGGAAGCGCCTAAACAGGCCAGCCTTGACTAACCTACTCCTCGTTGCCACCGCCTTGCAACCCATGCAATTCATGATTGTGACGTTGCTTTTCCTCGTGGTTGCCACGCTATGAGTGTGCCTCTACGTCATTGTGATGCGGTTGTTCAACTGGGCCCGATTCAGATCTCTCAATCTGACAACGGCGGATCGGCGATGGGACGCGCCCACCCAAATCCGACAGATCCGGTCACAAGCGGGGGAGACAGGCGCCCGACTCGCACCTTATGGCGAGGGCCATGGCGGAGATGGCAAGCTGGGAAGGTGGGGCTGAGCGCCGTATGCGCACGTTGGCCTCGAGCCGTCGACGCGGTCGCAGTTCCGTCTTGGCCGCTGACGGGATCATGCTACTCGACGCTGCCTTGCCCGTGCCGCCCTCGTGCACGTACCAACGCTGGCGAGGCATACGCAGGAGCGCTATAAGCAGCCAGCGGTACGGCAGGCACTTTACTAACCGCCATAATGATTGCATCGTTGGGCAGAACGGCCGGTCCAGCTAGCTTTCGCCGCTGCTTTTCTGCGATGACTACAGCGGAGGTGCCAGTAGCCGCAGGCAAGGCTGCCGGTTCGGTTATTCACAAGGTGGCCCGGGGCGGGTTTGACGCGAGTGGGGGTTCGGGGCTCTACGACCGGGCACGGCCATCGTATCCGCCGCAGGCCATCTCGTCCATACTTGTGCAGGCAACGCGGGGGGCGGGCGCGCCGCTGCGAGTGGTGGAGCTAGGGGCAGGCACCGGCATCGCATCGCGCATGCTGCTCGCCGCCGCTACCGAGCCCGCCGCCGACGGCACGCCGCCCCCCGGCCTCCACCGCTACACCGCCGTAGAACCGTCGGCAGGCATGCGCTCCCACTTCGACAACGTCATTCTCTCCGGCCCCAATTCGCTCGTCAGCCAGATGCGCGCCAACGGCCTCCTCTCCCCCAGCGTCCATGTCTCGGTCCAAGACGGCGTCTTTGAATCGTTCCAAGCAGGCTCGGACAACGACGTCGTCGTCATTGCCCAGGCATGGCACTGGTGCCAGCACTGGGACCAGGCCTTGCTCAACATCGCCCACGCCCTCCGGCCCGGCGGCATCCTGGCGCTCATCTGGAACCTCGAAGACCGCGACGCAGCACCCTGGGTCGCTCACATCAGAGACCTCTACGAGCAGTTTGAAGACAACGCCCCGCAGTACAGGCACATGGCCTGGCACGCCATGTATGACACCCAGGCCTTGGCCGGCCACTTCACCACCCTACCCCCATCCCACTTCCGGCGCGTCCTGCCTACAACCCTCCAGGGCGTCATCGACCGCGTCCTCTCCAAGTCGTACATCACGCTCCTGCCCAAGGAAAAGCAGGACCAGATCGCTCGCAACATCACCGACTATTTTGCCAACACCGACGACCAAACGCTCGGCAGAAAGTGGATCGACAAGGAGCAGGGCGTCTGGGAGTACCCCTACCGAACCGACCTCTATCTTTTCCAGCGAAACTAGCCCTTCCTATCAAAGCAACACAGTTCTCCCTACCATAAACAAAACAACCACACCGGTACGTGTGCCTCTCCTTCAAGACGCCGCGCAACGAGTAGGCAACACTCAATTCTATTCTGTATGGTCCGTAGGACGGAAGACGGGTGTTTCTGATCGATTTAGCGAGGCAATAAAGCTGTGAGAAGCGGCAGCGTCAAGGATCAGGGGGGGGAGAGGGAGGGCCTATTCGAGGCTCCAAAAGGTCATGTCTGTGGGGGAGATCTCGCCGGCTGCGCCGCCGAGGAGCACCTTGGCGTGCTGGGGAGCGGGGGGAAGCTGCGCTTCGCTGGGGCCGTAGTTGAAGGCCCAGAAGGCGTTTCCGTTGCTGCGGACGCGGATGGAGGGCACAACCCGCATCCTGTACTTATCCAGCGGTGTCGAGGGCCCGACAATGTCGATAATCAGCCCGAGCCGGCGCAGCGCAGCGTACCGGTTGAGGACGAGCGGCTAGTACGGCATGGAAGTCTCCTCGAACGAGCAGCATGGTCGTATGTTGGTGCCGCTGCCTAAACTGGAGGATGTGGTATAGGCGGAAGCGTAGCGCTTGGCGAACACGACAGTGCTTCTCAGCGATCAATGCGTATATATGACCCAGATCAATCGTTGAGCTCAGCGGAGCAGGTCCAGTGCATCAAGCCGACCTGGCCGCCGCTTCCTGGACAGTTGCATTGGAGAGAAGCGGAAACTGCATAGACATCTCTGAATCCGAAGCGTCGTACGCCAGGGAAACCTCGTCGAGGCGATTCGGGAAGCAGCTCGGCTAGGTTCTTCCTCGGTTCTCTTTTCGCCGTGTGGCGAGGGGATGGGCTGCTCGTCGGTAGCCGGCGCTTTGCTACATCTGAAGTGGAGCCAGTCGCTGTGCAGTCACCCCGCATTTCGGCAGTTGACCTGCTTGCTGGTTCCCATGCGGGAAGATACTTTGGCTCCTGCTTCTCCTTCTGCACCAAGCCGTTCCGCTTCCATGCTCATCCTCCGTCCTTTCCGTTGTGATGGCTTCACTTACGCAGGTATGTTAAGTTGTTCTGTTCCACCCACCATCGATATGTCTCCAGTTTCGGAATATCGGCGTAATGACGTGCAGGGCGCATGATGCAGGGATGCCGAGGTGGACCCTTTGAGCAGTCCGAAATCTTCGTTGGGATCGTGGAGCCTTTCTTCCACAGGCGCTTTTCGCCACCCACCATCTGCTGCTGAAGAGATCGCTTGGACGAGATCTAGCTGTTCTAGCGCCTGCGACATTGCTGCTAAGCCGTCTCGTTCTGCGTCCTGCCATCTGACCTACGTGGACGGACAGCCAGCTAGAGAAATCTGGCTTGGCCTGGGTAGCTTGATTAAACATGCTGGGACTAGAGCTCGAATTCGAGCTTACCACGCTCAACCTCCTGTGCTCCGCCTTTGGAGTCTTTTTTATCGTCTATGGCGGCTTTTCCTATGTCATCAAGGAGCGCATGTTCCTTGGTGAAGCGCCCCTGGCTTTCCTGGCTGGCGTGGCGCTTGGACCGTATGGTTTGGGCGGCAGCTTGAACTGGGCAACGCAAGGCAAGGGCCTGGACGAGGTCACGCTCGGTCTTTGCAGGGTGGTGATCGGCATCCAGCTGACCCTTGTTGGCATCCAGCTACCGTACAAATATCCGTGGGTCGAAATTAAGAGCCTTTTCATCCTGTTGATCCCAGTCATGACGCTCATGTGGCTCGCGACGACCCTTTGCATCTGGCTTGTTCTTCCTTCTCTGCCGGTCCTGGCTGCGCTCGTTCTCGCCACTTCGGCCACCCCCACCGATCCAGTCCTCTCCAACTCTATTGTGAAGGGCGCCTTTGCTGATCAGTATGTTTCGCCCAGGCTACGCAACCTCATCTCGGCAGAGAGCGGCGCCAACGACGGCTTCGGCTATCCCTTCCTATTTCTTGCCGTTCACCTCCTCAAGGTGGACACCACCGCTGGTGCACTCAAGAAGTGGGTTTTCGAGACCTGTCTGTACAACGTCGGTGGCGCGGTCCTTTACGGAATCGCGGTAGGGTATGCCTGTCGCAAGTTCCTCGACTTCTCCACCAACCACAACCTTATCGATAAGGAGAGTTTTTTGCTCTATGGAGCCGCCATGGGCGTATTTATCATCGGGTCGGGCGGGATCGTCCAATTCGATGATTTGCTCGCCGCCTTTGTCGCGGGCAACACCATTTCCTGGACCGATTTCTACCGCGAACAGTGCGAAGAATCCGAGGTCGACAACTGTATCGACCTGCTCCTTAATCTTATCTTCTTCAGCTTTTTGGGCGCCACAATCCCGTGGGCCGCCTTCAACGACCCGGAGAACGGCGTAACGCCGCGGCGTCTGGTACTGATGTGCGTGCTGGTCCTGTTGTTCCGACGACTGCCGGCCATGATCGCATTGTACCGCTTTATCCCCACGCTCCACGACATTTCCGAGGCCTGCTTCATCGGCTACTTTGCCCCGATCGGAGCCGGCGCACTCTTCTACCTCGGCGTGATCCTGAACGAGTTCGAGCCCAGCGACACGTCCTTGGCTGCCCAGCGCATCCGCGTGCTGGCCAAGCCGGTGACGTATGCGCTCATCATTTCTTCGCTTGTTGGCCACACTCTCGCCATTCCCATGGTCAAGCTCGCCTTCAAGTTCTGGGGTGTCGAGTCGATCAAGATGGAAGGAGAAGACGAGAAAGAAGGCAGCGAAGCGGGGGAAGAAGCTGAGCGACGCGAGGGGAGCGTGGCCGAAGATCACGACTACGACGTGCCTGTCCGCGACCGGGGCGACGAATCTGCGGTCGAGGAGAGCTACGAGCAAGGTGAGCGCCACGACCCGAGGCGACGCGCATCGCGGACCTCGCAGCATGGTTCGGAAGAGGTATCGCCGCGGCGGAGGGACGGCTCGGCCACGTATCAGCGATCGACGGTGCACAAGCCAGTGCATGGTGGCGACGAAGCGGCGCATGCGGCGGTCAAGGGCGATCGCGGGGCGTTCCACATCAACGGTTCGTGGGACCAGGGCGCGTCGTGGCGCGTATCGAGCGGCCACAAGTTGGGACCACACCACCAGCTTACGCGAAACGCAGAGACCGGCAAGCTGGAGCTCAACCCGGAGCTGTACACCGTTGGGCAGCGGGCGCCGCAGCATGCCCGTCCCGACGCAAGGCGCCGCCAGAGCGGAAGACGACCCACCTCGACCCAGAGCTCGAGCCGTGGGCGGCCAGCCACCGACGAGGACCAGCAGAGCTTGCTGGAGCAAGGCCAAGCATCCAATTCGGAGCGCAATGCCGACTACGGAAGCACTGACAACCGCTGAGCCAGCGACATGTATTGAACCCGCCTCAGTGTATCCCGAGTATGGCCATTTTATCCTCCTGAAATCGCAAGCCTCGGTGCTCGCCGAGCTGCAGTGAATCTATGATGGAGCTCGAAGTGATGCATTTGTGAATTGAAATGAGATGAGGTGGCTACACGGGCAAGAGATGACAGCCGAGCAAGCCTCTGCCGCCCCAATCTGATCTGGGCGTGAGTGAGATAGTGAGGGTCTCGGACGAGCGTAAGACGACGAGACGGACGGGGACGCCATCGGTGAGGATTTCTGGAGCAGCCAGTGCCTGCAGGCCGCCGTTGGTGGCGGCTGTGACTTGGCCGAAACGGGCGAGTTGATCGCCTGCTCTGAGGCCGGCGGCGGCGGCGGGGCTGTTGGGCGCGACAGAGTTGACGGTGGCGAAGGGGGGCAGCGCTTGAGGCGCGGTGGGATGTGTGCCTGCAGCGAGCGGCTGGCCGTTCAGGGCGAGCTGGAGGAGGCGCGCGATGCGGTCACGCACCGCCCTGCCGTCGTTGCGCAGCACGTTGGTACGCTGCCGCGCGGTGCGGATCGCCATCAGATCCTTGTTCGCCAGCGGGAAGCCCTCGGCATCTACCAGCGGCATCTGCATGTCCACACCGTTCGCGGCCAAAACCGCCTGATGCCGTGCCACATCGCTATCAATCCGCTTCTGCAGCTCCATCAGCGAAATCGCCTCCTGCCGTGCCGCTCCGGCTTCCGTAGGCAGGGGCAGGCGCAGCGCCGCGCTGGCGTCCACGTCCGCACTGGGCGCCGCGTGGATGTCGACATCAAGATCGGCAGACATGGCAGTGGTACAAGCCTAGTTGTGCCTCGGTAAAGACGACTCGAGCGCAGATGATAGGGTAGGCTATGGTCGTCGTCTGCCACGCTGACGGCACCGGCTTGGACCCTGAACAGCTGTTGCGCTTGCTTGACTGAATCGGACATAAGAGATCTTACATGAAGAAACTCACATTCCTCCGTTCCGGCTTAACATACGTGTTAGGTGGAGGTGGTGAAGAATTCCAATTTCCGTTTCAGCGTGTCAGAAAGGATGACAAAAACGTCAAAATTCATCATAAATGCAGCATTCATTCGAATGCATGCGAGACTGATAACTGACAAATGGCACTAAAAGAGGCGGTGCTCGTCCGGGCCGTAGTATGTAGAACGGGCCGGTGTTGGTGAGGGTCGCCTCTACAAGCTTGACCAGCCACCCTGGCATCAGCATCACATTCGACGGTAGAGGACGGCTGAGATACGTACGACGATCGCGCTACCACCACCAGCGCCAGCATGTCGGCGTTGTTATCATCGACAGCGACATGGCTTGGCCGCACCGTCCTAGCTCCCGTCGCGCCGCATTCGCTCTTCGCCGTCAATGTCGAATACTGTAAGCCGAAATCGGCGGAGAAGAAGGACTCTTCTGCTGGCTCACCGAGCATCGAGTCGCTCTTGGCGGCGACTGAGTCGCTCGACCCAGCCAAGAAGCCGTCGTTTCGGCCTTGCCCCTGGCTCTCCACTGGCCATCTTCAGACCATCTATTCGGCGGTGGGTGACTTCACCAAGGTCGATGCGGTGGAGTACAAGCGCAGGGTGTTTGTAACGCCCGATGGTGGCACGGTGGGGCTCGACATTTCGCCGCCCCGTTTGGCCGCGAGCGAGGACGAGCTGGCCGAGGCGCACGACGCCGCTGCCGACGGGCTGCCCACCGTCGTGTGCCTCCACGGCTTGACAGGCGGGAGCCACGAAAGCTACGTCAGGAACTGCTTTTCGCACCTCACCAAGCCTACCGCCGAGGGCGGCCTCGGCTACCGTGGAATCGTGGTCAACTTCCGCGGCTGCGCCAACCTCCCCGTCACCTCTCCGCAGCTCTACTCGGCCATCAAGACCGCCGACCTCCGCTCCGCGCTGCTGCTCATAACCAAGCTTTACCCCAACTCGCCGCTTGTAGGCATCGGCTTTTCGCTCGGCGCCAATGTCCTCGGCCGCTACCTGGGCGAGGAAGGCGACAGCACGCCCCTGCTCGGCGGTCTGATCGTAGGCACCCCGTTCGACCTCAAAGCCGGCGCCGACGCGCTTGACTACGGCGGCTATCTTCCACAGAAGTATTCCGCAGCCATGTGTCAGAATCTGCAACGCATGGCCAGGCGCCACAAAGATACGCTGGCTTTGCATCCACCGTTTCGCTCACTGCTCGACGACGTGTATGACCCGCCTCCGCAGCCCAAGAGCGAACTCGAGCTGTTTAAAAAGCAGGCCAAGAACTGGGGTCCCCAGCCGGGAGAGCGCGCCATCATCAAGAATGGCTCGCTCAAAATGGTCGACCAAGAGATGACAAGGCACCTAGGCGGCCTGCCACGACCTTACGGCGAGTTCCCTTTTGACTCGGCCGACGATTACTACAACTCTGGCGGTTGCGTGCACAACGTCAGCAAAGTCCGACGTCCGATGCTTTGCCTCTCGGCCGAAGACGACCCTATCGTCCCCGCCTCCGTCTGGAAGGGCATCCGCGCCGCGATCGGCAGGAACCCTGACGGTTCCACCCCACCGGACCCGGTCGAGGGCAACGAAAACGTTGTCTTGGCGTGGACCAAGGGAGGCGGCCATCTAGGATGGTTCGAGGGATTCCGCCCAAAAAGATGGCTTTGGAAACCGACGTCTGAGTTTATTCAAGCGCTGTTCGAGCTGACGACCGACGAGCAGAAAGCCAACATACGGAAGCGGAGCAGGTGGGCGCAGGACAAGGGCGTCGAGGTCCGGGAGGTCGATCTGGAACTTATCCCCACGGAAGCGTTACCCGTATATACGCTGCCCGGCGAAGGTGGGCGTGCGAGCCGATGGACTGACTCGCCACCCGACCGCGATCCTCAAAGCACCCATGAAGGGGGCCAGCATGGACGCGCCACTACGGAAGCGCGGGTGGCGGATGTCGCCGAGGGCCTCAAGTCTGACCGGCCGGGCACGGAGGATCTGCTGCTAAACCCGTCAGATACGGGATTCGGCGGCGACGAGCAGGAGACAGCGTCGAGCGCGGGCGAGTCGCACTCGACGCTCCGCATGGCGTGGCTGGTGACGAGGCTTCTGAAGGACGCCCCCCTGGTGCACCCGCGCCAGTCGGTCTGTGGCACGTACAAGCAAGGCGCCGGCACCGAAGAAGAGCAAGCACGCCAGGGATGGCAGGTCCTTCGTGCCCAGAAGATGTACGTCGACGCGTCGCGCCCCGAGGTCGGCTTCTGCGAGCTCGACCCGCAGTCCAGGGTCGGCGGCGTCGGCGAGACATTCCGAGGCGGCATCGACACGCCCGGCGCCAAGCTCGAAACCAAGCATGCGGGAGGACTACCTTCCCAACGCACAAAAGGTGTCATCGCTGGGCTCTAGTCGTCAGCATCGCCGGGTTTGTCAGGCGCCTGCATTTCGGCGAGACGGTTCGCAACAGGATAGAAATACAGTTGTCTTTGACGGGTAGACTTTGTCGGCGGCGGGGTATGTATAGATGGATAGATTACACTTAGTATAGAAGCTGTGTATGCGCCTTATGCCGAATGACCGGCCGGCTTTGAAGCCAGCGCGTGGACCGGGAAGCTTGTGCGTGTACAGGACGCTCATCGTAGCGGTCGTTCGCAGCGGGTTTCGTCGTGGCTACCGTGCGTGAAAGAAGGGGGCAAAACAGGTGAGTGAGGTGTGATCGGGAAGAGGCGCTCCAGTCCGGACTGTACCTACGTAGCGCCACACTGCCGGTCGCAGTACCTCTCGCCGCAGCGTATGCACGTGATGTCGCCGTGGTATCCACATATGGAGCAGAAACGGCGGACGGGTGTAGACGGGGCGCGGGATGCGGCCGAGAGCCAGTTGGGGCGGTCGCGACGCATCCTGCCCTGGTCGATGGCCTCGTCGAGCATGGTGTTGAAGTTTCTGCGGTTGGCGAGCAGCCTCTTGACCTCGGCATGGTTGCGCTTCTTCTGTGCCGAGAGCGCGCTTTTGCTGCTCGATGCCGTGGCAGTGGAGAGCGAGGATGCCGTCGGCAGCGTATCCGGTTCCTCGTCTCGTCTCGCGGCCAGCAGGCCAGCCAATGAAGCACCGTCGCGCCCGCCTGTCCCGACAGGCAGATCCCGATAGTTGACCCTCTCCAGCTCGTCCAGCCTCCTCCGAATGCGACGCCGCCGCGCTTCCGACTGGCGGTGCTGACGCTCCTGCTCCTCCTCAGCATTGAGCTGCCGTTGCTGCTGCCCAGTGATGGTCTGCGGACGGTTGCTGATGGGACGTGACGCAACGGACCTCCTCTTCCGCAGGGCCCCCGACATCTTGTCTCAACGGCAGAGTAGACCAAGTTGCACGAGCGATCTAGTCAACGTACTGAAGCAAGTCGGAGTGAGCATGGCGTTTTCCACAAATCTCGATTTTATTTCCCAGCCCTGCAGGTAATTACGCATGCATATCAAGACAAGACCCACACAAAGCAAAAGGAATATCAATGAACAGGGACGGTGATGGTGGTAAGGAGGCAGTCTGGGCATCAACCTCTGGATGGCCGAGGAGGGAGGATCGGGTTCGATGGCTGCCGCTGTTGCCAAGCTGGGTACGCAGGAGGGGCGTACATTGGCGGAGCAGCACCCACGGACGGTGATTCTAGCATGCGCGTGGGTCGCTGTGCGGTGGGTTGAGTTTGAGCGTCGTTTGTGCTGGTGCTCGGTCGTCTATCGACTTGGGGGTGATTAGGCGGTGGTGGTAAAGATCGTGCTGAATCCCCGACGCTAGATCCAGCCCGATCCTGGCTACTGGCTTTCTTTCGCTCGTGGTACTGCCCGTCACCGCTGACAAGCTGCAGGTCTTTGGGGCCCCGCAGCACCACAACAGAGCAGTTTATGGCAAGCCCAGGCTCAACAACAAAGGTAGTGTTCGTGCCTCCCAGATGCGACACCCCCGCACGGGCCGAATCGGACGTGGCGAGTCTGTGCTGCGACAGAACGGAAAGCGAGGCTGTCTCGCCGATCGAGTCGCCTTCTTGGATGTCAGCCACGTTCACAGGACTGGCTGCTGCGTAGGCCGGTTCATCTTCCTCTTCGCTCGTCTCCTCGTCATACACATCGGTCGCCAGAGAAGGCGTAGAGGCATTCGAAGCGAGCCCTGCCTCACTGGCTCCGGTAAAGACAGGTTTCTCTCTCTTAGTAAATGGTCCCGGGGATGGCAGCGAGTTCGAAGCGGCAGCTGCTTTTGATGCTTCCGACGGCGTTGCGCCGAGTAGCCGCTGTTGACGTAACCGGACCACCTCGTCTCGCTCTCTTTTTAGCTCGAGCTTGATCTGCTTCTGCTCTTCCTTTGCCTGCTTCTTTTCCACTGCCTTGAGCTCTGCCTCCAGCTTCTTCCTTTCTCTCTCAGACCTGTTCTTTTGAAAAACTTTGACGGCCCTGCCGGTGCTACTGTGCGCTGCTACAGCTCCGCTCCAAGTTGTTTTTCCTAGCGACTTTTGCAGACGTGGATCCGTTAGCTTTTCCGCCACTCCACGCTGGGACAGCTCGACGAGCTGGACAATGGCGTCTTTTTGACTGTCATTCAGTAAGGGTCCGGCGGCTAGCGACAAAGCCGTCTCGACCGTGGTGGGCAAGACCGAGCTCTCGGCTAACACCTTGCGTAACCAGGCATTCTTCTTGCCCAGTTCCTCTCGAACCTGTTCCGCGTTCTGACCAGTTTCGCCTGCGACCGAGTTGGTCAGTGGTATTGGGAGAGCACCTTCCGCCAAAAGGGCATGTATTTTACGGTAAATGGACTCGTCGAAACCGCCTATCTCGGTAATGTAGCGTAAAGTCGAACGCACTTGAGAAAGCAGGAAATCGATTTGACTGGGCGGCGGCTGGGATGACCGAGAGATCGGAAGCGGAGGCGGGATGACGATCGCACTCATCGTCTTGGCGAGCCGCGATGGTTCGGATGCAGGTGAGCTGCGGAAAGAAGAGAAGATGGAAGGCGGCAAGGGCCGGCATGTCTTGCGGCAACGTATGTGTGCAACCTCGTCTTGTGGAGGTCGGTCCATGCGTATCATGTATGGTGTCGCATCATCCCTGGTGACCTAACATCACGCCACACACCGAAAGTAACAGATAGCACTACGACTCTGACTCGAAGGAAGCGGCATGCGACATGCGGCATGCGAATGTACCTGACTACACCAGCTATCTTTCAGTGCCTTCCGGGCCGACCACAGCAAACCATGCTAGGCCGGCGAGGCTTCCCGCTGCGATCACGATAGCGGGTGGCGCCTTGAACCACTGCGTGGCCACGAACGCCGAACTTGCTACAACACCCCAGAAAGGATCTGACGTCAGTGGCCCGCTCTTGCTGGAACCCGCTGCAGCCTGCCCTTCTGCTGGTGTATATATATACCCAACTAGACAACAGATGATGGAGCATGGTCGAACAAGGAGGTTAATAGGGAGACATGACAAGCAACATGGAAGCGGCGAGCGGGGAAATGCTTACCCAAGAAAAGTTGCCACACAGCCGTGTAGACCAACCCGGCGGCCGTTGCGTTGAGCCCTCGCAGGGCAGATTGAGCAACCCGGTGTTTCCGCCAGCTATTGTAAACGGGGAGCAGCGCTAGCTTTAGCATGATGCCGGGAGAAAAGATGCCAAGCCATCCCAGCACCGCTCCCAGAGCAGGATTCGTGCGAATAGCCAGCACACCAAGATACGCGGCGAAGTTGAAGTTGGGACCGGGGAATGCCTGTAGGATCGCAAAACCAAGAAGAAAGTCTCTAGATTCGACCTGCATGGGAGCACAACTGACTATCATCAGTCTTCTCATACAATGCATTTACCAGGTTACACGACAGAGAGAACACTCACCCAGCCTAAGGTTGCGACGCAGCATTGAAGAGATAGCAAGGAGAATAGGAATCAGCATGTTTGTTGCCTGGGTCCGCCATCTTTTGGCTTTGTAGTTACCATTTTCAACCGTGTAGCCGCGCAGAAGGGGAATGACGACGGGGCCTCCTCCAAAGATGATCACGCCGGCGATCACCATGTTGGTGAAAAAGTCGAACGTCCTTGGCGGTTGGTGAAGTTGCGAGCGCACGACCACGTTGGACACCACAAAGACGGTAAACACGCATCCCAGGATGAGAGCTATTTTACGCTCCAGTACCATGATGGGGGTTCTAGTGTCTACAAGAGGCGTCGTCGAAGTTGAGGCCAAGGGATTGGACGGAGATACATGCAGGGCCGGACCAGCGCGTTGACGAAGTGCCGGTATGCCCGGCTGCTGCTCAGCTAGGTGGCTTATTGGAGCAGGCTGTCGAAACTGCGTCTGCCCCGCTGCTGTATCTAGCTCTACGTCCTGCTGCGCTGTCCCTGAGCGGGTCTCCGGAGGTAAAGCGGTATTCCCTCGCCTTGTCTTCGATACACGTCTTGAAAGGGAGTTATCCTGTAGCTGCTGCAGTAGTTGCAGACGGAAGTCGTATAACAAGGTTGACAAACCTCCGGCAAAGACAAGAACAGGATACATCCACGGAGCATGGTAACAAATTCCAAACGAGGCCGAGCCAAGCACTAGCAGCCTAGTAATTGAGTCTGTAACGGCTGATTTTGATAACTGGAAGGCGGCCAGAGCGATGAGGCCAACGGCAGCGGCGTTGAGGCCGGTCAAAAGAGCCAAGACGATGGGAGGAAGTTTTGGGGGAAATTTTCGCACTCCGGCAGCTAAACCGGCCATGCCAACGGCGCCGGGCAATGACCAGAGTAGAAAGGCTAGCAAGCCAGCCAGGGTACCATTGCGGACGACGGCAATGGAGAAAGCCAACTGAGTGGATCCAGGCCCGGGAAGAGCATTGCCGAGGGAGAAGAGATCGGCAAAGGTGGTCTCATCGAGCCAGCCGAGCTTGTCGACAAAACGCTTGCGGAGGATGATGACATGTACGCCTGGCCCACCGAAGGCCGTGAAGCCAAGATCCCAGAAGTGCCGAATCGTCTCAACGAGGCGTGGTCCAAGCTTTAATGTACGGTGGCTTCCCTGCGCATGGTGGCTCGACTCATCGCTCCCCGTTGGCTGTTCTGCGACATCACCCCCCAGCGAGGGCGCTGGTATCGTTAGCACCTGTGTTGACGACATGGCGCTTCCGTGCGAGGCACGGTGCAGTCAAGGACGCCGGTCTTGCTGCTGTTTCGTCTATACTCCCGTACACTTGCCTAGGAGAAAGGGTCATGCATACCTTCTTCCTGACCATGGCAGCTACATATCAAAGCGTCCACGGCGACCGTGCGCTCATCATGCCGAGTCTGGGTTATAAAAAGGAAAACGAGGGATGTTAGATTTGTATTGTCTCCCTCAACCCAATTTCCCAGCTTGCAAAGTGCTGTATTGTATATGCTGCCAAAGTACAGCCCTTGATAAGTTCGGGTCCCGCTCGCCAAGCAGCCCACCGTTGTCACCACTGCTCCTGTCGGAACGAAGCCAGAGAGGTTGGCTTCAAGAGGGGAGCTGAGAGCCACTGGCCGCTGCATTCGCAGGTGAGCGGCGCGTTTGACGCGTGATTGGTGTCTCGGCCTAGTGAGAGAACGATGGGGCCCCGTCAGGTCATTACAAATCCCTCTCTGAACGGCAGTCACGGTCCGATTTTGACGCATTCGAGTCTAGTTGGCTGTAATCTAGCTGAGCTGCTGAGCTGCTTAGCAACAAGAGCGGGCGAAGGTGCAACGACTGCCAATCAGCGTCACTCTCCGCCTCGCGCAACGCACACGCACTCGACAATTATATCTAATTCGCTCGCTCGCCCCACTTCGAGCCATGGCTTTGTTGTTTAGCAGGGAAGTCGACGTACTTTCCCTTTCCTAGCTAGTGGCGACAACGTTGAGACCGCATTGGATCCTCTGCTAGCCCACCCGTGTCTGTTTGCCACTGCGGCCATCTCTTCTTGCCATCCTCCCCCTAATCGCGCCTCCCAGCTCAAGCATCTTAGCCATTGCAAGCAGCCTCGTACCTCGAAAGCGGGGTGGAAAGCCATTCGCCCTAGGGACGCAGAGTAGACATTCTTCGCCAGAGCGTGTCGCTTGTCACTGTGCCCATCCGAAGCAGTCCTCGACAGCAAACCAGAAAAAAGGTCCTGAGGAGGCTACCTGTCTTTGACACCGTAGCGTGACTACCTATCTGGCCAAAGTAAACAGCCGCATAGGTCAAGGCCTGGCAGCCGACAATGTCCAATCCTTCGATCACCTCCAGCTCACCGAAGGGGCTTTCGCCCACCCATTCCATAGTGCCAGTCGCCTCTTCCCCGGGCATGGTACGGTCGACCTCGCCGCTCAATGCCATCGGCTCCTCTTCAGACTCTTCTCCGCAGAAACTCAGGAGCATCCTGGACAACCCCCACGAAGCACCGCCACGCAAATCGTCAACAACCGCCAATGACTCAGGATTCAAAGCAGCACTGAAAGCCACTTTCTTACCTCCCCCGACTGCCGGTCGCCAAGTCAAAGTCAAAGATGGCAGGCGTCTAGGCAAGTCGTTTCAGAGAACGGAACCCCTGCCGGAAGGTTTTGAAGGCGGCGAGGTACTGCCGTACGACCCGAGAGGCGAAGAGGCTACCGCTGGTGATGGCATTGTACCTACAAGCTTCCTCCAACCACCAGCACCAGCAGAAGCAGGCCGAGGCAGGAAAGCCAGCGTGAGCGACTCCGGTTACAACAGTGATATGGACAGCAGCCTCGGTACCCGAAGCGACCTTGGAGATTCCAGCGAATTCTCCCACTCATATGCTTCAGACAGAAGCTCTGCCTGGGCTACCGAAGCGAGCTCTGATCGTGGCCGAACCCTGGCATCTAAGCCCGGTCGCGGTCGGCAAGCCTCAGAGTCCAGTAACACTTCCAACAGCAGTTGTGCTGCGATCAAGTTTGCACCTTTGCCCGTTTCTGGCCGCTTGAAACGTGCCAATTCGATCACCATCGGCGTCGCTGCACGAACCCACCTCTTGCAATCTCAAGGTACGGCAGCTCCACCACGGCCTTCACACACCCCGCAGCACGTACACAATTCTCAGTACTGGTACACAACCGGTGCCAAACCGGCTGACGTTGTGGATGTTGGCAAGGAGATTAGGAAGGGAGCTTCGAAGGCTTGGAAGAAGATCCGAGGCAGCAGTAGCAGCTCAGGCTCTGCCCAAGAATCTCCAAATGCTCCATCAACCAGTGCAACGCTCGAAAAGCCTAAGAAACATTATCCGAAAGAAGGCGCCCCGATCGAAGACCCTACCACGGGAGAGCTCAAGGTCAAGAGTGCAGAAGGTGTCGAAACACCCAAAACGCCATCCCGCAGGCTAAACAGCTTGGACGGATCGGAAGGTAAGGGTGATCAAACGCCCACACGCGCTCGCAGTCCATCAGCGCAGCTCCACCATCTCTCTATTCGCGAAGAGGGCGAGGAAAGTGGACAGACACCAGCACCGGCAGCCGCTGTTGACCCGCATCCGCATCAGCTGGAAGAAGGACCGCAGCACGACAGCTTTCCTCTTGCTGATGACCACGATGCTCAACTTGAGGACGGTACGACAACGCCACGCAGCGGACCGCAACGCCGCCTCTCCACTGGCGCCTTTTTGCGTGGTCTCTCTCTTCGTGGGATTCAAGAGGACCGGAGGAGGGATCTGCTCGGTCTTGATGGTGACGACGAGTTAGGCGACCTCGCTGATGGTCAGGAGCGCAAGGATTCAGTGGAGCATCGGCATGGCATCACCGTCAGAGGACCCTCCGGCAGGGAGGAAGAGCTTGGCCTCGAAGGATATGGCCATCAGCGACCTACTGGGCAGGCAGGCCACGGCGGGGACTCTCCATTGCAGACATCTTAGCTGTTGTCGCATTGCTGATACCCATAGTCTTCGTATAGAGCGCCTCTAGCGACTCTATTCGCCGTACATGTCAGAAGAACTATCGACGTCTTTCGATGGTCGCTTCCACTTCACACATGTAGCAATATCATGGAACGAAGATCCTGTTGTTCATGGAAATGTACAATGGCCCTTTACGGAAACAAATACTAACTACGACAACCTAGGCCGCTTGGAGAGTACGTTCGGATTGATGGTCGTTCCAGGAAGCGAAGCGGGCGATAGGATGTCGGATGCAAGCGTCATGCGTGGCGAGAGATGGACTGCAGAAGAAAGAGGGGGGTGAGCAGCGTGCGGGCGAGGTTGCTGACTGGGCTCGATCGGGTCAGGGAGCTTTGTCTGTATGACGAGCAAGTCACGCCATGAACCGGTGGTGGGGCCGTCGTGCATGCGGCCGATGCTTTTGCGCTCGGCGACGGTGACGAAGGCGTGGCGGGCGAAGAGCCTGCGGGCGGCGAGATTCTCTGGAAAGAAGGAGGCCTGTACGGTCGAGTAGCGGAGGTCGGTTGCGATGGACTGGAGGATGGTGGTGAGGAGGAGGCTGCCGATGCCGCGCGCGCGCTCGTCCTCGGCAACGAAGACGCGCACTTCCACCACGTCGCCGCCCCTGCTGCCATCGCTGGGGGAGGCACGCTCGTCGAAGCCGAGCGAGAGCAGCGGAAACGGGTGGAAACAGGCAGCCCACCCCAGCGTGCGGTTGTCCCGAGGATCGGCAGCAATGAAGCGATGCTTCTTGACAGCGAGCGCGTCAAAGTCCTTCCACGTCGGCACCTTCTCGGCACTCAACGCCGCCTCGCCCGTGGCAACACCTTGCAGATAAATCCGGGACCACGCCGCCTTGCGCACTTCCGTCAACGTCAGAATTCTGGCAGTGTGGGAGCTGCATCGCCGCCGGTCGGCACCATCTGAACAAGTGCCGTCGCGACCCACAACGGATGGCGACAAAGACACCGGGGATGAGGAGTTTGCCCTGGCCTCAGGATCTCCTAGCGGCTGCAGAAGAGCCTCGTTCATGTCCACAGCTTCATTACGGAATCCTGTTCCGAGATACAGCTTGACAGCGCGCTGCACACCTGGGAGCGGTCAAGAAAGGCGAAGATCCTGTCATTCACAGCGAAGTCGAGGTTCGAAGCAACGAAAGCAGCAGTCATGGGTCAACTGCAACTCTTCACCGTTACTCGGCCAAATCCCAAGTAATCCCAATGTTAGGTCGATAGCGGTTCATAACCGCCGTCGCAAGTCACGAGTCTACCTAGGCATAATTATTTCGGAATTTAGACGCAAATCCCGCTCTTCATTGCTTACAGATACATGCAGCTCAGTAGAGCGATCGCTGGTAAGCGTCGGGTTTTACTCGCATATTGATGGGCGTGATTGTAAGTAATGCTGTCATCATGATTACTGCCGCCTGCGACCCTCTTGCTCGGTGCTCTACTTTTGGAGGTGCCATCCTATGACCTCTGACCTCCGACAGTACTTATCACCGGCTGACGACGCTGGCAAGAATGACACTAGCATCGCCTGGTCGCACGGACGGTCTGCATGACAGTCAAGCACATCAACAAGAACGCGCCGTCCGATCACGATCGCGGGGACGGGCACCGCACTCTATGACGGCTTCCGACCACACTATGCGTCAGCAGAATCGCTCGACCTCGCGCGCCAGCTTCTTGGGCAGAGCGCGCTTCCGAACCTACCGCATCTACGAAGACGAGGAAAGACCGGACGCTGAGGAGCGCCGAAACAGCTCAGGCAGGCCACAAGGTAGCCTACCCTCCGATACGCGATGGAGAAGCGAATCGCGCACGGTGAGGGGCAGCTCGGATGATGGTGGAGAGGATGGCTTCGAATTCAGCGACGATGAACCTCTCGCAGGCTCGCCAGCTGCAGCATCCACAACGGGAGGTCGCAAGCGTCGACGCTCTCCTGGCGGACCTGACGGAGCATCCGTCCCAACAGCGCGGAAGGCCTCGACACCCAAGCAGAGCGCATCTACCGACAACACAGCTGGCTCTCCTGCGCAAGGAAGCCAGATCAAACAGCAAAGCGGGCCCATACATCAATACAAACAGAAGATATCGTCGGACGATGTCGAAGCGCAAAAGGCGAAGCCCGCGCAACCCGTCTCGCGGCTTTCTCGGTTTCCTTATCCTGTCGCCCACTTTCTGGGCTACAGAAACAAAGCTACGGAGAACAGAGCGCTGATACGGCCAGTCGAAAAGCTGCCGAGAAAGGTAGAGACACTGCTCTGGTCCTTCATCGGCGCCATGTTCGGCCTCGGCTTCACGATGCTCACTTTCTCACGCTGGCCACAATTCGCCATGTCCAGCAACGACCCTCTCACGGCCTGGACGGCGCCCATCATCATCGGCTCGTTCGGCGCATCAAGCGTGATCCTGTATGGTACACCCGCATCTCCGCTTGGTCAGCCGAGAGCTTTTGTTGGTGGACAATTCCTGTGCGCTTTGGTTGGTGTCTGCATCACCAAGCTATTCCAGCTGAACCACAACTATAACCCGGACCTGATCGACTCGTCACACAGTTTGGTATGGATTGCGGGAGGCATCGCGACTGGTCTAGCGCTGTGCGTTATGGCCCTCACCGACACCGTCCACCCTCCCGGAGGAGCCACTGCTCTGCTCGGCGCCACTTCGCCTCCGGTCATCAGACTAGGCTGGCGCTACCTGCCCGTCGTCCTCCTTTCCAGTGTCATTATGTCGGCGTGGGCAATGCTCTGGATGAATCTGGGCAGAGCGCGTTATCCTCACATCTGGTTCTGGATGTCTGCGCAATCCAGCGAGCCGAGCTATATCCAGACAAAGCTCTCCATCTTCCGCCAGCAAAGACGCAAAACACCAAAGGGAGAGAAGATAGAAGAATCGGCCGTACAGTAGCAGCATGATATAGATCGCCGCCCTTTTCTGAATCCTTTAGTGGCGCTTGATCGGCTTACTACGGCCGAAACGAAATCACACGATTAGAGTCCATCCTACGTCAGCACGTTAATCACCAACTGTCTGTTGAACAGTAGTTGACATGTATTACAATATGCCGCGCTCAACAGCCAGTTACACCTAGCAACTTATGCGGACTCATGCCAATACTGCTAGAAGCGGGAACGGCTGGGAGACTCGCTCTTTTCTCGCTCGTTGTGCGGGGATCTAGTCGACATGAGTCATCTGACCTCGTCAGAGGTATTCTACGGCGAACTAGACGCGGCTGAGGCCGTGAAAGGCCGCAGCGAATCGTGTGGAAGGGGCGGATCGGCTTAGGGTCGGCTAGGTAGTGTGAGCAGAGCTCAACGGTTTCTTATCTGATAGACAATGAACTGATTTTTGCCATTCGCCGACTCGCCTGTGTCGTTCGGCCCATGACGGGGTTGGCAGAAGAAGAGGCTTGGGCAACACAGCGAGTGCATCTTTCGAGTCAGCGGATCGAATATACGTTTGTGGCTGCAGCCAATCACAGACTCGCACGGCAGACGAAATTTGCACCAACAACAGCCTCGTTTGCAGTGGATTACCAAGGAAAGCCTAGAAAGCCTATGGTGCTGATCTGCTCCTGCAGGCTGATATTGTGCCGTCTTCAGCTGGCTGGCCTTTCTAATCTGATAACATTTTCATCGTTTAATCAGATGCGATCCGCCTCTCCTCTCTTGCCTTCTCTCAGCCTCTCCTTAGCGTCCAGTTGTTTCTTGCCTCTGTCGCGTTGGCTCATTTCCTCTACGGATCCTCAACCTGGCGCTAAAGCGCAAACCAAATCGGAAAGCAGTCGTGAGTCTCTTCAGACCTTCTGCCTGCCCACTCTCCCTCCGAGTCGCTTTCTCTTTCCACCCTCTCTTCTCAGCACGACTCGTCACATAGAGCTAGCTAATCTTCCGTCCGTTTCTCCCTCCATCGTCCCACTTGCCATCACAGTTCCACGCTGCCAACTTTCCTGGCTTGGCAGGCTCACAGCTGCCGACCGAGCAAGATATCACAGCCTATCTTGACAACTATCCCCACGCCTATCCAAGCTATAGCTTCGAAGAACCGGTGGGCTCAACTCTTCCCGGCCTACGACTCACACACTGAGGTTCCGGTCTCCTTTGTTGCAACGTTGCCACAAGCGCACAGCCGAAAATGTCGTCCGCATCCACTGCGACGCTTCTTCCGTCACCATCAGCATCTCCCTCCTCGTCAAGGCTCATGCCTTCTAGGCCCCCCACATCAAACACCTCCAAGCTGCAGCCATCGAGGCCGTCAGGACTTTCCCAGTCACAGAAACTTCAGCCCGCCCCACTGGCGCCATCTCCATCCTTATCTATATCCAAGAACATTACCAAAAGCATTCCGAACCCCGCACTACGTCCGGTTCCCAGCCACTCGTCCGCGACACCTACTCCGCTTGCATCGTCTCCGCCGCCTAGCCCGGCAAAGAAGGAAGGCTACGGCGGCAGCAGCGTTCTTGTGCAGCCATCCAAGGAATGGGTTCTTCCTGCTCGCGCCAAACCCGGGCGCAAGCCCTCAGAGACCGAGCCGCTTACCAAGCGCAAGGCACAGAACCGGGCGTCTCAGCGTGCCTTCCGAGAACGCAAGCAATCTTACCTGGCTGAACTCGAGACAAAGGTGGCCGCATACGAGGCGGCTGAGATTGACCGGAGTGTCGAAATGCAGAAGTTGGCACAGAAGTTGCGTGCTGAGAACGAATCTTTGCGCAAAGAAGTGAGCACATGGAAGGACAGAGTCACCCAGCTTGAGTCCGCCTTGCACAGCATCCGACTCGCCAACAAGCTACCTCCCGTTCTTCCAAGTATCAGGTCCGGACCTGGTTGCAAGGCGCCTGCCCACGAAAAGTCGACGCCCAAGCGAGGCGTCCTAGTGGCGCCGGGAGCCAAAGCCAAAGACAAGGAGCGGGGAGAGGTACGCTTCGCCGACTCTGTATCAGGAAAGACGTCGTATACGCTTTCTGCATCCATGGAGGGCAGTGCTCCTTCTGTCCCGCTTCGACGCAGCACCCACCCTTCTGCTACTACCAGTCCACCCCAGTCCGCTTCAATCTCCTCGACGCCAGAATCGTCCTCGCGACAGTCGTCAACCGTATCACCAACCAACAAAGCCGGGAAGCCATTGCTCTGGTCCACCGGGACTGAGTCCAGCGGCTCAACAACTGTGCATGCGAAGCACGACTCACTTATGTCGTCGCCTATTCTTGCTTCGTCTCGCCTTGCTGTGGACGGCGGATGCGGGTTCTGCACGGAGGCCTCACCCTGCGTGTGCGCCGAAGACTTCCTGGATCTCTCGGAAACCTCTCCTTCGGCGGTGTCTGTCTCCAAGAAAGCGCCATCGCATATCGCGGTTTCAAGCGATGTGCCGTCGGCCGTCCCGCTCCCAAAGCGAAGCGGTACGTCGGCCTGCATGAGCATCAACTCCATCACCCATGCGAAGGATGTCCATATCGATCAGAAGAGACACAAGAAGCTCTGGTACGTTGTCAAGCAAGACGACAACAGACCTGACAAGAAGTCATCTGCAGAAGCCGGGTCCAGGCCACTGGCCCTTGCGCTTGGGCCGCAGCGCAAAACGGGCAAGAAGCTTTGGCACGTTACTGAGAGCATCCCGTCGGAACCTTTGGGCAGCTTAGAGCCGATGTGCACTGGTGATCCTAAAACATGCGGCGCATGCTCCTCTGATCCGGGTCTCGCTGCCTTCTGCGAGGCGGTCACCGTGGCTACAGGAAGCAGCGCTTCGCCCAAGCAGCCGCCTGCGCCCACGACGCCGAGACCTTCTATGAAGCGATCTGGAACCACGGGAACGTTGCCGCTGTCTTCCATGTCGCTGCTGACAGCACCTGCGCCAGCGCACGTGCGCGGCGAAACTGTGCCCTCGGCATGGCGACAGATCCGTTCCCATCCACGCTTCTCCCAGTGGGACGGCGGGCTGGACCTCCTAGCGGAGGTGGTGAGCAAGCGTAGCGGCAGCGTCCACTCGCCGCTCCTGGGCGAGCGCAAACGGCCCCGTGGTGTGTCTGTCGAAATCGAGCCACCGAGGCAGACATTGACGTTGTCAGCAACCAGCAACGATAGGGCCACCTCG
The DNA here is from genome assembly GCA_023212725.1 of Tranzscheliella williamsii. Taxonomy (NCBI): domain Eukaryota; kingdom Fungi; phylum Basidiomycota; class Ustilaginomycetes; order Ustilaginales; family Ustilaginaceae; genus Tranzscheliella; species Tranzscheliella williamsii. Next base: position 173,831 of record JALBYF010000002.1, read on the forward strand.
TCGGCCACCGCATCCGCTGCCACTGCCGTGTCGATCAAGCCGGCATTGCCGCACACCGCATCCGACACGACCGTCCACATGTTGCCCCAGATCAAGACAGAGGAAGAAGAGGACGAGCTGGATGAGCTCGATGAAACCAGGGACCACAAACGACGCCGCATTTTAATCGACAGAGAGGCCGTACAGGAGGCGCTGGCTCTCCTCGACGCCGGCACTGCCGCCCAGCCCCGCACGCCCAGGACAGCCGCCTATGCCGACGAGTACGACGCTAGCGGACCTTGCCCTTGTCCATGGCGGCCAGGTGACAGAAGAGCGGTGTGAGTCTGCCCAATTCCCTTCATGTACATCTTAACGTGAGATATAGATAATGGGAAATTATGCATCGACCCCCCCTTTTCGTTAACATGACCCCCCCCTACCACAATTCCCGATAGAACTCAATCGCCTGCTCGTGCATGTGATGCTTCTCTTGTTTCACACCTGTTGGGCCCATGTTGTGCCGAAGGAGGGTCACATGAGCTAGGAAAGAGTTACAGCACTGTTAGAAGTCGATTTTTTCGAAGCCAACAGCCTTCCAAAGCATGTCAATGAGCAGTTGCTGGTGGATGGGAAAGCTGAAGCTCCTCATCTGCACGACTTCAATCAGGAGATGTATTTTTTGTTTCAGCATGCAAATCGGGAAAACGGGGTCGTGTTAGCAAGAAGGGGGGGTCGATGCATAATTTTCCATATTTTAACGCCAACAAATAAAACAGAAGCTCAGAAAAACAACTAAGTTGAACCTTGAAACTGAGACAAAAAACAGAAAGGCAAAAGAAAGTCTAGGAACCGAAAACGGCTGGTAATGTCTCATCGGTCTCAAGCCACCGAGCAGCATGTGCCAGTCACAACGAAATCACAGATCACCGATTGCAATACATAAATTTCAGCGACGACGACGAGAAAGAGAGAGACATGCACCGGTACGATTAAGAGGTAACCGAGTCACTTCAATTCAAACTACCTCTTTGGAGGCGATCTCCACATAAAGATCCTGCAAGATTGAGGGAACGATTAGTATGGCGGTAGAATCTCAAATCTTACCTTGCTGCTCAAAATTAGGCATGAGCGCAACAGCTATCTACTCACATGAGCCTCCAAGAACCAGGCGCTTCTGCCCTGAAAGTACGGTCGTTGAAGGCCTTTCGCAGTTGGTCTTGTGCTTGCCGTGCTTAACACAATCGCAGGCTTTCGAAAGTCGAAGCGAATCAGTATTTCCGGAATAACCTTGGAGAGCTCCATGAGGCTGATGTTTTTGCCAATGCAAGCTCTGGAACCGCTTCCAAATGTCATGTTGTACCTCTCGAGGCGTTTCCTTCCTTCTTCGCCTCCTTCCAGCCAACGTTCAGGCCGAAAGATTTCGGCGTCTTCACCAAACGCTTCCTTGCTACGATGCAAAACGTAGGGACTGATGCCTACGGTGGTGCCACCTGGTACGGTCCATCTGTTGGCAATTACCGCTCCACCTTTGGGCGCGTAGCGGGGCAAATCCATCGAAATGGGCGGGTGCAGTCGGAGCGTTTCTTTGATACACGCTTGCAAATAATCCAGTCGAGCGCCCTTGGCGTATTTCACCGGCAGAGCGATTCTGCCATCGTCCATAGCTTCATTGATCTCCTGGGTAAGTTTGGCGTAGCAGCGCGGGTTCTCAAGCAAGTAGCCGAAGAAAGCAGTCAACGAGGTCGCTGTAGTATCTGAGCCGGCCGACATCACCGAAGAGGCGGTGAAAAGGACATGCTGCATTGAGTACGGTTCTTTGGTGTCAGGATCGCGTGCTTCCATGAATTGGCTTAGCATATCGGGTCGAGGTTGAGCGCCTTGGTTTTCGCGCACGTCAGCAAAGCGAGTCTGAATGCGAGATACTGTTTTGTCACCGATCACGCTTCCGCCAGGTTGGCCCGTCAATCTGGGGAAGAGCCATAAGATCAGTGGAGAGATCCAAGGCAGGCATCCGGCGACGGCTCCCCATTGCGAGAGGTTCAGGACGCCGACCAAAAATCTGTCATCATCTTTACCCCTGTGAAGTAAATTAAAGGATTGGCCAAAGGCAAGTTCGCCCACTGCGTCCATTGCGAAAAAGTGGAACCAGGGGTCCAACTTGATGGCTTTGGACCGGGCCATACCGTCTACCGTTTTTCCGACGGCGTGGGACTCAACCAGCTCTTCAAGTCGCTTGACTAGGAGGTCGGAGACACCTTCGACGTATTCTTCCAGCTTTACAAGGCTGTTCATGCTGTAGGCGCCGGCGACGGCCCGACGCTTCTTGCTGTGTTGGTGAGGGTCCCTCTCGCTGAAGATAGATGGATGGGCTCTGAAGACTTGGAAAGACCTATAGAAGTCTGACTTGCGGAATTTGCTTGAAATGCCATCTGTAAGGCTGTAGATTGAAGCCATTGCGGTAGGATCGGAGAAAGATAGATGATTAGGTCCGATTCGGACCGCGGGACCGTATTGTAGATGCAAGGCGTAGAGAGCAGGGGCATAGTCGCCACGCAGCGCATGATAGAACCGCCACAAGGGAAGTCCAAGCTGTGCTGTCAAGGGACCAGGATAACGCGAGATTGGCGAAATCACGCTGTTATAGACCATCCAACAAGCCGCCAACAACGCAATGATAGCCGCCAGCTGTACACTGAAGGGAAGCAAGGAGAATGGTCGAAGTAGAGGACCGGCAATAGCCGCCACAATTGAGCCTCGACCGTGATGGTCCTGCATGATCAGATTCGGAAGGGTGATGAGGGTCGAAGTTCGTGGAGATATAAGCAGGGATGGGGAGGATGCTGGGCAGATCAGTGGACGACTGAAGTCTTTTCTATTATAAACGGTATTCTTTGCCGTCCCATTTCTCCCCCGCTCGACATTGGCGGCAAGCAAGATAAGGTCCGGGGTCCCCCTCCCCAAACATGTTCGCGCGAGGCATCAAGGACTGGCTAGGCCGCTGTTCGGCACATAGGTCCCCTACAACCACATTGCGGGGTGCATATGTCATAGAGTGCACCAAAAGGGTCTCTGCCGGAATTTCCGCTGTTACTCTGCAACTTCTGAAAACAGTCTCGGCCGGCAACCTGGTTACAGTCACAGATGCTGCCGTGCTTCCCGTCGCGCGAACATCCAATCACAACGTGAAAACTCTGGTGCTGGGAATTTGCGACAGGTGTTAAGGCGTTCTGCGCAAGACATGACCCTCCGCGGTAACCAAGTGACGTCCCGATTGGTCGATGAGTTGCCGTTCAAAGCCATGTAGGAGATCATCTTTCTTGTTCCAGATGAGATCTCACCGAGCTGGATCGGGAATTTGCGTGATTCCACAAAAACATGCCGTGAGTATATCAACGCCCGCATCCTATTATAAGTCATGTGACGAGCTGTTAGACCTTGTCACGCACAAATCCCACACGTGTCTTCCCGGCCCCGGGACAATCCGGCAGATCTGATTGAGCCCTATCACCGACCGCTGGATTTGAAGCCAGCAATCTTGCCCAGCTGGCACTTCCCGTCTACCCTTGATCAATCCATGGCAACCTCCAACGTGACCGGCCTCCGGATGAAACGGCCCGGTAATATAGAGAGCCGGGGCAAGAAGAGGTGAGCCATCCTCGCGTCCAACAGTGGTACACCACCGCAGACGCGTAAAATGAGATTGTGAATAGCCGGAGCCTGGGAAAAATACGCGTGCGGCTTTTTCTGCGTAAATACATAGGTCCACGGTGATTCGGAGTTTGTGAGTCTAGGTGGTTGAATTACAATCACGAATGTCTGGAATGTGAGGGTCGAAGTCGAGCGAGCTGTCAGATCACCAATCGTCGCGTCGTTAAAGACAGATCCGCATCGGCCGATCGGAAATAAACCCGTCCGCTGAGTTTCAGGCAACTACGGGTAGGAACACGTTGATTGCCGGACAGCTTCGGAGAAAACTTTCACCAGCAGGGAGCTCGTCATGCTGGTTGACATGGTGATGGCGACTTGAGGCTCTTTTGCTTATGACTCATGATATGAGCTTCCCCCTTTTCATGGTATACTGGATATATCTGCCGAGCCTTTCGCCTCTCAACCGCTCAGCCATCACGCATCCTATCAACCTCATTGTGACTCGGACATTACTTCGTTCGCTGCTCTTCACCGTGCTTCCTAACCTCCACAAGCAAAGCGGCAACTCAGCTGTCATCACTGCACCACCGCCCCGCCCTCGCTTCCGGCTCGAGACTCAATCCTCTTACCGGTCCATGGTCTTCATCACATCCAGTCAACATCCTATAAAGTTCCCCGCAATACCGGCAATCCTCCTCTAGGGCATGGCTCCCACATCGTGACAGCTGGCTAGATCTGTACACCGGCTATCACTGCGATGCATTTCCAATACCTTGCGTTCAGTGATCTTTACGAAGAGGAGCTTCGTTTGTCGACACCTCCGTCGCCAACTTCTGCGTCCTTGGCGCCCGTCTTCCTGCTGCCCACGCAACCATCCTCCTATCATCGTTTCAAGATGCCCCCTACATCGGGCGATGCCAGCCGGCTTAGCCGCAAAGCGTCTAGTCCAACACTTCCACATCCCCTGTCGCTACATCGTCAGCGACATGCGCAAGCACCCGACCATCGTCGCCACAGTATGCTTGAGACCACGACGCATGATTCCGATGAGGTCGCCCATTGTACTCCTTCCTCTGCCTCCTCAATGTCGTCATCATCATCATCGCCAGCCTCATCACCATTGCATTGGGACTTGCTCAATGCATGGAAGCACAGATTATCATTACGAAGAGCTGGCAAGCGATCCGATTCCAGTTACTCAACACCAGAAAGCTCTCGACGCTCATCCTTCACATCAAACGGTTTCGGAACCCTGTCTCTGGCATCAGCGACCTCCTCGGCCGACTCATTACCCGCGGTTTCTAGGCAGGCAACCCGAGTCTCTGACTATGATGCCATGATTCAAAAGACGGCGATTATGGAGGACAAAGAAGAGAAAGAACGACAACGCAATCTCCAACTTTACTACCAGGAAGCTGCGCAGACTGGCCTTTCCCTCCGCCGCTTCTGATATTCTTCCATCTCCTAATACCTGATACCCCGTGCTATTGCTAGTTGTACTTTTACTGTATTCTGCGCTTCACAAGCCAAGCACCTCCCTAACAGACCCTCTGTTAAATACCACCACTTGCATCTTGCGGCCGCCTTCATGGCCGATGCCCTATCTCCCAGTCTGATCACGTGCGATTCACATGCGTGTCGTAGGGGACTCTCGATGCATCATGGGTGTGAACGCCGAACAAAAGGTGCTAGCCGTTTTCCTCACTATTGCACAGAACTACACCTTTTCCCGGCCCTGTCGGAACTCCTCGCGGCCGAGCGCGGCTTGCAGGGCTTTGAATGCGACGGCGAAGTCCTTGTTCTGGTACACTTCGTTACCGCCCAGTGCCTCGTAGATGCTGGAGGTAAGTTGGCCGAGGGGCGTAGGGACACCTTCGAGCTTCGCCGTATTCATGGCCAGCTTGAGGTCCTTCGACATGAGTCTCGCTGCAAACCCGCCCTCGTAGTCGCGGTCCGCTGGAGGTGAAAATTTGGTGCCCTCTAGAGCGCCGGGACATGGATTGTTGACTTCCGAAGCCCAGCACTTGCCTGTACTGGTATTGATAATGCCGGCCAGAACTTTAGGTGGTAGACCATGTGCGGTGCCCAACAGCATAGCTTCGGTGACTCCAAGCATAGAGATTCCGAGCAAGAGATTGTTGGCGATCTTGGCGATCAACCCATTTCCGTTCTTGCCGCAATGAATTGAGCGGCTGCCCATCATCGAGAGAAGCGCCTCGGCCCGGTTAAAAGACTCAAGAGAGTCACTGCCGACCATGAAGCTCAATGTTCCCGCATTGGCCCCCACGACACCACCAGATACGGGAGCATCGACCATATCGAAGTTGTCCGGGTCGGCCTCCCTCACCGCCTTAGCTGTATCAACCGCGACCTTGGGGTCCAAGGTGGTACAGTCGATACAGAGTGTCCGTGCTTGCGGCGCGCTGCTTCCTCTGTATGACTCCAACCCCTCTAAGATGCCGTTCTCCTCGCTGTAGACAGTCTGGACCTGCGGACTGGATGGGAGCATCGTAACAATCGTTCCGCACAGCTTGGCGACACCGGCAGGGGAGGACGCCGCCAGTATATGTCGATTCGGATGGAGCGAAGTATTGGCTGTCAAAAAGCGGGTGATGGATTGTTCAAACACATCATGCACCACGAACGTGGTCGACGGGTCTTGGTGAGCGCCCATCGTCTTGGCGAGCAAGTTGTTGGCCATTTCCTTGCCCATGGCGCCAAGACCAATGAAACCAATGGCCTTTGAACGGTCATGTGCAGCCCCTGCCGCAGACGACTGCTGTACAGTCTGACGGAAGAGAAGCCTTATTGTAGGGATCATCCTTGCAAGCTGTAAAGTGACAAATGTTGGGTTCAGATACGACGACGAGAGGTTTTAGGAGAAGGATGTCCTTTGCGAGATATAACGGCACTTCTGCTTGGTACAAAGGTTCTCTACCCGGAAGAATCGCGGGGAAGCGTCTCAACACTGCGGGGTCTCAACCTTGCTCGGCCCACAAACGCGAGCCAGAAAGTGTATGTTACGTCCGCTCTTTCGGATTTGACGGTGTATTACGCAGTTCCTTGTCTGCCCTCGCGGACACGGTTACCTCGCTCGACCTTTGCTTTTCTGTCTACGATCCGCTCTATGATACATTGTATAGAAGACCGGCTCTTTTTGTGCTGATGACAGCGCCGCCCGTTCCTTGGGAGCGCCTCTACTGCGAACCGCTCCTCTTTCCCTCACCCTTCAACGAGACGCCGCTCTCGTTCCTCTCTCTGGCTCTGAGCCTTTGCTTCGCCCTTTCCGTCAGTCCTCTTTCCGCTTCGATTCGCTGTTTCAACGCGAGCTCTTCTTCTTTCGCTACATCTTGGCCGAGGAGATACTGTTTGAAACCCTTTCGCAAATTGAGGAAGCCCCTACGGAACCAGCCCATGTTCATTAGCTCCTGCTGGTCCTTCAACCGAAGTTCCTCCCGTAGCCTTTCCTCACGTTGCCGTCTCGCTCGTGCTGCTACGGTGAGAAATTCGTCGGTGATGAACGAGTCCGCAGCACTGAATGGCTGACTCGAGATGTTGGCTGTATCGGGCCGAGCAAAGTCCGGAAAGATCGAAGAAAAGAGCATTGGTGTGGAGAGAGGATCGATACTGGTAGCAGTGATACCTGATCGTAGGGCATACGATTGCCGCGGGAGAGTAGCTGACGGCGAAGCGGCCTGGGCAGCTTTCTGAGCGTGTATTCTAGTAAGTGCCTCGCTCCGTTGCACCATGAAGCGGTACGCTTGATCCTGGAAGGGTCTGAATAGTTGGCTTAGCCATTCATGGACGAGTTTGAAGTCGTTGCCACTGCTAAGAAAGACGGCTGCAGTGTAAGCTTCGAACATGTCTGCATTACGCTTGATGAGCAGTGGCGCTTGCTCGTCTTTCTCGTCATAGTTGTATTCCATTGCCTTGGCGAGAGACATCCGCTTGGGCGGAACAGTGTCAACGCCAGATTCCAAGTCGGCCCCTCGGTGGGCTTCTAGATTGGCTCGATGCAGTTCTAGACGCAGTTCCTCGCGCCGAATGGCAAGTCCAGCCTCATGGAACAAAAGGGCCAAAAAATTGTTCTGGGTAGGGTAGTTGGACAGCCTCGTTAAGGAGCCTTCGTTGACGTCCGGATAGGTTTGATACGCCAATAGCCGTGAAGACATATTGACAATCGAGTCACCAAGCTGTTCTAGACGTTCGTGGTCCTCCAGATCGAAGTCTTGTACAAGCTCGCCGAACTCGCCTGGCTCATTTCCCAGCCTGGCGTCGACATCTTCTTCGACGCTTCGACCAGCTTCTCCTTCGGCGCGCGAAATATTGCCCACGCTGATGTTTTTGGTCAGGCCCAGCGAAAGGACCTCAAGCCATCGATCTTTGACCGGGGGGAGCTCCTTACCCCACGCTTCAGGATCAGGGCCCAGGTTGAGCCAGACCAAATCTTGACCCTCAACAGTTTTTGGCGGCACACCCTCTGGATATGGGTGGAAGAAGGATTCGTCTTCATCGACGATTCCACGTTCCCGTGCATCTCTGATAGCCTTGAAGATGACCCGGGCTTGTGACTCCATGCGCTCCGCTTTTGATAGAGGTGCAAGTTGTGTGTAGCTCCCTGACGTTGTCGCAGCTACTTTCCCTGCTCTTTCGGACGGCTTGAGGGCTATCTGCTTGCCGGGCAGGTCCGTGCTGGATAGTGACCTGTCTTGCGTATCTGTATCACCGAGGGGCTTTGAAGGTGGCATTCTCAAGCCGGCAAATAAGTTAGAGATGTGGCTGCTGAACAAGGAGCTGCTCCAACCCCTCGTGAATTGGTCATCTGTTGGCACTGGCATTGCGGCTTGCTCTAATTGTTGTCCCCTATGTTGTTTATCATCCAGGTCCCTTTTTATATCCTTGACCTTTACTATTGGCAAGTCTCTTGTAGAAGTATTAGCTCCGGCTTCGCGGCCGTCGTTAAGGTTCATCGTGTTTTTGTAAACCTCTTTCCTCGATCTAGTAGCCTCTTGACGACGTTGCTGAGTCTTCAGAATCTTCCTAGCTCGTTTACCGAGCTTCACTGGCGGTGTGTCGCTACATGGCGGAGGAATGGAACCGTGCTGGTTGGGTAGGTCTTGTGCAACTTGAGCTAGTCGAGCAGAGCCGGTTTGCAGATATCTGTGAGGGCCACGATGTGCATACCGAGGACTGCTGCCCTGCAAACGAGCAGTGCGTTGCCACACGCTTTCCGAGCAGCCTACGAGAGTACGCAACATGCTACTTGATCGCGCGAGCCAAAACTTATGCTAGATCAAGGGAAGCGACATTGCCGCTTGTGGTCAGGGTGTAGCTCTGAAAGAAGACGTGCTCCGGCTTTCTCCACCGCTGTACTCACGCTTACTGTTGCTTCAGGTGCAGAAGTTAGCCCAGCGGAGGCGTTGACACGTTCGCCTCCACCTCAAATTCTATGTATGCACCGATGGTTTTGAGGCGACATGCCAACCTAACATCTCCAAACCCCAACCCACTTGTGCCTGACTTTGCGACTTCATCACCATGAAACTGTGTGGCTTGGTGGGGACATTTGCGATGATGAAGGGTAGAGGGATTATGTTTCAGGAGACACTCGACAGGGGGAGCCAAAGGCACGCAGCTCTTGATCTGCACTTCTTACCCCCTTTCGTTCAGTCCGAGTCGTTCCTCACCGAAAAGCTCTTTCCGGAATGATGCTGTTGGTCAACCTATTCGCAGTGCTAGCCATGGTCCTCCTCAGTGTCCAGGCAGCGGACTCGGCGAAGCTGGTAAGCCGGCCTCGACCGTTATCTTCATCGGTCGAAAAGAGGAATCTCGGCGGACACTTCAAGGATAAGTACCTGATGTACGCCACCAAAAACTATTTCTGCACGGACACCAAACGAGTCGTCCCTGTTGATCCAAACACTGGCCACATGCTGACCCATGGAATGCGGAAACGGGATCTGGAAGATTGGTTCGACCGTTCGCACGAGCATGAGCATGGTGACTGCATACACCGTGAGTATCACAGTTTTCTTTGACTAGCGCGGCAGAGCAATGCCGAACTGCGTGCTGACAGTCGCTCGGCTGCTTGAACTGTGTGCACCAAAGCAACGTGGATACTGCCTTGGAACTGGACGCAACCAATCCCCATCCCCCAGTTTCTAGCACAGTATCCTTGGATGGAGGTCGACGAATATGGGCAGCCGCACTTCAAACCGGACTTCTTGGACTGGATGAAACAGGAAGCCGCGCGGCGATCTGCTGCCGGTGTCGCATCGCCGGGGGTCGCATCGCCGAGGGGCGCTGGAACGATGCCTGCCAGTGCTGTGGTCGTTGGTCCCGTCACTGGCGTGGGCGTAGGCACGAATGCCGTTGGAGCTGGAGCGCAAGCCGGAAAACCTGCCCAAGCCCAGGCATGAACGTCACTCAACAAGCTCGTCGCTCTTGTTGTGGTATGAGCTGGCTCACTTTTCCGTTATGCCGCAGGCCCTTACTCGTATTCGAGAGCATGTCTGTATGTTCTTTAAGCTTAACACTTGTTCTAGTTTGCGACCGACTTTCTTGCTAAGGGATTTGCGTGGATGGTGACACCATTCATACGGATCTCTTCTGTTGGTCTGTTTTTGCTGTCGACGGGAGCTAGCTCCATCATGTCGAGTGTCCCTCCGTCCTCGGCGCCGTCGATCACCTTGCCAAGGATCGTATACTTTCCGTCGAGATGTGGTTGTTTGGCGTACGTGATGAAGAATTGAGACTTGTTCATGTCCGGTCCAGCGTTGGCGCAGGCGACGATTCCGCGGCGATCGAATTTGAGTGTCGAGCGGATTTCGTCCGGGAAGGGCTTGCCCCAGATAGACTGTCCGCCCTTGCCAGTTCCGGTGGGATCACCCGTTTGAATCATAAAGCCTCTGATGTTGCGGTGCCATTTGACAGTGTCATATGTGCCGGCTGCGCAGTGCGCGAGAAAGTTCTCTGCTGCGCGCGGAACCGCCTCGCAGAAGACTTCGATCTGGTAAGGAATAAAGCGGTGTAGAGCTTAGCGCAGTCCCTGCCGCCGCTTCCCACAAGCAATCTGAGTAAGCTTACCTTTAGATCACCAAGCGTGGTATGCAGAGTGACCGACATGCCTTCGTGTTCAACTACAGCTTTGCTTCTGATCTGAAGCCACGTCGTAGCACTTGACCGTGTCTGAAAACCAAGAGGGCAAGACTCGATGGCCGGAACAGGCCGATTTGTGTCAAAGGAACGTTGGAAGGTCTGCAAGGCATCGACTTTCAGGGTCTTGAACTTCACCTCTTTGGCCTTCGATGGCTCTTCCGACATCCGATTTGCCCTCCACGTTGGCCGAGGCCAGAGCCAAATAAGCTTTACCGAGCCGAGCACCGCTTTATGCTCCAACAGCGCGAGTTCGTTGCCCAGAGCCCTTCGGTGAATCCGACTCGCGCTTATCGATTGTAATGCTGCCTTTGGAGCTGCTCCATCGCTCTTGCCGCTCTAGCTCCCTTGTCTGCCCAGCTCTCTTGTCTGCCCAGCTCAGGGCATGTGAGCATGGTAGGCAACAGCATGGTCTCGACCAACATCACAGGGAACTCGATACAGGTCCCAGACGAGCCCCCGCCGCCCTATGATGCTCTCGAAGTCGACGTCTCCCCCTGCATCAGCATTACGCAACCAGCTGGCTCGTCTACTCCGACCATCAACAATGGAACAAGCAGAGCAGAGCGAGACAGCAACGTTGCCATAACTCCCGACGCTGTTGGTGGGCCAATCATAGCTTCTTCTGTGCAGGTGGGCTCTGCGGTGAGCCCGAGTGTGACTGGCTCGCGAAATCCTTTCCTGTCTGATGCTGAAGCGGCCTTCGATCGCCCTAGCCTAAGCAGCACAAATCCGTTCAATACGGCCGCCACTGCGTCTGAGCCAGCAGCATCAGCTGTTACTGCAGAGCGTCCCCAGCTTCCGCCTCGAAACTATGTCGGCTCCAGCTCGTCGATCTCCCCTGTCTCTCCCAGCAGCACAGACACGGCAGCTGTTTCGACAAACACAGGTGCGACGGCGGCCAGCCCGGTACCAGCTGGCCAAGCAAGGACAAGCCTCGAGAGCCATCATTCGAGGCACTCCTCTGGCACTGCCGCTCCGTTACCTGCAAGCCCACTCTCGCCTCCTGGCGGCGCCTCGGCTAGCCCATACCAGCCGCCAGCTGGTCCCCCTCCAACATCTTCGCCCACCCCTTCTTCATCGTCGACGAATCGACCGAGACCGCAAGACCACTACCGCCCTACCACCGTTGCCACTCCTGGCCAACCTCTTCTGCGCAAGGGCAAGATTTTGATCTTTCCCAGGAACTGGCAGGGATGTCCCAAATGTCATGGAACAGGTTACAAGCATGGCGACCCGTCCAACCCGCACAAGAGCTGCTGGGACCGATACGGCAAAACTTACAGTCCCGCTGTGAGCTATTCCGTCGGGCTCAACGATTCCACTCCTCACCTTCAGAAGCCATTGCCCGTCGTAGGACATTCAGCAGGCGTCGGCTCAGGGTACCGCCCTTCCCCCGTTCCGGCACCTTTGCGTCACCCTAATGGCATGAGTCACAGTCATGTGCCGGGAGGGTTTCCAGGTGTCGGTCCCCATATGGGCCCTGGTGGAGGACCGATGCACTCTCCGCCTGCCCATGGATATCCAGCGCCTCGCCCTGGGTATGCAGGTTATCTACTGCCCCCACAGGCACGGCCACCGGCTGTCCGGCCGGCGGCTGACGCGCTCGATGCCGAGACGGAAGGTGCCAGGATGTCGGACGTGCCGCCCAACTACCAGGACGCGAGCAATGTGCCGCAGGACGAACGTCTGCCGTCTCAGTATGTGCCGCCAGCCGCGCCTCCTCCTGGTGCGGGTCCGCCGGCGCATCATTACGGGCCACCGCACGCGGCGTATTCTCCGCCCGCCCCCGCCGCCTACCACCACCACGCTGGCGCTTACGTTCATCCACCGCCACATGGACCCGGCCCGTTCAGCCCCGGCGGCCCAAACCTCAACATCACCGTCTCCGGCTTCGGCAGACGCCCCCCACCCGGAGCCCTTGTCGTCATGCCCGGCGACCCCAGAATCGGCGGACGCCTCTGCTTCGAATGCGCCGGCAGAGGCATCACCGAAAGCTTCTGGTTCGGCGACGAAACCTGCCTCCGTTGCCGAGGCAGCGGCAGAATCTTCTAGGCCTGTCGAGCCACCTGTAGTCCGCCTGACCGCAGCCAGCCCGGGCGGTGGGCGTCCCAGCACATTATACCACCGCATTGTGATATACAGTCATTGTTTCGTGACATTGTTTCGTGACATTGCTGGCATGTGCAGAGGCAGACAGAGGAGAAGACAAGTGCGACAGATTCTAGCGAGGGCGAAGCGATCGATAAGCGGCGTGTGTGCGGGAACAGCCGCTGGCAATGCTAATGAGGATGCTCGTGCGGTCGAGAATGGGACAAGACTGAGAGTGTGGAGAGCGCAAGACAGGGGGGGAGACAGTTGGATACAGAAAGGGGCCAGATGCAAAGGTGCTAGGACAGAAACAGGATCTAGATCAAGGTGCGCAGTGCGCGGGCAGGCCTGCCTGCCTGACGAGCTAGGGCCGGTGGCCGTTGCTTGTCCGCATCCGACTGATCGTCAGCGAGTGAAGAGAAGGATAGGAATACATTTACATGTCTCGAGTGGGAGGGGAACTGATGGAGGTCGACAGCGCAGCGACACCGGGAAAGCCGTAACTGGTGCTCGCCGGACTATAAGCCGGAGACTCGGGCAGAGGCGGTCCGAAGCTGCCGTCGGGCGACTGGGACACTCCGAATCTGCCCAAGCTTTCAACTGAGCTGAGAAAACATAGCTGTTGCGCTGTCAGTCCTCGCTTGGGATACGAATACTGCGACTTGACCAGTGTCCAGCTGAGAGGCTCGGAAATGGAGCGGCCGCCCACAGTCGCTTCGAAGGGCCGGGGAGCACTCGAAGAGGCTCTAGCCCGTCGAAAAAATGGCGTCGGCCGAGAGTTGAGCTCCGAGTGGGGCCCAGGAGAAACTTGGGGGAAAGGAGTCGACGAGTGTCTTGTCATGGCTGTGCCGTGAGAAAAGTCTGGAGTGGAAGAACCTGAGATTTGCGCGGACGCTGATGACGGGTTCCTGCGATGGCGCAGATGTGTGAGAGTGTATGACTGTACTGTTCCGGACGAACCGGATGCACCAACAGCAGCCAACGGATCGTCCCTTTCATATCTCGGTGACGGACCGACCTCGGCGCTGAGGACAGGGAAGGGGCGGTCGCTGCTCGGTGGTGTTCGTGGCCAGAACGACAAGGAATGCTCCCCTTCCGAGTCACTCTCTGCGTCCCCATCTGAGCTGCTGTCTACCGTCTCTAAGTGATTGTGCGGTTCGTGGGCCGACTGCATGTCTCCTGCTTCCTGGGCTTCCTGTTCTAGCGTCCCGGCAGCGATGGACAATTCGTCGACGGCGGCGAGGGTTGCAGCTGCTACTTGTTGTTGGGCTTTGAAAAGGATCATTTCATCGTCGCCTACCTGATCGGTATAAGTTGGGCAGGGCCAGCATCGCAGGTTGTGAAGGCCGTCCTCTGCTGCCCAAGGATAAGCTCTTCTCGCCCTGAGCTCTGCCCTGTAGGTCTGACCTGGAGGTTGCAAGTAGTACTGCCTGATGGGCAGCGCAAAGAAGTCTATGAACGACTTCCACTTGCCTCTTCTTGGGCTTCGGCGATCAACCCGAGGGGGAGAATCTGCTTCGCTAGGCGGCGGTATGGGCTCGTGAAGCTGTGTGATCGCGGTAGGGGTGCTGACATCGGAAGAAACTCTCTGCTGAAGATGCTGGGCGGCATGGGTTGGGAAGGCGGTGACGGCCACCATCGGAGCTCGATTGGCCAGCTAGCAGGGCTGCAGTGCAATAGGACTGGGAAGGCAAAGGCAGCAGAAAGGCGGGTAGGAGAAAAGGAAACGATAGCAACAGCGGGACTATGCGGCCTCAAGCAAGGAAGTCGACGAGCACATTGGATTGAATCTGAGCAGGAAAACGGGGCTGGTAGCTGGCTGGACGTCGTATAAGAATCTAAAGGGAAGGGGTTGTTGTAGAGGAGAGGGTGGGCTGGGCTAGGAGACAAACACAGCGAAGCGGAATCCGAGGAATAGCCACAGAGGCGAGGGGCAGGAGCGGGCTGGGCAGGCCGAGTTGGAGGGCTCGCAGCGGAAGAACTGAGGCCGCAAAGAAGAGCGACCTGGCACCGGCTATCTTTGGACTTCAATCATTTCGTTCAGGCAATGGCCGGTGGGGATAAGGGTTGAGCTTAACATATGCGATGGTCGGAGCGTGAGCCGCGATGACCCTGCATAAGATTCAAAAGTTCAGAGGTTCAAAGGTTCACTAAAGGTTCAAAGGTTCAAAGGGTCTTGAGAGTATAAGGTCTCGTGGGGTTCCGAACTAACTATATGTGTATATATGCTGGTAGGCTTGCTCGGGAGCTTCCGCGGTAAGCTAGTCCTTGCGTTGCTCAGAATTACAATTCGCAACTAACTCTATACGTGGCGAGCAACAAGCTGGTGGGACTGCGGCAGCGATTAGCTTCCGTGAATCAAGACCGCTGACCAGGCTCCGGGCGCGCTTGATCGATGAACCCATCAGGCATCGACCTTCGCGTTGCGGACGGCCATCTTAATGACAGTGGAACAATTGAATAGCCCACAGACTGATTGTAGTAAAGCCTTTGTTAGATTTGGCTACGGCCCAGGCCACGTTTTGCCCTGTTGCACGCCAGTCATGTGCATGTGCATATGTCACTTTCAGCTGGGCATTGCTACTCTCATTGAGAGCAGGCCTTAGCAGCGAGGCCGATCATAAACACGAGCTTGTTTAGATGCTGGTTTAGCGCTTGTGATCAGCTAGGCACCATAGATCCTCTGCGGACAAACTAAGCGAGGCTGTGGCAGAGCGAACGTGCCTACTCTCATGCCGCTCAACACTTGCTCGAGCACTAGCCTTGCAATATCCTCCTTTTGCTCTCTCTCACGTTGCTTCACTGCACGCGGAATAGCAGTGTTTGCGCAGCGCAGACAAGTTGCTGCCTTAGTTTCATTAGCTCGCAGGCCACGGCAAGCGAACTGAGGTCTAGCGTGCTAGAGCCTGACGCAGCGAGACTGTGTTTCTGTCCGCCCATACAGACGATGGCGTATTGATAATCCTCCGGCTCAGCTTGGTTCCCAGGTCCAGCCCTCCTGTGGCGTCCATCTGGTGATTTTTGTTTGGGATCACCGTGATTGATGGCAACGCCGGCACATTGTCATGACAATACCCTTTCCGGCAGATATGACATCCATGCACGAATGTAGTCTTTGTTGGAGTAAACGGACTTTTATGGCAACTACGACAAGGGGCTCTGCCCTCATGATGGTATATATGTACGCCGTGAAAGGAATGTCGGATGTGAGCCACTGTGGGGACTGCATGCATGTCATATCGACCCTTCTCATAACAACGTGCCGGCGTTGCCGTCCGTCACGGTGGGCCACCCAACAGCCGGTATACCGCTGACCCGCTAGATCCACTGTTCCCACCATCACTTGCACAAGTACATTCCTTTCACGATGTACATATATACCGTCATGAGGGCAGAGCCCCTTGTCGTAGTTGCCATCCTATCCGCATCCAGTATGTTGAGGGTATTTACAGCAGCAGGTGTCGCGGCACTGTTCGCTGCCGTTGTCAGTGCCTACGAATATTCACCGATTCCTGCTGACAAGACAACGCCAACGCAGACTCGACTCGCCTTCCAGTCGCTCAACGCCGTCTCGGTGGCGTGGAACACATACCAAAAGATCGACAAGCCCTGTGTGGCGTATGGTCTCTCCGCCGACTCGCTCTCACGCCGCGCTTGCTCGGCCACTTCGTCGACCTACCCGACCTCCAGGACATGGTTCAACACGGTGATTCTTGGCGATCTTAAACCCGGCATCACCTACTATTACCGTATCGACTCGAGCAACAGCACCACTCACTCGTTCAAAAGCGCTCGTGAGCCAGGCGACACCACCTCTTTCAGCGTCAATGCCGTTATCGACATGGGTGTCTATGGTGCCGATGGCTACGCTACAACCATGAAGAAGCGCGACATCCCTGACATCCCGCCCAGCTTGAGCCACTCTACCATCGAGCAACTGGTCAGGTCCGAGGCAGACTATGACTTTGTGGTGCATCCAGGAGACTTTGCCTATGCCGATGACTGGTTCCTCAGGCCCCACAATCTTCTCCATGGCAAAAAGGCCTATGCGGCCATCACAGAACTGTTTTTCAACCAGCTTGCTTCTGTTTCCGCCTACAAGCCCTACATGGCCGGACCTGGCAACCACGAAGTCGCGTGTAGAGAAGTTGCCTACATTAAAGGCACTTGTCCCGAAGGCCAGTACAACTTTACCGATTTTAGGGAGAGATTCGGGCCCAACTTGCCCACCGTCTTTGCTTCCAGGAGCGCCAACAAGGCTGCCCAGGCGGATGCCACCGCAGCCGCCAAGCTGGCTCTGCCACCATTCTGGTACTCGTGGGACTACGGAATGGTCCACTTTATCTCTATCAACACCGAGACTGACTTCGCCAACGCGCCCGACACGGCCGACCTTGGGGCTGGACCGTACGGTGCGACCAACCAGCAGCTGCAATTCATCGAGGCAGACTTGAGCTCGGTCGACCGAAGCGTCACTCCCTGGGTCATCGTTATGGGCCATCGGCCCTGGTACTCCTCCGGCGGCAGCGGCCATATTTGTGCCGAGTGCCAGCTCGCGTTCGAAGACCTCCTCTATAAGTATGGTGTAGATCTGTACGTGGCGGGCCACGTGCACAACCTGCAACGCCAGCAGCCCATCTACAAGAACAAGGTAGATGCTGCCGGTCTCAACAACCCCAAGGCTACGTGGCACATTGTCGCTGGCGCTGCTGGCAACATTGAGGGCTTCAGCTCGGCAGGCGAGACGCCCAGTTACACCGCCTTTGTCGACGACAGCCACAACGGCTATGCCAGGCTGACATTCCAGGATCCAAACCACCTCAAGGTTGAGATGATCCATTCGACCGACGGGCGCGTCCTCGACTCCGCTACCCTTTACAAATCGCATGATCAGCAATTTGTCCGGCAGGCGCCAACCTCTGTGGCCAAGAGAGGCTTGTCGTCGTTTGCAAGGTTGTTACGACCTTGACGAGTAGAACCCACGGGACCGCCTGTTGCCTTGTCGCTCGTCCAGATTGCCAGCGATCCCTTACCTACAGATACAAGATTTTTCTTAATTTTGTTGAATTTGTGAGATGCTACAGATCGTCAATGATTGAGCCTCCTCTATGCAAGTTGTCCAGCTGCGTTATGGAGGACGAGGTCTGTGGCCGAGTAGTAGACGGAATAACTGGTCAGGTCTGTCGGCTATAGTCTATACACCGATGTTGTCAACCTACTAGGTGTATGTGAGCTTCGATCTGTGCAAGCTTATCCAATGCTCGGTCTCTCTTTCTTCAGGCAGTAGAAGGTACAATGGATTGTCAGCTCATATGCTCCATGGCCTTGTTCGTTCGGTATCCGGACTGTTCCTGAAAGAGGAAGACTTACTTTTCAAGGATGTCGAGTTTCTTGGTGATGAAGGCTCGTGCTTCTCTGTTGGTGAGCTGGGCGTAGAAGTTGGCAAGACCTAGCGATATGATGGGATCTTCCGTCTGGATGCTGCAGGCGAAAGCAGAAGAGAGGTGACTCAGCTTCTCGAAAGCTAGACGGGCGCCGGTTCGGATCCACTTACAGTTGCGTCTGGACAGCCAAGCCGCTGCCGATATCCGCAAGCGTATTTGGAGGTGCCGTACGCGCGGCTCTGTTGGGCGCGGTATCTGGGTCGAGGGAGCGCAAAGTATCCCTGAGTTTGCGATACTCTTCGAGCTGCGCTTGCAGGCTTTGCTCATCCGTGCTGGCCTGCTCAAGGTCCGGCAGCAGGCGCTGTGTGAGGAATTGGCGCGACCGGTCGAGCGCCGCTGCGGTTTCACTCTTGGTCGCCTCATCCAGCTGCGTCTCCTGCTGGAAGCGGTCCATACCGTCCTTGCGTGCTTGGTACACGGCAGCGTCGCACAGCTGAGCTACACGGGTTGTGCTGTTCTGCTGGGAACGTCCAAGAGCAGGACGAGTGACTTGGAAAAGCTTCAGAATTCGTCAAAGCTGAATCAGAGTCACTGTCAAAGTGGAGGCACAAAGCTGCACGGCACAGATGCGGGGTGCACTCGAGGAAGCCTGCCTCTTACGGCACTACACTTGCCTTGCCGCCACCCTCACCGCTAACGATCACCTATACGCGGCGCAAAGGGCATCCGTCTCACCATGCCCCCTCTCGGCCACCCTCTGAGATCTAGGGCGATAGGGCTTTACAAAGAGGTAGCTACCCTTGACGCGCAAGTGCCGACGCGGATCCTATGTTGCTGACAGTCGCTGAACCCGCTCTGTCTGGCTGTCTCACAGCTGCATCGCCTGGGCAGGGAGTATCCTGACCCGAACTACAACTTCCTGGGCAAGCTCAGAGGAATGTTTGCCAAAAATGCGCACTTGACCGACGAAAAGGAAATCAAGGCCAAGCTCGACCTCGGCGAGTTTGTCAAGAAGGGTGATTGTCGTCCTGGCTCTAGTGGTGCAAACGACCATGATATCCTTGCTGACCACGTAGTAGTCCCGTTACCTTATCTTGACCACAGAGACCGAAACACTGTACTCTCTCAAAAAGTACCGCACCATGAGGCGCAGATACATTGGTGACAAGTGATCATGAGCCTCGGCATCGGTCATACTAGCGCCACGTACTGTACATATTCATCATACCCGTTCCGTATCTTTATCTCTATTCGACAAGCGGCACACCTGTCACCCCGCCAGAAGTACTATCACGCAAGCTAAAGCAGATCGAATGACAGTTTCTGCGGCACTTGAGATAAGAAGGGCGTGAGGGGAAGGGGAGAGAGCATTACAGACGGGGCTGGAACTGGATGCTCTGGCCGCCATCGACTACAATGCCGGTGCCGGTGCAGTGTGCACCCGCCCTGGAGGCGAAGAACATGGCAACGCCGCCGATGTCCTCGGGGGTGCCAATGCGGCCCGTAGGTTGAACGCCTTCGAGAACGTCCCTGTTCTCTTCCAGTCCATACGCGGTCATGCGCGAGGGGAAGACGCCCGGGCAGATAGCGTTGACCATGATAAACCGCTCTGCGAGTGAGTTGGCAAGGGTCTTTGTCAGGTGCAGAGACGCCGCCTTGGACGGTTGGTCTATCATCGCGCGATAGGGAAGAAAGAGGGTCGCCGGGACATCAGTCAGATGAGAACAGGATGGGGCGGATGCGAAGCGAGTCTGAACTTACAAGAAAATGTTCCGGTGCCGGGGGCCGCCAGGCCAGTCTCAGCAAGAGGCACAATCGCTGCGGTCGAAGCGATGTTGAGGACGGCAGCATGGTTGATGTTGCTCTTATCCTTCTCAAGCAGGGGGAGGAGCGCGACGGTGAGATAAAACTGGCTCTTGACGTTGAGGTCAAACACCTTGTCCCAACCCTTCTGTTCTGGGAAGTCATCCATGGGAGCGCCCCACGTCAGGCCAGAGTTGTTGACCAGGATGTCGAGCTTGGTTTCAGCCTTCTTGATCTGGTCGGCGAGCGCATCGCAGCCGGCCTTGCTTCCGACATCCGCCTGTAGGGCCACGCAAAGGCCCTTTCCGCCTTCCGGGTCCTGAGGCGCCAGCTTGGACAGCTGCGTCGCTACTTTCTGCAGGTCAGAAAGCTTTCGGCTGGCAATGTAGACCTTGGCTCCGTTGCGGATGAACGTGGCCGCAATCATCTTGCCGATGCCGGTCCCGCCGCCGGTTACCAACGCCACCTTTCCCTCGAGAGAGAAGAGCCTCTGAGCGGAAAGCTCGGGCATCACTTCTGGCGCTGCGTCTTTCGGCATTGTCGGTGCTCTATAGTTTCTTGAGATAGTAAACGGTGACAGCGAAAAGTGGAAGAAGAAGCTCGGCAGGTAGGGATGGGGCCCACTTGCGAATCTTGTTACCGGCTTCTTGAACCGCCCCCACAGAACCGGTCCATTTGCCCCAACTTGCGCCGGCCCGAGCTTATGGAATCGGACTCGCCCTTACTCGCCCGATAAAACGAGTTCACGATCATCACCGATCCCGTGAATATAGACTCCACTCGCCCGTTGCACGGTCCAACACCTCGATTCCGCATTGACGGCCAGTGGAGAGCATCTGATGATGTGGTTGACAGCGGATGTCCTCAGCATCTTCTAGGCTTCCTGTTTTCTGTTTCGCTCATCATCTTCCCGTGTTCCCGGACAGGCACAACTCAGCAACCTCCGTCGCACTGTTTTCAGCTCAGATCAGTTCTTCCTTTCTGCTGTTGACGGACAACTCGTTGGTGCAGCCTACTTACTGATTCATATCAGGCCTCCGCAATGTCGAACATCCCCATCGCCGATGAGCTTTTGCAAGCGTTCCAAGATGCTGATGAGTCGGTCCGAGCCATTTTGGTTCAGAACGATGGCGGATTTCTAAAGCTGGTCGAGACAGCAGGCCCTTCTGCGCCTGGCGTGAGTGACAAGGAAGATTTCCTTCCGGTGCTGGCTAGACTCTTTTCCAACGACCCACAGCGGAGCGGCTATGCGCTATACAGGCTGGATAGCCAGTCTGCAGCTGGCGACTGGGAGTGGCTGTGCTGCTCATACCAGCCTGATGGTGCTAAGATCAAGGAAAAGATGCAGTATGCCATTACGCGCTCATCCCTGATGACCGGCCTGACCGAGCGCAGTTTTCTGGAGACCATCTTCGGCGCTACGCCCAAGGACTTTTACTGGCCCACTAAGCTCCGGAACAGCCGTAAGCATGACTACCAGAACCCGCAAGTCAAGACGGCAGGTGTGCCGGCGTCGGAGGCTGCTGGAGCTGGTGTCGGCGGTGCTCGTAGAAACTTTGGCAGTAACAAGGTCGGGTCAAAGAGCGGCTCACAGAGCCCAGGCTCCTCTGACCCATCGAGCAACACAGATGCTCGAACAATCCGAGAGGGACCGGCGCAACCTACGGATGATCAGCCCCCCCGACCTGAACTGATTGCGCAACCCGAGCTGCCACTTCTATCTAAACCACCGCCTCCGAAGAGGTACAATTCTCATGAAGTGACGTCAGCTTTCAAGAGCCTCAGCTCACCTAGCGCAGAACGAGATCAAGATCAACAGTTCGAAACAGAACCCGACGGTGCTTTGGCCACTAGCCAAGATGACCAGGTCACGTCTGAACACAACGAGCCGCGCAACACGGCTTCATTGGAGTCTGCTTCGTCTTTGCATGCGTCAGTATCGGATAATGAGAAGCAGCTTGTCTCGGAATCAAAAGCGCCAGAAGAGTCCGTGACGCCGGCTCTGTCGGTCGGGGACGACACTGGCCTGTCACAGTCCACCATACCATCCGAGTCGACATTGAAAGCTGCTGCCAGAGTAACTCCTAGCAGCGCCGACGAAGCTTCCGTGCCAAGCCTGGCCGAACAGGAATACGACGAAGCGAAAGCTCCCCAGAAATCTACATCGCCTCTCGCCCAGCCATCGTCTTTGTCCATGTCACAGCCCACTTTGTCCGCTTCCCCTGACGGCACGTCGCAGACAACTCCTTTGCCAGACTCCAGCAACAAGGAGGATGGCAGCGCCGGCGGTTCCAACGCCGAACTCTCTAAGACTGCTTCCACACAGAGGGAAGAAGAGTCGGCCGAGCTACAGAAGCTCCAACCGACTGAGCGAGATGCCGCAGGCACCGGACATGCTCCTACAGGCGGCCCCACTATCGGCTTTCAGTGGGGCGACGGCGTACAGGAAGCCATACAGGGGTTAGCCTCGACGGCGTCCGGCACATCGGAGTGGAATTTGGTAGTGATCTCGCTGGATCTATCCCGAGAAACAGTGGAGCTGGACTCGCCGCCGCGCTTTGTGCCGCCTGCTGACCTGAGCTCGGCGCTAAGCCAGACCGAGCCGCGCATGGCGTTCTACAGGCTGGACGGCCTCGCACAGCCCACAGCAGAAGAGAGCGTCGTAGCTATGCTCTACTGCTGTCCGGCTTCGAGCGGCGTCAAGGCTCGCATGATCTATACTTCCAACGTGCTCGTCATCAAGAACCACGTGAATTCCTTTTCCGGGATGCGCATTGTCAAAAAGGCAAGTCCGCACGCTGCATCACATGCGACTCTGTGTTTCCATTTGTCTTCTGGCTTCTTGACTGACATTCTGACCCGCCTCGTCTCTGCTGCCTACTCGCTACAGGTGGAAGCGTCGGATCCCAACGATCTGACGCACGCTCACGTTGTCTCTGAGATTGAAGAAGCGCTGATGCGGGAGAAGCACCCGCCAGCTGGAACCGAGATCAAGGCTGTCGACTCTACGACTAGGAGTCCAGAACTGATCACCAAGTTGGAACCCTCGGCCTTCTCTCGACCTCGCAAGGCGGGTACATCCAACAGCAGGCGTTAGATCCGGCATAGGCCCAGCCTTGGCCGAATGTTCTCCGCATAGTAATAGCACGACACTGAACAAGCGATGCAGCTTTCCTTCACACAAGTTCGCACTCACTCCTGTCAGCAGAGATGACTACTCTGATATCAGGCTAGTATGAAAAACGGTAGGTGTGATATTGAATGCGTCAGCAGATCGCCAGCCGGCGCGTGCCATTGAGTTAATTGTTTTGAGTGCAGGGGATATGGCTTGCGAGTTCGGAAATAGAAACAACAACGATCCATCTGGGGTTGATGGCTTCACCGTCTAGACAACTTCGACACGACCAATTTGCTCCTTACTGACCCATCACCACTAAAGAGGCCTGGATGCAAGAGGCCAGCAGGATGTTCTGCTGAAACAAAGGTTCCGGGCAAGGGTCTCTTTTGCAATACATATACACGTTACGCGAACCGGCTTCTGCTCCGTTGGCGCTACTTTGCGCAGGTAGAAGATGGTTCATCACCGCCATCGATCCATGAGGCTGAGGAAGCCCAAGCTTCCGCAGTCCTTTAGCAGACATCCTCCAGGACGTCCTCGCCCGCTGCCCTCGGTGGAGCCAGTCACCAGCTCCGATTCTGACTCTTCCGCCGATCAGCTCGATCCTTCCCATGCATCCGCCTTGTACCAACCGACAGAAACGCTAGAGGCACGACGACTGGCGGCCGAAGAGGCGAAGAAGCGGGAGAAGGCTGATCGGTTCCTCAACTCCGAGGTCAAGCGAGCCGGCGCCTCCAGCAGTGGTCTAGCAGGCGCCTCCAGCAGTGGTCCTTTGCTCAGCCCGTCCATCTCTGCCGGACTGACGACCGCCACAGAGCATCCGGGCAGTGTGGCCTCTGAGACTCCATCCTATCTGGCCCGACTTGCTCTACAAGCAGCGAACGAGCCGGATGAACCCGATTCTATTGACGGAGATCGTTGGCGGCAGGGACCTCCGCCAAGGGGACCGACGACAGAAAGTTTGTATCAAGTTGGCGGGCGGGGCATCGGCCGAAGGCGCCCGCCCGGAGTGGTGCAACGCATGGCGGAAAAACATCGCAAAAAGACTCTGAAGCGGGAAAAGAGGCGAAGATTGGAGCGACTGAGGCGCATTGCCGCTCTCGACCCACTGGAGGAAAGCAAGAGGCAGCAGGGGCAGGCGAAGGAAACCAAATTTATGGCACTCATCCGCAAATACGGGGGCATGGCTCAAGAGGAAGCGCGCAGAGCCAAGGCCTCGGAGCCTTCCAGGATCCAGGACCCGGACCTTCGTGCTGATCTGCTAGCCATCGCGGAGCCCAACCCTGCTGCCATGACGGGAAACACAACTCCGAGCTCCGAATCATCGTCGATGGATGAGCACAGCGCCTATCTCATTGATACGCTGGATATCGTCGATCCCGGTGTAAGCGCCGCCGGCCACTTGTCCAATATCGGAAACTCGTTGATGTTCCCCAACATCCCGGCGTTGTACGATCGACGGCCTATGATAGATCTACCGGCTCAAGAAGTGGACGTTTCGGCTGCGCAGGAGGAGGCGCAATGGCAGCTGGAGGAAGGTCGATTCCCGTCCGCTGCCGGCGACACAAAGGGTCGCACGGCCGTCGGCGATGATGACCTGCACCTGGACGCCTACGTTCATGAGCTGCTCACGAAAAGGCAGAAATTCAAGAGAGCGATGCAGGGGGTCTGGGCGTTCCTCAAGACGCCGGTAGGCGTGATTGCCGGGATCTACGGATTCCT
This sequence comes from Tranzscheliella williamsii, assembly GCA_023212725.1. Lineage (NCBI taxonomy): Eukaryota > Fungi > Basidiomycota > Ustilaginomycetes > Ustilaginales > Ustilaginaceae > Tranzscheliella > Tranzscheliella williamsii. Next base: position 198,731 of record JALBYF010000002.1, read on the forward strand.
GGTGGTGTTTGGCGGTGCTGCGCTCGTCCTGTTTCTGGTCGGCGCGATCGACAAGGGCCACAACAAAGACTACTGGATCGAGCTCTTCTCACAATTCGAGAACGCGCTTTTCACCATCCCCGGCGTCGGGCTAATACCCTGGAGAGTCAGAGACACCTACCGCATGGCGATGATTGCGTACTATCAGCATCTGACCTGGCGTCTGCGCAAGAAGCAAGGGCTTCCGGCATTGCCTGACAAGAACGACATTCCCGCCGTTCCTCTTCCCGAGCAAAAGGAGGCTCATGACAAAGCCAAGAATAACAGAAAGGCAGAAGCTTCCGATATCGAAATGCAAGAAGGCAATGGCACGCTAGCCGCCACAACCTTGCAGGAAGGGACGATTCAGACGGGCAGTCACGAAGACGAGCAGTCTATCATCTCGTCGACATGGGGCGAGCGAGACAAAGAAGAAGAAGCGCTTCCGGTACCTCTTTCTGACCAGGTGTTGACGCCGAGACAAGCGGCGAGGTTGCACCACCTGCAGACGTTGTTTGCGGAATCGCAATCGTGGTACCGGCCTCACGAGACGTTTACGCATCATGCGTTTTCGATCTCGTACGCGCTCTGGATCACGGTGATGAACGACCTGAATTCGCTCTTCCAATGTCTGCTGTGCGGCGTGATGTGGGGCTATGCTAGCCACTACCACGACCGACCAGCGTGGACGACGGGGACATTTATGCCGATTTCGTTCTTGGCCGGCATCGGGGCTGCCATCCTGATCTGGCAAGGAGGCGAAAAGTCGAAAAAGAAGCACGAGGTAGAAGAGAAGCTGCTCGAGGCATTTGCTAAGCAAGTCGACGAACAAGTCGAGCGCACCCGGCGCGCGGCTGTGCAGACAAGCAGTCGGGCAGAGCCGCCTAACGCGACCCTCGCGACCAACGACAGCCCCGCGCTGGCCCCGCTACACGAGCAGCCAGACCTCGACCATCTGGCGCAGGATGTGACCGACGATGCGGAGAAGCGAGAGCGTGCTGCGCTGTCGTAAGAAGCAGCAACTCACACATCATACCCATGGCAAGGCTGACAAAGCGTCGAACAACAGAGACTGAGAGAGATTTGTGCCGCCAATCTGTACCGCAGAAGTGTTAAGGGGATACAAGGAGTAGGTGACCGCCGTAGCTATCAGAATGTGGTATCGTGGCGCCCACCGTGCACAATGCGGAAAGTTTCGCTGTGTGGGGCGGGTCGAATCGAGATGTTGGGTCGATGCGCTATGCACCACATCGCATTTGTCCAGGCTGTAGTGGCGATCTCTGCATTTGTATCGGCACCCGACGGCGTATCGCGAGGTGAGCGCGATTCTCTCCTAAACTCGGACAAGGGGTCGACCTGCACGCGTGCATCAGGACGTTAATGAAACACGTAGAAGTCAAATGACGACCGTTTCCGAAATTGTACTTATCAAAATCAGCCGATTCTGCACACAACGACGGCCCACGCCAACGCTGCTGAAGGCCCGCCTGCACCTGCCTTTTCTACTCTGCCTCGGCATATCGCTGCCGCCCTTTCCCTTCGACACCTTTCACTAGACCCTCGCCATCGTTTCTTCTCTCTCTTCTCTCCGAGCTATACCCCCTGTGCGTGTGGCTACCCGATACCTGGCCGTTTGATACCCACCGCTTCACGACGAAACGACACTGCCAACGACACCGACAACGAAATTATAACGACACCGCCACCCTCACCGCGCATGTGTACCTACAGCACAGCCGCCACACAAACACGAAAGTACAACGCAAATCCAGTAACAATGATCCTCACCCCCGCCTAAGCACCACGTCCTGCCACTCATCAGCGCCAATACACACGCAACATCGAGCGCAGCACCGCACCTCGCACAAAGCCACCAGGATGGGCATTGTCTTCTCGCGCTCTTTTTTCGACCTGGTCGAAGATACTGTTCTGAAGTTCGCCCATCTGATCGACACCATCTCACGCAGCATCAATCGCAGTCTCTCGACCGTCGGCTCCTTTTGCTTTTCCCGCCTGTTTGGCTACGGGGTCGTCTTTGGCGATGATACCGCCCGAGCCGAGCCACTGTATTGTGGGCCGGGCAATGTCTGTATCGTACCTGCCTCCAAGATGCAACAGCGTCAGCTGGATAAGAAACGCCGCTCCGAACGCAGGAAGCGTGCCGAAGCAGCGGCTATGGGTAAACACATGCTCCAGAAACACCGCGAACAGGAGCAGCTACAGCGGATCAACAGTCATGCCCAGAACATGGTTGAGCTCCATGGCCGCAACCCCAGTGAAGCTTCGGGTGGCATCGCGCTCAAGATCAAAACCAAAGCCATGCAAGGGTATGCCAGGGTAGCCGACTCGGCTTCTGCCCCTGGCTCGCCCCTGGATGAGAAAGCGATGGTGATGCAAAGTCTTGGGCCCGTCGCCCAGGCCCCCCCGCCGAGACCCGAGTATGAGCGCGAAACAGCAGCCGAAAAGGCCAAAGGCAAGCTCTGGATTATGGGCAACGTGAAGCCCGCTAAACATTCCCCGGAGCGGGTCGAAATTCGACAGCCTCAAGGCCCTCTGTACTCACAGTCAGATTATGACAGTGCGGCTGCAGCCACAGCTCCTGGGCGGCCGTCCGCCGACGTGCTTATCGATGAAAAGGTAGCACAGAGGATGCGCGAGCAGAGGCAGACCGCCAATACTGTGGTGATCAGAAAGGCGATTCAGCCTAGGAAGTCGTCGCAAACACCGCACTTTGCCGTCAGCAACGCCTCTGCGCTGGTGAAAGGGAGCGAGACACATGCCGATGCCCAGTTCGAAGCCAGGCACTTGACGCTCCGCAAAGAAGAAACGCCCAAACAGCCGCAACGGCGTTTGTACCAGCCTGTACCGAGGCGAATGCCGGCTGGCGCGCTTGCGCTTGTGCCGCCTCCTCTAGAGGCCCCCTTTGGAAATTCCATGGCCGGCTCGATGCCAGGCGCTGATGCGATGCAGCCGCACGCGGCGGCGATGACGAGCAAGGCACGGCAGGAGCTGCGCAGATACCATCAGCCCAAGGCGTCGCTGGGGGCGCCGATGGAGGAGTTTCCGCTCCTGTCTGCTGCGCCGGCGGCGTTCTTTGGTGCGCCTATCGCCGACGGGCTGCCTGGCGCGGGGGACGGGCTGGGGCCGCTCTCGATTTCGCGGCCGCCATCGGGAGCGGAGAGCCGCGCCAAGACGCCGTTGGGGCGGCGGTCGATGGACGCTGGATCGGTGCGGTCGGTGCGGTCCGACTCGGAGACACGCATCGACGTCAAGCTGCTGGCCACCAAGGCGTGCCGGCAGGGCCGCGAAAGCAAAGGCTGGAAGGACGAGGTCAACAAGGCGGCCCTCCAACGCTGCCTCCAGCAGGCCGCCGACCCCCGCCGCCTCTCCACCGCCACCCTCGGCCCCCACTCCGCCCCCGCCCTCGACAAGACCCTCCACCGCATCCGCACACACGACACCCCCCAGCGCACCCCCTCCCCCCGCACCGTCTCTGGCCGCTCGTCCCCCCTCCTCCGCACCGCATCGCCCCTGGATTCCGCCCGCCCTTAGCCCTTCTCACCCTGCTACGCTGTACATCTTTTTCGTCTTCTTACATCCTCCTACTTGTATGTCTAGACATCCTCCTACTTGCTCCTCAGATCAACACATTTTTGGTGTGGATCAGATTTTCGTGGCAACTATTCGTCATGAAATAAAGGGCCGTTAAATCATGAGAGATGTGGTGGTTAGCTGTAACGTACCGACTCGGCAAGCAGTATTGATGGTTCTTGACACTTTCATTGCCATGCGTGTCCAAGTCGAGTGCGGTTGTCTAAGGTGCAGGCGTTGCGAAGGGGAAGTCGTGGGTGGGGGGCTATAGAGCGAAGAGGAGGGCGAGAGCGGTGGTGGCGAGAGCAAGGGGGAGGGAGGCAGGGGAGCGGGGGAGGGTGGGAGTGGTGGAGCTGGCGGCGTTGACGGTGCGTGCGGTGGTGCCGGTGTTGAGGCCGTCGGCGAGGCTGGCAAAGCCGACGCGCGCGGAGGGGGTGGTGGTGAAGACGGTGTAGACGTTCTTGAGGAACGCGTCGCCGACGATCCACTGCAGGCTGGGGGAGGACGAGGAGCCGAGGCTGAAGAAGGCGCCGAGGCAGCGGCCCGAGCTGCCGAGGCGGCCGGCGGCGAAGTCGATGTCGGGGATCGAGTACTGTGTGGTGCCGAAGGTCATGGTGGCGTTGATGGTGGCGCTGCACGGGTACGAGTAGTAACCGCTCCCCTCGGTGCCTTCGGTGCGCGAGCCGGGGATGTTCGCATACAGCGCCGCAATCACCTCGTCCGGCCCGGCAATCAGCGTGGTGCCCGTGTCGATGGCGGCACGGTCTAACCCGCCCAGGTCCAGCGCATTCCCCTGGGCGCTCACCCCCCCGAGCGCCAGCAACCAGTACAACTGCTCCAGCACCCGGTTGTACGAGATCTCGCCCTGGTACAGGCTCGTGTTGGTGCCCCCGAGCGTGAAGACCCCGCCCTCCTGCAGCGCGCTGTTCGACTGCAGCGACGCACGCTCCAGGTAGAACGAAAACGTGTCCTGCGCCGCCGCCACCCAGAACGGCGGCTCGCCAGACGCGGCGAGCCGCGGAAAGCCCAAGCCCATGATCCCCTCCATATTGGCGTTGGTCAGGCCCGCAGCCACCTGGTCCGCCACGGCAAAACCGAGGTGCGGCACCGTCGAGCCGGCCAGCGTGAACTGGTCCGTGGCCGTGAAGCCCGAGACATTGCCAGAGCCGTACTGGATGTTGAAGCCGGGAGGGCCCCTGCGGAACGTGCTGGACTCTGGCGTGTGGAAGTACTCGTTCGAGAGCCAGAAGTCGGACGAGCCCGTGTCGAGGACGACGCGGTAGTCCTTGGACGGCGTGCCGCCGCTGACGCTAGCCACCCAGGAGCTGTCGTACTGGAGGTTGGTGAGCGCCGCCGCCCCGGCACGCCTCCGCTTCGACGACATCGCCGAGCCCGACGCACCGAGGTGGTATTTGTTCTGGAGGTGCGCCTTTTGCTGTTGTGCCCACTCCAGCAGCTCGTCCGCCGAGCGCGCCTGCATCCGCCGCTTCTGGATCGGGATCTGGACAGCGCTCTCCCGCTTGCCGCTGGCTGCAACACCCCCAGACGCCGGATAGCCAAACGCAGTCCAAGCGGACACCACCAGGACGCTCGACGCCCACAAGCTCACGTTTGCCACCTTCATCGCGGCTGCCCTAAGACCGAACTGGACCGAACTTTTCGGTGCGTCGATGTCGGTGTCGGGAGGAGGTAGCTGGAAAGAGCGATACCAGGATCGGAGGGCAAGGTGGCAAATCACACCAGACGCTCAAGCAATGCTTCTTATGGGAACAGACGAATGCGGTGCTATGGGTAACGCCGGAGATTCAGCAGCGGAGTCAGCCAAGCAGGCAGGGTCCCCGCCACTGGAGGACGGTGCAGACGGATGCGACAAGCCAAAACCAGCCGACCAACTTGTCTTGGCGGCGGAGTTGGTTGGCTCCTTGGAGCCGGCTGAGCTGCTGCCGCTCTTCGAAACGCGCCCGTTTCATGCATCTATGCACCGATGGCACTGCGCCTGCTGCCGAACTTCCGTACATACGCACCGCAGGCGCAGATCCGTATCCGCCGCTTCTGCTATGCTAGCCCTTTGGGGCTGCGCAGGCGTCACTGTGATGGAGCAGGCTAAAGCGGATGCCTTTTCTTTCGGTCCACGGCGTAACGCAAGTGGCAGGGCCGCCAGACGACGGGCCGGCCTGTCCCCACGCCCATGTTCCTCGAGATTCGCCCCGAATGACGCCATCTCGCAGCACAGCCATTGTCCGGCTGAGCGGCGATGGAGGGCCAGTCATGACGAAAATTCACTCAGCCACCACAGCAGCGACACTTGTTCAAGTTGCCTCGCCAGAAGACACTTGGATCGTACCCAGACCTGCCACAGCCCGCCAGGAACGTCGCAGCAGATCAAAGCAGTGTGAGTATGGCTGCTAGAACATCTAGTTTAGCGTGAGTGTGACTGATCTGATTTGCTGATCTGAAGCCGAGCTGGTCACACTTTCACAAGTTGAGCAGCCAGCACCCGATCCGGGATGTCAACGGTCCGGAGAAAGGTGGGTGGCAATGGCGTCTCATGTGGCTACCTTGCGCAGCAGAAAGACGTAGACATGGTATCCGATCTCGATTTTGCGCATCTTGTTGTTGCGCTGCGCTTCGAGCAAGCCCTGCTTTCGCACTTTGTCGTCCTCGACCTGTTCCAGAGCCGACAGGCTATGCTGTGTGGCGCTGGCGTGTGCGTCGATCTCGGTGGCGGCGTCGTTGGAAAGCATCCTGACGCGCTCCATGCTGAGTACCGCGCCGAACCTGTTTCGCCTGCATGTGGTTGCGAAGTTCGAGAGCGCGCACGAGAGCGTCTTGTGCTCGGCGGTGACGGCGACAATGTAGCCTCCGGTGCGCAGGACCGAGAACCAGCTGGCGAGGAAAGCGGTGTACAGCTTGGACAGCGACTGCGATGCCTTCTCGCGCTTGCCCCAGGGCAGGTCGGTGATGATGGCGTCGATGCTGCGCGGTCCGCCGACAAAGTTCTCCAGCGCCTCTGGCTGGGTTGCGTCGACGGCGGCCAGGTGTAGCTGCACCGTACCGGCGTGTGGGAAGCCGGCGAGGGCGGCGATCTTCTGCGCACGTTCGATTGTCTCCTCGTCGATGTCGCAGCCGAAGACGTGGCACGGGAGGCCCTTGGCTTCCATCATCGCGGCCGTCTCGAGGGCGAGCGAGCCGTGGCCGCAGCACGGCTCCAGCACGCGCAAGGGCTCTATCTCGGCGTGATGCTGGCTGCCGTCCGGGCTGGTGCGCTCGAGCGGCAGCGGCAGCGCCAGCGCCAGCGACGCCGCGCGGTACTCGGCCATCGCCGTGCCGCCCACCAGCAAAGCGTTCCTGCCCGCGGGCCGGCGCGCCGCCCGCCGCGTCGGCACCGGCAGCTTGAGCAGGAAGACAATCTGGCCCTCGGACTGCAGCCCCACATCGTCGTCCGGACCCAATGCCTTCTCCACCTCGTCGCCAATGCCGAAGCCGGGCAGGAGCTTGAGCGTCACATCCAGCAACGGCTCCTCCAGGTCGACGCGCCACTTGGCCGGCCGCGACGGATCCTGGTTGTCGTTGGTAGCCCCGTTGAGCCACGTCCACGCCAGCTCGCCCACGTAACGCTCCATTGTCTGCGACGTCAGGCTCGGCATATTGTACGTCGCCCGGTCCACGGATGCGCGGTAGTTGAGCTGGTCAGCCGTCGGCCTCTGCCCTGTCACCGACTCCACGGTCTCCATCCATTGCGCCAATGCCTTGTCCAGCTGAGCGGCCGAGGAGTCCCAGATCTGGCGCAGCAGCTCCAATAACTTGACCTCGGAAGGGAAGGCGGAGGCACTGTCGCCGGCGACATCCGGGGTTGCAGTACCGGGCGTGCTACCTTCGGCTGCGCTGTCCTCCGCGGCGACAGGGCCGGTGGAAGGTAGCGGGGCCGCTGCGTCATGCGGCGCTTCTTGCGCTGCGGGCGAATCCGCCGGTGGGTCACGGAGGACGGCGGGCATCTCGACCATGCCGGGCGTGGGCTTTTGCGTTGGCTGCCGGCGCTTGCCTTTGGTGAGGGCCTTGTTTAGCTCTCTCGCCCGCCACTTGGCGCGCTTGCTCGCGCCGCCAATGTGCTTTTCGTGCTTGAGCTGCTGGGCCAAGTCTCGCGGGAAGTCGTGCTTCGCGGTGAGCAGGTACGCTGCCTTGGCGATGCCCAGCTGTGCGTCGAAGTACGCCGCCAGCGCTGCCGCCGCCAGCGTGGGGTCCTCGATCCGGACGTGGCCGGAATGGATGCTGGACGCTAGTGGCGCGTGGGCGCGGGCGGTGGGCAGGTCAGCTCGCAGCGCGATCTGTTGTGCCAGTTCGCGCTGAGCAAAGTCTTCGAATCCGCCAAACACCTGGAACACCACAGGTGCTTGCAGGCGCCCAGCTCCGTAGATGGCCGCAGGGGTCTGCTGCCCGCTGGACTGCACAGGGTAGGCAAAGTCGGAGAGCTGGCGGACGCGGGTGATCTCGACGCCGCGGTCCGGTTGCGTGTATTTCTGGGGCTCTGCTAGGCGCGAAGCCTTCTCCTGGATCTCGCTCGTGATCACCGTGGAGAAAGCGTTGCTGGACAGCTCTGCCTCTGTTTTGTGCGCGACGTCGAGGTCGCGGGGCAGCGTGGCTTCCGCCGCGGCCGCAGTGCTGGTGCTGGTTGGCGAGACCGACATCCAGTCCTCCCGCGCCCACCACGGCAGGGCGTCCTCGAAGGACCACTCGTCGGTCCAGTACTTGATGGCGTGGAGGTAGATGTACAGCTCCTCCGGCGTGGGGTCCGGCAGGAGCGGGATCCTGCACTCCGGGCAGAACTCGGACGACTGCTCGCGCACGCGCTTCTGCCACGCCGTCTCGACGTCCTGCGGCCGGTTGAACCCCTTGGACGGCACCTCGCCGTTCTCCATCTCGAGCTTCTGCAGTGCGCGTTGCAGGAGCTCGTCAGACGGCCGGCTCGACCGGCCGTTGGGACCGGGCACAGAGACATTTTCGAGTCCTTCCTGCTGGATGATCTGCTTGAAGAGGACTTCGTCCTTCCACCTCGCCCAGTCCTCCTGGCCGTCCTGGTCTCCCTTGATGGCGTCGACGATCTGCTCGACCTCCTTCTGACCGATCTCGCCGCCGACCTTCTTCCACTCGCCGGGGACGACCTGGGCGAAGGCGGCGGGGTCGACCTTGGCCCATACGTCGTGGCCGTAGATGGGGTCGTTGCAGATGGGGTGGCCGAGGTGTTGGACGTGGACGCGGATCTGGTGGGTGCGGCCGGTGATGGGACGGCAAAAGACGACGCTGCTGTCGGTGGCGGCGTCGTACGAGAGGCGCACGAAGATGGTCTCGCACGGCTTGCCCTTGGGATGGACAATGTTGACGCCGCTCTGGCGGTCGATGGTGAGGATGGGTTGCTTGCACGCGACTTCGCCCGCGGGGAACTGGCCACGGACGCGGCAGACGTAGGCCTTGCTGACCTGTCCGGCGGCAAACTGCGCGCCGAGGCGCGACGCCATCTGCTTCTTGGTCGAGCAGACCATGACGCCGCTCGTGAGGCGGTCGAGGCGGTTGGTGGTGTAGACCATCTCGATGCCGTGCTCGGACTGCAGCAGGCCGGTGAGCGTGTGGCGCAGGTACCGCCCCGCCGCATGCACGGGGATACTGCCCGGCTTGACAATCACCAGCACACCCTGCTCGTCGTCGCGGTGCAGGATCTTGACCGCCTCGTCCGTCACCGGCGGCTCGTGCCGGTGGACACTGTTGCCGATCTTGTCGCCGTCGCGGATCACCTGGTGCAGCCCCGCCTTCTCGCCATTGACGCGGCAGATCCCCTTGTGGATCGCCCACACATAGTACTCCTTGGTCCGGTCGCGGAACTCGGTCGTCATAATCTCGATCAGCTCCCGCCCAAACCACCGCTGCTTGGCATACGTCTGAAACTCGTACCAGTACGGCGCCGTCTTCCGCAGCCCACCCTGCGCGCGCACGCCGCCGCTGCGGCTCGTCCCTGCTTCTCTCTCGGCACCCTCCATTCTTACTGGCCTTAGTATTGGCCCCGATAGATCAGGCAGTCGGTCGGATAGGTCTAGGCTACAGATGAACCTACACTCCCCATCATTTTCTCACCACCCAAATCACAGAATCGGACTTTCTTCGTGTGCCACAAAAATAAAGAATTTCTAGGCTTGAGAAGGCCGATTTCCGTCAGGAAGAATCACAAACAGCGCCTCTGCAAGCGCACAAAAGCCAAGCCCTCCCAAGCCCTCCCGGGAGTAGTGGAAAGTCTTATCGAGCAGGTTCTGTCACGATATGCCGGTCTAGAAATACAGTACAATGATGCGTTGCAGATGGGAACACTGGAAAGGGAGAGCGGAGAAGGATCGCTGGACCGTGGGAACAGAGCGGAGCGGGGGTATCATTTATTTGTCTTTTTTCACCGACATGCCAGCTTCAGCAGCGGCTTCTTCAGCCAAGGCGCGCTCATGAGGCGGTGTGCCTAGCGCCTTTTCTGAATACGCTTCTTGGGTGGCCTGCATGAGCTCGTGGATCTGGTAGATCTGTTCGTCCGACATCTTCTCCAACAGCTGCGGGTCGAGCCGCTGGCCGCGGAAGCCGCCGGGCTTGCCTTGCTGCACCTCGAGCTGGTCGAGATACATCTTCCACGAGCTAAGGAAGCCAATGATCTGGAGGGGGTTGTCGATCGACCGATGCCGGCGGAACTCGTCCTTGATGTAGTTGTCACCGACCGCTCGCATGTCGGCGTCCAGCTGACGATGCGCTCGGAGCAGACGGCGATAGAGCTGAACGGGGGGCAGGATGGTGGCAGTGGCCCGCTGCACCGCTGACCCTCCTGAGCCGGGAGGAATGGGTTGTTGCGAAGCGGCCGCCCGCCAAGGTGATGAGGAGCGGACCCACAGTGCAGAAGTAGCTCGCATCATTTTGTGGCTACAGGGCGGACCGGGCATTCATCCGAGGCAAGAGTTGAATCTATGGTCAGCTGAGATTCCCGGTGCACAAAAGCTTTGCTGTGATTGCATGGACGGCTCAGAATGAAGAGTTGCGGCATCGACCAAGGCGAGCGCCGATCTGCCGTAAAGCAGACCGACGACTGCGACCAAGGGCTCGGCGAAGAGGTGCCAGATAATTGGGCGCATTTAAAACCTTGCGCGATCGCTCATTGCCGGTCATAGCTACCACAGCGGACGAGGAGTCGAAAACTTACCTTCACTGACGAAGCAGTTACATGACGGTTTGGAAAGAAGAAACGGCGAGTGTTGCGCAGATTTTATTCCTTTCCTTTCTCGTGACGCAGAAAATGGCATCGCAGCAGGTGCGTACTCACAATTAGGCGAGCAAAATCGAAAGCGGATCCAGCGTCTGTTAGATTCCTTAGAATGAAGCGGTGAGCTCAAATCACAATTGGATCGTCTCGCACTTGCTCCAAAGGATCGCAGACCGGCGGACAAGCAAGGTACGGTACAAAGAAGCTGTAGTTGATCTAGGGGATAGAGTAAGGGCAGACCATGTCATAGCAAAGGGAGTATTAGCGGAGCGAAAACTACTTGGCGTAGCACTTGTTCCACTCAGCAGCCTTGTCCACCCAGGAAAGCTGCGTTAGGAAGGCGGGAAGCGGACAGAGGAAGGGATGTTCCAACTTCGAGCCTGCCGATGCGGGACACCAGGTTCCTTCGGAAAGCTCTGCAGGAGCATCGTTAACCAGGACACGGACCAGCTCGTCCGAATGGCCGCAGTTTACCTTTTCGATGGTCAGTTTGCCAGAGAAGGGGGTCGTCTCTGAGGCTTTCCAGTCATGCTGCCTGTGCCACAGGTTCAAAGAGGCAATGATGGGCGCTAGTTGGTTGTCGTGAGTAAAGTCGATGAAAGCGTGGGGACCGTCATGGGAGGGCAGTGGGAACGTCATGGAGCTCTTGTCTAGGGTTGTATTTATGGACGTAGGTGGAGAAAGAACGGGCTTTCGGCCCTCCAGCCGGGCTCGCAGTTCGCGGAGCCACGGCGTCGCAAGCGCTTGGTGGAAGTTCTGATGTGCTGCAAAGCCATAGTCCTTTTCAAGATCTTGTGCGATCTCGTAGATCTCGCCAAATTCGCTGGGTTGGAACAGGCTACAGAAGGGGCTGACGACATCGGCGTTCCGCTCGGCATCACCCAGCAAGACACCGTATGGGTCGAGTCGGGAGACTGTGTCGAAGGCGCAGAGGCTAAACAGTTGAAGGATCTGCTGGGCGTTGAGGTGAAGCCTCTCACCTCTGCGGCCCTTACTTCCTCCTCGTCGAGCACCGAGCTGCTTGGCCAATCGTTTCTGGATGGGCTCGGTGGCTTTATGGGCAAAAGACAGGACTTTACGGGATGCTTCGCTCTGCGCATTATCTCGCTGCGTTTTCTCAAAGGCTGGACAGGTATATACGTCCAGGGTGTTGTTACTCGCGCCTTGTCCGAGTTTGTCCGCCTTGCGAGCTTCAGAGATGATTACATCGGGTTGCGGAAGGCCCCGGATCGGCCGGTGTGGTTTGCGTCCCTTTTTCGCGTCGATGATCGATGGCCGACCTTTCTGCGGCCAAGGCGCTGACTCCGGCGCTGTATGCTGGAATTGCTTCCGTGGCTTGGAAAAGCCCTGCAGCCAGAACCTAGAGGAGGTAATCACTCTGTCCGCGCCCGAAGCTCTTACAAAGGGGCGGTCGGACCAGGGGTGGGTACTGTCTCGAAGCTCGCCGGATTTGGGCCAGAACAGTCGGCAGATTTGCGAGCGCATCCTTGCAAGCACTCTCTGTGGCAATGAACTGGACGGGAGGACTTCGGGTTGTGCTTGGCATACAAAGGACATCTTATACTTTGGGATGTGTGGAACGTCGTAATCGTCGTTAATGTCGATGTTCCCAGCCGAGAACAGGTGGGCATACTTGTCGGAGAAGCGCCTGCCGGAAGAGAAGGCTTCATACTGACCGTACGGAGTGAGCTCAGAGTTGCCGAGTCTGTTGCGCAATCCTCCGTCCTCATTCTTCTCTGTTGCGACCCATTTGCGAAGCCAGTCGAGCGAAGGGTCGAGACCATCATGGGCCTTTGCTTGGTCTCCGACTTCAGGTACATGCTCCAAGTGCTTCGCAATTTGTCGCAACGTCTTGTGGAGCTCTCTGTACGCACCAGCGGTAGGATAGCGCGAGCCATGACGTTCTAGCTGGCTGACAAAGGTGACAGTACAATGCTTTGGCAGCTGATCCTCTGCCGAGGTGACATTGGCAGGGAACCAAGGGGAGTACTGCCCAAGATTGTGGAAGAGCGAGGCTGGCAGAACATCGGGTCCAGCCACCGGAGTGCCAATAGAGGCCGTGGAGAGCCCAAGCGGTGTGTCCGGGAGCATAGGCATATTCGCAAAGTCAACACTTTACGCGGAGTCGTTGTCGAGGAGAGGATGACGGTGTCGAATCGGTCTGGACGGAGAGCAAGCGGCGATCCTCTCTTCGCAGCAGCAAGGCTATTTTCTAGCCAGCCGACACCCGTGCAGGCGGGTCGATGAGCTTCCATCGCATGCTGTTCTCCATCTGAGGAACGTGATGATACACGAGAACGTGACGGTCAACCTGCATGAAGATGGATGATTCAGCCTTCTATTGTACCCTTCCGGTTGTCTGCAGCGATTGATAGGAAGATGGGATCGGGAGAATCGGCACCCGATGAAAAGCCAGATTTGAGGACCGAAGGATGCCTTAAGACGAGCGAGAAGAGTAATGGACAATAATAGGTTCTTGGCAACGCCGGAACAGATGACCGTCATAACGGAATACAAAATGTCGCTTGACTGCATGTAAGCGGCTACTGCGTTCTGATGTCTACCTACATCGGACGTTCGCCACCATTTGAACACATTAAATTGCATGGCCCTTTCAGCATTTGGTCGGTTTGTATTCGCAAGAGTGGGCGGTAGGCTGGGATGATTACAGCGGAGTTCAATCCCGTCTATTGGCCGAGCAGAAGATGGTTCAAGGCCGTGCGAGGCAGGTGTTCTCCTCGTCGTCCTTCTCTGCTCCTTCTAGACACCAGGCATTCGTTATTATTCTACCAGCCGCTCTTCACCTCCGTCCTCATATGGCGCCTGCCCTTCCCCTCCCTACTCCCGCCAGCCTCGCGTAGCCAGCAGATCATCAGCCTGATCGACACAGTCCTTCTCGAACGAGACACGAGCCTCTTCTTGTGTAGCATTCTCACAAGCAAGCGGCTAGACACATAGCAGCAGAATGCCTGCCGTTCCAGCAGTCACGCGACAGGAGGCTGTCAAGGCTGTCTTAGACCAGTTTCACCTCGACAAGCCGTTGCTCGACAGTCTCATCAACCGATTTCACGAGCTCTACAGTTACGGCCTTTCGAATCATGGGGCAAACATGCAGATGATCCCATCCTTTGTCACCGGTGTACCGGACGGCACGGAAAAGGGCACCTACCTGGCCTTGGATCTGGGAGGGACCAACCTCCGCGTGTGTGAGGTAGCGTTGGACGGAAAGCAGGCCTTCACTATCAAGCAGGAAAAGTACAAGGTCTCGGATCAGCTCAAGCAGGGTCCCGTCCGTGATCTGTTCGACTACATGGCCACCAGCGTCGACAACTTCCTTACCGACTTTGGCACTGCCTCTACTGACGATGTGCTTCATCTCGGATTTACGTTCAGCTTCCCAGTCGAACAGTCAGCTATCGACAGCGGCCGACTTATCCATTGGACCAAGGGATTCAACTGCCCTGATGCCCCCGGCAAGGACGTAGTAGAGCTTCTCCAAAACGCACTCGACCGAAAGCACATCAAGGTCAAGTGCAATGCTCTGGTCAATGATACCGTGGGGGCCCTTCTGGCGCACGCCTACCACTCCAAGGGCGCTCAGATCAGCTGCATCTTTGGTACAGGTACCAACGGTGCCTATGTCGAAGATATCAGCAAAATCAAGAAGTTGAAAACAGCCGAGGGACCGGTCGAGCACATGGTGGTCAACACCGAATGGGGAGGATTTGACGATGAGAGAAAGGCACTACCGGTCACCATATTCGACAACCAGGTGGATCGCGAGTCCATTCGCCCGCGTAATCACGTCTACGAAAAGATGATCAGCGGCATGTACCTTGGTGAGGTGGCGAGGGTGGTTCTAATCCATCTCATTGACCAGCTGGTCCTTTTCCAAGGCTTTTCTTCCCGACTTATGAACACCCAGTATGCTTTCGACACTGCCTATATGTCGGCGATCGAAGCTGACGGCGAACCGGCAAGGTCAAAAACCAACGCAACCAGGAAGGTGTTGGTGGAGAAGATGCAGATCGAGGACGAGCACATTTCGGTGGAAGACATTGAGACGGTACGAACCATCTGCGAGGCGGTCGGGACGCGTGCGGCCAGGCTCAGTGCTGTCGCGATTGCTGCTACCATGATCCAGACGGGCAACGTGCAGAGCAGGGGTGCGAACGACGAGGGCGTCAAGGTGGGCATGGACGGCA
Organism: Tranzscheliella williamsii; assembly: GCA_023212725.1. Lineage (NCBI taxonomy): Eukaryota > Fungi > Basidiomycota > Ustilaginomycetes > Ustilaginales > Ustilaginaceae > Tranzscheliella > Tranzscheliella williamsii. The sequence continues at coordinate 213,824 of JALBYF010000002.1, forward strand.
GCGTCATTGAATTCTATCCCCGTAAGCAGCCCACCCTGTCTGCGCCGCCTCTCTTCAAGGGCCGAGGTGGCTGCCGACTAACCACACGCTTCTTCTTCGCGGCTGGTTTGTGCAGATTTCGAAGAGAGGATGCGCGCTGCACTGCGCGAGCTTGTCGGCGAAGACGGCGAGAAGCGCATCAAGATCGGCCTCGCCAAGGACGGCAGCGGGGTGGGAGGTAAGTCTTCTGCAGGGCGACGCCCTAGAGGCGACACACGCTGACATATGCATGCTTCCCATTCTCAGCTGCTCTGGGCGCCCTCCAAGCCGCCAAGCAGGCGGCTGTCGGCCACCGAGTCAAGTAAGTCGATACATGTACCGTCCAGCGTCGCCAACTGCCTACTGACGCTATATCCACGTATCCTTGCTCTGCATGTACAACAGCACCTAGTCGCGCCAAATTCGCTCGCACACGGCTCAGTCACTGCAATGCGCCTGACATGTCAACATGAAACTTGATACCAAGAGCGGGTATCAGTAGTGCTGATTTTGGCTGGTCTGGCCGCGAACAGTGCAGGCGTGTGACAGACGTGCCAGACGGGGAACGTGAAAATAAGGTATTGAGCCGATCGCGCCTAGGAAGCGTACGGCCGTGGGTGCCACGAGGGGCGAGGTTGGGTATCTACTTGGACCAGGACTTCTCGATCTCCATGAAGCTGTACATGGAGCCTTTGATGACGCTCTCCTTCCAGTCGCGGAAGCGGATGCCGAGGATGTCGCGGGCTTTGCTAGTGTCGTACTTGGCGAGCTTAGTGGGGCGGTGGTTGGCGCCGGGGTTGCCCTTGGGGATGTGGTCCTTGAGCTCTTGGGGGTACTCGGGGTTGGCGTGGATCTCGTCGGCGACCTCCTGCCAGGAGACGTCGCCGGCGCAGGCGATGAAGCGCTGGCGGGAGGCGTTGGGGTTGTCCAGGGCGGCGACGTGGATGCAGGCGACGTCGCGCACGTCGCAGAAGGCCCAGAAGTCTTCGACGGGGACCTTGCCGTCGCCGGCGGGGCCGCCGGCCTTGTACAGCTGCCAGGGGAGGGCGGAGGAGGTGTTGATCGCGGCTTCGGACGTGACCGGGTGAATAATCGGCCCGTAGATCTGCGGCGGATGGACCGTAACGGCGTCGAAGGCCGGGTCGTGGCGCGCGAGGAACTCCCAGACTTGGCGCTCTGCGAGCGTCTTGCTGACCATGTAGGCGAGCGGCGTGTAGAAGCGACTCAGCAATGTCGATGTGATCGGCTGGAAGTCGCGGTCGCTGTACGTGTAGTCGCGCTTTTCGACACCCTTGAGCGGGTGCAGCACGGATGCAATCGACGAGGTGAAGACGATGCGCTTCAAGCGCGCCGTTTCGCCCGCCTGCTTGGCGGCCTGCTCCGCCTTGAGCGCCGCCTCGAGCACATTGCGTGTCATGTTGACCGCCGGGTCAATCAGCTCCTTCTTGTTGTCCTTGGCGGTCAGGGTGTACGGCGATGCGACGTGGATGACATAGTCCTTGCCCTGCACCACCTGGTCCAGGGCACCTGGAGTCAACAAATCTGCCACCTCGACCAGAGCAACGCGGCTGCCCAGCTCGCCGGGAAACTGCCTCTTCAGCCAAGGACCGGTCTTGGCTTCGGACCGTATGACACAGGTGACAAAGTAGTGGCGGTCCGACTGGAGCAGTTCATTCAAAACGTGCGACCCAACAAAGCCAGACACACCCGTGAGCAGAACATGCGGCCCCTGCTGGTCCAAACTCGACATGTTCGCGGCGGTTTATTCGATGGAAGTCCTGCGATGAGAAAACGTCGTTCGGTTCTGCTGTATCGGAATCGAGAGCCGTACGTGGTTGGCAGAATGGAGGTTGTGTCGCATTGAGGATCGACGGTGCACGACGGGCAAAAAGGCTAGCGGAAATTTCGGTGTGAGAAGCGTTGAGGTACGTCATGCAGCGCATGGTGGATCTCGCTTCCTGACGAAGAGGGGTGTGGTGACGCTCTAACAAAATCGCACACTGGGCCTAACTTACTTTCTCGTACGATATGTACGAGTATCTGGAATGTCGTCCGCGCGCGCGAGTCTAACACCGCGGAGGGCGGTCACGAAAACCGCCGATGCAAGTCCATGGACATGAAGCGGGCACTACGACGGCGTCGATGCGGCGCTCGGAAGTTCTTCCCGACGGAGCTTTGCTGTCCGGTCCACACACACGGCCGCGTATTGGCGAGTCATAGATTACCTCTGTGGAGCCGACACCCGCACGCCCACGAGCAAGAACGTGGCTCTTGCAACAACGCCGTGGACGCCGTGGACGCTTGCGACGGTACAGTACGCCTAAGCGAGTGCTTCTACGCTCATGCCCAAACAGGACATCGATGGCTGTGTCGGCTCATGTGCGTGGGCGGACTTGTAGATTGAATCATGCAACGTCCGTCATCGTCGCTGCGGATGGCAGTAATGCTGACCCTCGCACGTATGCGTTAAGCAGGCCTATCGCTTACCTGAGCCTTCTCTGCAAGGATGGCTGCCTTTTGCTGGGCGAGCTAAGACTGCCTAGTTTGGCAAGTCGGAAACCGAGGAAGGATCTGGTGTGCTCGCGCTAAGACATAGGAACCGGCAAAACAGCGAGGCAGGTTGGGCTGTTACGCCGTATGGCTCAGACTAATGCATGCTCCAAAGGCACTCACACTCGTAGCTGTGCGTTGAGCCGCAGCTAGTTGAACTGCAAAAATCAGAATTTCCACTAAGCCGACCAAGAAAAACTGCCGAGGCGAGACGCGGAACTATTCAAGTCGACAATGGCGCAGCTCGTAATCAAAGCCGTTGCTTAGTGCAGCGCGCAGCACAGTCGCAGTCGTGTACAGCCTTTCTTCCCCCATGATTACTATCGGTAGCTTGGCTTTCCACAGCGACATGGGCATACCCAAGATTCATCTTGGCTTGTGTACAGCGTTGCTGCGTGCACCCGACGATCGCATCGCAAAGCATATCGAGCAACAGATCTACAAGCTTGCCATGCTTGGATACAGGCTTAAGCTCCGTCTGTGTCCATTGTTGAAGCGCGCGCGTCCTGTGACAGCAGCGCGATAGCTGGTCAACGAACGCTGTCAGCCCTGACGGTGAAAATCTGGCTGCTTCTTCGGCGGTTCTGGGCGATATCGTGGCGAGGGCGTAGGCTTTACTTTCACACTGGCCAAGCTCCTTACAGACGACGCTGTTGCAGATGTGGCGCCCAAATGAAAAAAAAATGGCCGCCCTGTCGTAGGACCCTTCTTTCTCCGTCCCTCCGAGGATGTCTGCGTAGATTCCACTTCGTAGTGCGCTGTTCCGACCCGAACGCTTTGCGGGTCGGACGCTGCGCTCTTCTCTAGGCTCGCTGCAAACTTACTCGCTAGCCTCCGCTGGCCGCGAACGATCCTCTGCGATCGGACCTTATAAAGGGCAGCTCTGTCCGTGGCCACCGTGCATCCCTCCCCGGCCACTACACGCGGACCCTATACCCCTGCCCACTTCCGCACGTCCTTCGCCCTCCCTATACCCTCTGCCCCACCCGTGCTTGACAGCTTGCCGAGTGGATTCACGATGAGCAAGCTTACGCCCCATTGCCCGCATGTCGACCCCAATCCCGGTTCTCTCTGCAGTATCGAGAACTCGTCATATGGATTCCAACCAGGTGAGTACAAGTTTCCTACCTTGCCTACCATGTCCGCGGCCCCTCAGTCTCAGCGACTAATGAATTGTTGCTCCTGTCGTCCGGTCGTCACAGTTCTTTGGGTCGGTATCGTCTACAGCGCTTTGTTTGGTCTTTTGGCGTTAGCCCACATAGGTCTAATGGCCTATCATAGGCTCTTCCCCAAGTTCATGTTTATCGCTGTTATTGGCGCTGCCGGCGAGTTCGCGGGCTGGGTAGCGCGTGCGTATGGTGGAAAGGACCCCTTCGACCGCAATGCCTACCTGGCCCAAATCATTTGCCTGATTCTCAGCCCCGCTTTCATTAGCGCGGTCAACTACGTTGCCTTCCAGCAGGTTATGGACGTCTTTGGCCACAAATGGTCCCGCATTCCGCGCAAGTGGTATGTGCTCGGCTTCGTTGCCGGAGACATCTGCTCGCTCGTTGTGCAGGCCGCCGGCGGTGCGATTTCCGCCGAGGCGGAAACCGTGGACTCTATTGATGCTGGTAAGGCCATCATGATCGCAGGTGTTACCATCCAGGTCGCCGTCACTGCGCCCTTCCTCGCCCTGTACGTCGACTACAACCTCCGTCGTCTTCGCCAATGGTCCAAAGCCGCGACCCCCAAGAGCGAACGACCGCACGCCAAGGTTGAAATTTTCACTCTGATGATCGGCGTCAGCACGCTCTTTGTTCTGACCCGATGCATCTACCGTATTGTCGAGATGTGCCAAGGCTGGAAGGGCTACCTGGCCACGACCGAGGTGTACTTTGCCATCCTCGATGGCTTGATGATGGTCATCGCCATCGCCGTCTTTGTCCCCTTCCACCCCGGCTTCTACCTTCCCAAGCACATCAGCCGCCCCGACCAAGACAACAGTGTCTCGGACGACAACAGCGAGAAACAATACCAGGCCGTCTCGGCTGCCCACGGATCGTCCTCCGTCAAGGGAACCGAGCACAGCAGCATGGCCTAAGCTATCAAGACTGCCTCTTCGACACTCTCTGCACACTCTCTGAAACTGTCCCGCTTCTGTATTCTTGTAAATCCTCTGCCCGCGCGCAGTGTTTCGCCGTTTCCTTGCTTCATCTGCAACAGCCTCTGCATTTTGTAGCCGGACAATCGAATGTAACTATACCTGGCGGTCTCCTACACGCTGCTCGGCAATCCATACTTCCAGCTGTGTAAAACTGGGCGTGTCTGCAGCAAACTTCCAACCGCTGTACCCACCCTGGCTCGGTGCAAAGTTGCTGAAACGCCCCGACGGCAATCCATCTCACCACCATGCATGTCCGCCCGAGCGGCAGCAAGGCAAGCGGGCAGAGGCGGACAGCCGAGACGCTTGACCGACTCGGCACACACTAATGCACGCTTAGTGCCCGCCGCGGATCAAACTTCTCTTCATTTTCAGCTTCGTCGCCTTCGGTCGAGTGGCGGAGCAGGGCGTTGTTAGAGCGGGCGTCTAAACTCCCACTTGTTCGTTTTTTTCTCGGCCGGCTTCGGAGAAGGCCTGGCTGGAATGTCAGCCGCCTCGTCGATAGGCGCAGCTAGCTCATGCTGCCGCAGTCCACCACCCCCCGATGACCTGCGCCAATGACGATGGAGTGGAAGAGCAGAATCGGCTGCTGAAGAGCCTGCTGGCGCTGCAGACGCCGTCGAAACGCACTCCGAGGCCGTCTGAATGTCCCCTTCGGGTCGCCGTCTCGCATGACGTCCCGGCCGGGCGCGGCCTGGTTTATACACAGCATGTCTCCCCTGGCCTAGCTGTGCTGACCTTGTCGCCGAGCGCCTTGATCAACGTGAAGACGTTCAAGGATTTCTTCCATCCGGATCTTCTGCCGCCTGCCAAGCGTGTGGCTGGCAGTGCCGAGGTAGGCCCTGCTCGCCTCTCGTCGCCCCAGGCGCTTTCGCTCCTCGTAGCACGCGCGTCCCTCAAGGCCTGCAGCGAGGTCGCCAGTACCGAGCTGAGCCGGCAGGATCGCATGCTGCAACTCTTCGTGCAGACACTTCCGCGCCACTTCCTGACCACCCCGCTTTTCTGGTCGGTCTACGCATACAACTCTCCCACGGCAGAAGAGCTGGGTACACTTCTGGGCGATGACCAAGAGACACGCCAGTGGAAGCAGCGTTTCTACCGCCGGCTCATCGAAGCGCTGCCTCGCCGCAGCCGGCAGCTTCTTCGGTCTGTTCGTGAGCGCTTCGACAGGGACTGGAACAGGATTGTCCGCCTGCGCGCAGACAATGTCGACCGGCTTGCGCAGCCCGCCGATCTGGTCGCCGATGCCGCGGGCGCGCGCCGGGTTGTGCGGGCGATCCAGCTCGACGTCTTTCTGTGGGCGTGGCTGTGCGTCAATTCGCGCTGTGTCTTCCTGCCGCTGGGGCTGGCGGAGCATGGCGACAATTTTACGCTGGTCCCGCTGCTGGACATGGCGAACCACACGCCGAACGAGGCGCTTGCGTGCACGGTGCGCTATACCGACGACGGGGGGATGGAGCTGTGCGCGCCCGGTGGCGCGAGCCGTACGGACGGGGCGCCCGCTGGGCTGTGCCCTGGCAACGAGTGCTTCATCACGTACGGGCCGCACTCGAACGAGAGCCTTCTTTCCGAGTACGGTTTTGTGCTGGGTAGCGGGCCCGCGCGTGCGGGCGCCGCGGCGGTGTGGGAGGGGAATCGGTATGCGGAGGTGCTGGTGGACGACGAGGTGGAGGCGGTCCTGCGCGGGCAGGGGCGCGCGGGGGCGCACAAGATCGAGCTGCTTCAGGAGCGTGGCTACTGGGGCGACTTCTCGCTCCATCCGCACCCGCCGCCGGCGCATCCTTCGCACCGCGTCGTCCCCGCGCTGCGCCTGATCGCCCTCGACCTCCCCGCCCCCTCGCCGCCACCCGCCCCGCTTCGCCGTTGGGAAACGACCCTCACCGGCCACGCCGACCGCGTCTCCGACGAGAATGAGCATGCCGCCCGCCAGGCCCTCCTCGCCCTCTGCGACCACCGCCTGCGCGCCTCCGAAGCCGCACACCCCCCGCTCGCCGACGCCGCCGCCCAGCTCACCGCACCACCACCACCATCCCTCCAACACCACACCCTCGCCGCCTGCCGCGACAGCGTCACCCTCGTACGCCAGCTCCTCGACGAGGAGGCCTGCATCATCGCCCTCGTCAGCGACGCCACCCGCGCCGCGACTGACTGGTAGCGCCCAACCACCCCGCTCTACTTACTACCCAGCGTTGCAAACACACTACCACCCGCGCGATCGGGACCGCAATTCGACAGTGACCGGGAATCAGTTGTATACCATTTGATCTTCTTCATCGTGACACGGAACGGTGGGAGGAGGTAAACTATACACGGACACGGAAAGCACGAGAGACGGAGTGGGAGAGATGGCCCGGGAAGAGGAAGAGAGGTTGCTGCATGGGCCGCGCGTCGGGGACTAGAAGTTTTTGGCACTGAGGTTGGTGCGTTTCTTCTGGAGGATGGAGGGGTCGCCGCCGCGGCTGATGGTCTGAGCGATCTTCTGGTCGAGCAGGTCGGCATGGAGGGTTTCGGCGCGCTCGACGGACTTGATGTGCTCTTCATGGAGGTTGGCGAGGGCGACGTGAGCGGGGGGCCTGCGGGTGTTGGAGAGGAAGAAGGTGTAGATGCCGACGCCGATGATGGTGGCGGGGATGTTGGTGAGGGCGGCGATGGCGGAGTAGCCGGAGGGGAAGCACTCGGAGCCCCAGAACATGGCGCAGGTGAAGCGGGCGCCGAGGTCGCGCGCCGAGTTGGCGGCGACGTTGGACGACGAGAAGCACCAGACGACGACGCCGAAGGCGAGGCCGATGGTGTACGGCGCGACCTGGGGGCCGGTGAACGGGTTGGCGGCGTCGAGGTTGGCCCAGACGACCATGGCGACGACCATGCTAGCGAAGAACTCGTTGGCGAAGATGGCGCCGAGCGAGCGGCCCTGCGTGGGGAAGAGCGCGATGGCGCCCGCGGGGCCTTCGGCGGAAAAGATGGTGGCCGCCTTGCCCGTGGCGCGCAGCAGCGCTGTCACCTTCATCAGCTCGTCGTGCCAGCACGCCAGCACGATCAGACTGGCCACCATCGCGCCCACCAACTGCGCGCCGATGTACAGCGGCGCCAGCCGCACGGGGAACCCCTTGAAAATCACCTGCGCAATCGTGAACCCCGGATGGAACTGCCCACCAGACGTGGTCGCGCAGACGACAATGGCGAACGTGATGCCGAACGCATACGCAAAGCCGATCATCGTCAGATTCCCCTGTGGATTCTCCGCATACGTCGTCAGCAGGAAGCCCGCCGTCGCCATCTCCCCTGCCAGACAGTAGAACATGGTGCCGAAGAACTCGGCGACCAGCGCCGGCAGCAGCGCCGGCATCGCCTGCTCGAACCGCACCCGCCCCGACCATGCCGCCAGGCCGCGCGGCTCGGCCACCTGCCGCTGCACATCCGTTCGCCCCTCCAGGATCTCGGTCACACCGAGCTCCAACTCGCCATGCCTCCGCGACGCCCGCTGGAAGTGGTGACTCGACGCGCTTCCATCCTTGTCGCTGTGCTCCTGCGCAGTGAGGTGCTCCGCAGGGATATACGTCGGCGTCTGGCCCGGCTGTGACATGGTCAGAGTCGATGACGATGTTGCTGATAGAGGTGCGACGTGCAGACGAGAGAGATGGGCAAGCTGCTTGTACGAGGGCAGTAGCGCGAGCGACGCGCCTCTCTTTATACCAGATAAGGGCCGAAGCAGTGGGCGGCGTGGCGGGGTGCCAAGGCATGCAGTAGCTCGCCTAGGTCAGCGTGGCAACGTGGGGGCCCCGCAAAGAACAGTAGGGTCAGGAGGACATGCGCGGCGGGCATGCGGACCAACGAGCGGGTCAATGGCCGCAGGCAGGCGAGATGCCCACGGACTCGACCGAGGCGACCTGCGGCGGGATGCGCGCGCCTACGGCCACGCTCGGATGGCGATGTGCGGCGGGTCTCAGGCTGACGACGACGCAAAATAGCACAGGCAAGCCAGCGGAGACACAAGCGCTCGACACTCTTCCAACCCAGCCGCGCGTTCCTGGCGGCCAAAACAGCCCGCCTGGCCTGCACGATTCCTCTCTGGTCTACGGCAAGACCTCGCCTGCGGATAATCAAACGCAGCCATTCTCCCTTCCCACTGCGGCGAAAGGAGAGGAGCAGACCGCTCGGAATTGGCGGCCGGGTAAATTTTCGAACTCCCTAACCCCGCGCCGTAGGGTTGGCCACAAACCGCTACTTGTAGGTCCGCCCTGGCCGTGGGACCGATTTGTGCTGGGTCTGCGCCAGTACGAGCTGACCGCGCCGCCGAGCGGGCTCCAAGGCTGGGATTGGCGTGGTTCGCGCTTCGCCCTCTCGCGCGGGGCAGGCAGCGGGCAGGGATGGGTGGACGCCACGGCGATGCTGCAGGGCAAGCGACGCTGTGCAGCGTCGTGGGATCGGCTCGACGGGCTGCGCACCTGTCTGTGAGGCGGGACAGCACGCGATGGGGTTGAGTCATGGCCGTTGTGACTCACGGCCTGTGTCACGACGCGCAGGCAGGGGCGGATGCGGACGGGGGCCCCGCATTTGTGGCGAGCACCCCTACTCGGCTGTGGCCTACCGCCGCCTCTCGTGGCACCGAAATCGCCGGCTACCTACAGCCGGCACCCTCCGGCCCAGCGCGCCGTCACCCGGACAAGCCCCCTCCCAAGAACGATCCGGCTTCTGCATGTCTTCCACCAGCTGCACTTGTTCTGCTGCTCGTTCGCAGGACCTCACGTTCGCTACCTTGGCATCCGTCGGAAGCACATACGACGCACCAGCTGCCGGCCATCTCCTCCCAAGCTATCCCTCCGAACGCCGGTTGTTACGTTCAGATTTACAAAGGGACGAGAACACGGAAAGGATCACGACATTTTCCCGATAGCGATCTCCTCAAATGTAACATGAAGGCTGCCATTTTCTTGTCTTTCACACACAATATGAACAGGTAGCTGGTGATGATACGGCGAAGCTACTACTCAAAAGCCAAAACCTTGTTGCCTCCCAAAGTTGTGAAGGATATCAGCCCTCTCGTTCCCTGATGAGATACCGCCGGATTGAGTGCTTGCAAGGACGTCTGGCGATTGGGCGGTGGGATGTCGAAGGTGTCGCTCTTCTTTTTTTCTTTTTTTCTTTTTGGACGGGCAACTACGGTTTCGGGGATCAGCGTGCGCAGGCTGGTAAGCGAGAGGTGGGAATGGGTTAGAGGTCTTGCCAGCCGTTTTTGGGACAAATGTCGTATTCCTTGTCTGTTTGGTAACTGCAGCAAGTGGTGACGCCGTCCATGTACCGGCCTAGGATCACGAGCTCGTCCGAGCCTCTTGTGAGCTTCACGCCGGGTTCGCAGGCGAGGGAGAAGACTGTGGTGCGCGGTGGGGAGGTGGGTCAGCTGTGTCCGCGGGCGGCGAGACGCAGGCCAGGCTTACAGTTTTGCTCGCCGGACCAGACCAGGTCACTGGCGCTGTCCACGTAGTAGGTCTCCACCGGATGCTTGCGGCGCGCGCACAGAAAACCCGGCTGCGCCGCCGGCGAGCAGTTCCGCTTCCATTCCACGTCGTAAACCACGCCATGTTCTGGGCGGACGTAGTCATCGCGCGGCTTGCCTTGCGCCCCGCCGACGAGCAGAACAGCGAGCAGCACCATCTTGAGGTCCATTTGGAGACTCATCGTCGCAGTGGACGCGCACAGTTGCCGGGCGTTCGAGCCAGCACCCCTCCCCGTCCGCGTTTTATGCCTTTGCAGCCCGCGCCCGCACTCGCCGCGTCCCTTGTTCGCCCACTCGGACCCACTCGCGCCACACCCCACCTCATATTCACACCCGGACCCGCTCACGCCGAATTCACCTCATCAGCACGCGCGAGGGTTTCCCGTTTGGCCGTGTGTTAAGATTCATTGCCAAACTGGTCGAGACCTATGATCGCAATCGGGAAAAGGTGGTGCGCTGATCAATCCTTTTCGTGGTTTTATCAACTTACGGGCACAGGTGTCTGTATGGCGCTACTGTGAGATTCCATAATGCAGTTCTCTACGCAGAGCCGATTCGCACACGCTCGTCTCGCAAACCCCGTGCGCGGACAGCGGATAGCGGCGCTAGGTCAACGAGGGGATACATGCTATTCGGCAGCGAACAGGACCTGGCCGCGGTGGCGGAGGGAGGCGAAGCTGGGGCGCGAGTCTACCTCGTCTATGGACCTGTTGAGTGCGGCGGACGGGAAGAACAGCGGGGAGTGCGCGGCGAGGATCAGCACACATAGAGGAAGCTTGCCGTGCCGCAGGCGGGCAGGGGCGGACGGTGGGTGCTTACCTTTTGCGCATCTCGCTGGCCCAGGTGACCTCCTTGAGCGGCGCCGCTGTCATCGAGATGCCGGCCATGAGCACGACGAACGCGACCAGCGTCTCCACCGTAATCTGCAGGCGGGCACCAAGCGCCGTCAGCTTCAATCGGCCTGTGGAAACACGCGTCTTGTGGCAGCTTACATCGACAGGCATCAGCTTGGCCTCGGCGCCAACCAGGCCGAGCGCCTTCCGCAGCGAGAGGTCTAGACGCGTGCAGCCGAGCGTGTGACAACAAGGGCAGCACCAGTCAGCAATACCGCACCACACGCCGTGCAACCGCCACAGCTACTCACGCTCATACGTCGAATACGCGGCGTGCAGAAAGATCACTGTATGGAGCGAAATGCGCACACAGGCAGCAAGCAGAATGCATCCGTCAGTGGCGAGACCCGTTTACGCGCATACGCTTTCTGCCTCGACAGGTATATACGAGGCTTACCTGTACCGATAAGGAGAAGAAGGCGCCCAGTGGATGTCGCCATTGTGTCTCGTTGCTGCTGGCCGGTTACCGTTGGGTCAAGACGGTATGTTGTCAAACAAATTGGACGGGGAGCGTGGGATGGTCCCAGCGCCCGCTCATGATCCTCCGAAGTGCCGATTTCCGAAAGCGTAACCTAATCTAACATGATATTCGTTGCCAACTTCAGCTGCCCGATCCCATCCCAACAGGAAGAGGCGACGACGCTAAAGAGGAGGCAGACGAGAGCGAGCTTCCGCAAGGCATCCCGAGTGAGCGCAAAGGAGCGAGAGGAGAGGCAGCGGGCTGTACGGAGAGGAAAGCATCCGGCTCAAGCCGACTTGGTCATGTTAGAGCGCGCATAATGCATCAAAGGTCTGCGATAGCTAGATGTGCCGCCCGTATCTGTGCAGACCATGCTGTGTGCTGTGTATGGTCGCTCAATAGTAGGCGACGGTCCGGGCGCGTGCTAGATAAAGCCACGGGACCCGGTGGTCGATCTTGGTCTAAAAGGTGGTGAGCTCGGGACCTGGTCGACGTGTACACCCCGCAGTCAGCAGGGGAGCAGCGTTGCACCTCCATTCCGAGCATCCCAGTACGACCGTGGGGAAGGGTGGGATCACGCTGCGCACAGGCTCGTCGCTCGCTCGGCACAATCGGTGACCACAAGTACTGGTATAAGCGACGAGCAACTGGCCACGGCCGAGCTTATCTGGCTGCTGATACGGCCACAGGTGGATGCGGCTGGGCTGGGCGAGATGAGGCAGCGGCCGAATTCGACGGGCGACCAGGGCTGCGGCCCAAGACGATCTGCTCGATAGTGCGGTCAAAAATGGCGCTCCGTATCGGACGACAGTTGACGGCGAGGTGAGAGTCCTGTTGACGCTCCAACAGGGCGCGCGCGGCATCGGAACCGGCGTCCGGGGCGATTTGGCTCGCTAGCGCAGGACTCCACAGATGGAACGGGTTGGCTGCGTACCTGAGGTAGGCGGTGTGGATGGCCCGGAACAGAGTCAGCACATCAATGTCCCGCACGACGTGGTCGGACAAGGTGAGCATGAGGAGAAAGCGCAGCCTCGTACTCGTCTGCAGCCCGTAGACGGCGAGGTCTTCAAGCGTGTACAGCAGCCCCAGATACTGCTCCGATGACTTGCTCGCCTGGCTGCGTTCATCGATGGCATCCAGGGCAGCGTGCGCGAAATAGTGGTATCGAAGGTCCGCAGCGTTCGAACCGGCGTTCTTGTCAAATTGCCGGACATAGATGGGACCATTGCTGGGCGAAACGATCGCCACAGCTTGCTGCCAGCCAGATAGCGCACGGGCGACACATCCGTTAGCCACTCAGCAAACAGAGGGTTCACCGCTCGCTCTTACTGCCTTCCACTCACGATGGTAGGGGTCGACGAGCTCATTATAGTGTCGATCGGGTATAAGGTCGGGCGTTGGTGAAAGGCAAGGTGTTATATCCTGCTCGGTCGGTCGTGGTGGTCGTTGGAGATGTCGCGAAGGCGTTCGGACCAACCCCTTGATTGTTAAGTCGGACTCCAGCGTGGGGCTAATCCGCCCATCGCGATTGGTGCCTTACTACCAAGAGTGGCTGATAGCTGGAAAGGCAGTCGACGCTGCCTGCAACATCAGGCGCTGCAAAGCCTTGCCGAGGGCTCGTTGATGTTTTCTGCTGCGGCGAAAAAGGCGCTGTCATACGACAGCTGGGCGGTCACGAATATAGTAGTACCAGCGGAGAAGGAAAGCCGCCTTAAGCGATACGGTCAGGCCAACGCGCAAAAACTTTCGGGCAGCATGCCTAGGACCGACCGAAAGGATATGCAGGCTTATCTCTGCGGCTGCTTGCGTCTGTCTTCCTGCTTCGAATCTTTTAGCATATAACATCTTTGTCGCTGATCTTTGCCCATCGTCCTTGTCACCAGCGTCCATTGCAATTTGTCCTCTAGGATCACCCGGATATCGCACCCACCACAATGGCTACCGCCGAGCAGAAGAAGTTCATCTCTCAGATCGACGCCAACAAGGCGGCGTTGATCGACCGCCTGGCCGAGGCCGTCTCGATCCCCTCGGTTTCTGGTGATGCCTCCTACCGAAAGCACTGCTTCGAAATGGCTGACTGGCTCCTCGCCGAACTCAAAAAGCTTGGTGCCTCTGCTGAGCTCCGACCGCTGGGCAAGCACACCATGGAGGGTCAGGAGATCGAGCTGCCTCCCGTTATTCTTGGCGAGCTTGGCAAGGATGCTAACAAGAAGACAATTCTTGTGTACGGACATTTCGATGTGCAGCCTGCGCTCAAAGGCGATGGATGGGACACGGAGCCTTTCACGCTGGTAACTGACGAGAAGACGGGGCGTATGTACGGACGTGGCTCCACCGACGACAAGGGGCCTATTCTCGGCTGGCTGAACGCCATCGAGGCTCACCAGCAGGCGGGCATCGAGATGCCGGTCAACCTCAAATTCTGCTTTGAAGGCATGGAGGAGAGCGGCAGTGTCGGCCTGGACGACCTGATTGCCGCGGAAAAGGACTCGTTCTTTGTCGGAGTCGATGCTGTCTGTATCTCTGACAACTACTGGCTCGGAACCAAGAAGCCCTGCCTTACCCACGGCCTCCGAGGTATCGCTTACTTCATGGTGACAGTCTCCGGCCCGGCTCGAGATCTGCACTCGGGCGTCTTCGGCGGTGTCGTCCACGAACCCATGACGGATCTTTTCACGGTGATGTCCAAGCTGGTGAACGCCAAGGGCGAGATCCAGATCCCTGGCATCAAGGAGCTGGTCGCACCCCTTACTGACGAAGAGCGAAAGCGATACGAGGTGATGGACTTTGCGCTGTCCGACATCGAGGGAGCCACGGGCAGCAAGACGACCGTGAGCGAGGACAAGTCAACCGTACTGATGGGTCGGATGCGATACCCTTCTCTTTCGCTGCACGGCATCGAAGGAGCCTTCTCCGGACCTGGTGGAAAGACGGTGATTCCCGCCAAGGTGGTGGGCAAATTCTCTCTGCGACTGGTACCCGATATGACGCCCGAGAAGGTCCACGAGCTGGTGACCAAGTACGTCAACGACGAGTTTGCCAAGATCGGCAGCAAGAACACGCTCACTATCCACGGCGAGCCGGCTGGCAAGCCCTGGTTGGCTGACCCCAACCACTGGAACTACGAGGCGGCCATCAAGGCGACCGAGACCGTCTACGGTGTCACACCTGATCTGACCCGAGAGGGTGGATCGATCCCTGTGACGCTCACCTTTGCCGACCTTCTGCAGAAGAACGTTTTGCTGTTGCCCATGGGCCGAAGCGACGACGGCGCCCACTCGACCAACGAGAAGCTGGACATCTCCAACTACATCGAAGGTACCAAGCTGCTCGGCCTCTACCTGCACGAGGTTGCCGCCATCAACTAGACTGCCATGGCCTCGATGACATGCTCAGCCTTCAGGATCATAATCACGTATTCTGGTGTAGCCAGGTGCTCTCTAAACTTCACCTTTCAGCTCCCATCCGATGAGGATGCAGGAGGGGCGTTTAGCTTTGCGCATGTTGAGTCGGACGTAGCGGTCAGCAGACGGCTCGCTTTCCGAATTGGATTGTTCAATATGCGCTCAAG
Source organism: Tranzscheliella williamsii (assembly GCA_023212725.1). NCBI lineage: Eukaryota > Fungi > Basidiomycota > Ustilaginomycetes > Ustilaginales > Ustilaginaceae > Tranzscheliella > Tranzscheliella williamsii. Next base: position 228,953 of record JALBYF010000002.1, read on the forward strand.
CGGAAGCGAAGCGATGATTCGAAATCGCGTCGAAACTATGTTGAAGCTGTGCCTGACCATAAGGAGTGAGAAATGCAAGCCTAGCCTATATCGGCTGCCTGGACGCGGGATCTGGAAACACAACAGATAGTGTGAGTGTGAGTTAGGAGTCTAGCTCGACTCCATCGGGCTCCTGCCGCGAAAGAAGCTCTTCCTCCATCGTCACGTTGTGCTCGATCGCGGGATGCATGCGCCGTTGTCGGGCCAGCCACAATGTGTATGTGACTGTGGATGTGATTGTGCAGAGTGCAATCTCTTGACTGGACGAGAAAGGATGCCTAGAGCGATCACATAAAGAAGGTTTGTTGTTCACTTGTGCTGAGACCTAGCTTCTGTCACTTTTTACGATGGCGATGGCGGACGTGGAATCCGTCCTGTCTCTGGCGGCACTTCTGAGACAAGCTGCACCGTGACTGTAGGGAGCGGGAAGCTTCCACAGTTCGAGCTGCAGTCGGGAGAAATTTGAAAATCACAAGGAGGCCTTGTAGTCGAACCTTGTCGCGGTGACTTGAGTAAGGCTTTATCTAAGTCCAATCAAACCTATCGGGCGGATAAAATCATATTCCTTCACCCCGCCTTGCTGAACTGCGAGCTGCAGACGCAGATTACAGAAGCAGCAGCAGCAGCTGCAGCAGTAACGTACTGCAGTCACTGCAGCAACTCAACCCAAATCACAATCTGAATCCATTCCAACACCAACCCGCTAACTCAACTCAAACATTCTGCGCGGTTCGGTGGGTTCTTCTTCTACCGACACTTGTCTTCCTGGATGATCCTTCATTTGTGATCTCACTCGTATCGTACGTTTCGCTGGACGCTCTGCTGGCAACATGCCTGCCCGAACCAGCCGCAAGGGGATCCCTGTGCCGCGCGACCATCCCAACGCTGCCGGCCAGCGCCAGCAACAGCAGCAGCAGCAAGCGCCATGGCGAAGCAGCCTCGATCTTGTCTGGTCCTACTCTCGGTCCCAGGCGTTCTACGGCAACAACATAGCCACTTCGCCTTCGTTTGTAGAGCGCCATTGGGCAGGCAAGGACCTGGAGGAGGGAGACAGCATCGATGAAGATGATGAAGATGATCTTTCGGACGAAGACGATGACGACTACGATGCTTGTCTCTCTCTTGATCCCTCGGCTTCCGAAGCCGAAACCGATTCCGCCTCCGTCAACAACGACGCTCGATTCGGACCAGCAGAAGCGGACTGGGAACGCGAGAACCTGCCACGCAATGCCGTCTCTAGGCAACGTCGCCGGTCCAAGGCGAGAGATCGAAGAGTTGAGCGCCTGGGCAGTGCTGACGAGGATGAGACCAGCAGAAGCCGCAGTCGCAGCCCAAAGCGTCTCTCTAGCTCTCGGCGAGACAACAGCCACCTCATTCCCACCAGCCAGTCGAACATCGAAGGGAGGCAATCCCACCACTCAGGCACGCAATCCCATACGACCAGCGGAATGCTTCGAGACCCCTTCGCCGACGACCACGATGAAGAGACGGGAAGCAAGATCGCGACAGAGGCCTCTCCGCTGCTTGTTGGCAAACACACTCGTGACCCCAGTTCAAGCAAGAAGAGCAGCTACTATGGCGCATTGCGGCGCGCGTCTGATTCGGCCACCAATCCCAACGCAGCGCAGTCCGATCATGCGATGAGCGGTTATGGCACTAGCACTTTCCTCCAGTCCTGGTTCAACACCGTCAACGCTCTTGTCGGCGTTGGAATTCTGGCCCTTCCGCTTGCTTTCTCGTACGCCGGTTGGATCGGCGGCATTTCGCTTTTCTTGGTCTGCGGGCTTCTGACAAACTACACTGGCAAAGTACTGGCCAAAATCATGGCCAAAGAGCCGTCGCTCCGAACCTATGCAGATATCGGAAGCTATGCCTTCGGGCCCTCGGCGCGTATTCTCATTAGCATCTTCTTCTGCCTCGAGCTATGGGCGGTCTCGGTCGCCCTCATCATTCTGTTTGGCGACTCGTTAGCTGCTATCTTTCCCGCCATTCCTTCAACAGCTTTCAAGGCCATCGGCTATGTGATTGTCCTGCCCACCGTATTCCTGCCCCCTCGGTTTCTATCGCCCATCTCGGTTGTCGGCATTGTCTCTACCTTTACCCTCGTTATCGTGGTATTCAGCGATGGGCTCATCAAGAAGGAGGCGCCAGGCAGTCTTTGGACGCCGGCCGCGACCGCGCTCGGTCCGACATGGAACCGTGTGCCGCTAAGTTTTGGACTCATCATGTCCGGCTTTTCATCGCATCCAATCATTCCATCGCTGGTCAGGGATATGAAGGATCCCTCCCAATTCCCGCGCATGCTCAACATGGCCTACTTGGCCGCGACGTTTCTTTACGTCAGTATGGGCGTCATCGGCTACGCCATGTTTGGAAACTCAGTCTCGGACGAGATCACGAGAGATCTGGCGCGGACGCAGGGATACCCGGTTGCCCTCAACAGCCTAGCGATCTGGCTGATCGTTATCAATCCGCTCTCCAAATTCGCGCTCGCATCCCGGCCGATCCAGACCACCTTCGAGATTCTACTCGGCATCGATGATGTGACAGCGATGAAGGTGAGCCATCTCAAGCGCCGCAGAAGCTCGTCGGCACGTTCTGCCAGTAAGATTCAATGTGCCAAGCAGGCGACAGTCCCACCAGCATCTTTGCCCGATGGCACAATGCCGCGACTGACGAGCGAGGCCACTAGTACGACGCTGTCGATTTCGCCGAGTCAGCGGGTGTCGTTCGCTCACCGGACGCCAAGCGGGCTAGGCGGCGAGCCGGGCGATAGCAACGCGGGCGACGGTGTGGGTCGGGAGCATCCTCTGGCGGGCTCGGCGGTGTCGATGCGGGCGGCCGAGGCGGCGGCGGGCCTGTCGCCGCGCACGCGCCGGCTGTGCCAGGCGGCGCTCAAGGTGACGCTCGCGGCGCTGATCACGGGAACCGCGATCCTGCTGCCGGGCTTCGAAAAGGTGATGGCTTTTCTCGGTGCGTTCCTCGCCTTTGCCACCTGCGTCTTCGGCCCGCTCCTCGCCAGCCTCAAGCTGTTCGGCGCCGCCATGTCTACCCGCCGCATCGCGCTCGACATTGCCATCCTCGCCATCTCAGCCATCATGGCCCTCCTCGGCACCGTATGGGCCTTCCTCCCCTCCCCGCGCTAGCCGCCCCCGCCGCTCGCTTCCACCCGCTTCCCCTCGCACGCCCGCCCCTCCCCGCACGCATGATACCAGTTCTCATCTACACACGCTCTTTCTGTATTGCACCGCTGCGCTCGACAGCAAGCATGACATACTTTGCACCTTAGTTGCGACGCTGCAGGAGCTGCATTGTGCGTCGTGTGCGGTGATGAGGGGTATTGTGTTATAGTTTGGTTTGTTCGAAGCCGGGCCAGCGGCGGAGGAGGGGTGGGGAGAGGAGGGGGAGGTTGTCGCGGGGGAAGGGAGGGGGGGGCGTGTCGGGGGGGTTGAGGAGGGCGTGGCGCTGGTGGAGGAGGAGCTGGTGGGAGTGGATGCGGAGGGCGTGGAGCGAGTGGTGGAGGGAGGCGATGTCGTCCTGGGAGCGCGCGCAGTCGAAGGCGGCCTGGGCGGCGGTGCGGTGGGTGTTGGCGGTGCGCTGGTCGAGGCGCGACACGCGCGTGCCGAGCGCGCGCACCGACGCTGCCAGCGACGCCACCGCCGCGTCCAGATGCGCGCTGTCTAGCACGCTCGCCCCCCGCCGCATCCACTCCATCTCTGTCCCGCCATCCCCACGTCCTTCCACAGCCGACGTCGATGGCATCGACCGCGACGAGGACGCGCCGGACTGCAGAGCCGAACCCCCCGCGACCGGCCCCATCCCCTCGTCCTGCAACGCCGAGGGATAGGTCGAAGTGGACCGACTGCCCAACGCCGACAATGCCGGGCTGCCTGCATAGCCGCCAGGAGCATGGCTGGGATGGACCGCCATCCAGCTTTCAATCGGCGACGGATCGGCAGCAGAGGCACTGTGCGCACGCGCCTGGCGATGCGACGAGCCGGCCAGATCCAAGAGTCCCTCCCAGTTCTGCGCGTCCAGAGGGAACTCGTCCCATTCGCCGTCCACACCAAGCTGCGACCCGCCGGGCCCAGGACTCTCCTGCGTTTCAGACCATCGTCGTTCGCCTGCAGACCGGTACCAGCTGCCAAGACTGTGGACGCAGTCATCCACCCTCCGGCTCTGCGATCGGCTGCGCCCCTCCAATTCTTCGACGCGCCGGCGCAAGCTTGTATTTTCGTCCTTAAGCTCGGCAGATTGCCGGGCAAAAACAGTGAAGAAGGCCTTGAGCGGTTCAAAGCGGCACTCGTCCAGGTGAAAAGCAGCCACAGAGGGCCTGTCTCCGGAGACTTTGCGATCGAGCTGCCGCCTTGGTCCGGTCCACGTGCAGCCATAGGCGAGATGATGGCAAGGGACGGGCGCCTCTTGGCACTCGGCTAGGTGGAGGGGTAGCCTGCTCTTGATTGTATCCAGATGGCAGTAGTCACAACGAGCTGGCTCGGGAGAGCACGTTTTACAGTGTTGCTCCATCTCGTCGAAAACCACCTCGCCATCGCACGTTGGACATGTCGCCTTCCGCTTAGGACACACTAGGCCGTGGGAAGCCCAGTCTTTGCGCATCACCTTGGCCGAACAGCCGCATTTCCGACCTTCATTGAGATGTTCATCCACGTATTCATATTCGCACTCTCGTGCTACATGGCTTCTTAGGAGATGGCGTTCGCAGACGTAATTGCAGCCCTTCTCCTTGTTTGGGCATCGGACCTGCAACGTGTCGACCATGTTCTTGATGAGCAGGGCGGTGGGCGTGAAGTCGGCCAGCTGGACCGCTGTACGGCACGTAGGGCATCTTGCTCTTGAGGGTGACAGGCCGTCTTCGTCCACGTCCGAACGTAGTGCGAGCGCTGTGGATATGCAGTGTTGGCAAAACGTATGGGAACAGCTCTGTGAAACGTATGGGTCGAGAAAAGGGCCGAGGCAGATGGGACAGTGTAGGAAGGTGCTGATCTTACTGTCGCTGTCGACATAGTCATAGCAGCTTCCGGTTGTCCACGTGAGCCGCTTGGCACCGCTGCTGATATTGCTTGAGTCAGAGCGGACGCTGTGACTTGATGTAGCGCGCGCATGGCTGCCACGGGATCGGACGGAACGGGTGCTCGAAGACCGGCGTCTCGACACCGTCAGGCTCGGTCTCTGTACTTGGCCATCGTCAGGGCTTGGTTCGGGCGCCCGGCTCGGGCCGCCTTCCGCATCAGCCATGAAGCCGACGTAGACAGAGTGCTCGGACCACAATGGTGTTTGCTGCGATGTGGATGAATGAAGTGACTTCACTTGAGTAGATGGACGTAAGGGTGACAGGCTAAGTGCGGGGCAAAAGCGCGCCGCCATGCCGTGTGGACCCTTGGCCGTGAACGTGAAATCGCCAAGAATCACAATGCCAGATAAGGCTGTCCGGCTGAGCTGAACTGTGTTAGATCGGTTTACACTTAGAAAGTACTCTAACATACGGACGCTGTGGATGGCTGCCGTCACGTGGGGTGCATGGACCATATGCAGGTGCTGCAGGTTGACGTCGATGCCGAGACGTTGTCCGTCAGCAACTGCCAGACTGCCTATGGCTCCTCACCGCAATGTTCGAAGAGCGAGTAAAGACCCCGAGATCTTGGTCGCTTGGGGCGCCTTGCAGGTTTCTGAATGGAGCGGAGCTGTGATGCGTGGGTAGAGGCCGGGTGCGTGCCCATCGAGCTCGCTGGGTTGTTCGCAATGACGGAATGCACCCCGAGACCCTCGATACTGGATCAGCTCGACATGCGCTCGCCTGGCGGTTGGTTCCGCGATTGGGAATCACAATTCCTGTGAGTTACTGCGCATGCTCATGTCAGCTCCCCATGGTAAAGCCGACCTCTCTTGGCTCTTGATGCCCCATCTTCTTTTTATTCTAGCCCTCCAGATCCGCTACCGTTACCGTGCTGTCCCACCTCCATCCCTTTGTCGGTGCACACCTTCTTCCTTTTTATTCTACAACGGCGTTGTGACGCACTTCCGCCAAAAGCTGCAGAGGACTACGCCCGAAAGTGTCGCCCAGCATGTCTCATCATCCTGGTGAGGGCTGGTCAGAGAGGAACCCCGTTCCTACGGTCCAACAGTATCGAGAAGTGGAAGCAGAGAGGGCAGCTACGGCCCAGCAGAATGCTTCCAAGCTCGCCAGGACCGAATCTGACGAGGCGCCCCCTTCCACCACCACTGGCGCCACTTCTACCAACACCACTGGCGCCGCTCCTGCCATTGAAGGTTCGATGGATGGGCTCCGACAGCGCAAGAGTCAACCGGCCTCAGAAAACAGCGCGGCAGCCAAGAAGCAGGACGACACGTCTAACCAGCCTGGCGGAGGCGCTGAGGAGAAGGAACGCATCAAGAAAGCCTACGCGCCCAAAGGTAAAGCCAATGAGTTCGAGTCCCAGGGCGAACGCATCGTCACCGACCCCACCACCGGGGGCGACGTCCAGATCCGGGATGCCGCCGAAAATGCCAAAATTGACCCCAAGAAGCTCGACTCCCGATACGGACCTGGTTTTTCTTCCCATGTCCCTAAGGATTCCTCCAAGCACCAGCCGCTCCACACCTCACCCTACCCGGCCGAGCCTTCTAACATCCTGCTGCACCGCTTCCCGGAGCCCGTCCAGACGGATGCGATGAAGCGAATGCAAGCCGCTTTCGACCAGCTTGCCATGGGCTTAGCTGCAGCGCTTGCTATTGTCTGGTTTTTTGTCGCCTTTGGTTCAGGCTGGTGGCGATTCTTCCTCCGCACGGGTCTCCTCGTAGCCGTTGGCTTCGGCGGGTGGACCGGCCTCCATCTCCAGTCGCGCAAGATCGAAAAGGAACACGAAGCCGTCCGCGCCCAGATGCACAAGCAGCGAGGCGAACAGCTTTCGCCCCCCATGCCCGAGAGCGTCGAGTGGGTCAATGCCGCCATCGCCTGCATCTGGAAGCAGATCAACCCCGAGATGTTTGTTCCTATGGCAGACATGGTCGAAGACATTATGCAGCAGTCTCTGCCCGGTTTCATCGACGCTGTCAAGATTGACGACATCGGTATCGGTGACAATCCGTTCCGGCTCGTTGCCATGCGCGGTCTCGCCGACATGATGAGCGACAAAGAATACCCGCGAGAGGAGTGGATCACCGAGAGCAAGGTCATCTCCGAGGAGGAAGCCAACTCCAACGGCAAGGTCAAGGGCAAGGGCAAGGGGAAGCCCGACAGCGGTGACACTTCCGATGGGAAAAAGCCCCAAGACTCTGAAGATGCCGATGGCGATGGCATCCCTGACGATGATGAATCGGGCGACTTCCTCAACTACGAGGTCTCGTTCAGCTATTCAGCCAAGCCCGGTCAGTCGAACAAGGACAGGGCTGCCAACATCCATCTAATGATCCAGTTCTTTATCGGTGCCTACGACCTCTTCCAGATCCCTCTGCCGATCTGGATCCAGGTCGAGCACATTTCCGGTACCGTCCGTCTGCGAGCGCAGATCGTCCAGCAGCCTCCCTACATCCGAAACTTGACGTTTACCTTGATGGGCGTGCCCAAGGTCGAGATTTCGGCAATCCCCATGGTCAAGGCGCTGCCCAACGTGCTCGATCTGCCGCTCATCTCGGGCTTTGTGCAATCCTCGATCGCTGCGGCGGCCAACATGTACGTGGCGCCGAAGAGCATGACGCTCAACATGGCCCAGATGTTGTCGGGTGATGGCATCAAGAAGGACACGGATGCTGTCGGTGTGCTGGTGGTCGACATTGAGTGGGGAGAAGGCCTCAGCTCGCAAGATGCCAACGGCAAGAGCGACCCATACGTCGTCCTCTCGTTTGCCAAGTTTGGCAGGCCCCTGTACAGCTCCCGGATCATCTTCGAGGATCTCAACCCCGTCTGGATGGAGACCGCCTTCTTGCTGGTCAGCAAGGACGACATCCGCGCCAATGAGTCGCTTTCGATTCAGCTTTGGGACTCGGATGCTCGCACGGCGGATGACATTGTGGGTCGTGTGAACAAACCACTTAAAGAACTCATCAAGGATGCCAACCACACGCAGGATCGAAAGGACAAGCTGATGGGCTTCGAAGACGCCGACGACATGCCCGGCACGCTCAAGTGGAAGGTTGCCTTCTACGAAAAAGCCGACTTCAACAAAGCGCTCGTGCCCAAAAAAGATGAGAAAGAGGTGACCAAGGTGGAGCAGGAGACGAAGCAGGAAGCAGCTCCCCCGGTCGACTCTGCTGACGAAAAGATTGCGCTGCACTGTCCCCCCGACCCGCAGTATCCGTCGGGTATCCTGAGCATCATCGTGCACCACATCTCTGGCCTCGAAAATCGAGACGTGGAGCGGGGAGTGATGGGCAAGGAGCGTGAGGGCACGCACGGCCAGGACGTGGATGCCAAGGCCGGCGAAGGCAAGTCGCTGCCATCGGGCTATGTCGAGTTCATCGTCAATGACGACATCGTCTACAAGACACGCGTCAAGCAGTACTCCAACATGCCGTTCTTTGAGGCGGGGACGGAGGTCTTTATCCGCGACTGGACCAAGACGGAAGTGCGGCTGGCCGTCCGGGACGCGCGACTGCGCGAGCACGACCCGCTGATGGGGATCGTGGCCATCGACCTGCCGACGCTCTTTAGCGAGTCCTCGCAGGTCTCGCAGTCCTTTTCGCTGCAGGACGGCGTTGGCTTCGGCAAGATCCACGCGAGTCTCGTCTACCGCAGCATCAAGGCGCAGCTGCCCAAGGAGCTGCGCGGCTGGGACACGGCCACGGTGGAGCTGCTCAGCGCGATCACAATCGAGGGCGACGAGCGACTGCAGAAGAAAAAAATCAAGGTCTCCACCGGCGACGACACACAAAAGATCTATCCGGGCCAGCCGGTCGCCGACGACTCGGAAACACTGGTGCGGCTCCCGGTCTACGACCGCTACAGTTCGCTGCTTACGTTCGACCTTGGCGGGGGCGGCCTGTCGGTGGGCCCGCTGGGGGGCAAGCCGGATGCGGTGGCGGTGTGCGCGCTGCGCGACCTCACGGACGGCGAGGTGGTGGACCTGGAGCTGGATATCATGAGCGGCGACAACCTGGGGACATTGAAGCGGAACTACATGAACGAGCAGGCCAAGCGGACCCATCCGTTCGATGTCGTCGGCAAGCTGAGGGTGCAGGTGCGCGTCGATGCCGGGCTAGACGACGACCATCTGCGCGTGATCGAAAACGGCACGGGCCGCAAGGACCGCCACGAGTTTGAGGTGTACAACCGTCTCGAGGGCATGCCGAGCCGGGCCGAGCAGAACGCGCACGCCAACGACGACGGCGTCGTCGACAGGAAGGAGCAGAAGCAGATCAGCCGCGCCAAGACCGAGGCGCTCCACTCGCGCCACCGCGGCGTCATGGGCTACGGCTCGGCCCGCAGCGCCGTCTGGGCCAAAGACGGCATGCGCGACCGCCTCCGCCGCACCTCGCAGAAACTCCGCGGCAAACAGGGCCGCGACCAAACCATCAAGTCCGAAGCCTGACCACCGCCACCAACCCCCCCGACCCCTCTCCGCGCTTTGTCCCACATGCACACTGTAGCTTCCCCCCACTTCTCCCTTTTCATTGTCTTGCAATCTGCCCCGTAGCACCGTGTTTTTATCGCGCTTGATCAATAGGTAGAGCTCTGTCGCCTGAGAAAAATGTTGCAGAAGGCTGAGCTCATGACGAACCGATGTTGCAACCCTGTTACAGTAGCGACGGTCCACAACGCGGGCGAGAAGCTGCTGGCAAGTCTGGGTCCGAAAGCAGAGTGCGCACGAGGCGGCGACGTGGTACGTGTTGCTCGTGTTGCAAGACCAGAATACAGATACAGATTAGCGGAGGTGGGGGAGAGCGTGTGTGCAGATGCGAGGGGAGGGCTACTCTCGGGAGACGTCTCTGCCGAAGAGGGAGACCTTGAGCCAGTCGGCGGCGACGAGGGAGCGGTTGCGGAGGGAAAAGAGCATGGAGACGTAGGCGGAGCGCCAGAACATGAAGGTGACGACGCCTGCCGATGCGATCTGGTTGTTGCCGAGGAGGGGGATGTCGGCGATGGCCTTCTCGGAGCCGATGTAGGCGAGCGAGCCCTGGTGGGAGTACTTGAACGGGCGGATCTTGGCGGCCTTGTCGATCTGGCGCTCGAGGCCGCGCAGCTCGGCGGGCGCGGCATTGGCGCTGCGCGCCTCCGCCAGCTTGGCCTCCAGCACGCTCAGCCGCGCGAGCTGGTTGAAGACACGCGCCAAATACGCACCCTGCTGCGACGCCGCCTGCGCCGTCGGCGCAAAGTGCGTCGCCGTCGCATCGCCCAGCGCAAAGATGGAGTCCTCGGCTCCTTTCAACCGCATATGGTCGTCCACCTCCAATCCGCGGCGATTCTTCTGCGCCTCCGGCAGAGCCTCCATAAGCTGCCGTGTCAGCGGCCGCGCAGTATTCCCCGCCGCCCAGACCAGCAGCCCGTAAGGAATCTTCTTCTCCTCGCCAGAGGGCGTCTTGACAAGGACATCGCGGTCGTCCACGTCCTTGACCATATGCTTGGTCAGAATCTCGATCGAATTCTCCTTGAAAGTGGATTCGGTATACTTGATCAGCGTTTGCGAGAACATGGGCAAAATGTTGGGCAGCGCCTCGACCAGCGTCACCCGGAGCTTGTTGGCCACCTCTGGGTACCAGCGGATGAGGTCGGACTCGACAAAGTCGCGCAGCTCGGCGGCGTACTCGATACCGGTGGGACCACCGCCGACGACGACCATATGCAGGAGGCGGTCGATCTCCTCTTCGGATTGGCCCTTGAGGGATGCGCTTTCGACGCAGTCGATGAGACGCGAGCGGATCTGCTCGGCGTCATTGAGCTCCTTGAGGAAGCATGCGTGCTTCCGGACGCCCTCAATGCCAAACGTCTGATTCTCCGTGCCGACCGAGTAGACGAGATAGTCGTAGGGGATGGTAATCTTTGACACAGTGCCCTTGATCTCACTCTTGTCCTCAAAGGTGACGGTCTTGTTGACCGGGTCGACATGGTCGCAGTCGGCCTCGTAGACCTTGACCTCGCGGGTCTTGAAGCGGGTGGTGTGGCGCGTGGGCTGGACGATGCTGCGGCCGTCGAGCGTGCCGACGGTGACAGAGGGGAGCAGCGGGGTGAAGAGGAAGTAGTTGTGGGGAGAGATGACGACGACGTTGTACTCCTCGGTGTCGATGCTTTTGAGCAGCGAGGTGGCGCCCCAGCCGCTGCCGAGGACGACAATGGTCTTTTTGGTGGGGTCCTGCGGCAGCTGGTCGGGGGGATGTCGGCCCTGGTAGACAAAGTAGGCGTATGTGCCGATGCTGGCGATCGAGACGATGTAGAGGGTGCGCCTGAGGCCGCGGAAGAAGCCTCCGCTTTTCTTGCCGCCTGGCGGCGGCGGGAGTGCCTGCTGGACAGGGCCCGCGACGGGCGTGGTGGCGACGGCCTTGTCGTTGCTCCATATCTTTGTCCGGAAGAGCCCGCGCGACTGCTGCGCGAGGCTCGAGCGCCGCAGCCCGGCCGCGCTGGCGCCAACGCCGCTGGGAGCAGCGAGACTCGAGCGCGCCGACGCCAGGCCTATTGGCTGGGTCGCAACCGCACGCAGCAAGCCCGCACGCATGGACGAAGAGATCATGCCGTTATGCGTAGCGAGAGCGCAGGTGGGAGATGGGTGGTGGCAGGTCGAGGAGATGAGATCCAAGAAAGCGGCGCAAGACTTCCACAGACGGGCAGCAAAAGGGGCCCTATCTTGGCCAGCTCAAGGCGGTAGCGTACAGCGTTGGCCAGAAGAAATCCACAAATCGCAGCTTGCTGTTGCGGTAATCCGCCAATCAGCCGCAAAAATAGCAAAATTTGGCAAGCGTCGCATTCACCGAACATGCTGATTTCGGAAATTGGATCTCCCCGTCGTCAACACATTTCGAACATGCAGCTCCATTGAATACATATCCAATTAATAGCACCGCTGCGAATCTCTCCTCCTTCCGTTCTCATACACTTTCTCTGGTCTAAGTACAGGCTCACTGATTATACGCGCCGTCATCCGGATATGACGTTTTCAAATCCACTATCGGAAAAAGGCACACGTACTAGTAAATGTGACTGAAGAACAATCAGATGAGGCAGATAATAATGCTGGGTGCATGACTCAGTCGTAGCCAAGGCCGTATGCCTACGGGAGCGCTGCAGCGGTGCAGCCTGGTCGCATTCCTCTAATGCATAGCGGGAGCCATTCAGGATGGTCCCGCGCGCCGCGAGCGGGAGATTTGCGGCTGCAGCTCGATGTCGGCGGAACTCTAGCGACGGGACAAGAACTGGCTGCTCAGCGGTGGTCGACGGCGAGGCTGGCGACCGGCAAATCGATCTGCATTGATTGGTTCAGAGCGGCAGGACGCTTAGGTGGGTTGCGCGTGTGCTGCCGAATTGGAATTCGGTGATGCAGCCCTTATCGATGCAATCGCCACGCTGCCACCTCGCTGCTGATCCACGCGCGAGATACCGCAGATGTAAGATCGTTCCGCAGAAAGTGGCTTTGTCTCTCTCCCGGTCACGAGTCGACTCGTTGCAGAGAGGTTGCCAGTGATTTGACGGCAGGCCTTGATATTGTATTGGCCGTGGATAGCGAATCAGGAAACGTCGGTGAGGATGAAGCTGGTGCCAAAACCGGCCCACACATCGACGGGCTGGTATGGTCGTCCGGCGCCGTGCCGCGACCCAGCGATGATGGGGACGGGTACGTGTCGGTCCGCTTCGTCGTGCGGGCCTTGCGCCAAGTTGCCGTGCTCGTTCCATCCGCAGCCCCAGACCTGCATCGGAGCGCCCCCCTGGCCGATGTCGGCCGCGATGCTCAATAGGATGAGCGAATGTTCGCTGCCGGATACGAGCTTGCGAATGTGCAGTGTATCCGAGTAGGGTGATGTGTCGCAATCAGTGCCCGCAGCGGGTGGCTCCGACGGGTGCTGACGCAGCTGCTTTGTAAGTGCCATCGGGACGAGGCCGCCGGTGCTGCTCAAGGCCCTTGGCAGCGAGGCTGCATCGCATCCCAGCTGGCCTTTGGCATTACTGCCGCAGCCCAGTACTGCCATCCTGTTGTCGCTCTGGCGCTTGACCACGACCAGCGTGCTGTTCCAGTTGCACGATAGGGAGACCACTTCCTCCGCAGAGGTCTGTTGAGCGGTGAGCGCTTCGTCTGACAACAGCTGGCCTTGGCGGTCGGAGCCAAAGCCGCGAACGGAGCTAGCGCCTTCTTCGGTTGGAATTACCGCAATGGTGTGATCCCGGCCTGCTCGGAGTAGGGATGCTGCCGGTTCGCCCGCTCTGCACGTCCAGGAGACCATCGTCTGCGGCGCCTCGACGATAACAGCCGCAGGACCAGGCCGCTGCCGTCTCACAGGCGCGGCGCGGTCTGGACCTGGATGGGCACCAATCTGACCATGCCGTGCTGAGCCCCAGCCGACGATGGCATGGGTGGTGGGCGCGCCCGGCTTTGGGCCGATGCGAAGCTCCGTGACGGCATGTCGGAGACCAGCCGTTGTAGATGTGATGCGAAAAGGGGCAGCTGCATCGAAGCCGTGCTCTGCGAGGATGTGGCCGAAGGATACGATGTGACCGCAGCGTGCAGACACAGGCGCTTCACGACGCGGACATCCCAGCTCGCCGAACGTGTTCTGGCTATGCAGGCCGAGGGAGACCAGGACGTCCTGCTGTTGCGCCGCCGTGGCTCCGGGCAGCGGCGTCAAGACAAGATAGCTGCAGTTCCAGCCGCATACGACGTCTTTGGGCTGGTAGCCATCCCAGCCTAGGCTGCGTCCGGGGCTGCTAGACAATGCTGGCAATTCGCGTCTCCAGTCGAGCCGCTGGAAAACCCGGAGCTGTGCGCAGGGCTGCGTGGCAACAGCGTCCCCCAGCTGTCCCTGCGCACCCGTCCCCGCTGCCCAGACCTCGCGCATTTCCGGGCGTTCGCCGCCATCGGACCCGCCCACCTCCTCCAGCAGGGCCAGCGTGTGGTTGGATCCAGACGACATCTTGCGGACAGTCCAGCCCGCGGGCGGAAAGAACGAGGGCGCAGCCGTGCCATCGCCAGCCACGTAGCAGCGCGCCTCCAGTAGCTGGTCGGCATCCTCAGCGTGGCCCACGCCTAGCTGCAAGCCAGAATTGCTCCCAGCTACCAACAGTCTCAGCTCCATCCTCCTGCCGCTTGCCCCCGCTGCTCCTAGACGTTATTTGCCATCCTGCCAGATTTCGAGTTGTTGGAAGTATGAAGAGAGCGCGTAGCCATCTCAAGCGCTCTCCAAATTAAAGCTCTCTCCTCGTGTGACACTCGTGGCCCAAGTATTGGCGCTTGGACCTGCGAACCCTCTCCACGACCGTCGACACTTCACAGTCCTTTACACGTCAATATCTCAGCGATGATGAAGAGGTTGCATAACGATGACTGATAATAATACTGATACAATGGTGTAGAAAGGAGGATTAGAGCGTCAAGTCATGTTGGTCAAATTCTAGGTTGCGAGTGACGAGCCGGACCCAGTCCAGCGATCCTCTTTCAGGTATGCCAGGTGCTTCGGGGCGAGGCACCCTAGGTGCGCCTCCGAGCGAAGTGTCCACCTCCCACTCGTCCTGCGCATCGAGCGTCCTGGAGGGCGCTTCGGTGAAGTGTGCTGGTGGGTTGATGAGCACATCCCAAGCGGGTTTGCCTTCGACGCTCCGGTGCGCAAAGGGAAGTGAGTGGAAGCCTGTCTTAAGTTTGATGGGGACGATCTCGCTCGTTCCTGGCAGCATTAGAAACGGCTGCCGCCATCCGTAGCCGGTTTCGGTGCGGCCAGCGATGGCGTCGTCTTCGGCAGAGTAAGGAAAGTCCGGGCCACTTTGTCCAGGCATGTCTTCGGAGGGAAATAGATCGTAGGATCCGACGTCGAAACCCGGGGCGTCGGCTACTTCGTCGGTACACACGTGATAGAAAGCGATGGCGAAGGGCAGAGGTGCCATTTCGCGAATCTTTTCGATGTTGCTGTCCCAGAACGACCTCGGGTAAAGGCAGGGAAGGCCTGTCGAACTAGCTCGAGAGTAGTAATGCGGAGGAGCACCCGAGTAAATGTCGTTATCGGCGACGATACACTCGGCCAGTTCGAGGTGCGGAAAAAGACGGGCAGTCATAGCAATAATGCCCATAGTGATGCGGCTGGCGATCCGATCATTCTGGTAGCATTTGCTGCAACGCACAGACATGACCTTCTGCTGGGGCAATTGGCTGGCAAGCATCCGGCGGAAGAATCCTGCAGGCAGCCGACGAACGCTAGGGAGGCGACCTATCAGTCGGAGATCGTACAGCATGCGGCTGGCAGACTGGGCATCGGCGGCAACCAGATCAGACCTTAGCAGGCTACGGGCATCGCGGCTGATGGAGAAATGGAAAGGCTTGAAGACCGACTCGACAAGTTCTTCGAACGCACGGAAGTCCGAGTCGTGCCATTTGAGACGAGCGAGAGCACCTTGGGGCACGGAAAGCAAGTAGGTATCGTCAGGATGTCGCGGACGTTGTAGGTTGCGAAGATAAATCAAATTGGAACAGTGGGTGAGAATGGCCAAGTACTGATCCTGATTGGCAATGCCAGTCTCTTCTCGACTGACGGCAAAGTCAAGGCCTTTGACGCTTTCTGCGAGCCTTTTGTTAGACGAAATGGTATCACAGAAGCGGCCAATGCGCCATGCGCCTTTGATGTCGTGGTCATGAGGTGAGAGGACGATGCAGCCGTACAGTGCTGCGCTGGCGATGCGGTACCATGTGCGGCTGACGAGACACCAGCGACAAAGCGTGCCTGGGGAGGCGAACCAGGCGGAGTTTTCCACGATGGACAAAACTAGCTCCACAGGAAGTTGGCGCCAGAGAGAGGCATGCATGAGAGGGTCAACATTATCGCGCGCTTCCCTGCGCCTAGCTCCCCTGCCACTCATTCGAATCAAGCAGGCCGGAGGAAGGGCAAGTCGAGAGAGAATGGTAGGGGACCGAGCTCAGAGCGGGAGATGCTAGACGTCCATAGCGTACAACGCATCCATGGATGTGGCCAGAAGGGAGCAGTGGACAAGGCAGAGGAGCAGATGGAAGCGAGAGTCAAGGAAAAAGCGGAAAGGCAGCACCTTGGGAGCTGTTCCCTCTCCTTCTGGGTAGGCCCTCCGATTGCGAGTCTCAAAGCCAAAGCGGCAGCTTCGGGCAATTGCTCCGATCCGTTGCGAAGGACGGGGTTCAGCGTAAAGTCCGAACAGTGGCTTCCATATCGGCGCTTGGCGAGAGCGGCTGATGGTACCATGGTTTGTTGCGTGATCATGCTTTTTCATTCTAGGGCCACAGGCATATACGACGACCCACGCCCACGCACGGACGGTTTCGGCGCGAACAGAAGGCGTGACGCCAGACAATGTCCCAAGCAGCAAACCCATGACTTATCTCTCTCCAACGCCTCGCAAGAAGACGACAGCCAACCCCGTTCGCCGGTTCTGAGCGGGAGGAGTAAACGTGGGCCGTTCCGTTGAGCAGCCTCGAAACTCAGGACTTGAGACCCTCGCTTGTACTGCACATCATCGCAGGGCCGTGGGAACCGTTCGCTTATGTATCAGTATCGCACATGATGGGAGCGGTGAATGGAAACCCGATCGGGGAGAACTTTTGCAGGTCTGAAGCACGAACGGAAACGGAAATGGCAATCACAGTTAAGCACGGCATATGGAAACACATACAGCATCGGAATCACATCACAATCACAATGGAACTTAAAGTTTTATGGGAAATGCCAAGCGGGAGTGCCTTCTTTCAGCCACAAAGAGTATGCGTGCGTGCAGCCAAGCCAGCAAGCGCCAAACCCAAATCTAAAATGTGACTTATTAAGTATCACAATCATGATCGCTCCGCGCTTTCTCTCGGTCTCGTAAGATCATTTATAGGGGCAGAGTCCGTGCATTTACCCATCGGCATTGTGATGTCGAATACTGCTGAAGCTTCTGCCATCCCTTTCCCATCGAGAGTCGGGGGATGATGGCAATTAGCACCGGCGCTGTGCCGGCGCAAACGCACATTGTCAAGCTCAACGAGCGCGACTTTGTCGACTATCGAGCGATCCAAAGGACGTTTGATGGCGCCTACGCACGCACAGCGCTGGGCCAGCTATGCTATGCCATTGTCATTCTCCGCATGTTCCAGGACAAGTTCTTCTACGTTGGTCAGTCGCCATCCCCACTATGGCTAGCGTAGCACATCTACTGACGTCGCGGTTTCCACTGCTCGGCACCGTCGCGCCCTTCAGGTATCGTGTATGCGCTTCTCGGTATTGGCTTTGTTCCCGTCGCGGCCATCCGTTACCGCATGGCTGCCTTCAACGCGGACAGATACGTCGTCTTGCATTACATCCATCAGCAGCCGTCAGAACAGAGCGGAAACAGGGTCGCGGCTCAAGCGGCAGATGCAGGCGATGGTATGGCTCGGTCGGAAGACTCGCCGCGAGCTGTCTCCCCCGGCAGAAGCCCATCAGCTCCGATTCACACGGTTTTGCGTCGACAGTTCGTCACAGCCGGCTCCATCGTCGCGCTGACCACAGTCTTCGTCGTCTCGGTGGAAATCGCCCTTCTCGTCCTCACCTTGAAAGTCTAGTCGGCAGAACCGTGGCGCAATTCGGCTTGGCCAGCTGGTACCTTGCCTCTTTTTGTGAAAACCCGTATCCTTCTTGGTACATTCTATCAGTCGCGAACTATGTACATGTACAGAACAGTGCGAACGATGTACATATACAGTGCATGCAGTCTGTCCTCAGCCATTCGGCATGCAGACGATATACCCACTCATGCTTGAAGCTTTTCCATGGTAAACTGCCAAAGCGCTGACAGATCTTCGTCCGGTTCGAGCTGATCCCAAAGATGGTCTTTCCCTGGAATCTCGTCGTAGACTACCGAAGAGCGGACAGCTTTAAGGGCCTTTTGCACCCTCCTGGCATGGTCAACGTCGACGGCCGTGTCTTTCTCGCCATGCACTATGTAGACGGGTGGCAAGCGCTGTCGCTGCTCTGGCGAGCACTTCTCGAGAAAAGCCACCACATCGGTCTTCTGCAGCCATCCCTGTGACCTCTGCTGATCAGAAAAGAGCAGCAAAGGGAAGAGTGCCTCCTGCTGAGCGTGCATGTAGAATTTCCTCCGATGCGCGACAGCGGCCGTGTTCGAAGAGACGGGCGCGTCTGGATTGCGAAAATCGGCGAATGTGGCGGGATCATCTGCCAACCAACCGCCGAAGGGCACCTGCTTCTCCACGAAAAAGGGATGGTCCATAGTCGAGATCGGATAGATGGCCGCAATCGCTCTCACACGCTGCAAATGTGCCGATTTGGTGTTAGGGCACATGCCGAGGCCGAGCATCAGCGCTTGCCATCCTCCCGCGCTAGAGCCGCTTAGCACAATCCGGCTTGTATCCAAAGTCGCCGTCTCGGCCTCGGCGGCCAGTTCGGCCGGGAGCCTATCGATCACATAGGCAAGGCAGTCGACCATGTCATCCAGTATATCGGGCACCCTGACTTGCGGCGCCAGTCGGTAGTCGGTCGAGACGACTGCGATGCCGTATTTGTCCACGGCTCTCTTGAGGTGAGGTGCCATCACCTGTCTGGCGCCTTGGATCAGTCCACCGCCGTGCCACCAGATGAAGACAGGCAGGGGCTTGTCCGGGGTAGCATCGGGCAAGCACAGGTCCAACAGCACGGGAACTTGCCGCCTGGAGAATTCAAAGGTATATGTCCTCATTGTTGGATCGAGGCAGTAGGGATGGCTACCTATCGTACAAACAAGCAGGCAGCTGGAAGCCATCTGTGCCCGGCTATATACTCTTGTTCTCTAGTCCATCAGCGCAAGGGGCCGTTGTGTTGCGCTGCGTTCACTCGTCCGGATGAAGGCCGCGGCGGCCGCGGCTTGGTCCGTGCTGCGCATGTGGGCTGTAAGAGCGTCACCGCGTGGCCTTTCACCGCGTTCTGGAATTTCGTTGTTGAATTCACGATATCGACTGGCCGAAGAACCGCAAGCAACACATCCAACATCATCCTTGCATCACAAGAATAGTCGCAGGGTGTCACATTCCACCTCTGCAGAACGTTTGCTACAACACACCGTCACTCTCGGTCGGGACCCTTCAGTTCGGAGCAAACACGGAAGCGGCCGTACCAAAGGGCTGGCATCCATCAGCCAAGCATGCCGTCGCTTCAGAGCTCATCGTCCGGCTTGCTCGGAGGCCTGCTGGAGCGCGCGCAGGATGCCATCTTTGCTCTCTCGTCCTGCTTCCCTTGCATGCCCGAGACATCGGTTCTCAAACTCAATGGTCGCAACTTCCAGATCGTCAAGCTGCTCGGCGAAGGTGGATTCAGCTTTGTCTATCTCGTAAAGGACCAGGAGTCGGGACGCCTCTTTGCACTCAAAAAGATCCGGTGTTCCTCCTATGGGGCCGACTCGTTCCAGGAGGCCATGAAGGAGATCGAGGCCACAAAACGATTTCGATCTCCGTTCATCATCCCTATCTACGACAGCTGCGTGGTGCAGGATGACGCTGGGTCCGGTACGCTCTTTGGCAACCTCCCCTCGCAGGACCAGGACAGTGGTGGTGGCAGGGGGTCGGATGGCGGCAAAGTGATTTATCTCTTCTTGCCGTTCTACGAAAAGGGGAATCTGCAGGATGCTATCAATGCGCATCTGGTCCGTGGCACCCGCTTCGGCGAGAGGGAGATGCTCCAGCTTTTCCTCGGCACTTGTAAGGCGGTCAAGGAGATGCACCAGTATCGGCTTCCCGACGTTGGCGCCACGCGAAACCGGCGCACCGATGCAGCTATTCCGCGTATGGAAATCACGCCGCCTGACGATCCATTTGCCGACTCGCACACTGACGCTCACGATGAAGCACCTCTGATCTCTGGTTCAAACGACGCAGGCGCCCAGGCGTCTTACCCGCCCAAGCCGACACTGAACAAGGGCAAGGCGCGTGACTATGGCGCTAGCGACGCGGAAGAATTCGTCGCACAACCGGCCCTAGACGGCGGCATCGAGGCGGGCAAGGGCGGCGAGCACGTGCCCTACGCGCATCGCGACATCAAACCCGGCAATGTCATGGTGGCTGACGATGGCAGGACGCCGATACTGATGGACTTTGGCAGTACCATCAAGGCCCGCGTGATAATCAAGACAAGGCGGGATGCAGTGGCGCATCAGGTGCGTAGCTGCCGTGTTGGAGCTGTGTTCGCTGTGATATTGAGAATTCGCGCTGACGCTCTCTCGCTCCCCTCCGGCTCTAACAGGACATGGCTGCGGAGCGCTCGTCGATGCCGTACCGGGCGCCGGAACTGTTCGATGTAGCGACGGACGCGACGTTGACCGAGGCGGTGGACATCTGGTCGCTGGGCTGCCTGCTGTATGCGCTCGCCTATCTGCACTCGCCGTTCGAGACAACACAGACCATCGAGCAGGGCGGCTCGATCGCCCTCGCCGTACTCAACGGATCGTACAAGATGCCGCTCAGCTCAGAGGATCCTTACTCGGAGAAGACGCGTGAGATTATTAAGCGCTGCGTCGTCGTCAAGCCTGCTGAGCGCCCATCGATCGACCAGGTCATCGAGCTGACCGAAGCCGCGCTGCGTGGGCTCGAGTGACGCGCACGCCCAACCCCGCAACAGAGACATTAGGACATTGTATAGCCATTTCGGACGTAGACCCAGCCCGACCGAAGGAAGACAAGCCCGTGAGAGGCGTGTCAAACCCGCCTACTTGACTTACCAGAGGCTCAGAAACATGGTGGACACTGCGGGACAGCACGGCCGTGGAAGAGAGACGAGAAGTAAGGATGGCTGGATATACTGGTGTATGAGCTCGTACATGTACACATGCAGACATGGGCGATCGGGCGCAAGGCTGTTCACGCTGGCCGGTCTTTGGAGTCCGAGTCGTGGCTGGTGAGCTCGACGACGGGCTTGGCGTCAGCCGCGCTGTGGGTCTGAGCCTGCCTAGGGTGTATGCCGGATTTGGCGTCGTCGGGGACAGTGCCGAGCGGCCCGACGTAGTGCTTATTTCCCCATAGGAACCACCAGGCGGCGCTGAGAACGAAGAAAAAGGAGAAGACGACGGAGGCGTAGTTCATGGTCGCCGGTTCGACGGTGGCGGTGGTGGGCATGCAGAAAAGGATGGTAGCCAGGACGATCCAGACGAAAGTGATCGCGTTGATCAGGTAGCCGAACCGGCCGAGCGAGAAGGCGGCGCCGCGGAGCATGACGCGCCTGCGGAACATGGCGACCGCGATCGGGATGCCGTAGCTGATGCTGAGGCAGATGGTTGCGACGCCGGTGAACGCCGAGAACGCGGCGGTGTTGCCGAGATAGATGAGGCCGAGGAGCGAGACGACGACGGTGGACAGGATCAACGCGTTGAGCGGCAGGTCAAGCTTCTTGTTCACCCGGGACCAGTACTTGCTGCCGGGGATGGCGCCGTCGCGCGAGAAGGCCCAGGTGCAGCGCAGCGCGACGGTCAGTGACCCTATCCCGGCAAACGAGAAGACGCCGAGGAGGATAAAGAGCAGCCCAAAGCCGCCGCCCGCGGAGCCGGTTGCCAGCGAGAAGAGAACAGGGATGGGCTGACCCGCGGCGGTCGTAAGCAGGTCGGCGGCGTCCGGGGTCAGGACGAAGAGCACTGGGATCAGGTACACGAAGCCGGTGACGCTCGCGGCGATAACAGACCAGACAATCGCGCGCGGGACCTGCTTCTCGGGCTCGGCGACCTCCTCGCAAAGCGCCGCAACGGTCCCGTAGCCTGTGAGCGTGTAAGCGGCCTGGAGAAGGCCGACAAAGAATGCCCAGCCGTCCGGCCAGCCGCTGCTGTTCTCCCAGCCAGCAAACACAAAGTCGGCGTCCTTGCGTCCGTCTTTGGCGCGCACGAGAATGGTGATGGCGATGATAACTGTTCCGATGGCGGTCCAGTAGAAGGAGAGCGTGTTGAGGCGGTCGAGGTAGTTGTACTTGACGCCGTACGCATTGACCACCGCGGCGATAAGCATGCAGGCCCAGAAGGTAAGGATTGTCTGCCACGGCTCCGGCGTCCACTCGTTGTTGCGGAACTGAGAGACAGCGGCCATGATCAGCTGGGCGCCGCCGAAGTTGATCGAGAGGCAAAGCGTCCAGTTGGCGACGAGGCTGACCCAGCCGACAATCCACGAGGTGAGCGGTGCCCACTTCTTGGTGGACACGAACGCCGCCCAGACATAGACGCCGCCGGACGAAGGATACATGGAGCAGAGCTCTGCCAAGCTTGCGGCCATGCAGAGCGAGATGAGCGAGACCACGAGCCAGCCGTACAAGATCGTGATGGGCCCGCCGCACGTCAGCGCGATGGAGAACGCCGTGCTCAGCCCGAACGGTGCAGCGATGATCGAGAAACTGAGCCCCAGGATGGTCATCATGCTCAGATTGCGCTTCAGCTCAGCATCGTACCCCATCGACGCCAGCCGCGCATCTGCGCCCACCGCCGAGCTGATGGAGTGGACGCTGGTGAGCTGCTTGTCGGCACTCATCTTGATCTGGCCATGCGAATGCGTTCAGTCGAGAGGATGCTAAGCTGTATGGATGGAACGCTGCCAACACTACCAACAGGACCGACGGCAAAAGGAAATAGGACGCGGGAGACAAGCTAGACTCAAGTCCAGAAGAGCACAGATAAAGGCCGGTAAGTAGATCGAGGCGCGGGACGGAGAAGCGGCGCTGAGGACTGGTCGGCGGAATCGAAGTCCGAGGCAGTGGCACGCGGCCAAGGCCACGGCCACGAGCGCGGGCAATGGGCGCTTATCTTTCTCGATAACAGGGTTCGAAAGCAAGTGCACCAGCTCCCGTATCAATCTGGTCAGGCGGACTTCTTCCCACGCACTCGCCTTTGCAACTCGCCTTTGCGGCGACACAGCGGCGGGATGAGCAAATTGCGCGTTAGTCGGCCCGACTCGCACGAGCTCTTCCATCTTGCCGCCCCACGCGCTGTTTTAGCCCGTCAGTCTCAGACCAGCATACAACCCCTAGACCATGGCCGTGCGGTTACCGGCATCGTTCTATCTCCTATGGCGGCGGCTACACAAGCGGCAAACGACTCAATGCCAGCTATCTGTCAGCTATCTGGGCTGCAAGATACGAGAGGGACAGACAGAAATGCATCATGCAGGCGACTGCAAGCTAGACGCTTTGGCGTACGATACGGCCAACCATGAAGCGTACGACACGGCCAACAGGAAAGCGGCCACCTGACTACTCTGCAGGCTGCAATAATATCCATGTTAGAGCGAAGAAGAGTGTACCCTTTTCTTTCGATCTTACACGCAGCAATTCCCAGCGCTTCTGAACGCAGCGGGACTCGGCACTCGGCGTCGGTGATGACCTTGACGGCAACCATCAACGGACCCTGCGTCCTCCTCGCTCGCACACAGCACGGGGCGCTATCACCCAGCAGCAACGTCGCCAATGTCTGCTGTAGGTGGCAACAGCATCTTGAAGGACGTTGGCGCACCGCAGCTGTATACAGCGGGCATCGCCAGCGCCGCGGTCGCCTTGTTCGCCTTGTCCAGCTACAATGTCGTAGCGGCACACATCAGGGCCACTTGGGGACGGTCCGCCACGTCCTCCTCGTCGCGGAGCCAGGACTCATCTCGCGCCTCGCGTTCTTCAAGCGATGCACCGCATAGCAGTACCGTGCAGGGAGTCGTTAGCAAGGACACACGGACCGAAAGAGGGAAGACGACGGAGGAGAGCACGGTTCAGGTGACTTATCCTACCACCCTCGAGATGTGCGACAATGCCTTCCACTCGTGTTTATCCCTTGCCAACCGCCGCCCTTCAGCTCCGTACAACCTCCACGAAATCCTGCCCAAGATCCGTGCAGGCGCCCTTCTCAAGCTCATCGACGTCATTGCGGGTGTTTCAGCGCGCAAGCACGCCGAGCTTGGCTGCGTCACCATCAGCGTCGATTCGGTCCTTCTCCTGGCACCGATCTACCTGGGCGACCTCGTCCATCTGTCGGCTTCGGTGAACCGCGCGTGGGGTAGCAGCTTAGAGGTCGGCGTCCGTGTCGTCAAGGAAGACCCCAGAACGGGCTCCAGAGAGTACGTCAGCCATGCGTACATGACCTTTGTCGCCATCTCTTCGCCTTCTCCGGCAGCAGCTGTGGGCGGCAATCCCCCGGCGCGTGTCAGGCTAGCCTCGCGACCGTCCATTTCGCCCCCTTCTCTGCTCGCCAAAGCTCTGCACTGGGTCAACGGCCTTGCAGAGCAGCCCAAAGCACCTAAGCCGCAGCTGCAGCCGCTGCTGCCCAAGACGCCTCTGGAGGCACGTCGACATATCCTGGCGGGCCGACGACGAGCTACGAGGATAGCAAATGCCCAAAAAGGGGAAGCCAGAGATGGCGTCTCTACCAAAGTCAAGAAAAGGCTCAAAGAGGAAGTGCAGCAAATCGCAAGGACAGGCGGCCGGTGGAAGGGGCCCGCAGAGTCGCAGAGCGGCGCCAGCTGGACTCCGGGCCGGCTAACGATCGGACCAGAGGATCTGATCTCCTCCGTGGGCACCGACGTGTCGGCCCTCCCGGGTGCCAAGAGCTCGCAGGAGCTAGAGCTGGAAGCGCTGGAACTCGAATTCGTCGTACAAGCGTACATGTCCAAAGACCCGTCTGTCACCGTCAAGGAGGACCAAGGCGTGGTGGAGATCAATCTCTCTGGCGATAGCCCGATCCGGCATCCACTCGACATCGTCCAACGGCTTGCACAACAGCTCGAGCAGGACGCAACCCATCCACCGGAGACCAGCACGGCTCTCTTCGGCCACCAAATCCCTGAGACGGGCGCTGTGCCGCTCCCGTCGCCGAGTGCTCAGGAAGCGCCTTCTTTCCCGCTAATGACGAATAGGGCCACGGAGATCGCAATCGGCCCGCCGCGCCGCCAAGCACGCAGAAGGTCCATCTTTTCGCCGTTAAAGCCCGCGCAGGAACGCGAAGGCGATACGGACGCCGACCAGTCCGGGGCGGGCACTCCGGTCAAGATGGACGCGTCTGAGGCGCTGGCGCCGCGGCCGCGGACGTTGGCGGCGGAGGCCAGGCCGATCAAGGTGGCAAAGACGGTGGTGCGCACGGTGCACCTGGTCTTCCCCGAGCACACCAACTCAGTCGGGGTGCTGTTCGGCGGGCAGCTGATGGACTGGATGGAGGAGGCGGCGCTGCTGTCGGTGCGGCATGTCGGGCGCGGGCGGCGGTGGGGGACGGTCTCACTGGACGGCCTCGAGTTCGAGCAGGCTGTCGCGGTCGGCGAGAGCATGACTTTCACCGCCGTTGTCATCCGCACCTTTGTTCAGTCGTGCGAGGTGTATGTGCTCGCCGAGGCCGAGTCGCCCAACGGCACGCGGCGCATCACCAACGACGCCCTCTTTACGCTCGCCTTCCCACTGGACGACGCGGACATCCCCGCGTCGCCTCCCCCGGAACCCACCCAGCAAAGCCGCCGCTCGCAGCTGCTGCGCCAAGTAGAGATGCCGTCCGGCTCGGCCCTGTCCACCTTCGCTGACGTCGCGGTCAAGCGCAGGCAAGGCCGTCTTGAACTCAAGCAGATGCTGACCCGCATCTACTCGCATCCCGGCTGAGCCCTTCCTCACGCGTCCGTACCGCGCAAACGCACAGAGCAATTGTATCAGCGCTATCCTACATGCATCGTGCATAGGCGGGGAATACCATTGAGCATTCGAACCGCTTCCGCGCCTGTGCACCATGCGTGTCCTCCCCAGCCGCCCGCTGTGACTCGACGGTGACCAGCCGTGTGCGGTGGACTTGTCGGGACCCGGGTTTGTGCCATGACTCACCGCGCTTGAACGGAAGTGGGAGTTATACTTCGGCTTCCAGAAGTCCGACTTCCGTGGTTTCTGTCGAGTGCCACAGAGCTCATCATAGCGCAATACAGATACGGCCATTCTTGCCGCTGCCAACACCGCCGCGGTCCAACATCCAGTGACTCCACCGCTGGACGATGCTGTACGGAAGCTCAGCTATACAGGCTCCTGCCTCAATCCACCTATATAGGCTTGTGGCTCCTCGGCGGAGCTCGACCGGGCATGTGCGCTGCTAACGCTTCCTCGCCGCTATGCTAGCTGACATTGCGCATCTGCTGGAGACGATCCCGGCCGCCGTTGTGGCGACCACCAAGGCGCTCAGGACGTATCCCAACCTTGAAGCAGTGCTGCAGGAGTATGCAGCGGCTGCTGCGGACACGGCTGGCGAGGCCGGCGCGTCGCTCGAGAAGAAGCTGCGGCCCATCCTGACCGATGCCGGTGTGGGCAAGAAGGCCGTGCTCGAGACCGTCGGCGCGTGCCAGGCTGCCGCTGCGTTGCACGCATGCACCGCCGACCCAGCGGCCGCCCCCACGGCCACCTCCAAGGCCGCCTCGATAGCAGCCGCGCCAGAAGGCGCACCTTGTCCAGACGAGCCCGGTGGTGTCGGCGCCGAAGAGGCGCGGCACGGAAAGAAGGGGCGGAAGGCGGAGCGGCCCGCGAAGGCGATGGCGGTAGCGAAGAAGGCGGGCGGGTCGGACGAGGAGCTGGCGCAGGCGGTGGATGCAGAGTTGTACTTAGGCGAGCGGGACCCGAAGGTGCGGCTGATCCATTCGACGTCGCAGGAGTCGCGCTTCCACGCGGACTGCACCGAGACGGGGTCGCTGGAGGTGGATCTGCAGAAGGTGACGCTGGCGCTGTCGGGGCGCGAGCTGCTGAGCGACGCGCATCTGCGGCTCAAGGCGGGCGTGCACTACGGGCTGGTGGGCCGCAACGGCACGGGCAAGTCGACGCTGCTCGCCGCTCTCGGCCAGAAGCTGATCCCGGGCCTGCCGCGCAACATGAAGATCCTCTATGTCAGCCAACTCACCGCTGCGCGT
Organism: Tranzscheliella williamsii; assembly: GCA_023212725.1. Lineage (NCBI taxonomy): Eukaryota > Fungi > Basidiomycota > Ustilaginomycetes > Ustilaginales > Ustilaginaceae > Tranzscheliella > Tranzscheliella williamsii. The sequence continues at coordinate 255,973 of JALBYF010000002.1, forward strand.
GCCGCCGACGACGACCCGGCCGCGTCCGTACTGGAGGTGGTCGTCCGCAGCGATGCCGAGCGTACCCGCGCCGTCGACGAGGCGGCGCTGCTGAGTAGCGTGCTCGACGGCCAGAAGGAGGCGGCCATCCGCGACGCCGTGCTCAGCCTCGAGCTGCAGCGCGCCAAGGAGCGGCTCCAGGAGGCGCGCAAGATCGCCGCCAAGTGGTCGGGCGCGCGCGGCCACGGCGCGCGCAAGGATCTCATCGCAGCGGAGCGCCAGTACCAAACGGCACAGCAGCAGATGGCCTCTCCGCCAGCGTTGGATCAGCGCGGCGCCGACGCTGGACGCTGGGCCGCCGAGGCGGGCCAGCGGCTGCTCGCGTGCCAGACGCTCCTGGAGGAGTCGCAGGCCGCATCGACAGAGGCGCGCGCGCGAACCATCCTCCGCGGCCTCGGCTTCGCACCCGACCGCATTGCCGCACCCTACCACGCGCTCTCGGGCGGCTGGCGCAGCCGCGCATCGCTCGCCTCGGCGCTCCTGCAGCCCGCCCACCTGCTCCTGCTCGACGAGCCGATCAACTACCTCGACCTCCCCGCCGTCCTCTTTGTCCAGCACTACATCAAGGCCATCCCGCACGCCGTCGTCACCGTCTCGCACGACCGCGAGTTCCTCGACGCCATCGCCGACCAGCTCATCCTGCTGCGCAACCACCAGCTGACCTACTTTGACGGCAACCTCACCGCCTACGAGCACGAGTCGCGCCAGGCGCGCCTCCACGCGCTCAAGCAGCAGCAGGCGCTCGACAAGAAGAAGGCCGCCGTGCAAAAGTCCATCGCCGATGCCGCCAAGGCCGCCAAGAAGTCCGGCGACGACAACAAGCTGCGCATGGTCAAGTCGCGCCAGCGCAAGCTAGATGAGCGGTGGGGGGTCGAGGTGAACAGCAAGGGCCACCGATTCAAGCTGAACCGCGATCTGGGGGGCTACCACCTGACTTCGCGCGCGGGTGCCGAGGTTGGCGAGCTGGACGCGGCGGTGCGCTTCTCGTTTCCCGGGCCGGAGGCGCTGCGGTTTCCGGGGAGCCTGGTGCATATGGAGGCGGTGACGTTGGGGTATGCGGGGGTGGCGGTGGTGGGGGGGGTTACACTGACGGTGGGGGCAGGCGAGCGGGTGGCGGTGGTGGGGCCGAACGGGCACGGCAAGACGACGCTGGTGAATGCGCTGGTGGCGGGGGCGGGGGTGATGGCGGGGGTTGTCGAGCGGCATCCGCGCGCGCGCGTGGGCGTGTATGCGCAGCATACGCTGGAGCTGTTGGCGCAGCAGCCGGTCACCGCGCTGGCGCACTTTGCCGCGCGCTACCCGGATGCCGCGCCCGCGCAGGTGCGCGCGCTGCTCGCCCAGCTCGGCCTGCACGGCCGCACCGCCGACGCGATCCCCCTCACCGCCCTCAGCGGCGGCCAGCTCGTCCGCCTCGGCCTCGCCGAACTCATGTGGCCCCGCCCCCACCTCGTCCTCCTCGACGAAGTCACCACCCACCTCGACGCCGACTCCATCCACGCCCTCGTCGACGCCCTCCGCGCCTACCCCGGCGCCCTCCTCCTCGTCAGCCACGACCGCTACGCCGTCAAACACATCATCGATCGCACCCCCACCCCCCTCCACTACGAAGACCACGCTGACACCCACACTTCCCCCACGGCCGAGCCCGCTCAACCCGGCCGCACCTACCTCCTCGAGCACGGCACCCTCCGCCTCCTGCCCGGCGGCATGGACGAGTACACGGACCAGGTAACCGCCCAGCTCGCCACATGCACCTAGCACAGTACCCAGTGCAAGATAACAGTAGGAACGAATGCAAAGTAACAGTGACTTGTGCGCGATCGTGGTTGGCAGGCGGGCGTGGTGAAGAGCGTGCTAAGCCGGTTCGGCGGAAGGGACGCACGTCAGAGCGCGGCGAATTTGACCGTGAGGTGGGGGACGAGCTGCCGCAAGAGGCGGAGGGCTTCGGGGGCGAGGTCGGGGATGTTGAGCAGTTCGAGGGAGTCGATGGCGCACATGTTGGGGTGGGGGTGGGGGGTGGGAGTGGGTTGTGGTGGTGGAGTTGGCGGAGGTGGCGATGGCTGCGCGGTGGTGCCGCGGTGGAAGGGCGGGGGGAGGACGGGCGGTGAGGGGGGGGCGAGGAGCGTGCGCGTCCGTGCCTCGGCGTCCGCGTAGCCCGCGCCCTCCGCAACCCAGCGCCGCATGGCCAGCATGCGGACCATACCCCCCCCGCTCACCGCCAGCCCATCCAGCATCAACCGCCGCAACCGCGGACACGGCATCCACACCTCCGCTTCGCCATGCCCACCCCGCGTCGGACGGAGCGGCTCGTCGCACCCGCTCGTGACCGCCCCCGGCGACCGAAGAAGAAGCTCCTCCAACACAGGCAGCGTACCGATGGCTTCCATCAGCCGTTGCATCTCCAGCTCCGGATGCAGCAGCCAGACTTCAAGCTTACGAAGCTTTCCGCGGCTGCCCAAGGGCCCATACGGCTGCCATGACGGCGCGGGCTGGGGAGACGCCACCATCAATCTCGTCAGCTCTTCTAGCGCTGGAAAGTGAAATCGGCCGCTGTCGCTTAGATTCCATCCTCTCAGAATCTTGAGCTTGGCGAATGTGATGGTATCGGGTACGGCCAGGCCATTTTGCTCTGCTGTAGCAACCAGTCGGAACGGCGCGTTCATATCGTCGTTGACCCATTCTTCCAGATTCTCGGCCAGCTGGAGAAAAGAGTCCCAGACTTGAGAGAGATCGTTTGGGTTCATCAGATCGAAGCAGGGAAAGGGGACAAGACCGTGCATGCATCGAAGATGGCTCATGTGCCGGGATACACTGCCATAGACCCTGTATGAGTCGCCCTTGAAGCTCGCCAGGCGGAAAGGCGCTTCTTCGTCTGGAAAGAGCTCATAACGGTCTAGCGAGGCCCTGTCGATCCTCGTTTCGTTAATGCCAAGCCTGACGTCTAGCGACGTGAGTCGGGGGCAGTGGCGGTACAGCTTCTGGTAGCAAGCTCTCTGGTCGATGGCCGGCATGACAATATGGCTGAGTGTTTTGCTGGACATCTGGAGAATTGGCGCTAGCTGAAGGAAGAGCGGGTCAGGTACGTTTGCGCGAAATTCGACATGCTCGAGCATGTGATTGCACCGCTCGGCGACCGCCTTGACATAGGCGACACAGTGAGCTGCTCTGCGTTCCGGTATGCGCTTTGCTCGTACAATCAGGTGGCGCCACAGAAGGGGGGTGGCCAGTAGATAGGTGCGCAAAGCGCTGGATACCTGCGACAGCCGTAGCTGATCTTCCGGGGGAAGCTGTCGAACGATGTGCAGGAAGATTTCGCTCGGCAACTCCCAAGGCAGCAGTGGCGACGAGTTGCCTAGCCGTAGCCGAAGCGTCCTGATCCTCTGTAGGTAGGATTGGCATTTGTTGGCGCTACACAGGCCAGCATAGCCTGCAGCTCGGTCGAGGCAGGCCAACGCCTGGTCGCGGTGTCCCGACGCTGCAAGCAGTCCAGCGGTGGAGAGGTAAGCGGCAGGATCCTCTGGACTGAGCTTGAGCGCGGTGCGTGCGTCTTTCAACGCTAGATTGCGCTTTCCTAACGCCTGGTAGGCCTTGGAGCGGGTCCAGAGCAGCCTCTTGCGTGCATGGGTGGTGCAGTCCTTCTCAAGCGACCTAGAAGCGGCCGCGACGACCGCCGCAAGGTCTGGCGTGTCGAACGCACCGGACTCCGCATCCTCTCGCCCGGGGCCGGCTTGCCCTTCGTCTCCGTCTGCTCGAGGTCGCCTCGTCGTGGCGCTGCCAGAAGCGCAGCCATCGGTGCCCGCCTCCATAGAGGCGAAATTCGCTTGGACGGGCATGGGCAGAACGAATAGAACCGCACGGAGCGTCCCTCCCGGAGAAGGGCGACGGGATCTTCTCGGCTCAAGCCAGCATGCAGGTGGCCGAAGAACAAAGACTCAGGGTTGCCAAGCCCTTTACGCCGTCACAAGCATGCCTGCCAACGAGCAACGATGGGATGGTTTCGGCGTCAAGTAGGCGGTTGCTGATCCAGAAGGCTCTATGCCACGAGGAGAAGAGATGATGGGCCGACTGACAGCTTCCGTCTTCTGTCAGATTCACATTCCAGCTTGAGCAGAGTAACACATCCACGCACGGTGACGCGACGCGGCCGACCATGCGTGATGGTGATTGCGTGTTAAGTCGATTTCTGTACCACGGTGGCACGCCGCTCATGCTAACCTTGGCCAGGCTGCCAGGTTCCATATGGTGCGGATCTCTTAGCTTGCAGGGCATAGCGCGGCGGCATGTCGTTGGCTTGGGGTTGCCGTGCAGCGGGGCATGATTGTCGACAGAAGGAAGAGCGCTGAGCCACAGTTTGCCGGTCGTCGGCCAGAGCACGGTGGAAGAGATTACCGAACGGAGGTAGACCGGCCATCTTCTTCTCTCCGCATTTCGACTGCCAGCTAAGGTGGCTGGGTTGGCCTGTGCCGCCCAAGGCCCGCACGACACTCGGGAAGCAAAGCCTGCCTCCCAGTGCCGGCTCCTTCTTCTCCCTGTTGTGGCGGCAAGAAATTTCACATTCTTAAAGCGTCGTGCCTGCCGCCGAATCCAGCCTGCGCCTTCGTTCTCGTCTATCCTTCACAATACTGTCAGCGACCTCTCCCTTTGGCCAAGTGCTGTCGAAAAGCTGGTCATTATGTCGGCCCAAGTTGCCCCCAACAACTCTCTCGCCACCGAGGCCGCCGAGCGGAACGTTTCTTTCGTCCTCCAGGAAATCGAGAAGGTCAGCTTTGAGGATAGGCCCGTCGTTGGACCCAAGCCAGGTCAGGTACAGGTCAACATCCGGCAGACCGGCCTGTGCGCTTCGGACTGCCACTACCTCCACCATGGGCGCATCGGCGACTTTGTGGTGCGCAAGCCTATGGTTTTGGGCCACGAGTCGAGCGGCATTGTCACTGCCGTAGGCGAGGGTGTCGACACGCACAAGGTGGGCGATCGCGTGGCGCTGGAGCCTGGCCAGCCGTGCCGGTCGTGCCCTCTGTGTCTGGAGGGCAACTACAACCACTGCGCCAAGCTCGGGTTTGCGGCGACGCCGCCGTACGACGGCACGCTGTGCACCTACTACAACATCCACGCGACGTTTGCGCACCATGTGCCGGATAGCATGTCGCTCGAGGAGGCGTCGTTGATGGAACCGCTCAGTGTGGCGGTCTACTCGGCGGCGATGCGCGGGCAGGTCAAGGCGATGGAGAATGTGCTCGTCTTTGGCGCCGGCCCAATCGGATTGCTGAATGCGGCGGTCTGCCGTGCCTACTCGGCCAAGCGGGTGGTGGTGGTGGATGTGGTGGAGGAGAAGCTCGCCTTTGCGCGCGGCTTCTGCGCCACCTCGACCTTTGCGCCCACCCTGCCGAAGCCGGGCGAGAGCAAGATGGACGCCGCAGTGCGCAACGCCCGCCAACTGATTGACTCACTCGGCGATGACGTCGCCCGCAACGACGGCTTCGACCTTGTCCTCGAGTGCACCGGCGCCGAACCCTGCATCCAAACCGCCATCCACGCCCTCCGCCCCAAAGGCCGCTTCGTCCAAGTCGGCATGGGTCGCCCCGACGTCGAATTCCCCATCACCCGCGTCTGCGTCAAGGAAATCAATGTCACCGGCTCCTTCCGCTACGGCGCAGGCACCTACAACACCTCCATCGCCCTCGTCGCCTCCGGCCTCATCGACGTCACCAAGCTCGTCACCCACCGCTTCCTCTTCAAGGACGCCGTACAGGCCTTCGAAGCCACAACCAAGGGCGTCGGTCCCGACGGCAAAACCGCCATCAAAGTCCAGATCAGCCAGGGCGAGGCCTCCCACTGATCCCCTCTCCCTTCCCTTCGGACACTGCATGCGCACACGACCCATCGACCCATCGACACATTGACTTATCGATCCATTGACCCCTCCGGTTTACCCTCATCCCTCACTTTGTCACCTCGACCCAGCGTCCCTAATCCCACATCGTTGCTAAGCCGAAACAAAACACGCATCGTCGTGCACCGGCCCTGTGGCGAGAACTTTTTCGACAGAGTGAGAAAAGAGCAAGAAAAGCTAGAATCTCGTGCATGCAGCACGTGCAAACCGTGGTCAAGATCAGGGCGCTGGGACATGGATCAGTGCTCCTTGAGGAATTTGGCAGAGGGACCCTTGCCGACGACTGTGGCAGCGGAGGCGGAGACGACCCAGTGTCAGTGGCGCAGCGCGACGTCGGCGATAGGATGGAAGGGGCGTACGTACGCTTGCTCAGGCTCAGCTTGAATTTGGGTTCGCCGACGAGGGTGCCGTTCTTGTCGGTCTTGCCCTCGCGGCTCCAAAAGCCCCAGCCGAAGGTGACAAAGAAGAAGTAGCGGAGGCGGGAGATGCGGAAGAAGAGGAACGAGACGAGCCAGATGCAGAGCTCCATGTAGGTGAAGAACTCGAGCTGGCCACCGGGGGCGCGGTCCTTGATGAAGCGGATCAGGTCGACCCAAAGGCGCATGTCGCGGGGGCGCGGGCGCGCGTCCTTGTCCATCAGAAACAGCATCAGCGTCCGCGCCATGATCCCGATATGCACATGCCCCACAGTGCCCACCGCATCCTTGAACGTCGAGTTGGTGCACAACACCGAACAGTCCTGGATCGGGAAAACCTGCAGGTACATGTTCGGCCGCACATAGTCTTGCGGAAACAGATCCGCCGGCAGGAAATCGATCGACGGCCGCTCGAACCCGGTTGCGACCACAATGATGTCCGCATCGTAATGCACCTTTTCCCCGTCCGTGCCCTTCTTCTGGCCCCGCTTGCGCTTGTTGAAATGGATGCCGGATGCATCCAGGTCCAGGACGTCGCCACGTTGGTAGTCGGCCTTGCCCTTCCGGATGTTGTAGAGCGCATCAGAGTTGACGATCGGCGTACCGGTATAGAATCCCTCGGTGGGCGCCATCTTCTCCTCCAGACTGCGGTAGTGAAGTTTTTTGATGAGGAACTCGGGAATGAAGGAAAGCAGGGTCTCACGGCCGAGCGGCTGGAGTGCGACGAGAATGTCGACGAGGGTGAATCGTGGGATGATCCATTTGTCGGTCCGCGCGAGGATGGTGGGCTTATCGGCGCCTTGCTCGACGGCGAGTTCGAGGGCCTCGATCCCACTGGCGCCGCCCCCGACGATGAGCACCTTTTTGCCCTTGCAGTCGAGTCCGTCTAGCTGCGAGGAGTGAACGATCTTGCCGTTAAACTTGTCCTGTCCGGGGAGTTCCATCTTCTTGGGCTTGCCGCAGGTGCCTGTGCAGGCTACCACGCCGTCAAACACCTCGTCCTCGTTGCCGTTGATGACCCATCGAGCGTGGCCGCCTTCCTGTGGGTCGGTGGAGGAGGAGTGCCGGGTGACCTTATCGATTTTGACACCGAGGCGGGTGCGCTTCTCCAGCTCGTACATGTGCCAGATCTTCTTGGTATTGTCGAGGATTTCATTACGGTGTGGGTAGCTGCGCGTCCACTTGACCGCCGGGTGGAAGCGGTACATGAGCGAGCTGATCTGCAGCCCTGAGGTCCGGTTGACGCGCGACCAGATACCGCCCACCTCGTCGGCCGCTTCGAAGATAGTGACCTCGAACCCGTGCCCAATGAGGTGCGAGGCGGTCGAGATGCCGGTAATGCCGGCACCGATAACCGCAACATGTCCAAGAGGCTTCTGTCTAGCTTGCTGGCTAGGCAGCTTAGGCGCAAACGCATAGGCAATCAAAATCTGGATCCACTGATACACGTAGCTAATCAGGCTGGCAGGGCTCAACCTGCTGACGAAGCTGGACATCGTGAGGTTTCCCTGCGCTGTTTCCGGTCACTTTCCTATACCGTCTGCAAAGGTCTTTAGCAACGGCGCGTATGTTGGCAGAGAGAGTACAGTGGTGTTAGGAAGAACAGCCTGATCTCTTAATACCCACAGCCGCCCTCCAGCTATCGTTACGCAGACCCTTTTGGTATGTCTGCTGCACGGTTCACCCCCAGAAATCTAGGCTGATGATTACAGTGACAGCGCCAACGTGCGCCGATGACCTCAGTGTGCATTTCACGCGTAGAATTTTCCCCTTGCCACCCCATCACAGACGTGCCAGGCAGTAGACAGCTAGTTCCGGTTCCCTGATAAGATACGTACAGACAGAAAAGGGAGGCGACACTGGAGAGAAGCTCAGTGAAGGTAACTGACGCCTTCCTCGTCGCGAGAGACAACGCCCAGCTTCTCTTGCTGGTCTGGGGATAGTGTGCTGCGTGGGCCATGGTAGTGCTTGTGAGCGAAAACCACGAACCAGATTGTGGCCAGGATCAGAATACCGACCATGATGACCCAAGAGTAGTTGAAGCTCGTGGCGCTGAGCGGCTGTAGCGTGGGGATGGAGAGGACGATACACTCGAACATGGTCCAAAGGATGGCGATGCCGTTGATCGTCTTTCCCAGCCAGCCGCGTCCAAGGTAGAAAGGTCCAGGCTTGAACTGGACGTCCGGATGATCCCAGTAAATCCATCGCGCGACGATCGGGACCAGATAGCTGCTGTCCATGCCCAGCGCAGCGAGCGCAAAAATAGCGGTCAAAGCAGTGTAGGAGGCGAGGGAGAGCAAGCCGAGCAGCATGCATGGAATCACCACCAGCCAGACGGCGTTGACAGTGGTGCCCGTCCGCTTGTTGATCCTAGCAAAGAATCCCCGGTCGGGTAGAGCATTGTCTCGTGAAAAGGCGTAAAAAGATCGTGCGTTGGCCTGCAGAGCGGTAGTCACAACAAAGAAGGCAACCGAACAGACAAATGGCCAGATGACGAGGAAGCCGATCTTGCCGGCGCGCAGGTAAAGAATTTGGGCAAAGGCCAGTCCTCCGGGCCAACTAGATTGCTCTTGGCTAGCCACATCGCCGCTAACTAGCACCATGACAATGTTGAGCACCCATCCGATAGTGCCCGTACCAGCAACAGCGACAACAATGGCCACAGGAGCGGCAATGGCAGCTCGAGAAATCTCTTCCGAGATATGCGCCGTGGCATCATAGTCAGTCATGACAAACTGGACGCAGTAAAGGCCGAAGAGGAAGGCCAGTCCATTGCTGCCCCAACCACTTTGGTTATTCACCTCGGTAAAAGTGTAGGAAGCAGAGTGTACCTGGTCAAGCGGAGTCCGGGCAAGGACCACAATGATGATGACGAAGGTGATGCCCAGGTTGACAATCACGTAGGAAGAGGTGAGACGAGCCAGCGTTTTGATGCCAAGGCAGTTGATGACGCCATGCAAAGCCAATAGAGCGACGTAGAGACCAACGGTGGCACCGGCGCTGGCAACGTAGCGGCCATTGGTAATGACGTAGGCCCAAGCAAACAGCATCTGCGAAAGCCCATACTCGGTGCCAGCAATACCAGCGATTTGTCCAGTGAAATTGAGCCAACCAGTCAACCAAGCAACAAAGGCGCGCTGGTTGCGGGGAACGAGAAGACCGGAAGCAGAGTAGAGACCACCGGCGGAAGGGTAGGCAGAAACGAGCTCGGCGATCGAGAGGCCGAGGGTCATGTTGAAGCACGAGCCAATGAACCAGGTCCAAACGGTAGAAGCGGGACCGCCAAGGGTGAAGGGGCTGTTGAACGTGGTGGCGACCGATGAAACGAGACCCATGATGGCAAAGGCATAGGAGATCGTCGAGAAGCTTTTGAACTCTCGCGCAAATTCGGATTTGTGACCCATGCGCTCGGCGAGCATAGCATCATCATCGTCAACGACCGCCCCAGCAGGCTGGTGGCTAACTCGAGCGCCGTGCTCCTGACCGCCGTTTACGAGTACCTTTTCCGCTTTGGCCTCCCCGGAGGACTTTGACGATATTGATCTGGGCATGATGGGCATGCCACTTCCTTGCGTAAAAGAGGAACGGGCTGAGGCTCAGGAGGGCAGCGCTAAAAGATTGATGTCCGCGTCCAGCATGGGGTAAAGGAGTGCAATGATGAGAGTGGCGTTAAGAGGAAAGTAAGGGAAGCATGCGAAAGGATGTGGAGAGAAGCACGATGTCAATGATTTGTGCTTGTGGCACGATGCTTGGATCGACGAAAACGCCTGACGTGATGGATCAGGGAAGAAAAGAACCAGGACAACGGATCATGCACCGGGCCGAGTCAGTGGACCCTTTTGGTCTTGGCAAGCATGCTGACGCTGGCGGCCGGGCAACACGCAGAAACAAGCCTGTAGAAGGCCGGGGGGGTCAAGAGCAATACCGATGGGTAACAAGGTCTTGTGACCTTGCCGCTGACGGAACAGAGGACAAGAACATCTGCAGATCAATGCCGATCTAGAACTGGGCGGTGGGGCGAAGCGGGGCGGGGCGAGGTGAGGCAAAGTGACAAAAGAAGGCAAGGCGAGAAGAGCTGGGCAGGGCAAGGCAAGGAAAGAGAACTTTGCCTTGGCTAAACTCGGATGCGCGAATTCTGCCGCGGCTGGACTTGTAGCGTATACCGACGACAATAGAAGCAAAATGGGCCCATACCAGCTTGTCCTATGCTTTGCTTCCTCTCAGAACGCCATACGGCGCCGCTTCAGGCTCTTTAGATCTGTACACTACCCCGCTTGATGCAGATGGAGACATGCTGCGCTCCCCGCTTCGATCGCAGCTGTCTGCGCGGGGTGGAGCGTCCGCCCCTGCGCTCCGATTCTCCGCCTCTACAAGACTAGGGTACGTCCGTTCGGTCTGGTACTCCAAAGCAGACATAACGCTTGCGGGTGCAATTCTCCGAACTCACCTGCCAAAATAAGGTAGCGTGATGGAGAGGAAAGCTAATTCACTAGCCGCATGTGGAGGAAAGAGGGCTCCGGGATGTTTGATGGTTCCGGTGATGGAGTCAATGGTTCGGTGATGATGGTTGCAGTATCTGTTGGTGAGCGTTCTTAAGGAGGCCGAAAAGGGTTAAAAATATTTTGGGTCGTTTATGAGGGAGGTTGCATCCAGCCAAAGGAGACGATCCAAAGCGATCACTGCAGACAACTGACGAGATGGAGGCAGTTGACCCTTCAGACGATGAAGATGGCCTGGGCAGCCTACCTGACAGTGTAGTCTCTCTCTCTATCCTTGTTATCTTCTGCTTCGTTTCGCTATGGGAAATTTCCTTCTTTCCCTCTTTCTGCAAACTTCATACTGCACAGGGAATCTAAAGAACGGAGCCTCCGAGTACAAAAGAGTCGGATTCAATTTTCTCTGCGGGAGTGAGGTATTAGAACCAAGAAAATTCTCTCTAACAGCTTAGCTTCAGAGACGGGTAATTACGTCGGTGTTCAAGTTATTCTCGAAGCGATCCCCTGTTTTTCGTAATGCATCTGATCTTGGAAGCTGAAATACGACCCAACGTCTGGACGGCTTTAGCAACGTCTGCCGGCGAGCCTGTTCGAAGTTGCGTCTGTGCTTGATGTTCGGGTGCAGAAAACAATGTGAATGGCAGCGTCGTCTTTTGAGGCTTGTCTTCGTGCCCTTTCCATACAACGAGAGTATATGCGAAGGGTGTTGACCCGCCAAGTTCAAGTCCGTCCTGTGCGTTGGGTTCATGCATCAGATCGGCTGTTTGTGTCCGCGTTTTCGCATGCTATTCCACCACGCGATGCTCAGGCACGCAGCCATGTGCCCTCCCACTGTGACTGTCACGGCTGTGCTTCTCTCTTCTTTCCTTTTCACGCTATGCTCAGCACTCGTCGCCCGCACATACACTTCTACAGTCATCTACCATTTGGGGAACGAACGGTATAGACTGTGCATAATGCCACTTACTTGGCTCGGGAGCGTGGCAGATAATACCGGTTCCGAAACTCGAGCGGGTCCCGGTCAGCCCGGTAGATGCCTCTCTCGTCCTTGTTCTTACCCAACTCATTCATGCGCTCCTCGAGCTCTCGCAAGCCCGCATCGTCAACGTCGTTCTCCGGTGAAACTTTCTCCATGGTGATCAGCCACCGCCCCCACCGTCCATAGTCTTGCAAAGAGTAGTGAATCATCCGCATCCTGCCTTGGCCCGCTTGGCGCTTGTGTTGAGGGAGATCAATGGCGACAGATTTGGGAATAGCGGCAGATGACTTTGTATGCCCTAGGCTCTCACCATTAGCCTGTTCCTCCTCGTCCTCCTCGTTCATCGAAGGCATCCAAAATACCAGGCGGCCCCCGTCAGGAAGTAAGCAGTACGCATAATCCATCAGGTCGTTGACAAGGTCATCTAGATGATAAGGCCGGGTCGGCGGGACGTAGTCAGATCGTTCGTGCGACCAACAGCCTTGCCCCGCGCCGAGACCGTCCGGCATCCAGAACGGCTCGGCCCTCTGCTTCACGGGATCCCTTTTCCCCAACCGTTTGGCGCCAGCTCGTACGCCGTATGGCGGGTCTGCTACGATCCCGTCTACCACGCCCAGGCGTCGTCGTGGGGGAACATCCGCCAGCGGAGCTTCCAGCGAGTCCATGAGGTCTTTCCGCCACGGGCTCTGTGTCATGTCGAAGACCACAGTGTCCAGAATCTTATCGCGGATGCCATATTGTGTTGCGCTACGCACGATTCCCGTTTGACCACCGCCGTTCTTGATGTTCTCCTTGCCTCGCAACGGCCGTCCGTCAATGTCGCTGCCGAACGCCATGGCGCCGAACACAGCGCTTGCATACAACATCGAGCCTGTCCCGGCAAAAGGATCATAGATGATCTTGCCTGGACCTGCAAGGGCCATACTAGCCATTAATAGGCTCATCTCCGACTCCATCGACGTGTTACCGATGTAGACCCGCTTCTTGAGGTTGAGCTTTTCGATCAAGTCGCGTGCCAGCCCACTGTGGCCCTCCTGAGTGGGGTCACTCGATTTGCGATACGGCTGAGACGCGACCTGATTTGTATCCAATGGGTTGACCTTGGCGTCAATCCGACGCCCACAAAAGATCTGGACGAGGCGAGGATCTTTATCGCCAAGCTCCTCCCTTCCAGCTCCGTCGGAGCCACTCTTGCCCTCGCCGGGAAAGTTGTTGATCGAGTTGCGAAGGTGACCTGGCCAGAGCTCCTGAGCAATGAACTCCTCCATCACTCCCCATCTCATCGATGGGTTCTTGAGCTGAATACGGCCCTTGAAGTCCATGTATGCGAAGCTCTGAATAATATCAACCTTACGCTTGTCGCTGATTGTGTAGCTAAACGAAAAGACGTGGGCTTTCCAGGTTGGATAGGCAGTTTCGCTGGCATAGGGAAGCCACAGCTCGCGGTTCTCTTGATTCCGGCCATGAAGCTCCGCGTAACTGCTCCCGTGAGACCAATAGACCCATATTGACCGCAAGGAAACGCAGCGTCGCAATAGACTGACGGCCGCTGTGTCGTCTGGCAGATGAGCTAGAGCGAACGGCCGGCGCAGATCTGGACGGTAAACGGAAGACGAAGCATCATTTGAGCTTTCGAATTGCTTGCGGCTCTCTTCGAGGATGGCCTTGGCTGGCGTCGGCACAAAGGCAAACGGAATCTGCAGATACTCTGCTGCTGCTAAGAAGTCTGGCAGTCGAAACGTATGGTTTGAAGTAGCGAAATGCAAGATGTAGAGGGGTCCGATTGCGGCGGGGTCCTCGACCTGCGGGAACGAAGCCATCAGTGCTTTTGCCTATCTGATGCTGCCCTTGTGATGCTATGGGGCGCCTCCGTCTTTGAGGTAATGGTAATTGATGGAGGGCTTGAAGCACCAAGCCAGAATATGTGAATGCAAGGGTGTTCTTCTTGAAAAAAGCTGCCACGATAAATTGTGGGAATTTGTGTATGAAAAACAACACATTTCCCGTTATCGGGTCCGATTTCTACGGCAACTCGAGTGAAGTTGCAATCAAATATCATTCAATTCAGCGCCTTGCACGCCAAACCTACGCTTCTCTCCTGTCCTTATCGAGACCGAAGCGATCTCACCCTGCTCAGCTGTGCTCCCATCCTCGCATCAGAGTATTACGCTGACGACAAGGCCGTCCGTTGAAAATTAGTCCAAGCCGAGGAAGATGCCGCGGCGGAAGATTGGAGCTGATCTGAAGGAGGCACTATGCAAGCTATACGAGGCGGGCGACATAAGCGCCGACACCATCGAGAAGCATGGCATTATGTCCCGCGCTACCTTCTTCAGAAACCTGAAGATGTACAAGACTGGTGCGAGCCTCGAACAGCGCCACAGCACAGGCCGCAAGACAAACGCAGACAAGCTGAAAGAACAAGAGAAGCTCGAGTTCGACGCTCTACAGCCAGAGAGTTTACAACATCTAGAACTGGTATTACTGGACAACCGCAGCATCCATACCCTTTCAACGACCAAGAAAAAAGGCAAGGCCACGTCAAAGAGTAAGAGACGGGAACAGGCGCTCGCCGCACCGGACGATGTCGGTCCGAGTGAGGTGTCTGAATCTGATAGCAATTCAGACGAAGACAAGTCATCGGCCGCGGCTAGGCAGAGCTTAGACAAACTATCGCAGCTGGCTCGAGATTATCTTGTTCGCTCGACTTCTGTGACATTAGCAGCGACTGGCGATGCTAACGCGGGCGCCTACGCTGATCTAGACTCGCTCCTGAAGCCAGAAGATAACCAATATTCGCACCGAAATCGTGGTGCTCTGTACGTTGTCCGGCAGAAGGATGGCGACGGAACCATCATCGCAGCGGTCGCTTTACGATCTCTGATTTGGACGCCTCAGATATACCAAGCACTGGGCCCAGGCTATGCGAGTCGTAGCATCGACAAGATCTGTTACCTTGCACGTATACATGTCGATCCGCTCTGGCGCTTGCGCGGCATCGGCCGCTGGCTTGTGAGCGTGACCGAGCTTAAGGCCAGCAAGCTCGGTTTCACCAACCTCTACACGCAGACTAATGCCAACCACCTTGAGCTACTCCGCTTTTGGTACCAAACCGGTCTGACCGAGTTCGCACGTTTTGACGGACAAGCGAGGTTTGAAAAGTCGATCGCTGTGACCATTCCACCATCTTCAAAGGGAAGCAAAAGAAGAGCGTCTGGCTCGGATGGAGCCATCCTGACCACGGTTACTACTACTACAGCCACTAACAAGAAGGCGCGCATCGGCAATGGACGACAGTCGGACCCCGCATTTGCACCTGCTTCCATGGCCACGGTGCCGGAATTAGGAGCTGCAATTCCGGTTCGAGCGCCCATGAGCCTGGACCGCGCTCCGATGGGATCCCAGCTTCAAGGTGCCTCCAATGCCAGTGGTTTCGCAGTATTTCCTTTCGCAACCGCATCGAACCCCAGAGTTCAACAGCATGTGCAGCTGGACAGCTATAGCGGAGACGCCGTCCCGCAAGCGGCTCCCGCTTCGCGGGGCACAACGATACAGGTGGACGCCTCTGCCCTAGATCCGACCATCGCTGGGACAACAATATCCCCTGACACCAGCCGCCCACTCCCGTCAGGCCCACCACCAAGAAAGATCGCCTTTCACGAGACAGGCACAAATCCAAATCGCCCGCTGATGTAGGCTACGTTGATGCAAACCTGGCAACACACAAATTGGTCAAATATGCGAGATGGATAGTCAGAGATTGCCACGGAGTTCTGGCGACTCAGGTCCGCCCGAAACCTGCTAGATGTGTCACAAAACAAGCGTACCGCCAAGGGAGCCTGCAACACGGCTAGCCATGAGCCACGAAGATCCTCTGATGCACTTGCGAACGCGCAGATCGCTTTTGCTGCTGCGCAACGGTGCGAGCTCCCTCGCAAAGAAAACCATGAAAAACCGCGTGAACCACACTAACCAAGAAAGAGTGCTTAAGCCCACAGTGGCGCTAGCTTTAGCAGCAAGCACCCTTTGATCGACGGTGAAAATGAAAGGAAAAAAACGAATTTCATGTACGTCCTAACTGACATGCTCATGCCAGCCATGACCGCAAATCACGGAGTTTGGGTTCGTAGGCCGCGCTAATAGTGAATACTGTGATTGTGACTTGTGTACTAGTGTCACGCGAGACTTGTTTGATGCGACGCGCTGCTCGCTAGCCTGCCTTCGAACTCAGCGTGTCAGGTACTAAACAAGCCCCGCACTTTGTTCAGAGACACTGTTCACTAGGGCTGCATAAGGGTGCACGTATGCTGACACGCCGCTCTTGCCTCCCTCAACCGGCTCCGATCCAGAGCGTGGCGCAGGGCTCCTGCTTCTGTGAGTGTAGACTCTCCATCCGGAACATAGATGCCACCCCCTTGCCTTTTGATCGGCACCCGCACTTCGAGCGCTTTCACAGTACCGACAACGGGAATTCAGCTATGCAGGGACGGGTTGTTCTAGCTCCGACGCTTCTACCCACACTCCGTACCTGCCACTATAAGGTAACGTTGTCACATTGCGGAAGGCAGCGACCGCTTCTGTCAGCGCGTGTTGAGTGTCGAACTAGTGGTACAATGGCAGAGCAGTTTGCCATAGCTGTCCCGCTGGAGTGTACCTCTGAAATCAAGCAGGGCAGGCCGGCCGGCCGGCCAGACATGTCAAATTACAATGCTTGCATGAACGATGCTGGCATATGCACCTGCTCGCTAGCACTTACGCCTAGCCGTTCTGCCGACCCATCGAGTGCATTAGCCTGCATGATCGGCTGTTGCAACCACAGGGTAAACGAGCCAAGTAGCAGCTCTTCCAGTTCCGAGCCCTTTCCGAAAAACCATAATCCCACGGAATGGGGGAGCGGGCGCACATCAACACCTCGACGACCACGGATATTGCTCGTCAACCACAATGTTACTACTCGCAGCTGACCCTGAAGCCTAGGCAGTCGCACCCTCTCTGCTCATGCGAGGACGAAGTGGGCTTGGGATCCTTACTTTGCCCCCACTTCCGAGCTCCTACCGAAGCACTATGCGCTGCGTAAAGTCCCTCCTTCCACCAGAACAGCCTTCGCTCCGCACTGTATTTAAACCCAACGAGTATCCTAGCAAGACAGTTTCGCCTCACCTAACCTCCTCCCTCGTGTCGCAAAGCCTGCCCCGTCCCCTTCCCTATCGGAGCCTGCCCAAAGATGAAGTACGTTCTTGCTTCGGCAAGCTTCTTCTCGGCCGTCACCATCGCCCTGGTCTCGCTGTCCAGTTGGACGTCTGCCTATCCACAGTATGAAGCCACTTCGCCGCCCACAAGGATGCTTCAGAGGCGGGCCATCAACTCTACCGAAGTCGATGCATGCAAAACCATTGCCACCGCCATGACCAATTCGCCCGACAGCAAGGTCGTGTATCCGCTCGACTTCACCTACAGTGGCTTGATCGAGCACTACATGACCTCATCCACTCAGCAGGCTGCTTGCGTCGCTGTTCCTAAGACCGCCGCTGATCTCGCTGCCGCTATCAAGGTTGTCGGCAGCAAGCGGATTCGTTTCGCCGTCAAGTCCGGCGGCCACGCCTCCAATCAAGGCTTCTCGTCTACTAAAGGCGTTCACATCAGCCTGGATAGTTTCCAGCAGGTCACCCTTAGCGGCGACAAGAGTTATGTTGACGTCGGCCCCGCTAACATTTGGGACAACGTCTACTCGGGCCTGCAGGGCACTGGTGTCGCCGTCGTCGGCGGTCGTGTCGGTGGAGTCGGTGTGGGAGGTTTCATTCTAGGTGGCGGTGGTTACAGCTGGAAAACCAACCAGTACGGTCTCACCGTTGACACGCTGATCTCGGCCGATCTCATCCTGCCAAACGGTACACTGACCACTGCATCGGCGAGCAACAATTCGGACCTCTTCTGGGCAATCAAGGGTGGTGGAAACCGTTTTGGCGTCGTCTACAACTTCCGCCTAAAAACCGTCCCTCAGACGAAGGTTTACGGTGGTCTGCGTACCTACACCTCAGACCAGGTGGACGCGCTTGTCAATGCAACTTACGCCTTCTGCCAGAACAACACAGACCCCAAGACCGAGGTCTTGCCCACCTTTAACTACTTACTTGGCCAGCCTGGTGCCATTCTTCTAGCCTTCCACGATGAGCCTACGCCGACGAACACCTCATTCGCAGCCTTTGACACAGACGTGGTTCGACCCTTCACTGACGACTGGAAGACGCGAGAGATCCTCGATCTGGTCACCAGCGCTCCTTCTGATATACAGGGGGGTAACCGAGGCGCATTCCACACGGTCTCGCTGGAGCGATACAGCCTTGAGATGCTTAACTTGATTGTCAGCGAGCTAAAGTATTACGGCAGCCAGTCCTTGCTGCACAGCGGGTCGCTGATCTCCTACGACGTCGAGCCTTTCCTCGACTACTCCAAGTACGCTGTTGATTCCGCCTTCCCCCACAAGAACAACGCGCTTCCACTCAACCTCTACTTCGCGTGGACCAACACCGCGGACGACAAGTTCTGGAACGACGCCATCAGAGCCTCTGCCGAAAAGATCTCGGCGCAGGCAAGGAAAGAGGGTCAAGACGTCGACGGACTGTATCTCTACCCTAACTACGCCATCGCTGGCACTCCCGCATCTTCCCTCTTTGGTCCCAACGTAGACCGCCTCTCACAGCTCAGGAAGCAGTACGACCCTCAAGACGTCATGGGTCTCACTACCTACTTCGCAATCTAATTCGTCCGGAGCCCTTGCTTTACAGCCATCCCTTCCGTTGTCGCGCTCCTCTGGCTTCCATATATTATTGATGTTGTATAGCTCCCTTTGCTCGCGCTCGCATCTTGGAATAGGATAGCTGAGGCGTGTTCTAATTGTATCTGACATTCACCGACAAGTTTAGTGTGACTGGTCTGCGCAGTTGAGGACGACGAAGTGTGTCTGTCGTGGTCACACTACGACAGACAGCCAGAGTCCGCTTAGACGTTGTGAGGTTCTTTTGAACTTTGATTGTGAATCTTACAGTGATTTTCGGACCGTTCCCGCGGGTTACGGTTCGCGCTTCGGACGCGGCTATCAATCTTGACAGTTCCGACATCTTGATTTACGATTGACCC
Source organism: Tranzscheliella williamsii (assembly GCA_023212725.1). NCBI lineage: Eukaryota > Fungi > Basidiomycota > Ustilaginomycetes > Ustilaginales > Ustilaginaceae > Tranzscheliella > Tranzscheliella williamsii. The sequence goes on from JALBYF010000002.1 coordinate 274,930, forward strand.
TTCTACCTTCAGCGCTACGCTGGGGCGGAAAGGTCCCACGCTCTTCCGCCTTTCATAACCCTATCTTCATCGCCATAACTTGTTGCAGTCCCCTGCCGAAGCGCATAAGGATGCCGCTGCTCGCTGTCGGGACTTTCAACACCACGGAGCTCTTTACTATTCGCTTCAATCCGTCACAGGAGAGCCTAGACCTGATCAACGTCTCGCAGGCCAAGGGGAACCACTCATGGCTGTCTACCGCCTCTATTTCTAGCAGAGAGGCGCAGTGCGCTCACGCGCCTCCAACGCACCTGTACGCCACGTGCTGGACTGAGCCTCCGAGCGTCGCTGCCTATCGCATCCGCCGAGAACCATCAGCGAGCGAGGAGGCGAAGAACGCAGATCTGGAGCTGCTTAACACGGCCGAGACGGCGGCAAGATCCGGCTATGTCTACGTCGGCTTTCCCGAGCAGGCGCAGCATCCTGTGCTGTATACAGTGGGAGGGCCGACCGGCGAGGTGATCGGTATCGATCGAGAAACCGGCGCTTTCGACCTGGCGGGCGATAAGCACTCGGCCAGCATCCGATCGGCAGCTTTGACGAACGGCACAACGGGCATCGGCTCCGCCGGCCGCATCCAGGAGCTGGATTTTGTCACTGGCGTCTGCTCCCTGCCTGGAAAGACACTTGCAGAAACCCGGCAGCTCCGCAGCAGCGAAAACAGCTCAGGCAGTGGAACAGATAGCTCGACAACCAAACTCGATGCATCTGCCGGCAAGAATGCCATGGACTTCGGCGGTCTGCGTCACGGGTCTCATGGCATTGACCTATCGTCCGACGGACGTCTTTGCTACGTCCCCGACATAGGCAGGAACTGTATCTGGGTATACAATGTAGACCAGACGAATGGCAGCCTGTCTCTGGCGGAGAAGAAGGTCGCACCCCGGCCGAACGACGGTCCACGCCATACCATCTCCCACCCTGGCGGACGTTACATATACAGCTTACAGGAACATACCTCGATGGTCGATGTGTTCGAGGTGTTGCGGACACCTGACGGCAGCAGTAGCAGGCTCGAGTGGAGGCAAGGCGTCAAGATCATTCCCAAGAGTGAGGACGAAGGTCTCTACTGGGCAGATGAAGTTCGGATATCTTGCCCCTTTCCGCATCCTCAGGGTGAGTACCCTCGCTATCTATTTGCCTCGAACAGAGGCTTGGCCAAGGAGACGAAAGGCTGGGTGGCGGTCTTCGAGCTTAGCAGGGACGGCGCCATCGTCATCCAGGAGCGGCCCGAGGCTGAGGAACTAGGCGACGCACTGTGTCTCTGGCAGACGCCCTCATCTGGAGGTTGGGCCAATGCTATAGAGCCTGCGCCGTACCTCATCGACAGCACCGCTGACGATGGGAGCTTGGTGCCGGTCCAATACGCGGCTCTGACGGACAGCGAGCTCGGTGTCGTCAGTATACTGCGACTTGCGGTTACCACGCCTCCAGACGCACCGAGGCCTGCAGTGTCTCTGGTAGAGGTCGCCACCCTGCCGCTTGGCCACGATCCGAGCGGCAAGCTTCGCGAAGCTGCCACCGCCGTATGGCTATGACCGCCCATGCACGGGGCGTCACGACGTCCCAGCCAAGGCCTGCCTGCCATGCATGTACTCGTTTCGAATCTCATACGAGCCTTGGCCCATCATGAAGAATGAAGTTCAGGTCCCGCGTCGGTCAATATGTGTGTTCATGAACGGTCCGGCCGAAGCCAAGCCGATCGGTTCCGGTTCAGCGGCCCGTGTTCCGTGTAGACCCATACTGTACCTTATTCGCCCAATATGGCAGGACTTTGAGGTGATCTCATCTTGGGTTGGAAAGAACCGTCCGTCTCGTAAAAGTATATAAGGCGGCATGAAAGACGCATTGTCGCCGTAGAGTCGTCATTAATGCGCCATTGTTCAGAAAACAAGGATGGTTGTACTACGCACATTTTCCGTCTATGCTTTGGTCGTCGCAGCTGTTCTGGTGGCAGCCGTTCCGGCCGGGGACAACTTCCCCGGACCTCCGAGGTACAATCAGCCTGGTCAGTCGAGCACGCCGCCGCAACCGTTGTCCATAGTGGCCGACGTAGACGGCACCGCCCCTTATAATTTCGAGAGTGAGGCTTTCTCCGGCTTGCCGGACTGGCCCCCATTCCATCACGACCGCGCGCCCCACATGGCTCAAGCTGAACATAGTTACCAAGACAACAGTTACAACCTTCCGTACGATCATGCTGGTACCTCTTTTGGCAACAGACCTGAGCTTCAACCGCTGCTGGAAGGCTGGCCGATCTCTCCTGACCACAACACGCTTCACTTGGCTCAGGCTGAACAGAGTTCCTATGGCAGTGGACAATACCTCCCATACGATCACGCTGCTACTCATGGCGATGCAGGCCAAGATACGCTTTACAGCCAGACTGCACATAGCCCAGAATACCATGCAGGAGGTAATGACGGAACAGCAGAGACTCATCAAGGAACTCAGTACAGCTACAGGCCTAGCTCACCAATTGTCCCAGAGCTTCAAGATTCACCGCAGGCGGCGGGACGCGAGAATGTAGAAAGTAGGCCTTCTGATGAGCCCTTTCCGGGTGAAAATGTCCACTTTTCGATCAGAGAATGGTGGACTCCGCCTGCTGGCCAATCGCGCCAGCTCAGTCGGATGACGGGCATACCTTCGGCGATTGCAAACCTTCCCGTTATCAGCCCCGAAAGCCGGTATCATCGTGAAAGCGTTACAGAGTTCAAGACGCAGAGGGATATCATCAACCAGCTGTACTTTGCGGGAAAACTCAAGTGGATTGATATAGATCTGAAATCAGATGCATGGAAATCCAATGTCAATAACTACCGACGTTTCCGGATTCTACCAGACCTTCCGGCAAAGTGGCCCGACTCAACCAACGGTCCGAAACTGCCGGGACCTGTCGTGGAGACTCACACCATTACGTACCACCCGCGTGTCATTAACGCAGACAAGTTGTCGGGCGCTGACATGAACTTTATGAGCATTTGGAGCAAGCCCGTCTTGGTGCCAGATGCGAAGCGGCCATTGCAGGCACGGCTTCAAGGCAACCTGCACGGCTTTGCATGGATCCCCAGCGCAGATATGGACGCGGTGGAGTCTCATCTCGCCACGCTCTTCGCAAGCCAGCATCCATGAGATCCCTGTGTTTCTCTTTCTGACGGCCAGCTGTGGTGCAATAATGGTCGATCTTCTAGCTCCTCAGGCGCGACTGGCGCACAGCATACATTCTCGTCTCTACAATCAATGTTATTCTGTTCTACGGTATCACGCTGTGAGGTGTATGTATACATCGTGCCGGTCTTTCTCTAGCGGTTACGTTTGTCATATCTGATGAGGCAACGGATGACGATTGGCAACGTCTGCTGCCGTTTATGTGGCTGAAATCTTAGTCGATGTCTTCTCGGCAAGCAAAGGATGGCGAACAGGCGTTGTATCGTCAACTGCGGCGCTTCAACCTTCTCCGACCGTAAGATATGCGATATCGGTTTAAGATGACAACTGGTCGTACTGCTTTGTCGGCCGATATAACGCTCGACACCATTACCGACATCGCCACATGAACGACCGCGGAAGAAAGACCACCATAAACCGTGACTTCATCAAAGACCACGCAGCGAGAGACCCGTCGAACGCAATCCAAGCAATACAGAGCCTATAGTGTGATGAAAGATCAGGACCGCACCAAACCTGTAGTCGGATATCTTCAACTATATTTCGCTGTGTTCATCGTTGCAATTCGCATCTGTTGCTCTCTGCCTCCAGTTGAGTGATATTCCAAAGCTTTCTTCGTTTAGGATGGATGCATCAAGATCTGGCATCTTTGTCTCAAGTGTCAGTCGTGTCAACGCATCGCCACGGCATCGTGGACACCTCCTGACTGCGTTGCTCACACCCTGTATGAAACAAGCCTGTGCCCTCTTAGTTCTATTTCGCATGTATGCGCGTAATGCATGGTCCCACAACAGCGTTCAAGCAGACAAATCAACACAACAACAGCCGACTGCTGTCAACCCCTTTCATCACCGCTTCGTCGAGAAACCCACCGTGATAAACAGCTCCCTTACCGCAAATGTTGCCATATAAATACTACGTGGTACGGAGCTTCCAGTGCCAGCACTCTCGGAACAGTCGTTGTCCGATCAACAATCCAGCACGATGTTGCTGTCGCATCAATTGCTTTTCGGTCTGCTCGGTTTTGTCAGATGGACCTATTCCACTCCTGCCGATACGGGGGAACGTTGGGATGATAGGCTGCGAGGTGTTAGTGATGCAAGTGACCACTATCAAGCATGGATACGGGGCTCGAGCCCGCAAGCCGAGTCGAGTCACATGCATGCCGTGGGGATCGGACCCAGTGACTGGCAAACTCAGCAGGTACGCAGTCCGGACACAGCCTTGGATAGTAGCCAACAGCGCCACCTTTTCGACCAGTTAAGTGAAAACCTGCTTACAGACGATGGCGGTCATCTCCCAGATGGCCCAGGAGGACAACCGCATCCTGCGGAATCCGAAATACAGCAATGGCAGGCAACACTCGCTCAAGAGCTTCACAGGAACCCCACTGCGCCGAGTTGGGCTCCTTTACGACGGCATGTTCACCCCACGACGTTGTTGTTCTCCCTCCCTGACGGGTTCGCTTGGCCACCGAGCCCTGCAATTGTTCCCGCTGGCCGGGGCTTGTTTCGAGGGAAGTTGCCAGGCGGACCGAACATGATTGGGCTCAGAAAGAACGTTCAGTTACCTGCCTCGCTGAGAAATGCGGTCTTCACTGTGCTGCCAGCGAAGCTTGATGTCTCGAAGCTCAGAGCGACACAAGACGAACGAAATGAACTCAGCAATACGTTCTTCGCTGGGCGGCTCAACTGGCTAAACGATCAATTACATGATAAAAAATGGCTGGATTTCAAACGATTGGCAAGGCCTCTTGCTGGTCTCCCAACAACCCACGTTGGGCCCCAAACACAAGTACATCAGGGCGACATAGCCATCTCCGTGCATCATAGACGCCTTTTGAAAGCCTTTTTTGCGGATGAACACGCACCACCTACTCAATTGCCACATCTGTTAGGGATTTGGACGAAGCCACAGCCTAAAGACGGGCATCTTACAACAAGATTCCTTGGATTTGCCTATTTGGAGACGGACCTGTCTCTGGTCGAATCGCACCTCCGAACACTGCTGCGGTCTCACAGACTTGCTCCCATAGCAATGCCACCTGGAGTACTGATCAAGCATCTGGACAGCCTTAAACACATATGAGAGCAAGCCGGCAATTACATCCGCAATGCTACTGTGATGCCTGCTAGCATACATGTGATTAGATCACGAGGCTGAACTTTGAACACATTCGCATACCTTTGCCTTTGCAAGAGTGGAAAGTTTTGCTGGATGTGAGTATCGTATCGTGGTGGGGCCAAAGGTCACTGCTCCTTCAGTAGGCCCACTTCATCTTCATGGGTATTGCGTAAAGCTGGATTTTTATCGCGTAAGCTACATCAATCATCCATGTGTGGCGCCGCAGCGTTCAGGATGAAGGCTGCCCTCGCCATCTATTTGACTTCGTGCGACTCGCGATTGGTCCCACTGCGATGCTAAGTAGCGTTCCTACATGGAAACTTCATCAGTGGAATGCAGTGCAGAACTCATCTAGCCACAGTTCGCAGCTGGGCAAGAGACTTTACGAGCCTTAACGTTTTGCAATAGACACGTATTGCGGCTCATGTCGGTGCGCACCAGCTCAAGAGCTATAAAAGATGCGCATGACCACATCAAGATCTGCTCTTCAACAACACCTCCCACGCCCCTGAAACGATGAATTGGGCTTTGTTCGTTTTGCTCTGTACCCTTTGGTGCTTGCTTGGCCACGCTGTTGCTGCTCCTTCCGGCAACGCGAACCAGGGCCCGAATCTGCCACTTGGTCATAACGATGGGGACGATGATCTGTGGCGAGAGGTCTTGGAGCAGATACCTGAAAATTCACCTGTGTTCGGCGCTGAGTCGGGGCGGTACGACCTAGCTGGCCCATCCAGTCAGCGCTCGATTCCAGACATTCTACCACCCAGCGGTATCACGGCGGGTGCCGAAATGTATCCTTCACCTGCGAACCAACCTGATCCCTACCTGTGGCCTGATGCCAGCATGTGGTGGAGTACCCCGTCCGTGGCCCATCCCGGTACGGTAGATGCCGCAGCTGGAAGCTCCTCATCTGGCTTCCTTCCGGGCCCGTTTGCAGTGCCCGGACATGGCGCCAGTCCAATATTTGGAGGAGAAGGAGTGCCTTGGACAGTTCAGCCAGGCAACCTAGCTGGAAGTAGCTTTGAGCCAGCGGCGCAGTCGACAGGCGCAGGCAGCTCAAGCGGCCACTCGCGACGACGCGCTGGCCGGGCTCCAGAATCAAGCGCAACAGGCAGTAATTGGGACAAAGCCAGGGAGCAAATTCCAGTAGCATTCCAGCAACTCGAGCGCCACCGGCTGCCAGTGAATATAAGGATGGAAGAACCGCCCATAGGCACGGAACAGCTAAAGCGAATCAGCGATACGTACTTCCATGGAAGGCTCATTCCCTTAGAACATAGCCTCACACCCTCACAGAAAATGAACCTCCGAAGGTGGAACAAGAGGGCGTTCGTGCGGCTCCCTTCGGTTCCGGAGAATATATCGCTCGGTCAAGGCTTCGTTAGAGGCTCCGATACAAGCTTTAGGAGACCAGAGATGCATCCTGAGCTCGCTGTGACCCTCCACTCGGGGAGAAGTTCTACTTTTTTCGAACCTGGAAAAGGACCTCCCGAACTGCAAGCCTACTTCTTTGGCTTTTGGACTAAGCCTGTACACCTGCCCATAGGCAGGCAGGCGATATCCAGCCGCTTGCTGGGATTTGGCTATATAGACCCCCAGGACCTGCCTACAGTCGACATTCATCTCTCTCGGTTGCTGCACACATACACTGTGGCACCCTTTGATTTTCTAGACGCATTACGCCGAAGCCATTCAGAGGACGTCGTAGAACATGCCGTCCATCCCTAGTAGTCCTTGGCACGGCAACACGGCTTTCAGTATTTCCAGCCCTCATCGCTCGCACGAAGTGTACAAATATGGTGGAACCTAGCCCACCTGGTACCACGACTAAATGACAAAGATCACGGTTATGTCCAGAGCTGCCAGTTAATGTGCTGCACGTACGTACTTTTTTCATTGAATGAGCGGTGCTGTTCGATCAACCCTGTACATTGCAGAGAAAAATGCGTCGACTAGTGATCGAGCTTCGTATAGAGCCATGAGTAAACATCACCGCGAGTGTAGAGCCAGTGTCATACAATTTCAGATCAGTTCTAGCCATTGCACTCACCTTTTTTCTGAGACCAGCATGTGTTCCACCTGGCCGAGACATGATCGGTTGTGCCTCTGGGTTGCGCGCAATAAGCTTACATATAGCTTTTCTAAGTGCCGAAGTAGAGACGCCCATCCTTACAGATTCAAAGGAAAAACACAACGAGTGGCCCGCGAGCTTGCCCACGGTCAGCTGCCTGAAAATCGCAACGGGCAACAAACCGCCCGGCCGAGGGATCTAGCCCTGCCCTTCTTCCCCTCTGTCTCCTGAAAATTTGAGCAAGCAATGAAAGACTCGTTCAATTACCAGCGCTATGTAAGCAGCGCTTTGCCAGCAGGCTCTTCGCAGTGTGGTACTACGCTAATACCACGGGTGTTTGGCTTGCTATGACCGCGTCACGCCTGACGCTCAAAAAAAGATGAGTTTGGTGCAGGGATGAGGCCAATTTCAGCTCCGGCCGCTTGCTCAATAACCAATACTGGGCCCAAGCGCGCTTCTCTTGCGGACACCACTGAGAGTGAAGCGACCGCCTGCCTTGTCCGCTCTGGCCAACGATCCCACACAGTCCGCTTACCGGAGCTCGAAGCACGGGAGCAGCAGGCAAACGAGTGCCGGAACAGCGGGACCCTGTTCACTGCAGGTCTTGGCTGATTTTGGGCACTCTACAGTACAGTACAGTATAGTGTGTTCTTGTTTCGCACATGGTTGCAGAACTCCTTCGCCCACTGGTAGTAAATCTTCTCCCCTTTTGAAACGGGAGCAGGCATCCTCTCGACAGCATCATTGGTAGCGCTGTCACTCATCTTGGCGACTAATTGCTCTCGCCTTCAAAAACCTTCTCCCGGGCCGGTAAATTGTGGAAGTTTGCAGCGTCGCTAGACATCGATTTCTCAGCGTTAGTAGGTATTCGGCGTTTTCTAGAGATTAAGATTCGTAATCTGTAAGTAAGAGGGATGTACCTCAATGGGAGCCGCAATGAGGAGCCATAACATGTGTTAACGTATATTACCGTACTGAACGAAAGTGGCATAGGTCAGATTAGTGATGTGATGTTGCCGATATGGCTGACGCGATCAAAACGTTAGGGGTATAGCCACTGGTGAGCGATCCGGCAAAAAACCTGTCGGGCCATAATGATTAGTGTCTGTCATAGACTTCAAATAGGAGACAAAAACGGCTGCCCGTGACTGTGACTATATCTACATGTGTAGCATAGGGGTATGTAGGCGCCAAGATGTAGTGGGCGTGCCTGGCGCCTGCAACTAGTGTGTTGGCCGGTGGCGTCCCAAGCGTCGTAGTTACAAGATCGAATGGAAGCGTGCGAAGGAGACAAAAGGTGCGAAAAGGTGCGAAAAGGTGCGAAAAGGTTATCGGCCGGGACGATGTAGCGGTCTAACATAGGTGTCAGGTTCAACGCTCAGATATGATTTCAGCTGCTTTCGGGGTGAAGCGCGAGTGTGCTTTGGAAGAACTGGCGGTGAAGGGGCCTTGGCGAAACCGCTCTTTTCTGTAGCCTTAGTTTCGCATACCGACGTTGATGAGCGTCGATAGGTCCGGCAAGATGGGCATCCCGGCGAAGCTGCGCGTACTGGTGGTTCGACATGGAGAGACGCGCGAGAACGTCGAGCGGATCATTCAGGGCCAGCTGGATACCGACCTGAACGACCGAGGGCGTCTGCAGGCGCAGATGACAGCCGACTTCCTCTCGACGACATCGATCGACAGGATCATCACCTCGCCGCTCCGTAGGACGGCCGACACTGCCAAGGCCATTCTCGCGCGGCAGCCTTCTGGCTCGATCGCGCTCGAATACGAAGACCGCCTAAAGGAACGAAAGTTTGGCGTGTTAGAGGGCTCCGTCTATGCGGGCCCGGCCAACAAGTCCGAGGAGACGCAAGGCATAGAGCGCATGGAGCTGCTCTCTGAACGTCTCGCTAGCTTTTGGAATGACCTTGTCACAAGACCCATCGACGAGTCGGCCGCGTCAGCCAACGCAGGGGCAAACGGGTCAGAGCGGACGGAGACCGTCGTGCTGGTCTCGCACGGTGGAGCGATCAGCGCACTGATGAGCCAGGTACTGGTTCCAGGGCGCTATTGCATAGTACCGCCCTCGGTGACTCCATCCAGATTCTGGAACTGCTCAATCACAGAGATCCTTGTTCCGGTCCTCCCCACTATGGCTGACAAGCAAACCAGGTCCGCAGGCGATCTGTCTCGAAAACAAGACTGGTCTGTCCGCCCGTCCCATCTGGGCGTCCAGGGCTCACAGTTCTTGCTGGACCACGAGCTTCAGAAACGTCTTCTGGCGCAGGCAAAGGCCAGCGGCGAAGGCTCAACGGAGGCAGCACAGGCACTGGAAGCGCTGATCGCCAAAACAGAGAGCGAGTTCGAGCGCGACCCGGCCGGACACAAGCAGCTGGAGCTCGACACCATTCGCACGCCCGACGGCCGGACAGTAGAGGCCGACATTGGCTACGGCAGAGCGATAGGTGTCGTCCTACAGTGGTCCAGCGTTGACCACCTGGCCGACCTCGAAGAGAAAGAACAAGCTACGCTCACCAACGGAAGCACCAACAATGTCAACGTCGACGAGCTCGTCAAGTAACCCGGCATGGCTGCCTTTATACCCCGTCTTATCTTACCACATACATCTGCATATAGACTGCGTAACTGTTGCGTAGAAGCGCGCTCGTCTTGATATTCCGCATCGTGGCTAATCGTGGCTAATACATGTTGAAAATAGATACATGACGGAGCAGGGCATGTGGACCGTCTTCTGAAGAGTTGTGATGTAAAGTCCTTATTCTTGGTGGCAATCTTGGGAGACTGTTCTTAGAAGGCATCAGGGAGAAGCAGAGATCGTTTCAGATTGACGTCCAAAAAGTTGTCGGCCTTTTGTTCGGCCACAGGCGTCTTGAAGGCGACAATGCCGACGATGATGCCAGCACCGAAGAAAGCTATCGAGATGAAGAGCCAGACGACGCCCCAGAACTGAGGTGGCCCGCCCACCACCTTGCTGAAGGCCGAGGCGTCCGACTCGTTGACCTTGCGGAAGATGAGGTCGTCGCAGATGTCCCAAACCGAGTATAGGCAGTTCATGACGCCGATAAAGAGGACAAAGTAGCGCAGCGCGACACTGTCTTCCACCAGCCAGAAGAGGACAAAGAGGCCAATCATAGCTACGATCAGGATCCATGTCAGCCAGTCCTTGCGCGCCCACCATAACGTGAAGAGGAAGAAGACGCCCACCACGATACTGGCCACTTTGGACGCGCGTTCGTCAAAGCCGCATGCGATCAGAGCTGCGCCGATGATGCTTGATCCAAGGTAACCGGCGGGCAGCGTCAGCCACGGGATCCCGCCTCGCATACGGGTGGCGCCGCCCTCGTTAGGCTCGAGCACGATGGACTCGATCTTGGCGCCCGTACAGAGACCCACAGCTGCATGTGAGAACTCGTGGAATCCGACGGTAAGCAGTTTGAACGGATAGAGGATGTATCTCAGGATCGGGATATTCCACAGGATCACGATGACGACAGCGTAAACGCACGCGACTATGATCGTCGTCCTCTGGTCCTTGGTCGGGTCGATGCGCTCGGCCGCGCTCGCCCTTTCGACAAGAGACGGCATGCTCAAGCTCTCTGAACGGAGTCGCTGGTTCGTGGTTCAGGCGCAGCAAAGTGGCAGAAGGTGGTTGAGAGATTCTGGTCGTGAGATGGAAAGCAAGGGCCAGCCTGTGCAGCTCCAGCGTGGGCAGGTGTAGTCAGTGTATGCCGATTTTGTCGGATGGCGGCCAAGAGTATAGGTGAGGTGGAAAGCAGAGATGATCGGCCGGTACAGGTCGGTGAGCTCTGAAGCACAGCCACGAACGGCGGCGCGGTCATGATGGTCTCGCCCTGCATGTTCCGCCTGTGTTGGTTGGGAACCCCTTTTCAAACCAACACGTAGCCCGGCAGCACCGCTTTTTCGAAAAGTCTAAATTCTAGCTAGTCACACTCAACGACTAGCTGACTTGTTGACTTGTTAAGCTAGGCTAGATCGCAGTAAACTCTCTTTTGGCCGTCCACTACGGCCGAGATTAAACTTGGAATGGCAACCTGACGCAACTACGTTCATGGTTGAGCTCGTCCATGCAAGGTGTGCAGATGTCAAGACCCTGAAGGCATTGTTTCATCCCACCGTCTATCCTTGCTTACTACAATCTTTGCTCTTGGACGAGTAGCATGTCGCACCTCTGGCCACCATCAGTAGCACCAGACTGAGCAATTGGTTCCGCTGCTTGCGAGCCCCTCCTTTCTCTCTCGACAACTGTTACCAAGGGGCCGATCTAGCAAAGAATCAAGAACGTGTCGCCGTTGCATGGCTTACGCCACGATCAGTGTGGAAGAAGCGGGCCGGCATGCCAAAGACCGCCATGCCCGGCTTGACCTCGCTACCTAACGAGATCTTGGACCAGATAGCGTGGGCTGTCCTTGCGTCTTGCAAGCATGTCGCTTCGGCAATGTCGACGTGCTCTTTGCTCTGCGACCTCCTGCTGCCGAAGCTATACTCCTCCATCTCAATCACCTCTCTTCCCCACCTGTCGCGCTTCTTGGCACCGCGCTCGGGCTCGCACAAATACTGCCCCGTGTACACCACGCAGTCCCTCGTCATCAACATCCCCGGCGTTCCTGGCGGCATGACTGGCCATCTCTTTGAGAAAAGTGGCAGCGTGCCGATCTCTCAGAACCGGCTCCGCCTCTCATCACAGGCGCTGTCTCTCTGCCCGAAAGTTCAGCATGTATCGCTAGAGTTTTTCAGCGTCCGGCGTTCAGAGGTGCTCTCTTCATCGGACAGCGACTTTGATTACACTTTCTTCGAAGGTGCCATTCGCAGCTTGGGAGAAGTAAGGACGCTTCGCTGGGTGCCACCTAGCCGAGAAAGCGCCACTATCATCGGCCTCAGCATCGTGATTGTAGACCAGGTCTTCGAGCCGCTGGCCAAGGGGCTGATCGGCTGTCGAAAGCTCGAGAAGCTGGAGTTGTTCAATGCCATGCTCCCCTCTGATGGCGGGCTCGGCCTCTCTCGATCGCTAGTCGACATAGCTCGAGCGAGGCGCAAGGGCATCGGCGCTGATTCTCACAACGTCTTACATCTCTACCTGCAGTCTGTCACGCTACTGGATCCTAAGACCGTCGCCGAGCTGGCGCTTGCAGGACCCGCCATTCGGGTCGAAATCGCCGACGGGTTTGTTGGCTCCATCTGGGGCCCACGAGTCGACAGACCGCTGCTCGAAGAAAGCCTTCGCGAAGCAATGGGCCATACTCAGACTACCAACAGTGCTGCAATTACCACCACAGCCGATTCCCTCGGCAATAAAACACCATCGGACGTCGCTCTCGACCAGGCAGTTGCCGAGGCTAGCCAAAACGTCACCATCCGCATCCTCGATGCCGGTGTGGCTGGGTTCATGCTTTCGCACGTATGAGAAAAAGACTCGTCCTGCGTTCGCCCCCCGCTCGCAATTTGATTACTATCAGCAGCGCCGCCATCCGTCCGTGGTCCTACGCAAAGTCACATCGGAGTCGGATATTTTCCTGTTAAAGTGAGTTGAGTAGCGTGATTAGTCGACGTAGGGTTCATGGTATAGGGGGTTGGTGGAATTAGGCGTTGCGCTTGCCCATGGACTTTGGTTTGCCTGGTTCGTCGACGGGGGTGGGGATGAGTCCGGCGAGGTCGAGGGCTTCTCTGGCGGCGCGGTTGATGAGTTTGAAGCGGTCTGGGCCGAGGTGGACGCCGCCGTACCAGCGGGTGACGACGACGATGGTGTTTTGGAGGTTGAGGAGCGCGAGGAGGTGGGCGAGTCGGGTGCCGGCGGCGGATTCGCCGTTGTCGTCCGAGTCGTGATGGAGGGTGCCGGAGGGGGAGGTGTAGGTCCAGGCGTGGATGGTGGGGTGGGTTGCGCGCGCGATGCGGCGGTCGGTGAGGATGCGCGCCAGGACGGCGGGGACCTGCTCTGGCGCGGTGAGCGTGGCGGCGTGCCCTACGAACTCGGACTTGCGCTCGACGATCGGCGCTGTCCGGAACAGTGTGCCCTCGAACGCGGCCCGGTTCGCCGCTGCCTCAAACACGGTCACTGTGCCGGCGGCGTCAGCGTTGCCGCCCGCCCCAGGCGCAACCCCGCGCCCCACTGCCTCGCCCGCAGATCCGCCCCTCTCGGCTTGCCTTGCGCTGCACCAGTCGGTCACCTTCTCTCGCACCCACTCGATCCCCTCAAAGAGGATCACCTCGCCCGGCACCCAGTTGACGCCATTCTCCATGCTCCCGCCGATCCACGTCCGATTCGCGTCGTCGGCGGCGCGCTCCGCGGCACTCTGATGGTAGAACGCGCGGAGGATCTCGCCGAACAGCTTGCTGTCGACGCCGAAGCCGCCAATGTAGCGCGAGAGGAGCTGCAGCTGCGGCGGGCGGGCGCTCTGCGGGTAAAACGGCGGGATAGTCACCGCGAGTCGGATCGGCAAGGGCGCCCCGCTTCCGCCAGCAACGGGCGCATCGATGTCGGTGGTGATCGACAGCGTCAGCTTGCACCCCGGCTCCCACGGCGCGGGCTCCCCATCGTCGGAAGCCACCCCCTCGCCCCCCCCGCCGTAAAGCCCAGCCGCAGACCCCCCCGCCCCCAGCGGCACAACCTTGAGCACCGCCACCGCATCATCCGTGTAGATGCTTTGCAGCGCCAACAGCTCTTCAGCAAGCTGCGACGCCGCTTCCAACCGCTGGGCTTGGTCGTCCAGCCACAGCTCGTGCCGCCGCGATGGCCCCGGAACGTCGAAGCTCGATGGATCCGCCGCGTACGCTTCCATCCGCGCTATGAGCGCGGTCAGTGTCCCTCCCGACCCGTCCATTGTAGCGACCCTCGTCCAGGCCAAAGCGGTGTTCGGAGGCAGGTTAGCATCGCCAACACGGAAGACAAGCCCCAGTCAAGCGGCCAATCCCCATAATCTCGCCAAATTCTTGGAAGCGGAGGAAGCAAGGCTCTACGAACTCTAACAGTCAGGTTTGCCTCAACGCACCCACAACCCAACTCTGTGACTCTGCTATGGTCCGAGCGTCGTTCAGGGTCCGGAGAAGTTGAAGCAAAGCATCGATTCGCAGCTATGACGCCCTTATCATAGCAATCCTCTGGCTCTGCCCGTGTGAGCGGGCATGCCTTGCACCCCATTGTGCCGTGCCGTTCTTGCTCCCTTCCATCATAGCCTCTGCCACCTCAACAACTCGTCAGGCAACTCGCTGCCATCGCCCGCCATTTTCTCATCACGAACACTACTCCGCACCACCGTAGCCAGGGCGACTCACACAATGTCTGACTCGAAACCGTACATCGTGTAAGTGAATTTGACCGCGAGGGGGAGAGGGAGACCGGCTGGCTCACATCGCTGCGCGCTTACGTTGCCTACTTAATGGTTGGACAGTATCTTCAAGGAGAGCTGCCCCGCGGCGGTCATTGACGAGCATAAGGAGAAAGTCAAGGCACAAGGAGGCACCATCAAACAGAGCTATGACTCGTCCATCATGAAGGGTTTCGCGGCCGTCATCCCCGAGCCGCTCGCGCAACAGCTCTCGACGGCCTCCCTTAACGGAAAGCATGAGCACATGTCAGTCCAGTCTGCGGCACAGTTTCAGGCGGCAGAGTTGGGCACGTTCTGACACACTCTTCCTTTCCCATGCGCCTGTCGTTGCGCCACGCAGTGAGTATGTCGAGCCCGACAGCGAGGTCAAGACAATGTGAACAGCGCTAGCGCCTGTACCCATGCGTTGCACCGCTGCGTCCTCTATCCCAGACCCGCTTGTTGTTAGCCCACCTCGGCTAAAGCCCGCGCTGGACCGGCATGGCTTTGCATTGCAAGACATCCGACTGATGCCTTGGAAGTGAACACAGCCTGTCGCCTATGCATACCAGTGGCGTGATCTCTCGGTCCGTGTGATCGTCTACAGTTTGGGTGACCGACCTTACTCGTCGTCCCAGAAGTCATCGTCGTTGTCGTTCTTCCTCCCTACGACGCCCTTGCCGACGGCCTCTTGGCCCGACTCGGCATAACCGAAGATGGGTTTTCTGTTCTCCCTTGGGTCGATGATGCCGCTCTGTCCGAGCCGCCATTCGAGGGCGCCTGTGGAGAACTTGTCCGAGTTGCCAAGTTCCTCAAAGCCGACCATTTTGTCCTTGGAGACGCCGTCCTTGAAGGTGATCAGACACGGAAGCACGGTGACCTTGAGCTTCTGGGTGAGAAAGGGGCAGTTGAGCACGTTGGCCTTGAGGAACAGCGTGGTCGGATGCAGGCGCGCGACCACCTGCAGATGGCGGTCGAGCAGCGCACACCGCTGGAACTTGGGATGATAGAAGTGGATCGCGACCCTGCGCTCGGTCGAGGAGAACGCGATCAGGTCCTTTTCGTTGGTGAGCTCGGTGAGCATGCCCTTCATCGACGCCGTCGAGGAATGCTGCATGGCGGACGATTCTTCCGCACGAGACGATGATGTCCTGTTGGCAATCCTGGTACCGCACAAGCGATGAGAGAAGAGTAAGGCAGCCGTCAGCAGCGCCTTCGCTATCTCCCGCCATAACAGCAACAGGCAGACGTTGGAAAGGGGGAAACATGTGCTTACTCTTGTCGGATCTCCTCCATGCGCCGTTCGCGAAACTCGGCCATGTCAAAGCCGGCCACCGTGTCATTCTGGCCGGCAGCGTTGTGGAAGTTGGACTCATCCTCCATCAGATCCAGCTCCTCGTCCAACTCTGCAAACAGCTTCTCCTCGTCGTCATCGTCGTCTTCCTCTCCGTCCGTGTCCGCGTGGTGCCGTGTGGATGAGGAGCGGGGTGCCGATTCTAGAAACGTCGACGACGCGCCATCGGCGTAGTGATCCTCTGCCGACGCGGAGGCGGGCCCCGAGGTGCTCTGCTCGGCGCGTGCCGCTGGTGCTACGTCGGTCATAGTGTCTGTGCAAGGCTGTGCAATGCTGCGCGGCGTGGAGGATGTGGGCGAGCTGTGTTGCTGGTGATGACGCAGGCGATGTCGTGCCGCCGAGCAAGAGCAACACTTTCGGCCGCTAGCTTGCTCGCACTTTGTGACTTTCTTCTCTCCCAAACGCGCGCGCCTGATCAATTAACACCAGCACATCGTGGCCCGATCGTCACTGACACCGTAGCCGATCTCACCAGATAGACGATCCGCGGCCACTCTCCACACGACATGGCCTTGCTACCAGACAAAGGGCCTCAACACTTTGGAGCGGTGCTGCGATGCTTACCTCGTCGCCACCACCTTGCTCACAGGTGGCGCTATCGACAGCGACGACACTGGTCTTGCTGCCACCCGCAGCCGTGCACCGCAGTAAAGACGATGAGATCCTTACTGCATACGGTCTCATCGGTTTTGGGCAAGCAAACGGCGCGCTGCTCCTCTCCCACGGCGGCACGAGCATTGCATCGCCATAGGACGTTTGACCTCGCACCCCTAGTGCGGGCTGCAGGGTCGGCGTCGGCGGGGGCTGCCGGTCTCGCTGCGTCAAGAAGGCAGTCTGCCGCACGGTCGCCTATCGTGGGAGGCGCGCGCGGGACCGCTTGGACGATGCCCGTGGGCAAGATGGCGGCGGCCACTGTATCTCTCTTCCGGCTGTACTCGATGTCGGTGTCGACGTCCGTCCGGGCGCTTGCCACGCCGGTGCTGCGCAGCCGCTACCCGCGCCTCCGTTCGGAGGAGGGTGCCGGCAAGCCGGGCAAGCCGCGCCGCCACGCGTCCGCGCTGTTCGAAGTGGGGAAGAACAAGCAGGCGGGGGGGGCCGGTGGTGGTGGCGGGAACGGGAAACGCGGGGGTTGGTCGCGGGGCGCGGGGGTGGGGGGGCTGTTCGCGGGGCTGGATCGGCGGCTTGCGGGGTTGCCGGCGAACTTTGTGCTGTACACACTGCTGGCGGTGAACGGCGCCGTGTTCGCTGCGTGGCTGTACGCAACCGAAGCCATGCGGCGCTTCGGCGACATGCAGCCGTACCAGTTCATGGGAAGGCACTTTCTGGCGGGCGCACCCAATATGCACGCTGGGCGGTACTGGACGCTGCTGCTGTCGTGCGTCAGCCACCAGGACGCAGGGCACTTTGCGCTCAACATGGTCTCGCTCGCGCTCATGGCCCCGCCCGTGCTCGCACTCGTCGGCCCCTCCACCTTCCTCGCTCTCTACTTCGGCGCCGGCATCACCAGCGCCGCCGTCTCCCTCGCCGCGCGGCGCACTCGCTCCGCCAACGCTCCCCCCCACTTCAGCCACGGCGCCTCCGGCTCCGTCTACGCCATCCTCACCACCTTCGCCTGCGTCCAGCCCCGCGCCACCTTCCTCCTTTTCTTCGTCCTCCCCGCCCCCGCCTGGGCCTGCGTCTCGGCCATCTTCGCCTGGGACGCCTACAACGCCATCATCCACCCCGGCAACCGCACCGACTCCGCCGGCCACCTCGGCGGCATCATCACTGGCCTCCTCTTCTGGCGCTTCGGTCTCCGCGGCATACGCATCTGATGTAGCCTCAATTTCAGTCATGCCGAACAACGCATATCCCAGACCAGCGAACCGACATGTAGAGTCAGGATAGCAGCAGAGGCAGCAGGATGTATTCGGACGTGTCGCGGATCTATGGGTCGTGGTCTAGCCAAAGTACAGATCGACCAGCATGGTGGCAACACCCAGAACGATTCTAAGCCGCGGAAGGAGGTGGGCGGGGTAAGTGTGGTGTCAGTAGGGGTCGCAGCAGGCGCAGCCGCGGGGGCGTGGACAGGGGGCGGCACGGCCAAGACAGATAGGGAAGGCGGCTACTTACTCGAGCATGATGAGAAGGATAACGACGATTTCGAGGTACTCGGAATGGCTGGAGGTGACCTGGTCCTTGAGGAGCTGGAGCATGTCCTGGAGGACCTCGACGCGGGTATTGAGCAGGTCGATGCGCTGGGGGATCTCGAGGTAGCTGCGGGCGGCCGAGTAGAGCGGCTCGAGGTCGGGCTGGCGCCAGAAGATCTCGGGCGAGTCGACGATGCTGCCGACGAGGTGGATGTTCATGCGGAGAATAAAGAGGTGTCCGATCTGCTTCATGATTTCGGCGGGGGGCATGCCGATCTTGCCGCTCTCGGCGATGCTCTGCGGGATGTCCTTGGTGCTCTCGATGGTGTTGTCGATGATGCCCTCGAAAAACGAGATCTTGGTCGACTGCGCCAGCGCATGCGAGAGGCTCAACTTAGTCATGTACGAGCTGCCGCGGCGGAGCGTAATCACGTCGTTGTAGATGCGCGAGTAGTCGGCAAGATACCAGTGCAGATCCTCGCTTTCCACGTCCTCGGTGGCGAGGCGCTCCACTTCGAACCGGCGCAGCTCGCGCAAGAAGCGCTTCTCCTCCTGCAGCGTCATGCCCCAGATCACGATGGTGCCGTAGTCCATAATGAAGAGTTCGGGGATCACATCGTCCACCGAGAAGCGGCTGCGTTTGCGCTTCGCCGCGTCGGTATGCGTTGTTGTGTCGGCTACTGCGGCGGCACCGTCGTGCTGGGCGGCTGTGGCGTGGCTGTTGAGCTCAGGAATGCCTAACAAGTCGCCGGTTTTGCTGTCGGGATTCGCCTCACGGTGCGAATGGGCGGAGCGGTGCAGGTGGGGGTGCTTGCCGTTGGACTGCGAGCTGGGGTGGGTGAGGCCGCGCGCTTCATCGACGTGCTTGTAGGTGTAGGTGGTATACAGACACTCGTCAAAGGTAAGCACGTTGGTGCTGTGGCTGGACCGCCGTGCCTGGAGCCACTTGGTCAGTTCGCGCACGCGGTAGCTGGTGGCGGTCGAGTAGGCGGTCACGCGCGGCAGCTTGGCGCGGCTGTGTTTGGTGAGACGGCGCGCATCGCGCCGCATCGACCCCTCCGGGATCTGCGCCAGCTGTTTGTACACTTCCTCCGCCTCCTCGTCCTCGCCCTCCGCATCGTCCGACGAACTGTCGTCATCATCTACCGAGTGGTGCGGCGAATGCGCGGACGGCAGCGACAGCGCCGCTTGCCTCCCACCGTGTCCCGTCGGCGGCTCCGGCTTGGCCATTCTCGTCTTGCCATCGGCGCCGATGACAGGAGAAGACGCCGCATTGGGCGTAGCGCCCCCGCTCGCGCCCCCAGCCGAGCTGTCCTCCGGCTCTTCTGGGAGGATCTTGAGCTTGGACGACTGTTTCGATGACCGCGTACTGCGATACATCTTGGCTAGGCAGTGGACCAGAAGACAGGCCAATCTCTACCCCGGGATTTGAAAGCGTAGAAACAGTTTCACCTACGGTGGATCTAAGAGCGCCGAAGGTACCCTGTTTTAGAGCTCTGGCGTTACCTGAGTATGCGGTGTATCGAGGTGGATCGAGAGAAGAAGCCCAAGGCGTGGATGGCACCTCACACACACGCCCGAAATCACAGAATTGCGAATATCAGCAGGTGGGTGGAGGGGAAATCGGTAGATCACTAACAAAAATCGGGCAGTTGTTAGACCGATTCCCTCAGTTATGGGAAATGATGTAACACGCGGTTATTTGTGATTGCCCTCTGCTTGGCACTCTATACCGTGCATTGTGATTGCTGTCTACTGTTGTCCATGTCTATAACCGAATCCACATCCAGTAGGGAAAGGCTGGTAGGTGCAGCAGCGGAATGGCTGGCAAAGGGTGTATACGAGCGGGAGGGAGCGCCAGGAAGAGCACAGGATACGACGCTATTGTTGCCAGTAGAGCTTGCCGATCTCGGCAACCTGGTCGACGAGCGTGGTGAGGTCGTCCATCTTGGTGCGCGGATGGACGACGAGCCTGATGTAGTCTCCCAGGTCGGGGAGGGGTGCAAAGTCGACGGCGAAGGCGCGGCGTCTCTTGAGCTGGTCGTAGACGAACTGTGTCGCGAGGCTCTTTTTCTGCACGCTCGCTGGCTCGGCGTGGGCTGGCGGGTGTGGGCGGAAGCAGATCTGGAGGAAGAGGGGTTCGGCGGCCGGGCCGAGCTCGAGTTGGAGGGGTTTTGTCTTGATGTAAGCGACCAGCTCGGTGGCGAGGCGCAGGCCGGCATCGACGTGCGCGCCAAAGCCGTGCTTGCCGTACTTGACCCAGTAGAGCCAGAACTTGAGGGCGTCGCCACGGCGGCCGCAGCCCATGGTCTTCATCGCCGCGTTCTCGCGGCTGTCCTTGGAGTGGAAGAGGTAGCCCGCATCCAGGCTGTTTGCCGCCAGCGTCCGCGCGTCGCGGACCAGCAGAAAGGAGCACTGCAACGGCACATTGAGCAGCTTGTGCGGGTTGATCGTAAGCGAGTCCGCCAGCTCGGACCCGGCCATCTGCGACGCATACTGCGGAATATGGCTGAACACAACCGGACCACCCCAGGAAGCGTCGATGTGGAGCCAGCATTGGAATCTCGCAGCGACAGCTGCCAGCTCACGAAGCGGGTCGAACGAGCCAAGGACCGTCGTGCCCGACGTGGCATTGATGAAGAAAGGCGTGCCCTGTTGCGAGTCCTGGGCATGCTGCAGGGCCGCCTCGAGGGCCGAGGGCGACATCCTGCCCCCCGCATCGCAGTCGACCTTGACGACCGAGTCCAGCCCAAGCCCAGCAGAGATGGCCGCCTTGTCCAAGGAGTAATGGCTATGGGAAGAGGTGAAGAGGAGCGGGCGAGCCGGCTTGCCCTGAGAGGAGAGCTGGGCGACGACGCCGATCAGACCCTGGGTGCGAAAAGGCGGGAAGCGGTTGGCCAGGGCTGTCTGGACGGCGAGCGTGTTGGCTGAAGAGCCGCCGGGCATGGTCAGCCCGTCGGGCTTAAGCTGGGTGAAGCCGAAGGCCTGGCAGAGCCCCTCCACACAGCGTTCCTCGGCGAGGCTCAGGACGGGGCTGGCGGACATGACGTGGGCATTGGCGTTGACAGCACTGAGCACGAGGTCGGCTGCGATTCCCACCGGGGTCGGCGCGGCATAGAGCTTGTCGAGGAAGCGGCCGGTCCAAGGGTTCACGCTGTTGTCGAGCACCAGCTTGATCGCCCGCAACAGCGGTTCGTCTCGGCCCGAAGCGACATCCGCAATGTCGGGGAGCTCGAGGCTCACCGCCGCGCGGAAGTCTGAAATGCTTCCCCACGGAGCGACGTAGGTTTCTGGCTTCTCTCCCGCTGCGATGAACTCTTGCACGAGCTGTAGCGTGCGTGGCAGTATACGCGATGCCTCTTCCGAGGCAGGCTCCCTCTGAAGCGGACTCTGACCCGCTGCTGAGGACGAGGATGCAGAGAGGCCGTCCGTGTCATTGGCCAGCCCGTTGCTGATCGTCATCTTGTCGGAAGTAAGCGTGGCAGCGAAGATGTGGCAAACCAGACTCTGATGGGTCGCAGTCACAGCATCAGTTTCGAATACGGCGAAGGCAGGAAGGGTCCATAAAGGAAGAATCACAAACTCACTTCCCTTGCCAAAATATCATGAAATATGGGGAATAATGATACAGCGACGCGCTTTTTCGTACAGTATGGCTCTGAGCAGCGCATGGACAGGGTGATATCGATGACGAGTCTGCCATTGACCACACTGGCTGAGATCGCGGGGGAAAGGAGTCTCAGGAGGAGGCGAGCAGGCCTGCTTTTGTCTTGTGGAACAAGTCGACGCACAACTTTGTTGCAGCGATGGAGGCAAGTTCTGGGTAATGGAAGAGGCAAAGCAGGGTCCGACAGACGAAATAGAGCACGCCCACCTCTGCCTCGAGCAGCAGGTGGTCCACCGAGTCAACCGCGGCAGACAGTCCTTGTCCCAACGCTTGCAGCTCGTCCAGATACGACTGACAGAAGGACCTTCTCTCCTCCAGACTGGGGTAGTCAAAGCCGGTCACCTGAGACTCTGGATGAGTCCAGCAGAACATGCGCTCCGCAAAATGTGAGCCAATGTCAATGCCCCGGTAGCCGTCCATGGTGGTCTCGTAATCCACGAGCACGGTCTTGCACTCCGCCTCTCCTTCTCGAACCAAGATGTTCAGCAGGTTGCTGTCCAGATGAGTGAGGCCACGTTGGCAGTCGTGTTTTGCGAACAGACTCTTGACCCACTTGTACTCCTTCACCCAGTCCGTCTGGAACATGGTGTCGAGGAGTGTCATCACATTTCCATCCCTCGGATCTACGGCCAAGAACTTGTCCTTCACCGGCTGTGGATCCCTACTGATCTTCTCGACTTGCACGATGAAATCGTCCAGCGCCAAGTGCGTCTTCCTTTTCCGCAGGGGCAGTTGCAACGATGCGAATCGTGCGTACGTGCGTGCAATGTCGCGCCAGAGGAGCGGATCCTGCGTCTCGGCCGCAGTCAGAGGGTGAGACTCGATGAACTCCTCGACCCGTCCACCAGGGAATGTGCCATACAGGAGCGGACCCCAGCCCTTATTACTCATCCCGTGAGCCACAAGAGTCTCCTCGATCTTGGGCAGGGTGCAAACCACGGTACCATCCGTGCACTCACTGTCTTCAGGCTGGCCGCCCTCTCCGCTGGCAAAGGATCCGTACTGACGGATCAACAGGGCCAACGGCTCCTTCGACCCTATTCCTGACCTGGACACATCGCGGCGAACCACGTGGATCGTGTTACAGCAACCGCCACACACTTTGCGGACCTGAACTTGCTCCTCTCTGGCCGCCGGCCAATCCTCGTCAAAGAACTTGGCCACGATTCCCAGCGCCTCTGAGGCCGTCATGACTTTGCTCTCCGCTTGTGCCCGAAGCAAAGCTTGCATGACGACGGTGATGCTGGTTGGTAACCCCACGTGCGTGGGGAGGGGAATGGAAGCGGCAAAGTGGAGAGAAGGACGGAAGAGACTGACAGCCAGATTTGAACTTTTTCGCCAGAGACATACAGCGCCGGCGACGGATTGCTGCGGAAAGCAGCTGTGACTCGACTATGTTGCCGTGGGAGTGTCACGGCTAGGGTGTTATCAACCAACGATGGAAAGCCACACTGCACTGACGGGATGTTGTGACGAGCCATGGGTAGGGTGTCTGCGGCGGGTGGCATCGAGCCGAGCCGAGGTAGGCGTGATAATGTGTAGCGGGAGGAGTTACGGCTTGAAGGCGAGCACGCGGAGGCGGACGTACATGACTGTCCACTGATCGGTGTCAGGGTCGTAGGCGTCGGGGCGGAGGGAGTCCTCGACCTCTTTGATGACCTGTTGCCTTGTGTCTTCGTCGGGGAGTGGGGTGAGGAAGGGGCCCGCGAAGGTGTGGAGCCAGCCGGCGAGGGCGGAGGGGGGGAGGGGGGTGGGGCGGGGGATGAGGTCGCACGAGTGGACGCGGAAGCCGTGGGACTCGAGCAGGTGGGTGTAGGCGGCGGGGGTGGGGAAGAACCAGGGGTCGAGCGCGGCGGCGGGGATGGCGCGGCGGCGGAGGGCGTCGTGCAGCGCGCCCCGCACGCCGACGCAGTTGAGGAAGCCACCGAACTCGGCGGCGAAGCGTCCGCCCGGTTTGAGCGCGCCGTAGACGTTGGCCACCACTGCGCCCGGGTCGCGCTTCATCCAGTGCACCGCCGCGTTGCTGAACACCTTGTCGAACCGCCCGCCGTACCCCTCCGGCAGCGATGCCTGCGCATCCCACACCTCAAACTCCACCCCCGCTCCACCGCACTCGCCCCGCAGCCCCTTTGCCTTCTCAATCATGTCCCCGCTAACATCCGTCCCCACCACATACCCCAGAGGCCCAACCGCCTTCGCCACGTCGAGCGTCAGCTCGCCACTCCCTGTCCCACCGCCAGCATGCACGGTCAGGGCGCACAGTCAAGGCGTCAGCACGACCGCTTCGCCGCAGCGCCGCAGCACGGAAGGAAGCGCCGCCACTCACCGCACCCGATATCCAGCACCTGATCGCCCGGCTGCGCGTCGAGCAGGCCCAGCACTGCCGAAGTGTACGCCGCCGAGTAGACGAACGACGCGTTCTTGCGGTACACCTCAGCGTTGTCCGAGTGGTGGTAGCCAGACATACCTGTAGCAGCTCTGCACAAACGTAGACGCGAGCGGCGAGACGTCCAGACTGAACACCCTCCGACAAGTCGAGCCAGATGATGCAAGCACAATGGCAAGGTCACGTCCACCGGCAGGTCGTCATATGGGCAGGTGGTGAAGCGGCGCGGTACTGGAACGGAACGCGAGTCGGCCGGTAAAAAAAGCGTCCGCGGAGAAGAAGAGTCGGCCGGGAAGAAGACGAGAGCCAAAAGCGAGAGAAAGGAAGAAAAAAGGAAATGACGAGCCCAACATCTCGAACAACCCTTCATCCAAGCTTGGCTCGCCACCACCACATCTATACCGCTTGCAACCTCGTTGTCGCTATGGTGCTGGCGGCGGCCTGTGCTAGGTGTGCATGCCGGTGTGTTGCATGCAAGAGCCCGCGCTGCGCCTGCCACGCGTGACTGTGCCTCGACCTGAGCCCCGCTTCGCCCGACCGTCTCTGTCGTGAACCCCGTGACCCCCTCATCCCGTTGAAGAAACACCTCTGTGCATCCCGCTTAACACTCTGTTGACAACCGAACAATGTGGTTGCCATCAATTTTTAGTAGCGGGAAGATAGACGCACTGTCGTGCACGCCGGTGGGAGGCGCACGCGCAACCGGCTCACGCTGGTCCAGCGCCGCCCCTCCCACCGCTCGCGCGCGGCGGAGTCCCGCACAGACACCACACTCTCGACGTTCGTCCTGGAGAGTGCGGTCACATCCGATGGGTGACACTTTTTCCCTTCCCTGCATAGACTAGCATGTCAACACCAGTCACCGTCGAGGTGCTTCCAAGCAGTACGTAATGATATTCCTAGGTATGAGTATTGCTATGAATCAATGGGATATTGCTAAGAATTTCAATAGGATCTTGTTATACGTGGCATGGTGTGATGAGAGATGAATGTGGTTGGGCGAGCTATTCTTGGAAGAGCATGCTTTTGCCGTGGAGGAAGCCGCCGCCTGGCCCGGTGCCGTTGGGTCCGGTGGGGCCTGGGGCGGTGGCGAAGCGGACGGGGAGGGGGATGTCGCCGCGCTGGGCGGCCTGGACGGCGCGCTGGGTGAGGGCGTGGAGGGCGGGCGGGAGGGATTCGTGGACGTCTTCGACGGGGACGGTGCCGAGCTCGCGCGCGGGGCGGACGGGGACGGCGTCGGCAATGGTTGCGTGGACAGCGTCGGGGCCGAGCTGGGCGGGGGCGATGCCTGGTTCGTTCTGGAGGTCCAGGTCGGCGTCGAAGGGCTCGCGGCCGACAATGCCGCGCAGGACGGCCAGTGCGCCCACCTTGGACGTCACCAGATTGGCGTGCGCACACGTCTGGCTCGTCACGCAGCTCGGACAACCCTCGGCGCAGGCACACGCCTCGATCACGCTGATCGCAATCCGCAGCAGCCCGTCCAGGTGCTCAAACGCCTTGGCACATACCCCCCCGTTCTGCCCCGGCATGTCGTAGAAGATCAGCCGCGCAGGCCGCTTCCGCGTCGACGGCTTGGCTGCGTACTCCTTCTCGGCAATCTTGCACTCGGTCCGCACATCTCCTGCCACCGAGACCACAAACATGGGCGTCAGCGACAGCAGCGCATGCTCCGCCGCATGGATCGCTGCCGCTGCGTTGATCCGCTTCTCCGTCATCGCTTCGACCAGCCACGCGGGCACGTCGATCCACAACCCACGTGTATGTCGGATGAAAGGCGGACAGTCCACCTCGACCGCATCCAGAATGTTGGCTCGCCGGTCCACCTTGAAATAGCCCCACACATACGAGGCAATGGTCACCTTACCAAAGTAGGCCAGATACGGCGATTCGCGCAGCCTGCGGATCCGGTACGTCTCCATGGCATCCGTGTTGGTGTGGTCACGCGGCCGTGTATGGTAGTTGACATCAGCCTGCACCATCCGCGCGATCCGCGTCTCGTGGTTGATGTCCTTGCAGATGTACGACAGGCCCTGGTGCATGAAGACCGCGCCCTCGAACGCTTCAAAGATGGCTCGTTCAATCTCCACCTCCTCCATGACCTGCGCTCCACCCGGCCGGCCCGGAGTATCGTCAATGTAGCAGTACGTCTCCTGCCTAGCACCGCGGATGGCAACGTCGCGGGATGGGTTCGGCCGGAGCTCCTCCCGGCAATAGAAGAAGCCTGTACCGTCGCCTTCTAGCCTCGTCTTGCAGAGCGAAGACAGATGATCACCGAAATACTGCTGATCGTCTTCAATCGTAATCGGCATCTCTTCCGCCGCACACTGCAGGTGCGACTCGAGGATAAAGTCGTTGCCCAGATCCACAGACAGTGCGGCATCCGGCTGGAGGAAAATTTCGTCAGGAAAATGCATGTAGTGCTGATCCATCGGCCATGGATCGCCAATGAGAACGGACAAGGAGTCTTTCTGTCGACGGCCCGCTCGTCCCGCCTGCTGGCGAAGGCTGGATATGGAGTACGGAAAACCGAGCATGATAACGGCGTCGAGGCTGCCGATATCGATGCCCAGCTCCAGTGCCGAAGTTGCCACAATACCGAGCAACCTCCCTTGAAACATGTCCTGCTCGATCTTCCTGCGATCCTGCGGAGAGTAGCCGGAGCGATACGACATGACCTTGCTGGCCACATCAGGACGGTCTTCCAGCAGAAGATCGTTCCGGACCTGACGCATAACAATCTCGCAGGTCCGCCTCACCTTGGTAAAGATGATGGTCCGAACGCCTCTCTGGATGAGATGCCGAAAGACCTTGCTCACCTCGGCATACGAGCTGACTCGCCCCTGAGCCGGATCGGACTCGTCGATGTACGGTGGATTCCAGACCAACCATTCTTTGCGGCCAGCCGGGGACCCGTCTTGCGTCACCACATGAACGTCTTGTACGCCAAAAAGGGTCTGCATATGCTCCTTGGGATTAGCCACGGTGGCACTACAGCTGACAAACTGTACTCGATGGTTGCCCAGCGCATTGCAGATCCTCCTGAGCCGTCGCATGATAAAACTGACATGGGCACCGAACAAGCCGTTGTAAATGTGCAGCTCATCGACCACAACATAGCGCAGGTTGCCAAGGAAGCGTCGCCACAAGTCCTCGCTCGGCAGGATGGACTGATGCAGCATATCTGGATTGGTGAAGATGACGCTCGCGCGTTCTCGTATGTCCTTGCGCAGCTCCTTGTCCGTGTCTCCGTCGTAGGTGGCTACAATGGCTCCCTCGATGCCTTCACAATTCGAGATGAGATCCTGAAGAGACCGACGCTGGTCCTGCGCGAGCGCCTTAGTGGGGAAGATAAACATGGCTGTGGACTCGCCGTCGGCCTCCAGGGCGCCGAGGACGGGCAGTTGGTAGATAAGGGATTTCCCCGACGAGGTAGAAGTAGAGACGATCACGTTCTTCTGCAGGTGCAAAGCGTTCAGAGCTTCGGCCTGATGGCTGTAGAGCTCTTCAATCCCATGCGTAGCATAGAGGGCATTAACAACCGACTGCGACAGTAGATAGTCCAGCTGGCCATGTTTGACTGGTCTAGCGTCAAAGACCTTGTGGCCTCCTGGCACGATTTGGTCTTTCCACCAAGGTGCTGTCTTCATTTCTTCTATCACATCGGCGATGCTTGGTCGATGCTCCGGATTCTGCATGAGAAACTCGAGCCGAATCCGCTTCTTTTGGGGCGTGTCGCCTACCGATCTTTCGGCTGTCTCTGGATTTAGCGGCACGTGGTCGTGAGCGGCATCGATTAGCAGCTGCACGGCGTCTTGGTCTTTGGCTTTGCACGCTGCAAGCAGCTCGAGCACCGCCTGCTCAAACTTGAAATTACGCTTGTTGATGAGTTTCATCATGGACGCAGTCGACGGCAACGAGTAGAGCTTTGGGTTGGTCGTGGCCTTCGCGTTAGGTGCTTTGCGGTTGGGTCCACGGCGTATGCCGGGACGTCCTCTTGCCGTCGCCTTCGGGCCCTGTAGCGTGCCATCATTGAATTCAAACAATAGCACGTACTCG
This sequence comes from Tranzscheliella williamsii, assembly GCA_023212725.1. Taxonomy (NCBI): domain Eukaryota; kingdom Fungi; phylum Basidiomycota; class Ustilaginomycetes; order Ustilaginales; family Ustilaginaceae; genus Tranzscheliella; species Tranzscheliella williamsii. The sequence goes on from JALBYF010000002.1 coordinate 303,249, forward strand.
TCTCTTGCCCTTTGCTTTCCTTTGAGAGTCTGAACCTCCAGTTCGGCTGGGGGTAATAAGGGCCCTTGAGGGCCGCCATGGGCATCAGCTTCAGCGGTGTCCTGGAATCCGCCTCCGGTGATGGCAAAGCCCGAAGAGTCGAGCGGGTCAGCAGAGCCGATGGCTTGGGCCGCTTGTTGGTATAGATCGTCTTTGTAGGCGGCCTTGGACTGCTTGCGCCGCTTGACGGTGTTGCTGGCAGGATCTTCGGCGTTGGCACGACTGTCCATATGCACCTGCAGCATGTCATGCTCGACATAGGCAAAGTGGACCAGGTCGCCGCAAAGACTCTTGATCTGCGCCATGTCGAAAACCTCGAGAGGTTTCTTGGTGAGACTCTCGACACTGCTTTTGATGGTGTCGTAAGTGGTGGCCATATGTTTGCGCGCCGAGCAGAAAGAGTAGACGGTGTTGATGGCTCGAAACGTCTTTTCGAGACCCACAAAGTGCTCAGGCCATGGTTCCGTCCGGACCAGGACAGCCTTGTCGCGAACAGCCTCTGGCGCTGGCGTGGAGCTGGGGCCATCGGAAGCATGGTGGCCGACTACGGACGCAGATCTAGAGGCATTGACGGATTTTGGCTTCCTCGCACGTTGTCTCTGGTCCACAGGCGGAGGAGTCACAGGACCAGCAAGCCCATCGGTCGGTGCTGAACTCGGTTGCGCCAACGGAATCGGCACCGTGTTGATGTTGGCCGTACGCGATGCCGACGGCAGCCCAGTATTATGCGGGGGTGTGAGGACCGGTTTCACTTCGCTGTCTTCGTCTTCCTCATCCTCCGACTTGATTTCGATGATTTCAGGCATTTGTCTGACGGCTGCGCTTTGTGCTTTCGAGCCCACTACTTGCTTGGAGCTGGGGAAAAACAGGAGCGCTTCCGACGGTAAAGAGGCCGCATCTGCGGGTATTCTTTGCCTGTTTAGCGCGTTGATGGTTGGGCTCGACGGGCTCGCTCCTTCAGGCCTGCCCAAGAGCACGCCGTCATCACCATCGTCATCTGAGCCCGACGAGATCTCAACGATATCCCGTGCAGCAGCGGGAGCGCCCAGGTTTTTGGCGCTGAGGCGAGCCGTAGTGACCAGGCTGCGGACCCTCACCTGCTCCACTGCATCGGCCACCCTCTTACTAGCTGCCTTCCGTCTAGCCTCAGAGGGCAGCTCGGTGGGGTCGGCTGGTCCACACCGTCCTTGTGGGGGAGGGAGTGGCTGCTCGTGGCGTGAGCAGGCTTGTGCGTGAGCGGGAGCCGGGGTCTGCGACAGCCGACCCAGGAAGAGCGGCACGGCATCCGCCTCGGCTTCCGCTACTACATCTTCGCCATCCACGTCGGTCACCTGGGATATACGGCCGCTGTTCAGCGCCGGAGGGCTTCCTCTCGGCGTTGCTGTGGACGTCTGCCTAACATAGGCTGCTCGTTGCTCCCTGGCGTGCGACCGCTGATGGAGGATCCGCTGACCGTTGCGGATGAGTTTCGGCATGCTTGTCCACCGGCTAACCTCGCGAGTCAGCCTGCCTGGTCTAGACCGTACGCGCCTGTCTGCTCCGTTTCACCATCAGAGGAGAACATAGCCAAGCCGGTGATGGAAGCTGGACCAGAAAGTCTCGCCACCGTTGATGATGTCAGCGAAGGCTGAGTCGCTTGGCTCAGCGATGTATCTCATAAGATGTTTCCGTTCCTCCACACATTTTCATCCGCATTATTCAGCTGCTTTTCCGACGAATTTAGAATTTAGCGATTTTTAACGTCGCATTAAATCGGTTCGTCAGCTGCAGCTATGCAATTCTTCGTTGTTGTCGCTGTCGTTCGCTGGTGGGAGGGAGACACTTGGCAAGCCACCACCACTGTGCCGCTACTTGACCACCGACGTGAGCACCGCTTGGCGACTACGACGACTGCTGCTTGACGAGTACGGCTCTGCTGCGCGCACACAGGCTCGTGCTGAGGGGTGCGTATCGAGAGGCGAGCTTGATCGGGCGGGGCTGGCAAGATGCCGCGGCTGCGGACGTCGAGGACGGCGCCGGCGCCGGAGGGGTTTGAGGAGATCGAGCCGATGCTGGAAGAGTACGAGCGCAAGATGCGCGATGCCGAGGCGGGCGAGACCGAGGGCAAGCGCAAGGTGGAGACGCTCTGGCCCATCATGCAGCTCACCCACACGCGCAGCCGCTACATCTACGACCTCTACTACAAGCGCGACGCCATCAGCCGCGAGCTCTACGACTGGCTCCTCAAGTACCAGTACGCCGATGCAAAGTAAGCCCCCCGCTCCCCGCCGCGCCGCAGGCCGATCGCAACCGCTGACAACCCCCCCGCACATGCAGCTTGATAGCCAAATGGAAGCGCACCGGATACGAAAAACTCTGCTGCGTCCGCTGCATCCAGTCCAGAGTACGTCCCGCCCGGCCGCCAGCCCATAGCATCCCTACTGACATCCGTACCCGCCTCGCCAGGACATGAACTACCAAGGCTCGACCTGCGTCTGCCGTGTCCCCAAGGCCCAGCTCCGCCCGGGCACCGTAGTCGAGTGCGTCCACTGTGGTATGTACCCCCTCGGTCTCCGTCCGCGCAGACGCACCCGCTGACATCGCGACACCGTGCCTCTCCTCGCCGACACCAGGCTGCAGAGGATGCAGCTCCGCCGACTAAGGCCCCAGCACTTGTATCATGTACTTCTACCATCCCTCCCAGGCCCTGCGCCCAACACCGCCCCCCCCCCCGTCAATCGCTTTGAATACGCTGTGCATGCTCCATCACGAGCGAAACAAGGGCGGACAAGGCGAAGAGGTAGAGGAAAGCGTATACGTGTGCAATTAGGGTAAGATCGCAGTTGCAAGATAATACATGGAGGGAGAACAAGTGTGGACGAGGCTGAAGGCGAGAGAGGGGCACTTGTACTGAACGAACGTGAGGTGGGAGGCAAGCAATTCTGTCCTGCAATCTACTTGGGGCTGGGGAGATGATTCCGCAGGCAGGGTGAGATGGTTGAGATCGAAGGCGTAGAGAAGAGAACAGCGACACTAGTCTACGCGCATCGGGCTGCCAGGCACCACTCCGGCAGCGTGGGCGCCGTCAATGATGGGATTGCCCATCGGGTCGAGTCTCGGAGTGCCGGGCCCGCCCTTGTTCCTGCGTCCGAGCAGCGTGGCGTTGCCCATGTTCAGCTCGAAGCCGCGTCTGCGGCCGGACGTCTGGCCGCGGTCTCGCGGGCCGGCACGGCCATCGTACAAGGCGGCTTCGGCCAACCGCCGGTCGGCGCCGCCGCGGCCCTGGTACTGCTGTTGTTGCGGTTGGGCAGCCTGCTGCGGAGCCTGTCGATGCGTTGACTGTCCACTGCTGGCGGATGCTTCCTGTCCTTGTTGACGCGCACCACGCTGCATTTCAATGGCTTTGCCGGCTTCGTCGCCATATTTGCGTCGTGCCTCATCCACCTCGTCGTTCTCATCCTCCTCGTTCAGCTCGCCAAGCGGGGCGGTACCTGTATTGCCGCCTCGTTTGCGAGTATTCTCCTCCTCCATACGATGAACAGCGTAGGTAACATCAAAGGCCTCTTTGAGTCGGTTGATGCCAGGAGACTGCATAACGGTGCGGGTAGGGTTACCTGTCCGCATGGCCTGCAGCAGCGGAGAGTCGAGAGGCATTTCAGAAGCCTTGGCAAGCGCAATGTCGGCGGAGTCAAGGTTAGGGATGGGATCCTTGACGTTGCACCAAGGATGGCGCAAAAACTCATCGATCGTATACCTTTGTCGAGGGTCGACGCACAGCAGATGGGTAATGAGATCCTTGGCCGAAGCGCTGATGTCGTCCCACCAGGGGCTGAGGAAGGTGTAATAACCCTTGGCTACCTTCTCGGTCAGAACAGAGATCGACTCGTCGTAGAACGGAGGGAATCCACATAGTAGCGTGTAGAGGACGCAGCCGAGAGCCCACATGTCGACCGACTTGGAATAACGCTCGTCTTTGACAATCTCGGGGGCAGTGTAGCCGACGGTACCACAGGGAGTCATGGTGCTTTCCTCCCATACAATCTTGCTGAGACCGAAATCGGCGATTTTGACACGGCCAATACCTCCGCCACCGATACCAGGCAGAAACTCTCCTTCGTCCTCCTTCTCCTCGTCATAGGGACGTTGGACTGGCTGCTTTGATGGAACAATGTTGATCGATTCAAATAGCAAGTTTTCCGGCTTTATGTCGCGATGCACGACGCCTCGCTCTTCATGCAGGTAGCGAATGGCATGCGCCACTTGCAGAATGACGTGCCTTGCCAATGATTCACTGAAATATGTCAACTTGACGATCTGGTGGAAAAGCTCTCCGCCTTCCAACAGTTCAAGCACCAAGAAGTAGTGGTCTCCGGATTCCGAGAAGGACAAGAGCTCGACGATGCCGTCGTGCTTGAGGTTTCTCATGATTTGGACCTCTTTCAGAATGTTGGCCCGCTGTGTAGAGTGAAGATAAACGAAAGGGAGACATTGTCAGTGTCCATTCGGCACTGCGAAACGACGAAAAAGCTCAAGTGTAGTTAGGGATAGCGAGAGGGTCTGCAGGGATGTCTGATGATGGCCGTTCTGAGCAGCAGGCTGGGGAAGAGGGGTAAGGCCAGGGAGGAGGGAGCTGGAGTAGTGGGGTCGAGTGAGGTAGTGGCGGATGGTGTCAAGGGCAAGGAGGGGATCGAGAATGAAACGGACCTCAGTTACCCTGTTCTTCTTTCTGAAGTTGGGGTCAAGTCGATCCTAGAGGTTGACAACGACAGTGACGGGTCGAGCGCGGCCGTCAGAGGGAGATGCGTTGATTTAGGTACAAGGCAGTGATGGGTTGTTCGTGAGCAGAGTTGGTAGATAAGTGCCGAAGTGCGTTGATGAATGATAAAATAGATGGTTAGTTTGAGCGCATTCCTGCCTTCTCAGACGAGGCGACATCGAGAAGGGCCCTGAGCAATACACGAAAACAACTAGGAACCTCGCATGAGCTCGTACGGTGCGATCGAACAGATTGGCAAGTGGTTCGCTCAAGGTCACGCAGTAACGATCTCCACGGGGAAAAGGAGCAGACGGCAAGGTGAAGCGAACGATGCTGCTGGAAGCAACACCAAGATCTCTATCTGGGAGACAGATTAAAGAGGTAGAAGACAGCCAGAGCAACGAACGGGTATAGCGCAACCATGCTGGAACGTTTACCTTGGCCAGAGGTAGCCGCTTTCAACACTTTATGCGTAGGGACCCGCTATTACGAAACCGCCAAAGCGGCAACGAAAAGGAAGCGACACGAGCCACGAGCCGTAGAGACACGAAACGAGAGACGGAACAAGAAGAGAGACGAAATGGGCAGTAGACAAGCCACTTACCTGATTGCTATTCAGCTCATATTTGCGGACGACTTTGATGGCGACCTTCTGGCCCGTTTGTCTATCTCTTGCTTTGTAGACGTTGGAGAAAGCGCCGCTACAAGGGTGAAAAGGTCAAGAGCAAGCTATGGCGTCAGCAGACCTATCTCAACTTCTGCCAAGGGTGGCTTTGACTCACTCTCCCATCTTTTTGATGAGTTGGAACCGTTCACTGAGACCCTCGTAATAAGGCAGCTTTTCGGAGGCCTCTCTCTCCTCGGCGACGATGCGCTCGGCCTCTCGGTGATATTGCTCGTTGGCCATGCCGCTCTTGTTGTTAGCGGTAGCCGGTGCAGGGTGAGCCTTGGATGACTGGGCTTTCGAGCCGGCTGGGTCTCGGTTGACGGTGGCCTGCTTTGACGAACTGGCGCCTGGAACAACAGCAGCGGCGTGGGTCTGAGAAGTGGTGGCGGCAACGGCGGAGGACTTGTCTTGGGGCGCAAAGCCTGTCTGGTTGGCAGTGGCTGTACCGCTACCGATGGGAGCGTGTGGATGCGCTGTCGAGTGTTTTGATCCAATTACCTCGGCAGGATGGTTCTGAGTGGACGGGCCGGCGGAAGGATCAATCTAGAAGAAGCAACGCGGCGAGAAAACATAGCGTCAGCCAGATTGTTACCTTGAATGGTAGACAGACGTGGAACTACATGCCAGTATGGCAAGGCACGATGGACTTGGCACTGTTGTGCATGTGCCAGCATGTGCTCGACTCGATGATCCTACGTGAAGGCTGATGGCCATCAAGCATAGCCTCTTCCGGGAGCAGGAGGAAATGAATGCAAACTTACGTTTCCCTCGGATGTTTCCCTAGCAGCCTTTCCGTGTCTGATGAAGTTCTTGAACTGCTCCAAGACAGGCATGATTGCGCTTGTAGCGAAGCAGATCTACGTGACTCGAGACTGGCCGCGAAATCACACCTGGCTGATGAAGCAACAGAAGCGCAAGTTTACGATCGCAAGTTCGAGTTGAGCGTCTGCCGTTACTTGCGTTGCTGAATTGCAATACAAAGGCGATTTGGCAGATCGTAGATGAATGTGTAGGCACAAAGCAGCGTCGAATTGCCGTCGTTCTTCTGCAAGCTAGGCTGAACTGCGGTCGAGTGTGGCGTCAGAGGAAAAATGCGCGTCTTTGGACGGGCGGTAATGCCGGCGGTGAGAAGTGTGCGGGTGAGGCCGACGTTGACAATCGAACGATGCTCTGCTGTTGGTATTACCAGCTCGAAGGGGCCGAGTAGCGTCAAGAATAGCAGTGTGCACAGGAGCACGACGTGGATCGAACAAATAGGACGGCACGACTTGATCGAACAAATAGCACGGAAGGGCGAGGATGGTGGTGGACTTGGGCAAGGTGCGGATTTTGTACAGCCCTCTTCGCAGGAAGCGTTGGGTCGATTGCGACACCGCAGGCTGATGACGGCTCTGGTGGGCCGTGGAGGGATTGACTTTGGCTGCGATTGCACGCGGTGGGTGGATGAGGTCAACAGAAAGATGATTGAGCGCAAGACGAGTGTCGTGACCACTGTGCGGCCGGCTCTGCTGCCTAGTTTGTCTAACAAAATCGACGGACCGACTGCGAAATCACAGGCGGAGCACTTGGGTCGGAGCTCCAATGTCGGGTCTGGGTCTGGGTCCGGGTTAGAGTCAGTCTCGTTGCTGCGGGCGATGGAGCATCGACACGCTGACGATAAGTGGGAGCGCGCCCTGCTGAATCGGCTGGCCTGGTGCAGCTTGGAATGGCACCATGACGAATGTATGTCATCCCCAGCTCGCGGAGAGGTATGACTGCAGTGCTCAGCCTTACCAAAAGAGAAAAGCGTAGCACCGGACCGTCACGATCTACAACGGATTCAATCCAACAGCGTCATCACGTTCGGCGCCTACCTGTCGCATCTGTAGTCCAGACTAGTTTCTTCCACGGCGCGATGACTTCAGTAGTTTCAGCAAGCGCATGGACAATATCATAGTTAAAGCCTTTTTCCGTTATCCACACGCAGATCGGCGAACTCGCGCCATTACAAACTGTTCAACAGATGCAGTCACCGAAGTATTTTGTAGTCAAACCTGCATACAAAGAAAGGCGGACCGACTTGACCCTCTCGAGTCGCGTCTGGCAATAAGCGGAACGCAAAGAGCTCCCTTTCGTTAACTCCGTAGAGATGCTATGACGGCGACAACCTTCTCCGGTAGACGATAAACAAGGAATGAAAGATCGAACACAGCCGTGGCAAAGGCAGCAGGGGGAGAGTGAAGTCGATACTCCTACATGGCCGAGCGGGATCACGTCTACCTGCAGCCGCGTGCGCGATGCATGAGCTCACAACACTTTTGCCTGCGGGGCCACACCACGGTTCTAGAACTAAAAGGTCCGCGAGAGGCTCCTCGCCGGGTTCGTCATGGCGTGTACTGCTACCCAACGTGCTGACTAGTCGAAAGGCAGGCCAAGATGCCTTTTCGCCGCCGTTCCGCTCAGGATCCAGATGAACGCAAAATATTCTACAACCTGCTTGTCTCTGTGCATTGCCTTGAGCGTGCTAATGGCATTGCCTTGAGCGATACGGACTTTCTGCGTCATGTCACTTTGCCAACTGTTCTTGTAGTGTTGGACCCGGCGAGGCAAGCTGTGTTGAAGGTCTGGCGCGGCGAGCTCGAAAACGTCTAAATTCAACTGCTGAGCCCGTCTAAGCACAGTGTCGTCAGTGCGGGCGGATGACGCACCTCGAGAGCTCGCGCGCGCGCGACAATGCGGTCATCTACCCCGACTGCGCTCGTCATCTGCGATCCAGGCAGCCATGTCGCTTTCCTGCGTGCGGCGTTGTCGAGGCCGTTAACGAGTGCAAGCCGGTGTGACGTTCCGACGAGTCGAACTCGACCCAGGCTCGCCTCCGGGGTCGGTCGATGAAGGCGGTTCCGTGCGGCGTCTGCTCGCCCACCCGCGATGCCGACCGCCTACCGGGGCCAACGCCATTGACGTCGGCCGTTGACGTCGACCCCCCGGCGTGCGCGGACGGGTCACCGCGCCTAATGCCTCCCTTGCATTGTGGCGCCCCAACGCACATGAGACATCACACACACCTTCGGCGCACCGTCTTGCTACTCGCCAGCTTTTGTACCGCTAAGATACGGCTACAAGCCCACGCGATGACGAAATGTGTGTAACGTCATCCAGATAGGACACTCACTCTATCTTCAGTGTCGCGCCTCTGACATTGCCTTCTCGCTGCTGTCCAAGGCCACTTCATCGATTTTAGAAGACCTGAGAACAGCCACTGCGGCGCAGGGACAGGCGCGTTGACTGCGCCAATCATCGCTGGAACGGAGAGCGGATTAGATGTACATGTTTCCGTCACCTAGGCTAAAGTTGGCTGGCTTAGGTCTCCTTGACTTTACGAAATCGACAATGCTCCTGGAGCCTGCAGCGCAGCTCTCTACCTGTGCAAGTCCAAGAAGCGATTGGAGAGTTTCAACGCTCGATGCAGACAGCTGCATTCCTGAGGTGCTGTTCGCAGCGCCATACAGCTGGACATGCGCCTGGAAGCGGAGGTCTTCGAGAAGCGTCAACAGAACCGGGACGTTTTGCAGGACCGACTAAGAAAACGCAAGATATCCAATCCCAGAATCAGTAAAGAGCGGTTGAGGCGGGCGAGGAGCGCTAGTATCAGCAACTTACTGCGGCTACAAAGGCAGCACCCAGCCCAGCAACGGACTCAGGTGCTTTCAGCGGCAGCATGGAGGATTGGCAGATCTTCTCCCGATGAGGATAGGATGGACTTGCGAGGTATCGAAGTTTGCCGATACCGTCGTCGTCCTGGAATATGCGTTCGGCGGGGCTGTACGAGGCCACTGCCACGATCGACGATGGCTGGAGTTGTTCTAGAAGCGCCTGGACGAGCGCGTGGTACTGCTGTGGCCGCAACGTCGGTGCAGGAGAAAGAAACACCAGCGTGCGTTGGCCCGCGATGGCCATGCTGCCCTGCTGCTCATTGTCGACGATCACTGCGAAATCCTCTTTCGGAAGATGGGAAGGCTGCAGACATGCGCGCCCGGCGTCGCCGATAAGAACCATGATTTCGTTGCCGCTCGGGGGCGCAGCCTCACCACCGGTCGGCTTCAGTTGCACCGACAGAGATGGCTTGGTTGTCGACGTCGCCGACTCCTCGTCCTGGTCGTCCTCCGAGTCGAACTCGAGCTCGTACCTCGGTGGAGCCACGTCTTGGTTGAGAGGATCCAAATCCATGCTGGTAAGCTTGCTATGCCGAGTGCCAGCTTGTAGTTTTGAGCCAGATTACGGTGTTCACAGGGTACGGTGAGCAGGCCGTCTGACAATTGGTCTTCTCTCGAAGCTGTTCAGGGTCCAGCAGGCGTCGTCATCTGCTCGAACAGCCGTGCGAAAGAATAAAATCATCGACTTATGAGGCATGAGGCTTCGCTGCAAAGCCGCAAAGATGTCAGAAACTGCGTGTCTCACGGCTAGTTCTTTTAAAGATTTAACACTGTTCTTGCAACCCCACTCACCCCACACTCACACTCTTGTGTCTGTGACTGTGACTCCGTCCTCTCCCTAACCCACGTCACAGTATAACTGTCATTGTGGGATCACTGATCGCCAGTGAGGCTTGGTGACCCAGCCTTCTTTCGGCGGCGCACGTTTGTGGTAAGCCTGAGTGCAAATGGATACGGGTGTCCGTGCAGTCGCCATGCCAGAACGGATCCAGGCCAACGCGCCAGCTGGATAGCACTTCAAGCATGCTTTCCGCCGCACCACCACCCCCGACTTGTTGTTACCATGGCGGATTCTGAGCACTCTCAAAGTAGCAGAGTTCCGGCGAGAGCTGCGAATGCTCCGGCACACGCCCGCGGAATCACATGCCCGGAAGCGCTCCTCACACTGGTCCGAACGTAAGGCTACGCTGTAATTTACTGATTCTGTTCCACGACTGCGCTGTCCGTAACATGGAGGACGCCGAGCTACGTATACTATCGCTCTGTGGGCACGTCCGTGCGCCGTTCCTTCTTGCCGCAATATCCATGCCGTCTGTGTCCGTGTCGTTCCATAGTAGCTACTGCTTGGCGTGCCACAACGGCAGGGCGTCCTGCCACAGCTTTTCGAGGCGGCCGTTGTCGACGTTGCGCATCGCCTCGTCGGTGGCGGTGGGGTCGCTGCACTTGAACCACTGGAGCGCGGCGAGGATCATAAGGTCTGGGTAGGTGGGGCGGTCTCCGGCGAGGAAGGCGGGTTTGTCGCGGTAGAGCTGGGCGAAGGGGGCGACGGCTAGTTCGACGACCTTGGTTTTGCCGCCTGCGGCAGCTTCGAGTTGGTGTGCTTCTTCCTCGATTTCCTGGGGCGGTTTGCCCCATGCGCCTGTTCGATGCTCGATAAAGTAGCGGGCGCTGGGGGGGTCTAGGATGCGGTAGATGGGGGCGGTGATGGATTTCCAGCGGTCGGCGGGGAGGAGGGAGTCGCGGAGGGCCTGTTTGGCGGTCTCGACGAGGGCACGGGCGGCAGGTGTGGGGAAGAGCGACGCGGCCGGGTCGCCGCCAACGGCGAGGAAGAGCGTCTGGAGCCGCTCGGCGATGTCGTTGCTTTGCGTCACGTACTCGCGCGCGCCCGCGCCGCCCACCGCCAGCACCGGCAGCGTATACGGCTCCCCCTCCTCGTGCCCCACCGGCGCGTCAATCCCCAGCCCCATCAACGTCGCCTTGATCTCCCCCATCGGCACCATCCGCCGCGTGTACGCTAGCCCAAGCAGATTCAGCGCAAGATACGTCCGCGCAGTGTACGGCGACCACGGCAGCGCCGTCGTCGTGCACGAAATGTCGTAGAATTCCAGCTCAGGTACGCCTTCCATCGTGTCTAGTCTGTCTCGTATCAGTACCGGTCGTGGTTGCTCAGCAACCGACGATCAGACCCGTGCCCAGCGCAACTGCACCGCCCCAACCCCGCCGCGATCTGCACCGCCCCACGTCGAACTAACTCCGCACCACGCCTGGCCCAGGCATATGCCGAGTCAACAACTCCGCGGTTATGTACACCGCTGAATCGGGAAGAGATCGGGCGCAACAACCGAAGGGGCGGTGTGGTTGGCTTCCTTGCTTCCGTGCTGCTCAGCGCTCGGCCAAGAGTCTTCCGGGTTCTGCGGCTCAGCCTTTCATGCTCTCTTCCGCCGGTCCGCACGGTGCTATGTGCCCGGTCGTACCTGAATATGCTGTCGCAAGCTCCCCACGCGAACGAACCAGATATGGGTGGACGCAGATAAATTGTTCCTGGCTGGCACAACCAAAGCTTCGATGGAAAAAGACAAACAAGGCACGGCACGGCCCGGCGCGGCGAGGGCACAGGCAAAGCGGTGAGTTAGGCAGCGACCGAGAGCTTGGCAAAGAGATTGACAAGTGCCTTGTTGGCTTTGGGGAATTCTCCGTTGACGAGGCGCGCAACGGTGGCCTGGAAGTCGGGTCGCTGCTTGACCATGTCCCAGTGCTGGGCGACATAGTCGAGTTGGGCGCGCTGGACCTCGTCGAAGCGGTCGACAAACGGGCTGAGGAGATCGCCCAGCACCGTATTGGCGCGCAGGCTGCTGCACAAGTGGTTGAAAGCACGTGCAGTCAGATCATGCAGGCCCAGCTGGCGGCCGAGACAGTATGCGGCTCGGACTGAGAACAACGGCGGGAAGGAGAGCGACTTGGTCTGGTCCGCGCACCGCTCGTCTTTGTCTTTTTCTTCCTCTTCCTCCTCCGAGTCTATGTCTTCCAGCGCAGATTGGGCCGAGGAAGCGGAAGACTCCGACGACTTGCGAGGTAGAAAGTTGGCCTGTCCGGTGTAAAGGTAGAAGATCAACGCCTGCAGGGTGGACGCCGAGCAACCCGTCACTGGCACGACCGAGGCGGCAGCGTCTCGTGGCTGGGCCTTAGCTCGAACAGCTCCAGAACGAGCGCCACGGCTAGCGGCTGTGTCAAGATCGTTGGGACCGGCGCTGTATCGTCTCACCCTTCCTCCTTCGGTTGAATAGTCAGTGGGGCCGCCTATGGCTTGGGCATCAACCGGAATATCGGCGTCCTGCGAGACCTTCTCTTTGTTCATGAATTTGATTAGCTTCGAGAAACGCGACGAAGATCGCGAGAAGGTCGGCGGCGCTGGTCCACCGCTCGTAGGAGTCTGAGGCGAGGATCCAGGCAGCTTCTTGACTTTGGTCAATGGCGAGTCGCCTTCGTCTTCCTGTACCGAGCGGCGGTCGGGCCCGCTGGCAGAGCGATCATCGTGCTCGGCATCCTGCAGATCGGCGTTCGTGTCGTTGAACTCTACCTCGGAGCCTGACTCGCCGGTGTCGAGATTGTCATGCTGGTCCGGGTAGGAGTCGTCCGCGTCTTTGGCTTCGCTGTCCCCAGGGTAGCTGCTTTGCCGGTCGTGTGTGCCATAGGCTTTGTAGGTGAGGCTGTTGGCCGATCTGCGGGTGGTGAACTTGCGGTCGCTGCTCCGCTTATTGAACGGCTTGCTCGCCGGGCCCTCCATCGAATCCAGATCGGCACTGCCTGTGAGATTCACCTGCCGCATCAGCATCGGACATGCGCGTTTGAGGATCTTCGACGAGGCAAAGATGCTCTCCTCCTTCCCTCCGTCCTCGACCACGAGCTCTAGGTCCGCCCACGGCAGCCCGTAAATGGCATTGTGCACAGCCTCCAGCGTCAGCTCCGACGCCTGTGTCGTCACTGTCGGCTCAGGCAATAGCATCTCGCCGTCGTCCGAGTCGCGGCTGGCAGTACCGGCTCGTTTTTTCACAGCGGCAGAGCGCGCTTCTGTGCGGTGGCTGGCGCGCGGGTGCGCAGTCCGAGTCGGAAGCGGCTTGCGCGACAGACGGTCAGACTCGGCGTCAGCGGTGACAGAAGCCATATCGTTGGCAGGAACCAGGTCAAGGCGGAAGATGGAAAGAGCACCGTGGTAGGTAAAGGACAGAATCAAGCTGCAGAGGAAAGGCAGAAGATTCGAAGAGCATGGGAAAGATGATGTTGACGGGGCCTTTTATCGTCAACCCGCCTTCATGACTCGGGTCCTTCTGCGGGTCTTCATTCTGCGTAACAGAGGAGGCTTACAGCCTGTACATGGGCGAACAATCATGATGCCGCTTGCGGACGAGACATTGCGATGGGCGTCTACTTGCCGGGCATGCGAAGCGAGGCCCCCCATGACGGCGTACTCGGGCAGTCTTCGTAGCGATTTTTGCCTTTTCCAGGCTAGTGGCCAATGCCGGCATGTGCTCGGCGGACCCTGAAAGCGGGACAGGGAGCGAGCCGGGCGAAAGGCGGAGCGATGAGGTGACAAGAAGGGAATGAAGATGATTGCTTCGGCAAAGCACGTCGATAGAGGGGCGATTTATGGTCGCGGCATTGCACGCGAAAGACTCAGAGAGATTGCGTATGTGCTTAGGGGACAGGCAACCACCTCGGCCTAGGCCTCTGCGCCCAGCCAGCGGCAAGCTTGCAAGGCGATGGCAAGATAGACAAGCCGGGGAGAAGTGCTGTGCGCGATGAAGTTTCGGGCTCGCTCGCATGAACCAGAACCTCAAGTTCTATGTTGCTTTGCAGAGCCGGCGCAGTGTGAGCCAGAAGATTAGCACCCTCTCCGCTGAGATATGTGGTTTGATAAGGGCGTTATTGTGTCCATAACTTTGCAGGCACTGATACGAGAACAGCGGAAGCGGAGTGACAAGCACGTTGGCCGTGCGGTGGGCACCCGGGATCGGTGGGAAATTCCGCAAGCGTTAGCGTCAGCGAGGAGAGCAGTGCGCAGCGACGCTCCTTACTGTCTACGCAGCAAAGTGAGACATGACCAGCCACTGCGAGCGGTTGTCTGACATAGCGCAAGGACAGACGCTGCGCAATGCGCGGTGCACCATTCCCCTTCCGTGCAGGGTAGAGATCAAGCCTGCAGCAACGGCGACTCATATTGCTTTGCGCACTGCGAAAGCAAGACTCTTAGGGTCCGATGTAAATGCCCGTCCGGACAGGGTCCATGCATGTCGGCATCAATCAGAAGGATTTGGACCGTGGCATTGCAACAATGCGGTCCACTTTTTCGCTTGCTGATCCGGATCAGGCTTGGACGCTGAGCTCAGCACCAGGTACAATCGCAATCTACATGCACGTCGTTTCCGCTTCTATGACCAGTCTACACCTTCCACGGAATCCGCCTGAGGCCTAGTCATCAAGTAGCGAGTCGGCCAGGCCCAGATGAAACAGGGACACTCCCTCGCTAGTCCGTTTGTAGACTACAGTCGATTTGCAATGGATGCCTATGTGATCATGCAGGAGAGAGAGATGGAATGGTTGCAAAAAGGACTGCCGCGTCCGCCCATAGTCACGCTCATGTTTTCAGCGCGAGGATCGCCTCTTCGTAGGCGGCGGGAAAATGCGCCGCAAACATGTCGGTGGTGAGTTCGGGCAGACTGAAGAAGGCAAGCGGGCTGTGGACGTGGTAGACCTGCTTGCCTTCGAGCCAGATGCAACGACCAGGCGGAATCAGCGGGCCTCCCTGCGCCGCCTCGGAGCGCAATGTGGCCGAATCGAGCGCCTGCCGCCGAGTAGCGAGCTCATGCAGCGGAGCCGAATCGCGCTGTTGAGGACCAACCCAAGGCGATGGCGGAACCCGCGATGTGAGCGATTCGCTACCGTGTCTCGCCTTGACTGCTGCGTACAGGTCGCTCTCGACCTCGCGGCGGAGCGACCACAGTTGCTCTTCGATCCGTTCTTTGCGGTGCAGCATCACATCGTCCGGGTTTTCGGTCTTACAGATCGAACGCCAGTCCCAGTAGCTGCGCAGGATGTGCACACGAGCATCGTCTTGTCCTTCCGAAACCAGTTCGTGCCGTTCACGGACGCGTGAGAGTGCACCCAGCACACGTCGCAGTTCTCGGATCTGACCGTGCCCGACACGGGGGATCAAATCGCTGCCTAGTACGACTGTTGTCACCAACGGCACAGAGCCCAGTGCAGCTCTCGATGCCAAGTCTGCGGTCATGGTTACAGGACTGGCAAAGCTGACCGCTCGGATCGGCCTTCGAGCCGGTAAACCAGATGACATGTTAGTGACCCATGCCCCAGTATCAGGTTCGGCACCGTCAGGGATGAAGTACTCGGCAAGCAGGAGTGCTGCTGCACTGGCAATGGCGCCTCCGAGGGAATGGCCACAGAACATGATACCAAATCCCTCGTTCTCTTCAAGCGCCTGTCTCAAAGTTGTAAACAGCTTGCTTTGTGGTGAAACCAAAGCTTTGGCGGCTCGCCAGATACCGGCGTGGCAGAAGAACTCTTCTCCTGGCTCAGGCTGAACTTGTGGCAGCTCGATCTCTTCCGTTTGTAAATCCAGATCCACGATGATGTCAGAGAACGACTGCGTACCCCGCACCGCAACGCATACCACCTTGCGCACATAGTCTCGGACCACGTAGAATGTGGGACTGTAGTCAGCGTCCGCGTCAAGCGTCTGTATATCTGCATGCAAGACGTCGTCTGCATTGAGCCGAGAAAGATAGGCAAACGTTTGTCTCGAGAATCGGTCGCCCGAAGGAGTGAATGTCGGAGGAAGATCTACGATGTGCACATGCAGGCCATAGGCAGAAATGGCCAAGCGGCCACACCATTTGATCGTCCTGACTAGGTCCCTGTTGCTTTCCTTGAACGGTTTGGGGTGTCGTGCTATAGCCTCTGGATTGGAAGCACCGACCTGGGGCGAAGTCATAAAGTCGTATGCGCGACCGAAATATCCACTGTTTCGTCCAGAGTAACCCGGCCTAGTTGCGTCCAAGCGCGGCGTTTTTGCAAACTCGAGAATGTCGTTACCTCGGTTTGTGACAATCATCTCGTCATCGCTGCTGTCATCGTCATCATCCTCTTCGCGGTCATCACTTGAGTCCCAGTCGCTCTCCTCCTCGTCTCGTGGGGCCCCATGAGTGGTAGTTTCCGCTTCTTTTCTGTGTGAGCGCTCCGACGCCTTCGTGGTGGCGTTCAAGGCGGTTCGAGATGCGGCACGGTGGGCGCCAATGTCAAGACGCCCAGATGACAAGGCATCAGCGTCCTCGTTGCTTGCGTCCTTGTTCTTCCTGCGCTGCCAACCGTCCAAGCGCTCCAGACCGGCACCTTCTTGTAGGTATCGCTGCCTTGTCACGTTGTGTAGACAATAGAGTTCAACAATACCCCGTAGCACTTGCCATCGGCTTAAACCCTTAGGCAACCGGCGGCCACAACGGTCGAGAGTCTTCTTGGACCCCTTTGCTTCATGGTCTTCGACAGCCACAGTCGCCCATTCTGCCTTAATAAAGCCATAGGCTTCGAACGCGCATTGAGATAACACCGTCTTCCCGGCCAAGTTCAGCAGTAACCATCGCAGGAACCATAGCACCATGGACACCTTTTCGTACGTCGAGTAAACTAGATCAACGATATGCGCGGCGAGGAACATGGCTAGACCAGCGACGTGATAAATCATCGAGATGATAACACCGTACTCGGCCTCGACGCTTTGATCTTTGTCACCATGATTTCGAAGACCGAGATCACCAATGAGAAACCAGACGAGAAAAGATCTCGGCCTTCCGGAGGCATCGACATGGACCGCATTTTGCGACGAAGCCGAGCTGCGTCGACGTCCCGAAGATGCTGCGTTTGCAGCAAGTTCATCGGCTGCGGCCATCCCACTTTGTCCATGGCTATGGCCTTGGTTTTTGGCATCGCCGCCTTGTGCCGCATCGAATTGGGGCAACGAAAGGCGTTCAGAAGCGGCCAACAAGTTGAAGGGCGTGAGACGAACAGAACCAGCCTGGCCGTTATCTGCGGCATGTGAACTCTTCTTGCGCCTGCGCGTCCTGCCTACCGGAGTCGATGCTCCGCTCGCAACAGCCGCTTCAAGAGAGGTGGATCGCGTCATTGCCGGAGGAGTCGCATCGATACCTTTGGAGAGGGGTGACAGTATATTGTTGCTCTGTCGTGCGCCAGCTGCAGCCAGAGGACCTATCTCGTGAGTCAGCGAGCCTCGCCTGGAGGAAGCAGCGGTCGGAAAGGGCGAAGGCAGGATCTCAATATGCGTTGGAACCAGCCGCGGTGTTCCCGGAGGAAGCTTCAATGATGAATTGCTGAGGTTCAGATGTAGATGGACCATCGGAGCTGCAGCGCCCTGGTAGGGTGTCCATGGTGACGGTGGCAAGCTCAGCATTGTCGGAGCAAGCTGCGGTGTACGCGGAGCTGCGTGGATCGGTCTGGCCGAAAGATAATCATGTCCGGCTGGTGAGTTGGTGATCGCGTTCCTCGCATCTTTACCAGTAGTTCGAGCATCGACAGCGAGTGGAGTGAACGGTGAAGATGGCATCGAAAGCTGAACAGGAAGTAGACGGGGCGCTGCAGGAAAATCGCGTAAAGAGGATCTCAATGACCCTCTTGACGATGGGCGCAAAAGTGGTGAGGATATCGGCGGGAGATCAGGCGATTCGAGCTCGTCGTCTGGGATTTGGGAGAAATCGAATGTCTCTGATTCAAAGACCGTGTTCAGCTGACGGCCAGAGACATCTACCGAGTTGTTCCTTGATCCTTTGCCTGACAGCGAACTTCTCCTTACGACTGTGGGGACCGCAAGCGCAGCGTCGACTGCCAGACTCTTCCGCAAATCAAGTTCTGGAAGAGACTCAGAATCAACCGTCTCTGTACTTTCTGCAGCACCGTCGTTCTCAGTGGTCTCGTGTTTCGAGTGCACACCATGCATTGTCTCTGCAAGCGCCTTGAGCTCCTTTGCCGTTTCTAAAACCTGGTTTAACGGCGGCGTTGAAAGCTCACCATTATTATGTCCGATAGAACTGACTTTTGCCGGTTCAGTTTGGCTTCTGAAAAACTGGGGCGCCTTACTAGATCGCTTGATGCTCTGTGCTCGTTTGGCAGAGGTTTCGGCGGCATGAGCGGCTTTGACAAAGTTGCTGAGAGCCGTCAGGGCCCCAACTTTGTGGGCTGGACGATTTCGCGCTGCTAGCTTTTCCGCTTGCTTTTTGGCTTTTTCTCTCTCTCGCATCCTGCGCACCCCTAGAAGACCTTCGAAGCTGCTAGGGTTGCTACCTTGATCATCTAACAGCGGAGGTGGCAGCAACAGAGCGCCCTCTTCATAGCCATCACCCGGTTTGGAACGCCAAGAAGAGCCACCGTGCCAAGCGCCAGGCATGGCGACCGGACTTGGAGGTGCCTCGGGCAAGCTTTCACCGTGATAGGAAGAGCCAATGCCGTAATCAGACTTGGAGATGCGGCCGAAGTCAGGTCTGTGGCCTGCTTTCAGCACGATCGCTTCAACAGAAGGACGAACTGAACGGCTAGGTGTTTTGTGGTCCACTTGACTCTTGGGTAGATGCTGTGACTTTTTGTAATCGTCAAGCTCTAGAAGCGTAGCAGGTGTTCGCTTCCTTCCGGCTGTGCCTACCTCAAAACTGGGTCCGCCTCTTCTGCTTCTGACTTTGAGGAATCCGTTTTTCTGCCCTTCGACAATAGCGCCTTGTCTGGAGGTCATTTTCTTCCACATTTGTGCGCGGCGTTCGGCTATCGATCCTTCTAGTCTAAGTGGCATCGGTGTAGTCGTGGTTGAAGAGCGATGACCTGGCAGTCTGATGGGCAGCTGTTTCTTCCCCAGGCTGCTGAGTGCTGTGGCCCATGAATTAGGTGCGTGGGGCGGAGCGTTGCTTTTTGTAACGTTGTTGCTCTCTTCCTGAACGAAACTCAAACTAGCAACCCGTCCTGAGCTGTCTTTCCGGAGAAGAAGGGCGCCAAGGGCTTCTATCGCGCTCCCATTACTTGGACGCTTCCTCTGGCTCCGCCGACGTAGGCTGTAATGGGGCTGCTCATGAGTATCTGACGTTGATGCTGAATTGTGGCGATAATACGAGCTAGAATCCTCAAATGCCTCGCCAGAATGGAGCCGAAGGATATCCCTATGCTCAGAAGAGCTGGCCGGGTAGTACACCTCGGACCTAGAGAGGATGGCGGAAACAGTCACATATCGAGCTGATGGGCCTACTGGTGGCTGATCGAATCGGGACGGTTCATCACTGAGCGCGGCGGGGACACGATCCGACTTCACTGAGGTCTTGCCAGGGCTGTAGAGCAGACTGGGAGATGCAGGCGGTGACCCTTCCAGATGAAATGAAGATGGCGCTTGGCTAGGGACAGGTGATCGATTATCGTCCGCCGCCGCTGCGGGCTCCCCTAGTTCGGCTACCTTCTTACGCGGAGGCGCCTTCGACCCCTGCAATGGCAGGGCTTGTGACGGAGGCAGCGGCGAAAGCTCATCGAAGTCGAGATCAGGAAGGGCGGGAGCTGTTTTGGGAGACGCTGCAATCTTCAGCGCCGCTGTTCCAACGCCGGAAGAGGCAGCTTCCGCAGCTTCTGAGCTGTCTGAAGACATGGCTGAGCTGCGCTTGGAGACGCCCTCAATGTCTACTGTGTCGGGAGACAGACGCTGCTCGTCCACAGAAGGTGGAAAGATGACCATGGTCGGACTGCGACCCATCGTCTCGTCTCTCGAAAGCGTCACGATGGTTCACGGCAGAGCCATGCTTTCGCTCCGGTAGTCGTGACCAACCTTGACGCGCCCCGGAAGCAAAGAGAAGATTGTCCAGTTGCTGTCTTTGCGCAGGCCTCTTCCCCAATACCTGCGACTGACTGCGCCGTGAAGACTGGATGGTAGATGAAGGTGGGTTGGCAGGCGCAATATCGATGAAGTTGAGCAATCCATCGAAATTCTAGAAAAAAAGAAGGGTTCACCAGCGATCTGCCATAACCTTCACGTTGCTCGCCTGTCATCTAGCGTTGGGAATATATGATATCGGCATAACGATAGATGATCGAATACGTCCGGCGTAAACGAGAGGTAAGTTGGGGGCTTAGTGACAGTTACCTGATTACTACCTGAGTACAAGCTGATGTAACTTGATTTCCAATTTTGTCGAAATGGCTCGGCTTCACTAGTCAGCCGATTATGGTTTGACTTCTATGAGCCAAAAGCCGCTACCGCTCGGACGTTGCGCTCATGGGACATCACTGGTATTGCTTGAGAGAGAAGTATGGGGCGACAGCGGGCTATTCTCTTAGATCTGCTTGCATCTCTTCGGAGAGGCAAGGATACGCGGTTCAGTAAGAAACGAGATGGGACCCATCCGTCGGCCTGCTGCGGATGCTGAGCAGGGTCGATGGACAACCTGAATCACCATCTCCACTATCGTCCCATGCCGAAGCGGCCGTGTCGGCATGGCCGAACCCATACAAACGGCGGCCGGCCCGAATAACAAGAGTGTAACTCCTGTAGGTAACCTTATGCTTCCCGTGCATCGACTCAGCCCACCGCTGCACCAAAAGAGTCACAATGGTGCCACGTCTAATGAGCAATGGTTGCTTATCTCCAACTAAGCACGCCGCGTCGATTACTATCGGTGCTCTTCCGATGCTCAGCTTTCAGAGCCTACAGAAAGGCTTCTGTGGCCGAAAGAAGTTCCATTCCGATGAACATAACGTCTGTATCTACTGGATGGTAGAAAAGGTTTGCATGTGCGGCATGAGAGCCGGGAGAAGCGATGCTGCTTTTGGTGAGAGACGATACTGCTTTTGGTGAGAAGCGATGCTGGTTTTAGTGGGCCGAAGGGGGACTAGTCCTAGCATGGCCGGTGGTCCAATAGGCACCTTTAGGGAAGCTGTAGTCTTCGATAGAGCTCTTGAGCATCTCGATGCTGTATCCCCCGGCTGGATCCATGGGTGTCTTGTAGCAGCCAGCGCCGTTGATGCTGACTGGGTAGACAAAGTGCTCGTGCAAGTGATCGACCCACTCTAGGACGTTGCGTTCGTTTGTCGCGCTGATGCAAATGTAGTCGATCAAGCTGAGGTGGACGACATATTCGCAAAGCCCTACACCTCCTGCATGCGGACAGACAATCTTGCCAAATTTTTTGGCCATGATCAGCACCGCTAGGATCTCGTTGACGCCGGCCAGCCGACAGGAGTCAATCTGGACCACATCAATGGCATCTGCTTGTAGCAGCTGCTTGAATGTCATTCTGTTGTGCGCGTGTTCGCCTGTGGCAACGCCGATCCCAAGATGCTGGATGCCCTTTCGGATGGCTGCATGGCCGAGCACATCATCGGGGGCGGTAGGCTCCTCAATGAACCAAGGTCGGAGGGGCGCCAGCTTTTCCATGTAGTCGATCGCTTCTTGCACATCCCACACCTGATTTGCATCCACCATCACCACGCAGCCGGTAGGGCCGGCGTTTTTTCCAGCCAGGCTGGCAGCGGGAGGTTGTTTGCGCCCAGCAGGCATCTGTTGCGGATCGTCGACAATCGAGCGCATGAGTGACAGACGACGGATGTCATCGTCCACGTCCGCCCCCACTTTGAGCTTAAAGTGGTTGAAGCCTTGCTCTAAAGCCGATCGGGTCAATCTGGCCACCTTGGCATCATCGTAACCAGACCAGCCAGCAGATGTGGTGTATGCCTTGTAGCCGTGGGCCACCATCTCGGCTTCTCTCTCCGCTTTCCCCGCCGCAGCCTCCCGGAGGATCTGAAGCGCCTCTTTGGGTGTAAGAGCGTCGCTGATGTAGCGGAACGGAACGCATTGAACCAGTTCTTCTGGAGACATGTCGCAGATCAGTTTCCAGAGCGGCTTGCTCCTCGACCGAGCAAACAGATCCCAAATAGCATTGATCACAGCAGCAGTAGCCAGGTGGATGACTCCCTTCTCAGGCCCAATCCAGCGCAGTTGCGGGTCCGAGACCATGTGCTGCCAGGTCTCGCCCATGTTGGCGAACATCGACTCCAGTTCTCGACCGAGCAGCAGCTCTTCGACAATAGATGCAATGGCTTGACAGCAGATCTCGTTGCCTTTGCCGATCGTAAAGGTCATGCCAAACCCGCGTAGCGGCGAGTCTTCTTTTACTGTGGCGTTGATCGACTCGTTCACCCGGCCTCGGTAAGACACGATCTGTGCCGAGTCCTTCGGACTGGTGTAGAGAATCAAGTAGGCAGCAGAATAGTCGCATGCTGTCCATCACAAGTAGCGCCCACAGTGAGTCAACAAAGTCCGCGCTGCAACGTAAGCGATCAGCAGCACTTACTCTTGTTCATGGCATCGGTACCGTCGCCGGTAAGCGAGGTCGGGAACCGAACATCGTGTATTGAATACGACGACACGATCAAGGGAGAGGACAGCGTCATATCGGACAGGGAGGGCGCTTACGGTAGTTTGAGCCGGAGAGGGGGAGCGACAAGGGTCAGACGGAACGGAGGCGGTCGACGGAGCAGGCAGCGATATATAATGGATCCTGATTGAGTATTCGAGCAACTGCTGACCGGCACGGCCAGCATGATTCAAGCCGTTGACGTAGCCGAGGCTCTGGTGCCTGCTCGCCGCTGCCGCTGCGGTCCGCTTGCCGCAAAAGACCACCTGATCGCCGTGGGGTTCCCCGACGGCGCTCCTACTAGGATAACAAACAAGCATTACTCGCATCCCTACGTGCCTGCTCATCGAAAGGGGCTGGCGCGGGCCGGTGACATATACGCCGGTCAGCTTGCCGCGGAATCTCCCGTCGAGAGCGCATACTTTGGACTACAACATCCACCCCCGTTCCCAAAGCTGTGCCATTGTGTGCCAACTCAGCAGACCAGCACACAATATGATGATGATGCCACCGGCCAGCAGGGGGCCATATCGTCGTCGAGTGGCAGCGGTGATTTCGCTAGCATGGCCGAAGAAGGGGGAAGCAGATCTAATCGGCGTGGGGTGACGTCCACTCTGAAGCGGGGTCCGGACGCGTGGGGAAGCCGTCAACACCTAACTCATGAGATTTCCGTTCGGCGCGTACAGCGCCTCCCATCACGATATTTCTACCTCGCTATAAAGGGCACAAGACGGTTTAGCAACGTGCACATCTACAGTTGGCGAGCGAGCCAGGCCCACATGGGGTCGATCTCGCGCTCGGGGTCCATGTCGAACAAGTGGTCTGCGCCCTTTTCTTCGATGACGAGCAAGTTGCTGTGGCTGCTGGTGGGCGCATCGTAGCCGACGGCCTGCAGGGCCTCTACGACCTGGAGCGACTGCGAGTGAGGTACTTTCGGGTCGCTGTCGCCGTAGCAGATGAGGACGGGGGGTCCGGGGGCGGATAGCCTGCTTTTGATCAGACTCGGGGTGCAGACGGCCGCGGCGTCGGTTGGGTCCATCAGGATGAGCGAAGGGTAGCATCCTTCCTGGCGCGCAAAGTTGTAGAGCGCGGCGCGGAGCGGCTTGGATGCAGGCGGCGCTTCGGTCCTTATGCGAACCGTATGCGTGGCCGCTTGCACGACGCGGTGTTGGTTGTCGAGACACTTGTGCAGGTGGCCTTCTGCTTCCAGCGGCTGCCTGTCGATCAGTTTCCCATCGGCAGCCCACGACAGAGGCCGCTGGAGCTCGTAGAAGAACGGCGCCAAGGCCGGGGTGACGGTTGTGATCGCATAGATCGAAAACACCGCCGACGGCCGCGCCGGGAGCGTGTCAGCCAAACTGTGGAGCCCCAGCCCGAGCAGCAGAGCAGGCCAGCCGCCGGCACTGGACCCGCCTAGAATGTAGCGTGACGACGCGAGCCGGTCCGAGCGAAAGCCGGAGCTGGCGCGAGCGCGCGGGTCCAGCGTCCACTTGATGCTGTCCGCAACATCTTCCAGCACTTCTCGAATTGACACCTGTGGGCACAGACGGAAGTCAGGCGTCACCAGCGCCAGGTTGTGCCGTTGGAGCGCCCTGAGGAAGTGCGGCGGGACAAACTTGCGCGTGCCCTGCAAGAAGCCGCCCGTGTGGATCCAGATGACGGGTGTAGCCGGGTCTGGACTGTCCCACGCAGGTAGATAGATGTCTACGGGGATGCATGTTTCAGCGCCATCCGTGTTGGTGAAGGTCTTGTAGTTGAACGTAAGCGGACCAGGCTGAGCAGAGGCCGGCATGGTGGTGTTGCTAACGTGGTTTCAGCAAGGCAGCAAGCCGGGAGGAAGGCTTATAACGTTATGACTTTTGAGTAATAATTCACCCGGACCAACTCCGCGCTGATTCCCGAGCGCAGAGGCAAGTAGATCTTTCCCAACTTAACACGGCGAATAAGGGGTCGGTTGCCAGGAAGGGAGAAGACCCGATCGGCCCCGATTAGGTCGAAACGCGTCTTTGTCGAAAGGTCTTCATCGACCCTTGGCCAGCTCGTATAGCTAACCACCATTAGCTGCCTACCTCGGCGCTGATGTATACGAGAACGCAGAAGCGACGCCCTTTGGACCTTTCGAGCCACGCCCCCGACCCGTGTGTGCCGACAAAGTATCATCTGCCCAGCGATGGCCCCGACCGCTGAATCTCGTCGTCTTTCTACCTCTCAGCATAGCACCATCTAAGGAGCGGATGGGGCGGAAGGTGTCAGGATGTCCTTATCGTTCAAGACGGTCCTGCCACAGAACGTGCTGCCCCGCGCGCCCAGTCCGAATGCTTCGTCACCGAACGCTGGCATCCGTGCCAGCGTCACACAATTCATCCCGGCATCCCCGGACCTCAGCCTGGACTGGGGAAAGCGCGATGACGATGCTGACCAGCCAAGGGCGCCCTTCCCCTCGGCCGCAGCGACGTCCTTGTCCCACGGCGGGAGCATGAGCCCGGCGTCCGCAGGCTCACCGGCGATTGGGAGGGAAGGGTTGGTCGGGCTTCCGTCTTCGCGCCAGTCGTCGTCGTCGGCTAGGGTTTCGCTGGCACGGCGGCCGTCCCTGTCGGCAGGCCTCGGCTCGAGAAGGGGCATAGCTCACAGCAGCAGGATTCTCGGCGTCGACAAGGAGACGCGGGAAGCCGTAGCGCTCTCGCGCCTCACTAACGGCAAGGTCGATGTCTCCTTCGAAGCTTCGCTGGACATGGGCTCGGGAAACGGAAGCGCAAAGCTGCCTGCCAGTGGAAAGGGGAAAACCCGTGACGAGATCCACGGTGCCACTCTATTCGATGTAGATCTCGAGGTGGGGATTGACTCGAGCAACGCGGCCTCTTCATCGAAGAGAAGCAACCTGCTGTCGTTCGGTCGACGGACGGCGTCGGGTACCGGGAAGCAGAAAGAGCAGGACGAGGCAGCCATAGATCCCGTTTCGAATCATGCGGTCAGATCATCGACGGCGGGGTCCGGCGCAAGCGACCAGGGGGAGCTACCATCTAGCTACAGCGCAGCGGACACTGACGAGTATGAAGAAGACGAAGAGGACGCGGACGACGACGGCGGAGATGACCGGCATCTGCTCGGCACATCTTTCCCGAGCCAGCCAGGCTACTTTGCGCCCGGCGATAGAGCGTTTGGCTACAACAGCATCGGCGAAGACCCCGCGATAAATGGTGTGGTTGGGTTTGAGCCCTTGACAGCGCCAGAGCATGGATGGATGGGTGTCAGCACCGTCTTCGTCCTCCTGCTGGTGCTCGTCGCCGTGCTGATCAGTATCGACGTAATCGACTGGCCAGGCGACGGTATCGGCAAAAACTGAACGAACACGCACCGCTCGCTTTGCCCGCTCACCAGCTCACCCACGCACCGGCCTCCACACTTGCATAGTATGAGCCCTCAACCGGGCTCGCTCATCGCATCTGTACCATTATTGCATGTTCCGTTGCCTCGCGCCGTGCCGCGGTGTCGTGGCTTACTATACCTGCCATCACGCATGCCGAGACCGCTGTGAGCGCGCGATGTGCTCGTCACCATCGGCGTACGAACGGGACGGGGCAAGGCGGGCGAGTCGCGGGGGCGGACCGCAGCAGGTGATGTGTCTCCAAGGCGGAGGAATGTGCGCGCACGCAAGCGGATGGATGCTTACTCGGATTTGACACGGCCAAGCGAGATTCTCATTTTAATTCTGCCAAATGGGTTTTGTCTTCCAACTTCGCAGCGCTACGGCGCCCTTGCAGCGCCGTGGTTGCAGCCTCGGACGGCCGCCTGTCCTCCGAACGGCGAACGTGGCCGAACGGCGTGCAGACGCAGCATCGTGTGTGGGGAGACGGCCACTAGCAAGCGCAGACCAGCTAGGCAGCTCGGCAGGCGTTGCGAGATGCACTCAGAAACGGGGCGATTTTAGTGCGCATCTGGACAAGGCCGCGCTTGTCTACGCGCCAACGCCTAAAGCGGCCCTTCTCTTTCTGGAGTCTGGCATGTAGACCAACGCCAAGCATACGGCACGATGAAGGTCGACAGTTCTCAGATGCCCTGGCTCCCCACGTTGCTGATCTGGCTTACCATGGGTCCAGCCAGGCGCCAAGGTGCGACCCTGGCCAGTACCTACCCGACCGTTGGGACATATAAAGTCTTGGACCGTCCGATCCATCCCAATGGTCGGGTCCCTTTCCCATCCTGGCCCTATACCTCTCCCCCTCCCTCTTCCGGCAGGCCGTTCCCCCATCCACCTGCGTGTTCCGTCGTGTTGCTGGGTCTAAGCTAGACAGATCTGGCGCTCTTCCCGATACCCTCGCTTAAACGGTCTGCAGTGCGGACAGTAAGACTAGCGACTCCACCTGGCCTGCCTTCGTGGCGTGCTCAAGAGACTTGGCCTGGTGAGCTTCTGCAACGCCAACACCTTCTTTTTTAGTAGCCATGAAGCTGCTCAGCCTGGCCGCCTCAGCCGCGGTGACGGCCATGACCGGCGTTGTCCTGCTTGGCTGCGCTACGTCCGCCGCCGTGGTGGATCCATCCAAGCTGGACTACCCGCTGGCTGTGCAGCGGTCGATTGAGCAACGCGAGGTGGAGCAGCTGGCCGCCAGCGACAACGACGCGCCGACGGTTCCGCTGGGCAACTATCGCCAGTACCAATTTCCAGCGCAGCTCTCGCAGTCGACCTACTGCACCGAAACGGTTGTTGGCGCCAAGGTGGGCGACGCTACGCTGTTGTGGGCGACCGGAGACGGGCGCAAGACGCCCAAGGCGTACGTGGCCTACTCTGCGTCGCGTGGCGTCGTGGTGGGACACCAGGGCACCAACACCTCGTCCTTTTCCTCCATCTTGAACGACGCCGACTTTGGGCTGGACCCGATCGACGCGCGTCTCGCCTTTTTGGGAAGCGGTGTCGAGGTGCACGGTGGATTTCAGGATACGTGGCTGCGGACGGCGGACGAGGTGGTGGCGCAGGTCGAGAGCGCACTCGCCGCCCATCCGGGAGCCAAGGTGTTGGCGGTGGGCCACTCGCTGGGCGCCGCCATCTCGCTGCTGGATGCGCTCTACCTGAAATCGCAGCTCAGCGGTGTCTCGGTCTCGGCGATCGGCTTCGGCCTGCCACGGACCGGGAACCAGGCCTTCGCCGACGCCGTCGACGCCAACCTGCCTGGCTACGTGCACATCAACAACGGCCGCGACCCCGTACCGCGCGTCCCGCCCGCCATCGACTACCAACACCCATCCGGCGAAATCTGGATCAACCCGGCCAACACCAATACCGCGGTCATCTGCCCGGGCCAAGAGAACGAAAACTGCATCCGCTCGGTCAACCCATTCACCTACGAACCGGATGACCATACCGGTATCTATTTCGACGTCCACATCGGCGGTCGTGGCACCAACTGCCCTGCCGTGATTGGCTCCTAGTGTGTCAAAAAGTAGGTACAGTTCGCGCCCACCATCTTACGTGCATCGAATACAATCTGTAGGATCGGGCGAGCCCGTTGCACTTCGATCGGGCGATCCGCTGTGACTGTAATGGCTTGGCAGAAACGTCTTGCGCACGAGACGAGATCAGTGGCTCTGGCTTTATGTGCCGGCCTACATGCTCAGTCAACTCGCATCGCCTGTGATGGTCGTGGGAATTGGCGTCGGTTTGGACTGGATAGGCGTGTGACTGCGTCGAGACTACGACTGGCATGTCTAATGACGCGGTGTGGAGCGAACGGAATACTCCGGGAGGCGGATGCAGCACCGACGAATGCTAACATGAGGAAAATAAGCTTCCTTACGAAATGAAGTTATGAGTGTATTTGCGCTGGATCGTGCACGACGAATTTGTAGCTAATCAGCGCAACATGACCTTGTATTTGTATTTTGCTCAGCAAGCTACTCCAACTGGGACTGTATTCATCGCGTCTTCCAAACTAGCTACGCCGTGAACACATCAACAACCACACTCACAATTAGCTGGGCAGCGTCGCTCGCAGACATACACACCGGTCTGCCCACTCAACAATCTTCTTCCTGACCCACATCACAGACACTCAGATCACATCATCACCGGTCTAGCTTGTGTCCATCTCTTGCTTCCACCCTTGCTTGCTCGCACTGCATCTCTTGCTTCATTCTCGCTCGCTCGCCTTGATCAGATAGACCGACAAGAACAGCATGTTGCGACGGATCGCTAGTCGAACGCTCGGTGAGCCAGCCCTCCGCGCTGCCTCGCCTGGCCCACAGCCGGCTGCCGCCACCTCAGCAGCGGTGCTCTCGTACCACTATCACATGCTGCAGCAGTCCCGAGGCCTTGTATCTTCTGTCCTCCTAAGCAGCACCCGCGATGCCTACGAATCCAAAAAGATGGCCGACCTCAAAGCCGAGCTCAAGACCCGCGGCCTCTCTTCCTCCGGCCGCAAGGACGATCTCATCCGACGTCTCGTCGAACACGACAGCTACGTTAATGGCAGCACTGCCAACCTTGCCAGCGCCCCTCCGCAGCTCCGCCGCCAATCGACGCTCGCCTCCCTTCGCAATAACAGCGAAGGCGAGGGAGCCAAGAATGTGGATGTTGCTACCAGCCGTGGTGGTAACAAGAGCAACCGAGGCACGCCGCCGCCCAATGACACCAAGGAGAGGCCCAAAGGCCCCATCGTCGATGCCGAAACCGCCGAGGCTGTCATCCACGCAGCGAAGCCTCTGGGAAGCATGAAGGAGTCGGAAACACCAGCCGAGCTCGAAGCTGGCAGGGTTCACAGCGCCGCTGCTGATGGGCTTGCCGGCAGTGCCAATGCGAAATCCTCTCCCTCGTCAATTGACGAGGCTATCCCTATCGCGAAGAGCACGCCGCCTGGATTGCCTCCTCACAAGGCGCCCCCTACAAAAGAGACCTTCAATGTTCAAATCCCTTACTACCCCGACCCGCCTGTCCCGGGTCCCGATATCCCCATGGTCGCATCCTACACCTCCCCGCACCTCAAGCAGTCCGAACTCGAAAAGTCGCCTTCAGAGGATCCCCACCAGCCGAAAGCCATCAGCGTTTCTGCTTCCTCGGCCATCTCGCACGCCGCCGACATGAGCAGTCATGCCGGTGCTGAGGGTTCAAAATCCGGCAAGTCTCAGCAAGCCCAGGGAATCTTTGCCGAGATGATTTCGGACCTCCAGTCGCAGAGCAGCTCCAACCTGGAAGGCGTCAACAAGGGCATTGACGCCGCTAAGCAGGCCATTGGCAGCATCAGCGAGCAGGCAAAGGGTGCCTTTGCTTCTGCTTCTGCTGCTGGAGGCCTTGCCAACCTTGGCGGCTCCTCCTCCGGCTCTTCCTCGTCATCGTCCTCAGCCAAGAGTTTCAACCGGCCCCTCAACGATGAAGAGCGGATTGGCGTCTACGTTCTCGCTGCTATTCTTGCCGGCGGCTTCATGCTGGGTGGCCTCGGCAAACCGAGCCGGAAGCAGCAGGGACAGAAGCAAGACGGTAGTAAGCCCGTTTCGACGGCTGTCGATGCCGTCAGCAGCAAGGCCGCCGATCTGACTACCAAGCTCCCCGGTGCAGCGCAGCCACAGAAAGATGCAGCGGTGGTCGCCCAGCCCTCTGGATCGAGTATCGCTGCGCCCGCTGGCAGCAAGGTCAAGGCGCCTATCATGTGCGTGCCCAAAGGCACCAGCGTCTCGGCGGCTGCGCCCAACACCATGGAGGCGCTGGCCAAGCAAGGTCAAACGCTGAACTCGGCTATGCTCGCCAGGCTGGCCGAGCTCTCCACATGCGAGGTGAGCAGCAGCACCCGACGATCCTGAGCCGCCCGCCCGCCCGCACCCATCCCACCATGTACACATATCGCCGACCCACAGGTGCCCATACCGATAGACACTTCATGCATGTTTTCATCTAGGCAAAGGCACGACCAAAGCTGTTTTGTCTCCATCCTATTTGAAATCTGCCTGCTGGACCGGGCGGGCGCAGTGCGAATGGTAGCTGACGTAGCTTGTCTCCTTGCATCTTGTCTCTATACCTACCTAAAACCGTTGATCTGGGCTGGCGGGGTAGGTCTCGGACGCGCTGGTGAAGCTGAAGCTGCCGCACGGCGGGTATGTGCCAGGGATTGAGCTCTACTCGCCCGAAGGGGAGGTGCGGATGTGCGGGCCTGCGTTTACGGTCAAGATGGTGAGCCAGGCGGAGACGGGGGCGCCGCAGCCGGGGGAGCACTTTGTGGATGCCGCGGCGGGGTATGCGGGGCATGTGATGGTGGTGACTGCGCCGTCCAACGTGCGCTCGGCGGTGTGGGGGGGCCTGATGACGGCGCGGGCGCAGCAGGTGGGGCTGGCTGGCGTCGTGCTCGATGCGCGCTGCCGCGACCTCGCCGAGCATCGTGCTGCCCGCTTCCCTGTCTTTGCGCGCGGCCACTCGACGCTCGGACAGAGCCCGTTCACCCGCGCCTCGCAACTCAACATCCCCATCACCCTCCACGACCCCTCCACCGCGCTCGCCACCCCCGACCCCACCAACCCGCCCTTGCCCAGCATCACCGTCCACCCCGGCGACATTGTCCTCGCCGACCTCGACGGCGTCGTCATCATCCCGCCCGCCCACATCAACGACGTCCTCCGCCTCGCCGAAAAGGGCCGCCGCGAGGACGCCAACGTCCTCCAGGACCTCCTGCAAGGCATGCCCGTCAAGCAGGCCTTCGCCAAGAACCGCACCAAATAAGACCCCCACGCGCTCGGCGCCACAGGCTCGCTCTTGTCGCTCTCTCTCTGCTGTGCAGCCAGGATAAAACATGATATGCATCGCATGTGCATGGCCGTGCGGGATACTATGCTGCGATCGCGGTGTTCTGCAGCCAGTCCAAGGAAGGGTCTTCAAGGTGATCTGCGGGTGGCGGGTGAGGGTGAACACGTGATGGGGGTCAGTTGGGAAGCGGGTGGACTGCGCGGGAGGGTGCGGTACATACCGTCGAAGTCGGCGAGGAGCTTCCATGCCTGGGCTGAGCGTACGTCTTGCTGGAGCTGGGCGATGGCCATGTCGGGGAGTGTGATGGTGATGGCGGTGGGGGGGAGTTGTTTAGCGAGTGGGTTCGACTTTGCAGTATGCGCGGAGGGTTGTGCGACGGTGTAGGGCAGGAGGGCATGGGCGTGGTTGGCGAGGAGGGCGGAGTTGTCGACGGCGAGGAGGAGTGCGTCGGCGGCGAGGAGTGCGGCGAGCTTTTCGGCGAGGCGGACGGCTTGTGGCGAGGGCGGGGCGGTGGCGAGGCGCTCGGGCGCCTCGTACAGCCCGACGATGCAGAGCCCGCGCGCGGAGGCGTACGCGCTCGCCAGCGCCACCCCCGCCTCCGCCATCGCCGCCAACCCAGTCCAGTGGTGCATCAGCGGCACCACATCCACCACCTCGTACACGCCCCCCGCCACCCCCTTCGCCAACAGCAGCCCACTCACGCGCGCCGACGGATACTTGGCCGCATGCAGCACCAGCTTCTTGTACGCCAACGCACCGATCCTCGCTTTCGACATCGCCGCCAACGCGTACCGAGTGCAGCTCTCGGATGGTAGGTGTCTGTGTCGGTAGGTCCAGCGCTAGGTCGTGGCTCCAGGTCTAGGTCGTGGTTCGAAGACAGCCATCACGCACGCCTGCTGCTTTTAAGGCAGAGTGTGCGTCCGTGCGGTCGATGTGTCTTATTCGAAGCAGGCCAGATCGGTCCCGATCGGGCACGGTTTTGTAATCGGGGCGGCTAAGTCGGATCGGGCTTTTTGGCTGTCAGACAGAGAAGACCCTTGGACGACCTAGCCCACCCTCCTTCCGCACCGCTGTCTCGTCAGCAAGGCTCCCTACGACACCGTTATGCTCGCTGCTGCGCTCAGCCTCCGCAGGCCTCGGGTCTCTGCACTCAACGCTGCGTGGCTATCGTCATCGAGCTCGCCATGTCGACATTACGCCAGGGCGGCTGCCGAACCAGCGGCGTCTGCTTCGTCGAAAGGTGCCGCTGGTTCAAGCGATCAGCAGAAGCGCAGGCAACCCCTAGCGACAGCGCAAACCCTCACGCTTTTCTCAGAGACGCCACAGGGGCTTGTGCTCGCTCTCAGGTCCACATTGCAAGGCATGACATCCGCCGCGTCTCGAGTCGGTCCAGCATCCTCGTCCGCGACGAACAAAGCGGCCCACGACCACGTCCTCCTCTACGCTCTCAGCAAAGACTTGCCGCCTAGGTATCTGAGCGAAGCGGTGAGTCTGCTGCGGGGCGAGGGTTCCAAGGCGACGCTGCCGGATGCCAAGGCACAACGTCCGTCGGGGGGCGATGCTGCTCCCAGGATCGCGCGGGTCGGCATCCTGTCGTCGCCGCTCCCGTCGTCGTTGATCCCTGCGAATGCGCTCGAGCCCGGCGCGGCCCCTTTCGTCTCGCAAACGCTCTACTCGGTGGCGCTCTCGCTGCTTCCCGGGGTCAATGCTGTGCCGTTCCGCTCGACGATCCCGGGCCGTGCAGATGTGTCGGTGGGCAGGTGGATGTCGTCCAAGCCGTCGTGGAACGAGGGCACGGAGCGGCGCGCCGACCTGCTGGACGACGACAAGAGTGCGCTGCCGGGCAGTAGCCGGAACTGGCGCGATATCTGGGGCCGAGAGAATGTGGAAGGGAAGCTGCCGGCGGCGTTGGAAAAGCTCGATCCGGCGGTGGCGGCCAGCTTTCTCGTCTACAGCGATACGGCGTCGCACGGGCTCCTGGAGGGCCTGGCGAGCCGGTTTCCGAACAGCTCGGTGCTGGGCCTGACTGCGCCGCCGACACCGTTCGAGACGGGCCGTGACCAGACGCTGCTGCTTTCGCTGCCGGGCGAGGCGGCGGCGAGCGGCATCTGGGCCGACGGAGCGGTGGGTGTGGCGCTCGTCGCCAGCGATGCGGGCGGCGCGCACGCCGAGCCGATCCCCATCCCGCACGTCGTGCGCTCGTTTGAGGGCCTGCGGCCGTTTGGCCCGCGGCGGCCGATCACTTCGGCGCAGGGCAACATCATCTCGACGCTCAACGGTGCCAACGCCGCGCAGGAATTCCTGCGAGACATCCAGGTGCGCTCACGGCCGAGCGGCGCTGCGGCAAGCCCGGGCGCGGACGGGGTGGAAGCGCAGGGGATGTCGGAAGCAGCAGCGCGAGAGATCGCGGCCGGGATCAAGAAGGAGGAGGACTTCTACGTGGGAGTCTATGCGTCTGCGGGCGGCAGCCGTAGCGAGGAGCCGCTGGTGCTCGCCCAGATCCTCTCTGGCCATCCGTCGCGCGGGACCTTGTCCGTGGACACGACCGCCGAGCTTGGCCCCGGCGCCGGCGTGCCCCAGCGCACCGTCCGCACCTATGCGCAGTTCTACCAGCTCGACACGCCCTCCGCCCTGCGCTGCCCGCGCCCGCTCGCCATCCCCGGCCCCGACCCCTCGGTATGGTCCACCCCGCGCTTCCTCTTCCTCGCCCTTCCCCCCGCCAACACCACCCCCGCCACCCACCCCCCACCGCCCCCCGCCGCCAAACACTCCGTGATGGCGCTGCCCAACCTCTTCATCGCCGCCTCCGAACGCGGCTGGCTCGCCGGCAACGGCGCCCCCGCCCGCCCGCCCGGCCCGCCCCAGCTGGCGCTCCAGACCGACGGCTCCACCATCGCTCGCTGCACCGTGCCCCTCGCCACCGCCCTCCTCTCCCTCCGCTCGCCACCCGCGTCGCGCTAAGACCCTCCCCCACCCGCACTCCTCCTGCGCCCTTGCCCGTCGCAGCACAAACCGGCGCAGCGCACATACCAACGCCACACGGACATCCGCCTGGTCGGCCTGTTGGTCAGGGTACATTTGTTCATTGCGAAAGAGTCAGCAGGGCGGTCGGTGCGCGTACAGGCGGGCGGGGTCGATCAGCCGACGGCGGCGCCGGCATACGAAGCGCTGTTGCCGGAGCCGAGGCTCTCGATCCAGCCGCCGTTGCGGTACGGCTCGGGGGTGGCGCCGATGCTCCAGCCGTGGAACCAGTCCGCTTCGGCGTCGAGCAGGCGCAGAGCGGCGGGGCAGTGGGCGCCGAGGCCGGCGAGGCGGTGGTGTTCGACCGCGGCGTACGACGGCGGCTGGTCCATGGTGGGGGGTTGGCCGTCTTGGTCCCACTGCCAGGCGGGCTCGGCGGGGGGGCGCGGGGTGTAGTCGGCCAGGTCAAAGCGGTCCGGCAGGCGCTCGGCCGGGGTGTGGACGGCGAGGGGTGTGCCCCAGCGGCGCAGCTCGGCGGCGTCCGTGTCGGGCGGCATCGGCTCGAAGTTGCGCTGGCGGTAGTGCTGGCAGCGCCGGACGAAGCGGTCGGGGAAGAGGCCCTTGACTAGGAAGCGTGCGCGCGCGCGCGGGTCTGGATTGCGGCTCGACGGTGTCGTCAGCCGGCCCGCCTCGAGCCAGATGCCGCCGCGGCGCTCGAGCGTGCGCAGCGTTGCCTCGAACAGCGCCGTCGCTGCGGCGTCGGGCTGCCACGCAAAGCGCGCATACCGTTCCTCGCTGCTTAGGCGGTCGAACTCGGCGAGCGTTTTCAGCGCCGCGTCCTGGGCGGCTGCGGTGGGCTTGTTCATCTCGCGCGGGTACGGGCCGCCGGTGTCGAGCAGACGCGGTGGCGGTGCGAGGATGTCGAGCGTCGCAAACACCATGGGCACGCGAACGGCGCACGCCTCCGCGGGCGGAGTCGGCGACGGGGCGGTGGGAGCGACTTTGTGCCTGAGCTTGGCGAGCCAACCGGAGGGCTTAGGCGGGGCGGTGTCCGTGTAGCGCAGCACTGCCTCGGGCGGGAAGAGCGCCGTGCGGTTCGCAGCGCCGGGGCGGGCGTAGAGGGCCGAGACGACGCGCTCGGCGAGCGGGCGGCTGACGATGGCGGTCAGCTCGCGCGCCTGCGCCTGCAACAGGCTCGCCATCCGCCCCGCGCCGAGATTGCCCGCGCGCACATCGAGCTCGGCGCCACTGGCGGGATGCGCGTGCGCCAGGTAGGCATACGGCGCCGCCCCAGCGCCCCCCAGATACACCAACGGCAGCTGCACCCCCATCCGCTTCCGCACCCCCCCGCGCCCTCCCTGCCCGCGCGCATACGTCGCCGGACATCCAGCCGCACAGAACGCACCCGCCGCAGGCACACCCCCCTCGTACGTCGCAAACAGCGTACAGTGCAGCACCATCCCCGCCAACGGCCCCTCCACCCCCCCAGGCCCCTCCATCCGCCGCGTCGTCGTCGCCCACGGCAGCGCAAGCGCCCCCTCCGTCAGCACGTACTCCTTGGACCGCCCCGCCTCGCTCCCACCCCCCTTCGCCCCGCTCCTAGCACCATTCGCCCCGCTTTGAGCACCATTCGCCCCGCTCGGCTCCGTCGGCGCTTCTCCCGCGCCAGACTCGTGTTCTTCTTCCCCGCCCGGCAGCACGGATCCGGACGCCTTCATTGTGTCGCAGGGAGACGTGGTGGTTCGAACGATGGTTGTGCGCCCTGCAGCCGCCCCGGTCAAGTGCCAAGCACGGCCACGTGCAGCGCGGTAGCGGAGTCTCGGATCGGTTGCCAGGGGCTTCCATGCGGCCACCCCGCGATTGCTCTTCCCCGCGGCGCTCGCAGTCACACTCTCCCGAGTCCACTGGGCACCGACATCGGCCGTATCTGTACCGTGCCAACGGCAGCGCAATGCGACACAATGAACAGAAAAGGGGGTGGTGCGGTCGGGCTCGAATTTCGGTGACAGAGTAAGCGGGGAGATCTGGGGGATCTGGGGAGATGTGGATCTACTGAGAAGCGAAAAGGAGCGACGCGGGGTTGTGGGCTGTGAGGGGGGGAAGGCGGGGGATCAGAAGGCGGCGCCACGGGCGGCGAGCTGGCGGATCTCGGTGGCGGCGAGGAGGGTGCCGTTGTGGAAGCGCTGGACGGCCTGGGCGGTGGAGCTGCCGATGGGGGTCCACGAGATGTTGTGACCGACGCTGGCGAGGAAGCGGGCGGTGGAGTTGCTGAAGCCGAGGAAGGGGCCGTTGGTGACGGCGGTGGTGTAGGACTCGAGGGTGGTCTGGTTGGGCGAGAGCTGGTCGTGCCAGCGCGGCTGTGCAATGGCGTGCTGTGCGTTCTCCTTGCCAAACAGAACGTGGTAGGCGACCTGGGTGACGGCAGTGA
Source organism: Tranzscheliella williamsii (assembly GCA_023212725.1). Taxonomy (NCBI): domain Eukaryota; kingdom Fungi; phylum Basidiomycota; class Ustilaginomycetes; order Ustilaginales; family Ustilaginaceae; genus Tranzscheliella; species Tranzscheliella williamsii. The sequence continues at coordinate 339,947 of JALBYF010000002.1, forward strand.
TGATGCGCGAGCCGCCCGCCGAGCTGACAGAGAGGTGGAGCTCGTGCGTCGCCGCATCCTCGGCAATCACCGCCGAGATCGACGAGAGCGGCCGCTTGCCCGGACGGATGTAGTTGGCGGGGGTGGCGACATAGCCGAAAAAGTTGGAGAGGTTCGGCGAGCTGAAGTCGTCCATCTCGTTGTTCAGCGGAAAGCCGTGGCGGGTCATCAGCGTGCTGCCCCAGAAGGTGTTGATCGTCGTCGTCAGCGAGATGGCCATCCCGTCCGCATCCACCACCGTGATGGCCGACGTGCCGTGGTCCGTCAGAATCGAGCTGTTCTGCGGATTGTAGTAGCTCGTGTTGAACGTGGCACTGTCCGAGATCTTGGCCCGCTTCTCGCGCGCAAAGTCGGTGCGCAGGTACGAAGCCTCCAGCCGGCTGACATTGGCGACAAAGGCCGGGTCGCCGTACGTCGTCCGCTCGCCATAGGCAAACTTGTTGGCCTCGATCAGGCGGTGCGTATCCACAGCGACGTTCTCCGCCTCGTCCGAGCCAAACTGGTCTTTGGTCAGCAGCGTCGAGAGCACTACGCTGCCCGAGCTCGGAGCGATGGTGCCAAAGACGCGATACTTGCCATTGCGCACCGTCACGTTGTGAGGCTGGCGGAACTCGACCTGGTACGAGGCGAGGTCGTGCTTGGTCATGATGCCTGCCAGAACGGTGTTGTTGTGGATGGTATCCACAATGTCGTCGGCAATGGCGCCGTGGTAGAACGGATGGATGCCTTGGTCCGCGATGAGCTGGAGCGTGTCGGCGAAGCGGCGCTTTTTGATGGTCTGGCCAAGCACCGCGGGTTTGCCATCGGGGCAGTAGACCTCGGCCCAGAGCGCGTTGGAGCAGAGGAAGGGGTATTCGGTGATGTTGATCGCCTTGGCGAGCTCTGCGGTGACCTTGAAGCCGTCGCGGTTGAGCTGGATGACGGGCTGGAAGATCCTGTGCCAGGGCAGCTGACCGAAGCGTTGGTGCAGCTCGTACCACGCTTTGGGTTCGCCGGGCACGCCCACGGCCAGCCCGCCATAGAGGCTGGCATTCGTCACGGCATTGCTGGAATACATGTCTTCCGTGGACGCGGCGGGCGCGGTCTCGCGGAAGTCAATGTGCTGGTACGTCAGGCCCTTGTGCGAGCGTAGCAGCGCATGCCCGCCACCGCCCAAGCCAGAGTGGTAGCTAGCTACCGAGCCCACGCAGAGCGACGTGCCGATGATCGCATCGACCGCAGAACCACCCGCCTGCAAGAGCGAGGCACCAATGTTGGAACACACGTCGACCTCGGACGAGACAGCGCCATGAACGCCCGTAACGCTGTAGCCGGGCTGGTTGCCCTGCGACGGCGCATCATACATGGACACATCCGGGCCGCTGTTGCGCGCGCCAAAGGAAAGCGGAGAGGAGGAGACGGCAGCGGCGCAGATCGAGACCAGCAGCGCAGCGCGGCCAGCCACAGCCATACCACCTAACACCATGGCTGGGATGGATAACAGACGGGGGTAGCAGAGCGGGAGGGGAGAGCGAGCAAGGGGAGAGCGAGTAAGGGGAGTGGATGACAGCCAAGACGGATGGTAGGACGCTACAGGCGCTCTATATAAAGTGGAGCGAGGTGGACAAGGTGGGCTTCCTCATCACAGACAAGCGCGGCAGCCGAAGGTACGAATACGGAAGCTTCTGCTGGGGTCGCCCCGATAAGCAACCCTGACCACGCGGCTTGTATCACGGCTTCTTCACCCGTCAAGCACATCATTGCACTTTCGGATCATCTTCGCACTACGTAGCGGAACGGCAGAGTTCACTTGCGACCGAAGAGCGGCGGATCTTGCCGTCTCGCAAAAGCGGTGTCATGTGCCCTGCGTGGGGAGACGCTGTGACAGTTGGACGACAAGACGCCGCGTTTCCCCCCGCTCATCCATCCAGCCAATCAAGGATCATGGCGATATCCAGTCGGCATCTTGGTACCGGGAACGCAGCCCTCGTGATTGGGCCAAGCGAGGTGGCTAACTCCAACCTAGCTCAGCTGCCGCCGCTTTCCATGTCAAGTCAAGTACTTATCTATTCTGCCGCCTGGCTGAACTTCGGTGGGAGATCGGCCTAACCCCCCACTTTGCGCCCTGCCGCTTGAGCACCTCTCAGCAAACCCTCAACCCGCTTCTTATCTGTCCTTGCATCGTGGTGCGCCTGGAATGCTGATCACGCTCTGGCACGACATGGTAAAAAGCAGCGGCATCGTGATAGCGTCGATCTCTACATACAATGTGACACTGGTAGGCATTGGCTAGCGAAACATCCTGAGATAGGCCAAGAGCAAGGCGCCGGCACCGGTGGCCACACCGACCAGATACTGCAGCGCGCAGTGGTCGAGCGAGTCAGTTTTGTCGCTCTTGGCGCCGTGATGGGGCGAGGCGGTAGGGTGCACTTACCTGGAGCACATTGAACTTGGCGCTTTGGATGCTGGTCCGCAAGCCGGCGATCTCGGATTCGATGCGCGTGTCTACCTCTTTGATCTTGAGCGCGTGCACCGACGACTCATCCCGGATCCGGCCTACCGCGGTGGCAGCGCACAGAGCAACAAGGGGTGAAAGTTAGAGATGGGAGTCAGTCAGAGGTGGGACTTAGAGGTGGGAGCTAGAGGTGGGGGTCGGGGGGCGTACCTTTTTCGAGATTGAGGTCGAGGCGGACGCCGGCGGTGGTGCGGGTGATTTCCTCACGGAGCCGCTGTTTGAGCTTTTCGACATCGGCCATCAGCCGTTCGTTTTCGCTCTTCATGACGGCAAAGTCGTTGCGCTCCAGCAGCTGGAGCTCGGATTTGAGACGGGTGAAGTCGACCTTCTGGGTGTAGGTGGTCTGGTCGCCTTCCTCGCGCGTCACCAGGCCCTTGGCCAGGTTGGAGATGCTTTCGTCGATCACGTCGCGCAGCGACTCGGTGAGCACGTCGGTCTGCTGCCGCGAGATGCCCGACGCCTCCAAGCGCTGCGCAAAGGCCTGTGTGTCAAAGTGATGCGCCGCCAGCGAAGGCGCCGTCGAGAACGTCTTTGCGTATGTGTACGCCGGCAACGCGCCCGCTGAAGACGTGCTAAAGGGCAAGCAAGACAGCATCCGCCCCACCGCCGAGGTCGATGGCAACAGTGTCGTAGAGATCGGCCGGCTATGGTTCTTGAAGGTAGGTGCGACCGCTGCTGCTGTTCCAGAAAGAGCTGCTGGACGCGTCCCGCACTGAGCAACAGCCCGCATCGTCGTCAACACCGCGGGGCCCACCACCGACCGCGAAGAAGAAGCCACCGCTGACGGCAAGAGTGACATGGTTCCGAGCGCACTGGTGTGTGAGGTGGAAGGGCCTGTCGAGCAAGAAGTGCAAGTCTTGAGCCAACCGCTGCATGTCAGATAGGCGGTGCAGCGACACCGTGTCAGCCGTGCCATCGCCGATCCGATCTGTGAGGCCCCGATCGGCGACGATCCCTCTCCTGCATCAACAGCGCGTTAATGGTAGAGCAAGATGTCACCTCTTCTTACCTCCGTCGTAGTCACTGGTGTGCTACCAAGGCCTAAGTGGGAATCGCAGGGCGCAAGGAGGAGCGCTATGTATCACCTCCTCAGCGGGCTGTACGGTAAGCCTCGTTCTCCGCGTCCAATCGCTCCAACGTGGCAGTGTTTAGCAAGAGCTGACGCGCGTGCCTCTTGGGTTGCCCTGCCGCAGCCGAATGGACGAAGAAACCGCGGCACAACGTGCTCATGGTCGGGCCGCCGGGTGTGGGCAAGTCGTGTCTGCTTGAAAAGGTCGGTTGGCACGCCGTGTCGGAAACGTGGCGAGACGTGCTGACGACAATGTGTGTGGCTCGCTGCGGACGGAATCGGTGGATACGCAGGTGAAGAGCGTCTTTCTGAAACGGCCAGCGCTGCCACCGACCAAGATTGCCCCAACGGTTGGGCAGAACGGTACGCCTTGGCCGTGTCTGCGCGTCGGCTAGACGGGCGCAGGCGGTACTGACCCAGCTCGCCCCCCGCTTCCTATGGCCACGCGCTGGCACAGTATTGCATCTCTCACTGCCGTCGCAGGAACTCCATTTCTGGGACCTCGGCGGGTCGCCCTCGGTGCGCTCGCTCTGGAGCAAGTACTTCCGAGACGCCGCCGCGCTGGTCTGGGTCCTCGACGCGACGGATTTCGTCGACCTGGCCGCCTCCAGCAATGCTAGCAACCAAGATGCAAGCCAGGTCACTCATGCACAGTCCAGCGAGAAGAGCGACAAACGTCGACAAGGCTGGAAAGCACTCTGTATGTGATGCGATTCTCGTGGAGATGCGGTCCGAGCCTAGACGATCCTCTTGCTGACCACATTCTGGTACGCATCTGCTTGGACACCGGCAGCAGAAGTGCTCGTCCATCCCAGCCTGGACAGCAAACCAATACTGCTTGTAGCGAACAAGGTGGACCAGTGCTCGTTGCAGGGAGCTGCGGGCCAGGAGGACAGTAGATGGCTGGTCGAGCCGATCCGACGCTGGTTCGCCGACATGCTCGCCAACGGCGACAGCTACGACGATGCGCTAGCAAGTGGAGACGAAGCCAGCACGAACACCAATGTCTTTGCCGACGACCCAGCCACGCTCGATCCGGCCCCGGCCGTGGAAGGCGCCTATCGAGCCACGCCGCCGACCGCAGCCGGAAGAGACTACGAGTGGGACGTTATCGCGACGAGCGCACTGGACGGGTGAGTCTAGCTCGGCGCACATCTGCCAGCGTCGTGCCAAACCTACTGATCACGCCGTGCTGCTTTCCCCCGCGACCTACAGATCCGGCGTACAGGATATGATAGACTGGCTCGCGCTGCGTGTACGGACCAGCACACCTGCAAGCCGACATTGAGGCCATGGCAGCGCTCCTCGCCGCCTCTCCAGAACAAGGCGACATCGCTGTGCTTCCTACGTGCTGAAACTACCAATGTGCACGAGAAGCCATGAATTGCGCGCGCGCTACCCGGCGATGCGATGGATTCAATGACTGGTGTGATCTTTGCTCACTAGGCCTGCTGGGTAATGGAGTGAGGAACACAGACAGAAGGGCCCAAGCATCGTGTCGCCGCTGTAGCCACAACAAGTGACCCGTGGGATAGAAGCGTGGAGCGATGCCTTGCCTGCACCGTCGGGGGGAAGGATAAGCATGTCTTTTATGTGCAGTCGACTGGGATGGCTCGGACGGCAGCACTGCTGGTCCCGGCTGGCAGTAGTCTGTGATTCTTCACCTTGCTTGTCGATCTCCTCGTTATCACGCTTGGAGGGGCACCACGATGATCGGGCAGCGAAGCCAAAAGACGGGAATTCTGAACCGAAAAGCCGATCTCGACCCGCTACAGCCGCGCAGCCGCGCAGCCCCGCAATCCAACCACGGCCAAACTGAACCGGTGAGGGCGTGCGAGGTTCGCCTCCGCACTCCTTCGTCTGTGACGCTTTGTTCTTCTCTCTTCCTGCTCTCAGCTTATTGTTACCTACCGACACACTGGTCAAGATGGCGTCTGGAGTGGCGCACGGGGTCAAGATGCTTGGGGTGGTGGGGGCGGGGCAGATGGGGTTGGGGATTGCGTATGTGGCTGCGGTGCGGGCGGAGGTGGGGTCGGTGGTGCTGTGCGATGCGTCTGCGTCGCAGCTGAGCAAGGGGGTTGCGTTTTTCGAGGGGCTTTTGCAGAAGGATGTGGGCAAGGGGAAGCTGGGGGCGGCGGAGGCGGAGGCGGCGCGCCGTCGGCTGGTGACGGTGGAGCGGGTCGAGGACATTGCACGCGCCGGGGTGGTGGACATGGTGGTTGAGGCCGCGACCGAGAGGCTGGCGGTCAAGCAGAGCATCTTTGGCGCACTGGCGGCGAGCGTGCCCGCGGCGTGCATCCTGGCCACCAACACGAGCAGCATCAGCATCTCCAAGATCGCAGCCAGCGCCGTCGCCCCCAACACCCCCAGCGGCTCCCACCACGCCCAGCACAGCCCTGCCCGCACTCTCGGCATCCACTTCTTCAACCCAGTCCCCGTAATGCCCCTCGTCGAGCTCATCCCCGCCCTCCAAACCGACCCCGACGTCGTCCAGCGCGCCATCGCCTTCGCACAGGCCTGCGGCAAACAGGTGACCACCTCGAAAGACGTCCCTGGCTTCGTCTCCAACCGCCTCCTGATGCCCTTTATCAACGAGGCGGTCATGACCCTCGAAAACGGCATCGCCTCGAAAGAGGACATTGACAAGACGCTCCGTCTCGGCATGAACCACCCCATGGGCCCGCTGGCGCTCGCCGACTTTATCGGCCTCGACACCTGCCTCTCCATCATGGAGACCATGTATCGCGAAACCGCAGACTCCAAGTACCGCCCCGCCGTCCTGCTCGGCCGGATGGTCGACGCCGGCTGGTACGGCAAAAAGTCCGGCAAGGTGCGCCCCCCCTCGCCTCCCTTGCGTCGAGCACAGCTGACCGTTCTTCCTTCTTTCCTCCCCCCCGCGTCACTGCCTCGTCCTGCAGGGCTTCTACGACTACCCTTCCAAGTGAGAACCGTCTCCCCTCCCACGCCAACAGACTCGATGTAGCACAATGTCGGCAACACAGCCTGCTTTTTCCCGTTGGCCAACGCACCACGGCCACAGATACAGGCGGACGGGATGGGCAGCAAAAACGTGCGGGCGCGGTGTGCGGCTGTGCGTGCGGGGTATCTGTAAGCGGGCAATACGAAGCGTGAGCCGCGCGGAGGGGAGGTCAGTCGTCGGGCTGGGGAAGTCACGCTGCAGCGGCGTGGGCGGGGCGGGGCGCTACGTGCGTCAGAGTATATTAAAGTTGTGTTGTGGTGGCGCCATCGGCGGTGGCCGTTTTGCACAACGGCCAGCCTCGCCCGCTGTGTCGATGCATCATCGCACGCGCCCCACCTTCCCCCCGCTAGGTACTTACCGCGAGCAGGCTGTCGTGGCAGAGAAGAAAGCCGCCCCATACGGACACGGTGCCATGTTGCAAATTTTCCCTCCTCGTCGCGCCGGCACGTGAGCGCACATATCGCCCGCGCGGCCTAACACGCACCCCCTACCTTGCGGCGTCAGCGCCATAAGTCAGCTGGAAACCGCGCCTCCATGCAATCGTCCCACCGGTCTGCATTGCATCACACGGTCAGGCATGCGTCCCACCGGTCTGCATTGCACCACACGTCAGGCAGGACGTGCTTCGTGGATTCATATGCCCGCATGGCAGGTCGATACTGGAATACATCAATGTGGGCAGCCGATTAGAGGGAACCGACGGGAGGCTGGCGCACCCGCCTTAGTAAAACAGACAGTATGGGATTAGAGGAACAGTAACAGGTACTTGGCGTCGCTAGCAAGGTGGGGGCGTGGTCAAGACCAGCGGAATCGTCGTGCTACTCGATCGAAGAACAGAGTGGCACCGGTCGATGCCGTCGGTACACGAGCCAGATCGAGCCGTGCAGAAATAGGCTCGATTAGATGCGGACGCTCGCTCGGGTGACGTGCAGAAGGGCACAAGGCGATGGCTCAGCCTGGCACTGCACCTAAGATGGCACCAACGTGCCGGGTCAAGTAGACCGTAAGAGGGCGTTCGTTTCACAGCGTCGAGATGGTAAAGCGACGCGCGCAGCTCAGTGGCTGGATGAGGGCCTACGTTGAAACGGCGGATGGAGGTCCGGCGTTGGACGAGGGCACGACGGGGACCGGAGGCACAGAAGTATCTGACGACGGCGCGATGGAGAGCGGGGCCCGGCTGGCTGCGTCGACCGACTTCCTGCCATCCCCGCTGCTCTGCGCCACCATATCCGAAGATCGCAGCTGCATGGCTTCAAAGACCGCTCGACCAACAGCAGGTCCCGCATTCTGCTCTGGATCAATGCGTCCCGCCTCGAGCGCCTCGGTATACTCTTCCACAGATCTGACCAACTGGATAAACCGAGGATCCTTGATGAATCTCGGCACAGAGTCGGTCGCCATCAGTTTGAAGATATGGTCCTGGATGCGTTCGTAGAGTCGCACCATGACCTGCAATTGGCTTGCGTGAAGGGGGATTCGGATTCGTTGCGAAACCACAGCGGCTTTCCTCTCTTCGATCGAAGAGCCATCGCTGGAGCTCAGCTTCGGCGTCTCGCTCCCCGCACCAGCAGAATCCCCTAGTTGCGTCGTAGAAACCGAAGGCGATACATCCTGCGGCCCGGCCGACAGTTTAGCCTCAGCCAGAATCTTGTTCATGTAAAGAATCAGCTCGGTCCGCAGGTTGTGGTCGATGTTGAGCTCGCAGGGCGACGAAGGCGCTAGGTAGGTATCGTAAATCACAAAGGCCATGCTGACCAATTCTTGCTGGTGCCGCTCCATGGCACTCAGCCCCTGCTCGGTATCCTCGGGCTTGTCCTTGATCGTACTTGCCAATGCACCAGCCATGCTGCGTCCCAGTCTTCGGCCCGCCCCGCCCTTGGCATCCTTGGTGTTGAGCTGAACCGCAACGGCACTCGACGTGGTGTGGAATCGACGCTTAAAGTCTTGTACGTCGAGCCAGAAGCTCAAGTTCTCCTCGCAAAAGTTCTGGCGCAGAAACTCGCGGAACAAGGACCGCAGGGCTGGTTCCTCTAGAATGTTCTTGAGGCGGTTGGTGTTGCTGTCTCTGCTGCTGTAGGACGACGTGTCGTGTAGACCTTGGCCAATCGCACCAGTTCCAGCACCGGGAGCAGCGGCACCAAACTCGGACCGCATCCTTGCCGCGGCTGAGGCTTTGCGACCCAGCCGCGACCCCTCTGACGCCGGACTACCCCCTTCCTGGCGACGGGATAGGGCCGCGAGTGTGGCAGCATTCTCAGCGTGCGTAGAAGGATCCTGGGTCAGTCGCCGGTCATTCTCTCGCAAGGGGCTGGCTAAGCCGGTCGAGTCGTCGCCTGTGATCCACCGGGCAACTAGACGTCCTTTGTCGGTCACACCATAGATCGTTTTGGAATGACAGCGATAGTGACCATCCGAAGCCACGCCGCGGCTGTCTTCCACTCGGATAATGACATCACGGTCGTCGTAGGGTTCTTCCTCGCGCTTTGACTTGTCAACCACCAAGTGGATGAAAGCAAGTCGGACAAAGTGGGCGGCGAGCTCGGCGGCTTCGTCTTTACCGCAGACTGTGGTGAAATCACAAAGCCAGTCGAGCGCAACCAATGCGTTGAAGGTGTGCTTGACGATACGGTGGCCTTGGCCCTTGACCTTCTCTTGCAAGTCCTGCATCTCAACGCCAAGAGAGCGGTCGACTCCCACCTCGGTATCGGGCTTTTGCGCGTTGGGCGTCGCTTCGTAGTTAGGTGAGCGGCCTACAAAGCGACGGAAGATGACTTCGAGCACGGGTGTATTGATAAGTAGCTCGTCATCGCTGGAGCGCCTTTCCAAATGGAGAAGCTTCATACAGATAGGCTGGGAGGAGAAGACCTTGAGCAGATGCTCAGCGTTGATGCCGTTTTTGGTGATAAAGCGTTCCAAGACGTGAAGTCCCTTGGGAGTAAGAACATAGACACCTTTGTCTTTGAAGATAGGATTAGTGGTGTCACCGGCATTTTCGATGAGACGGGCGTCCATAAAGTGTTGACATATGCCTTTGGCCATTTCACGGTTCATGCTGAAAGTGGTGGTGGTGGTAGTGGTAACGACACGACTGGGTTCGCTCGGATCGGGTACACGATTGGACTGCGAGAACTTGAGGTGGGAAAGGTTTTCGGCAGCCTCGTCTGTGGTGAAAGAGTTGGCGTAACTCTTGAAGAATTGTCGATGTGTGGTAAGTTCGAGAGAGACGATTAACGTAGCGAAGAGGTCGTGAATGTCTTTAGCAAACGGGCGGCCGCGTTTGGTAGTTTTCATCATGCGACTGGTGGTTTGTTGCTTGGTGCGCGTGGCCAGATCGCCAGAGAGGCTCCCGGAACTATCGCTCGGCGCCATCTTGCAGCTGGAGAGAACTTGAAAGGCACTGGAGTTCGAGGGACGATGCAAACAGAGCTGATGGTATAAGAGCAATCGACAGAGCTCACTCACGTCGGCTCAAAGCGGCTTGGGTCGGCTCAGGGCGGCTTGGGTCGGCTCAGATTGAAAAAGTCGCTCCCACTTGGTGCACGAACCGCTTAGGTAGCCTATCCGAAAAGCAAGGTGTCCGAGAGCGATGCTATGCACGCTCGAATCGGCCTAGCAATTTGGGAAAGTAAAGGAGCGATGGGGACGTGAGCGAGAAGAGCACCGTGCGTGAGGTTGGTATTCGTGCTTCTGGTCGTCGTCAAGATCAGATGTGCTGTGTGTCGATGGATGTAGTAGCGAAACTATGTTGTAGCAAAGAGAAGAAGCTGGCAGTCTTGGGAAAGGTAGAGAAGTACTACGAACTGGGGTGACCGGGTTGAGGATGTTCGTTGTTGAATGTCTGACAGCCGATGCGATGGCGAGGAGTGAAGAGTGGAAGGATGACAACGTAGCAATGCAGATGAGAAGAGGCCTAAGGGGGGTGGCGGTGAGACAGGACGAAAGCAACGCTTGCGGCGTTCTCGGTTTGTGCCTGAGGGGGCCCCCACTGTGAGATGAAACCGAGGCGAAGACAGTGCGCCGCAAAGAGGGCAAGACGGGCCAATCCTAGATGGCAGCCACACGAGTCGGAATGGGAAGCGGACGAAAAGCGGCGACCAGAAAGAAGGGAGAAGAGAGTGGGCAAAAGGAAACCCTAGGGGAGGAGCAAAGCCGATAGGGCAACGGACGGACAAAGGAGAACCAGGCGATACAAGACGGGCCACGCGGTAGTGGCAAGCTTGGTGATGTTGGCGATTAAGGATTCGACCCGCCGAAGAATGCAAAGCGCTCATGTAGACCGACGGGTCGCTCGATAGATGAGATAGAAAACACACACGCCTCACTCGCTCTGTTTTCTAGCTTTCTCGCTCCCTACTCTCGCCAACATGGCTAATTCCAAAAGAAAACCTGAAACCATGCAACTTACAAAGACTTCGAAATGGTAATTAATCCCCGAGGCCCGTATGGCCGTGGTCGGCTTGTTCGCTGTGCATAACTGTACATACATAACCTTTGACTTTTAGCACATGTGAACGACTCACACTAGTTCAGAATCCAAAGAAGCAGCGAGTGGCTGATCGCTCCCCGCGGGGGTTTCAGTGTATGACACTGCCTAACTTCGTAATCAGATGGTCGCGCTTCCACGACTGACTCACCTGTCCGCTCGTACGCCTCCGAGTCAGTGGATCCCTTCAGCTGTGCACGCCTATAGAACATGTACACGACCACGAACACGAATACGAACATGAACACGAGGATCGCCGTATGTCTTACTCTCGTGGCGGGGTGACATAGGCGCGTTTTGAACACTTGATAGGATTTGCAAATGCTGAATTGAGTGTGAAAGCGCAAAAGAGGCTAGCCACAGACACAGTCACACTGGAACTGTGAGGTTTGCTGAGTGGGTGGCAAATCTCTTGTGCGTCGCGAGGCAGTTAGAGCGCACCGAGGACTGGCTCAGCGAGAGCTGGGCAGCGGTGCCCGAAATTGATCCAAACAAACAAGCATGTGTAAAGAGATCCGTGACATTTGTGCCACCGCAAACCGCTGCAAGGCAAAAAGGCAGGGCGGCGTGGACACAGCGAGATCTGGAAATATGAAATTCATGCTTCACGCTCGCAAAATGGTTTGTCACTAGGCGAGCTTCGCTACAGTAGGGCCTCATCTCCTTCCCAAAGCACGGCTTGGCTACTGTTGCCTTTGCGGCTTACCTACTGTTGCGTTTCGGTGCTCGGGTGCACACGACCGGCCGCGGCATTAGGTGGCAACCTAAGCGCCCATTCCGAAAAGGAGATATGCCCCACACAAATCTGTGAACGGTTTCACAGAAGCAGTTCGAATTCAGTTGCAAGCTAGCTCAGCTTTCTAGGGTGGCACTCCGACCAACGGTGTTCTGCCAGCCGATCCAATCGCCGACGACCACGCTAGCATGAGACAAAGAGAACACCATTTAGACTGTCGCCACTCGAACGTAGCATGCGAGACGTGGCTACCTCAATGACACTTGCTCTGTTAGATCCACATCCCGATCCCGCTTCGATAAAAAAGGCCCGATGAGGATGGTCAGAGGACCCTTACGGTTCTTTCGGACTGAGCCATAACCTAACTACACCACAGTTGACGGCCCCCAAGTGGAGATAGGTTCCATACCACTCCTTCAGCATCTCCACCAGCTCTATCCCCACCTGTCTTCTTCGACATGCCTTCAACAACACAGTCTGTTTCTGTCTCAGATACAGCCAAGGATGCCCTCCTATCCAAATTGAAGCGGCCTAGCGCTTCCTCCACTTCGAGTACTCCTGCTCCCGTTCTTTCTGGTGCTCTCGAGCCAGGCATCTCTGACACTGACACTATCAAGACCACACCGCTCAAGCAGCATACTTTTCAAGACCCTCGCAAGCGTATTGTTTCTCCCGCATCGCTCAGACGGTTTGAATCGTCCGAGTCCTTTGCCGAGATCCTCGCCTTCATCCGTATCTGCAACGCCAGCATCGTCGGCAAATGTCTCACCGATGAAATTCCTCTGTCCGACACTGCCAAGGCTATCTTGCGCCTTCTCCACCAGGTCAAGGTGCTGCGCGAAGAAACGCCCACGGACACCTCCGACTCCTCATCGAGGTTTGGCAACCCGGCCTTCCGTACCTTCTACGCAAAGGTCAGAGAGAATCTTGACGACATGCACCGTACCATCCCTGGCTTGGAAGGAGACTCTGCTGCAGAACAGGCCGCGCGTAAAGAGCTCTCCATTTACCTGCAAGAGAGCTGGGGAAACGAAAAGCGAATCGACTACGGCAGTGGCATGGAGCTCAACATGGCCTGTTGGCTCCTATGCGTCTGCAAACTTGAACTCCTAAGGCTTCCCGAGGACGGACCCGCTATCGTGCTCAAGATCTTCTGGGCCTATATCCAGGTCATGCGGGACATCCAATCAACTTACTGGCTCGAGCCCGCCGGAAGTCATGGCGTATGGGGGCTAGACGACTACCACTTCTTGCCATTCCTCTGGGGTGCCGGCCAGCTCAGCAACCATCGACATCTACGGCCGAAAGCGATTCACGATCCGGAAATCGTCGAAGAGTTTGCTCCCAAGTACATGTATCTCGCTTGCATTCAGTTCATCAATTCGGTCAAAACCGCCTCTTTGCGTTGGCACTCGCCCATGCTCGACGATATTTCAGGCGTCAAGACATGGTCCAAGGTCAACGAGGGCATGATCAAAATGTACAGAGCCGAGGTGCTGATGAAGCTGCCCATCGCTCAGCATATTTTTTTTGGCAGCTTAATCGCATTCCCACCCTCCGCAGAAGGAGAGGCGGCCGACGAAGAGGCTGACGAAGATGAACACGGCCATATTCACGGTCAAGACACGCCAGAAGGTCAGGCGGCTGGTTGGGGCGACTGCTGCGGTATCCCCATCCCGAGTGCCTTTGCGGCTGCCGAGGAAGAGAAGAAGAAGCAGACAGGATCTAGCGGAGTGGTAAGAGGCGAGAAGCCTTTCGGGTCCAGCGTTCGACGAATCCCCTTTGATTGATCGGTCAGTCTCAGTCCTTTGTCGTCTGCTCGCCGGTTTTTGTATAGTAGATCTTTCGCCGTAAACTGCACAATCCTATGCATTGCTTGTGCACTAGCGGCCAGGCTGCAAATGGAAGCATCCATGTTATCCGCACAAGCACCTGCGGTTGAGCCAGTGGTGGCTTGAGTACGATGTGAGGGTGAGAGTACGTGAATACCATTGATTGTTAGATCGCATTCCCATGGTAGAAGAAAGGGTCCAGGGACATCAGCATCCCAGATAGGACACCCACATTATCCCCCGTACAGGTTGTTGATTGACGTTCATGTGGTTGTAACGTGAGATCGGTCACGGCGTCTAACGGTCTCCGCAGTCGCTCGGTATTTCTGCCTCCGGCTCTGCTGGGCGAGCGCAGTCTACGCTCACCAAGATGGCAGACCCCCGAGCTTCGCAGCCGTTTTCCAACGATACGCCCATCGTTATTGACGATGATGACAGCGATGGAGTTCCGCCGGCAGTCCGCATATCCGAGCAGGCATCCCATGCCCGTCATCCCCACGCCTTCCCCGACTATCCGCGAGGTGGAGCACGCGAAAAGGACGCGATGACTACCATTGGCACAGAAGCGTCCATGTCCCGGCCGCGGCCCTCTTCCGTGGACAGGTCTCCCAATTCTTTGGGAAACATCACACCGGCTATGTCCGTCTCCACGTCCGCAACCGAAAGCAGCAACGATAGACACTTGAGCCGACCCGCCCAGAATGCAGACCGCACAGGCAACGGCTTCAGCTCCGGTCCGGCGTCCACAGACCAGCATCGCACCGGATATGTATACAGCGCGCAAATGATGCTGCATGCCAACCCGATCGATCCAGAACACCCCGAGAAGCCCGTCCGTATATGGAAGATATACAAGCTGCTCCATGAAAGGTCACTGCTACGCTACATGAAACGCATCCCCATCCGCGAGGCTACCGAGGACGAAGTCAAGCTGGTCCACGACCAGGGCATCTGGACCGGCGTCGAGATGTCAGCCCGTAAGTTTCCAGACTATACCATCGCATGCCCTGCCCCGCACACATAACATTGACAGGTCCATCCGGCCTATCGCCCCTCCCAGTGTATCGACCCGATATCCTCAAGGAGCAGGTACCTTCGCTGGAGAATTCGAGCTCGCTCTACCTCAACGAGCATTCTGCCTACGCGGCGCGTTTGTCATGCGGTGGAGCCATCGAGCTCTGTGACGCGATCGCAGCCGGGCGTATCAAGAACGGCTTTGCCATCATCAGGCCGCCCGGGCACCACGCAGAGCCGCAAAAGAGTATGGGCTTCTGCTTCTACAACAATGTCGCCGTCGCAACGCGATATCTTCAGCAAAAGTACGCTGAAGGGCCGAATCGCATCAAGAAGATCCTCATTTTGGACTGGGATGTCCACCACGGTAATGGCACTCAAAAGGCCTTCGAGAGCGATGCCGATGTGTTGTACATCTCGCTACATCGATACGATGAGGATGGCAGTTTCTATCCAGGTACGACATACGGCTTCTATGACAGTGTCGGGACGGGCCCCGGCGAAGGAAAGTCAGTCAATGTGCCGTGGCCCACGGCTGGCATGGGCGATGCCGACTACATGTATGCCTTCCATCACCTGGTCATGCCGATCGCGCTGGAATTTGCTCCGGACTTTGTCATCATCTCTGCCGGCTTTGACGCTGCCGAGGGCGACCCGATAGGCGAAAACAAGGTGACGCCCGGAGGATATGCACAGATGACCCATGCGCTCACCTCGCTGTGCGACGGCAAGGTGGCCGTCGTGCTCGAGGGCGGCTATAACCCAGACGCAGTGGCCGAAAGCGCCTTGGCTGTGACTGGCGTCATTCTTTCCAGCATGCCTCAACCACCACGCGAAACCATCGCCAGCACCGTCGCAGCCAAAACGGTGCAGAAGGTATGCCGTTTCCAGTCCAAGTACTGGAAGTCGTTGAAGATCCCGGACATGGAGCAGGACGATGTCAACTCCGATCCTCTCAGCGGCACACCGTTCGTGACCATGTCAGCTATGCTGGCCGCCTACCGTCGCGAAGAGCTGCTGCACAAGTATGGCCTTTTTGAGATTCCGCTCAAGCGCGCCCCCTACGATGTGTTTGATGGGCAGGTACTCTGCTCGGAAGGCATCCTGAAAGATTTCTCCACCATCCTCTTCTTCGTCCATGACATGGGCAACCTGAGGTACGAAAAGGCCGAGCCGCACACGGCGATCCAGCAAGAGTCGGTACGTCTGATCGATGCGTCTAGCCGCATTATAGACTACGCCCGGTCGAAGAAATACGGCATCATCGATATGGATATCTTCCGCGAGTTCTCCAGCACCAAGCCGACATTGTCCGGCCTTGCTGGTGGTGGCCTAAGACGGGCGCTTTCGGCGGGCGAGAAGATGGAGGTGGCCAAGAAGACGGCAGTGTTTATCTGGCAGAATGTGCTCACCGTTGCGCCGCAGAGGGTTAAGAACATTGTCTTGATCGGTCTCGGCTCGGGCTGCGAGGTCGTGATGGAGCTGGTTCAGGAGCTTTCGACAAGTGCGGTGCGCGCCGTGGTCAATGTCGTCGGCTACGACCCACAGATCCCGCACATCAAACCCAGCAAGTCGCTCAGCGAGAAGAAATGGTACTGGAACAAGTCCAAGGTGCTCATGCCCGCCGACCACCAGCACCTCCTGCTGCGCGAAGGCACCGCGCCCCTCAAGCGCTTCGGCCGCATCCAACCTTCGAGTACGTCCCCCCCGCCCCACCTGCGCCGCCCAGCGGTCCCCATACTGACCCCACACATATTTTACCCCCGCAGCCGAGTCCCGCACCGTCAATATCCTCAATCACCACATCGACGACATCACCTCCTTCATCGAGAAAAAACTACGCCTCGCAAACGAGAACAAGTAGCACCCGCCTTGCAGCTTGTATCACGCACCACAGCATTGGCTCTTGCACGTCACAGTAGGTCCGCTTTGCGGGTAGGTCCAACTCGAATTCCTTGTGGAAGAGTGCAGAGAACAAACCGACAAGAATACTAAGGGAGAGTAAGCGTCGAGAGGATGCACGAGCAAGTGAGACGGAAGAGATGAAGCGAGAGACGTACGTGGGAGGGGGAACAATGTGGTGGACAAATGCAGAAGATTCGGAGAGGAACGCAAGGGCCAAAGTGTGACTTTCAGGGAATGGAAACGAGAGCGTGTCTAATGAGTGTGTGGATGCAGGTATGCAGGTTAAATGGACAGAGAGAGAATACTCGGCAGGCAGTTGCGGTGGTGTATGGACAGAGGCGATGTATCGAGGGTTTGCGAACAAGGGAAAGCGAAGTGTGCAGGTCTCTCGCCGAAGCGATGGGGCGGGGAAGGGCGCTTCCCTTAGGGTGCGGGGGAGGTTCTGTCCAGCTCAGACAAGTTGCTTCAAGGACCCGGCTTCGATGTTGGCGGTTGGGTCCTTGCCGAAGGCCCGTCGCCTCAACTTCGGTGCAGTGAGGCCGGTGCTGTCCATAAAGTGGACGCGTCGATGATGCTGGACAGCCGCGTTCATGACAGATTGTGTTGGGAGAGATCTCGCATAATAAGGGGCATCGGTGCTTGTGTTTGTCGCAGCAGACTGACTGTTGTTGGTGTCCATGGAATCGGCATTGCTTGTGGCGCCTAAGTTGGCCTTGTAAATAGAACTAGGTTCATCTGAGGTCGATCCCGATGGGCTGACAATCTCCCTCCAGATGATGACGCCGACGATGACGCCGACCAACGTCAGTAAGCCAATCACGCTCATCACAATGAGTTTCCGTCTTCCAACAGCCATGGACTGCATCCAGGCCCTGCTGCCGTCATCCATCTTATGCGTGTGGGCAGTCTTTTGAGCCACGGAGAACCGCCGCCAGAACTTGGCGCCTTCACCTTGCGTGTCCCACTCGGCACCGCTGCCGCCAGCTCCTAGGAATTGAGATTTCCGTGGATGATCTGGTTTTTCATAGTCTTCTTGCAGAGCTTCCACTCGTGGAATGGGTGTGACAGGGGGCGCGCCGTACTTCTCGTCCTGGCCAGCTCCATAAGCATTGTTGTTGCCGCTCAACAGGGCCATGCTCCGTCGAAAGAGGGACTGTCGCTTCTGAGTGCCACCTGCCTGCTGGGACTGGGCGTTTGGGTATGGACCAGGACCGCCATTGGGCCGGCTGTTTTGCTGGACAGGACCCGGCCCGTTGCCGCCAAACATAGCCATCGAACGCCGGAAGAGCGACTGTCGCTTCTGAGGGCCGCGGACATCCGAGAAGGAAGGGCCGGCGATGCCCCCCGGCGCACCGCTGGGCGCGCCTCTATAAGGAGTGGATGCTCCGGGCGGACCCATCCGCGAATTAGCGCCTGAAGGAGGTTGTCCAGGGCCATATCTAGGTCCATTGCCAGGACCGCTCTGCAGAGATGCTGGAGGTGGCTGTTGCTGTCCCGGCATGGCTCTGCTCTGAGCATAATGTGGTGGTATGGGTCCATTCGGGCCAGGTGGTCCTCGCTGCAGAACATTTGGAGGCAGCTTGCCCCCGTGTTGCGATGGTGTATAATGAGGGTTAGGCATACCAGGAGCATCATAACCTGGCGAACGCAAAGGGGTGGCACTGTTGGGGTTCGATCCATAGGTATACTGTGAGCCCATGGGAGACGGCATGCCCCGTTCATTGGGAACATCGCCGAATGGATTATGCTGCTGGGCTCGATTAACATTGATGGGAGCCGGGGGCGCGTTGCGGGCTGGTGTCGGTGCGGTAGCGTGAGATGGAGCTCTCGGATCAAAGTAATGTTCGGGCGCGCCGTGTTGTTGAGATACAGCGTCGTCGCCCCGTTGGTTGCCGGGCTGTGCAAAAGCAGGATTGGGGCTGGCAAGACCCAGCTGCTTTGTGAGCGCGGTACGAGCACTGAGGCGCTTCTGATTGGGGTTAGATGCTTGAGTGTGTGAATTGTCCATGGTTTCCAGTGGGGTTCCGCCAAAGCCGATGGTGCTGCCGTGTCTCGAGGTGCGATCGACTGGATTGCTGTCTACTGTCAGACCATTCTGCTGTCTGGATGTGGAGGGACCTTGCACGTCTGCGCCCTGCTTAGCAGACTTTAGCGCCATCAGTTTTAAAGAAGGTGGATTCTGTGACGCATTATCGGGAGGACGTTGGCCTACGGCAGCAGCTCGATCTGTCCAGCTGTTGTGCCTGGCAGCCGAAGAGTGGACCTGTTGTTTAACAGGCCTGGAAGCCGTGTGGCGGTCTTCGTCGCTGTCCGAGTCTGAATCGGCGGAGTCGTCGCCACCAAGCATGCCTAGGCCAAGACCAAAAGCGCCAGAGTCACGATCCGAGGTGTTGGTCTGTTTTGAGTGGTTCTGAGGGTTGTTGCTCATGGCGGATGCGGCAGTTCGGCCGTCGGTATTTTTGGTGCCTTGAGTGAAAGCGATGCTTTTACGCTGAGACGAGCCTTTGCTGGCAGGGATACTACGAAGGCCGTTGGCATCCATTGTGTTGGCTGGACGGCCGTGAAGTTTCAATTGGCTTGCTTTACGAGCGAGTTCACGTCGCCGGGGGTCGGAGGACTCCAGATCTTTGGGGTCGTAGAGATACTTTTCGTAGATGCTTACAACACGAGAATCGCGAGGATTCATTGACCAGGCTATACTGGAAGAAGATTCACCTGCCCAGGGGCCTGGAGGCATCCTCTGTGGTCGATCAAACCAAGCCTGCAAACGAGACTGATGGCTGAGGTGCGAACGGCGTCCTCGCTGGCGTGCGTGACCGCTGTTGCCCAAGTCTGGAGCGATGCGTCGGGCAGTATTTAAGAGGGCTACCGAATCTGGATGTACAAGGGAACAAGATCACCGGATCGCAACCCGAGCGGCGACGTTGCGTCTAGATGAGACAGTCTACGTCAAATCTGTGAAAAGTACTCGTGGTGCAGTGTTGCAGACGTGCTGGCTGGCTGTGAGAAGTGCGCGAAGCAAAGGTATCTGTAGCTGGGCGAGATATGATGACAAGCTGAGAGCTGAAATGGGGAGGAGCAGGGGCGGAACAAAGAGCGAAGCAATGGCAGTGATCAACACTGGTAAAGAAGCTGAGAAGCGACGAGCTGGTTGAAGGAGTGTGAAGCTTTCGTCGGCGCTTGCAGGATGGCTTAGCTAGGATCTAGGGGAAGCAGAAGCGGAGGCGGCGGTGAAGATGTGGGTGATAGTGGGAAGGGGAGGCATGGATGGTACTGTAGCAAGGGGAAATTTGCAGAGTGGGAGTTAAGGTACAAGGAGAGGAGCAGACAATGGCGAGACCAGGGGCAAAATAACGCCCAGAGCGCTTGGATAGAGCAACGCATACAGCGGCAGGAGAAGCGTGACGAGCAGCAGAGAGCCAAAGAAGCAGAAGGTCAAGGTGCAGCACGAGCAGAAGCATGCGCGATGGTAGATGCAAGTCGGCTAGCAGGGACTAGCATGGACTGCCTACCATTTCGCGTACTCCGAGCCCAAAAGCGGTAAGGCAGGTAGAGATGCCTATGCAGATTCAGAGAGGAATTCGATCCATTGGCGCTCGGCACGCATACGCGATTATCTAAATTGCACTTGGAGGGCGACACGGTCTCAGCAGGTCTTCGAAGCCTAACCTTGGTGCTTGTGCATGCATGGCTGCTCACACTCGAGTGGAAGCTGACGAAGCTATAAAGACGAGCTAGCTTATCGGCTTATCGCTGACAGCGACTAGTAACCGGACAGAAGGAACGGGCATGAGCAACGGTTCTGCAAGACGGTCGGTCGTGGAGGGGGATCAAAATTGCCTCAGACCAGCCTGCTACCGTTCGCTGCAGAGCGTGATCAGCGCTGCAAGAGGCTGCAAAGCCTGGATAGCGGTGCAAGAGGCTGCAGATAGATGGCCGAGATTGAGCACCCGAACGAGAGCACCGCGCTGCAATTCGGCTCCTGTCCGGCGTGGTCAGAGGAAACGCTCGTCGTTCTGATCCCTAAGCCTAAGCTTGAACTGGGTGAAGCACATGTGCTGCTTTGCGGTATCAGAACCGCTGCGGTCTTTAAGTGAGGTTTGAAAGGCTAAGAATCGGGAGCGCCGTTGTGCTTGACAGTGTGAGCTGTATTGCAACTTGAACGCCGTTATGGCTGTGTAGTACTTCGCTTACTTATTTAGATCGACAGCACATCGAACCCGAAGATGTTTCTGAGACCAACACTGCACAAGCTCCCGTACGATACTGCTGTCTGCAAGGCGATATCAATGCTGGATTAGAATTTGTTGGCAAACACAATCCCGCTTTTTAATGAGTTATGCTGTTTCTGTTTCGCGGCATGTGCGATGCGTGGCGCAGTCACAGTCAGAACATGAACCAAGATGAAGGTGAAGGGGGGAGCTTACGTGAAGCTTATATGTTCCTCCGTTGAATAGCGACGCTTTGGAGCCACACGCGCGCGCATTCACAAGTCACTGAGTTGGTTATGTGGGCATTGGCCTGTGTCGTGAGGCACACACTCACTTGTTCACATTTCACTAGATTGTGACTTTCTGGTTGCAAGAAGCACACATATTTCTGTGGAAGATACTCGTGACAAAGGCGTCTGTCCCGCCAACTGCTGCTTGGTAAACGACATTGGTCCCGGTCTGCCGCCTTGCCCAAGCGCTACCATCGACATGTCGAATTCAGATCCTCTCACGCCCAACGCTAAAGACACCGCCTATGATCCTTGGTCGGGTTTCGTTCCAAACGCAAGCTCGACCAACGGACAAAGCTCCAATCAAGAACTTGGCTTAGCCAACGATGCAAGCAATGGCGGCGCAGCAGCCAGTATGCACGCTCCTCTGAACGCCAAATCGTCGTATACGGATAGCTCAGGTTTCCCTACTTCCATGCTCTCTGAAAGACTACCCAGAAGTGGCTCATCATTCGGATCCCGCAACGCCACTGGGCCGAGCCCTGCCTCGTCCAAGTCCATCCCGTCATTCAACCCTTTCGAATCCGAGAACGTCGACATCGCTTGGAGCACACCTACACGCAGTTCTAACGGGCATAGCGAACGGCTGCTGACATCTTCGAACGGCTTCACTCCTAGGCCGCTTGCCAGTACCGGCATGCAAGAAGGCACTCAGAACAGCAACAACACCTTTGATGACCCTCTGAATAGCGTCAGCGAAGCAGAGCCAGGCAAGCCTGACGCATCAACTTCCTCAAAACAGCAACAAGCTCGCAGTTCTGAGCTTTACATCAATGCTAAAGATGAGGCAGAAGCTGATAACGGTTCCGATACTCACAGTCCCCTCTCTAAAGGTCCTGAAGGGACGCGAGACCAACCTGTCGTGCTTGCCCAGGACAGTCACAAAGGTGACGAACCTGATCGTGATAATGACGAAGCTGATCGTCATCGTAACGAAGCTGATCGCGATGCTAACGAAGCTGATCGCGATGCTAACGAAGCTGATGACGATGATGACGAAGCTGATGACGATGACGACGAGGCCTTTGTTTACCCTACTTCTGGCAATGAGAGCCAAGATGCTGCGCTCGACTCTGAGCAGCGCCTTTCCCCGTTGCAAGCCGGACTCCCTTCCGCAAATCCTTCAGCCGATGCCGCCTCCACTGACGGGGATTCTGGAGCTGAGGGAGCTGCCAACTTCCATAGCCACGACGGTCAGCACATATCGGTCCAGTCATCCGCACCGACCGCGATCAACTACGACAGACTCGCCGAGTTGTGCGTACAGGGTCCCCTTTCGGCACTACAAGCTTATATTGAAAGCCTCTGTTCCGACTCATCCTCGGGGTCTGGAGTCTCCATGTTCGCCCTGGCCAACGACCCTAACCCTAGCAACGGCTTAGTGCCGCTTCATTTCGCTGCTAAGGAGGGAAAGACCGACATTGTCAGGTGGCTCATTGGCGAGGCCGGAGCGATCGTAGAGATGGAAGACCGCGAGGGAGAAACGCCATTGCACAAGGCGTCCATGGCCGGAAGACTATCAGTCGTATCTTTCCTTCTCGCGAATGGAGCCAATGCTGATGCCAAAGATAGCGATGGTTGGACTGCCCTTCATAATGCCTGCAGCCGCGGCTACCTCGACCTCGTCCGGCTCCTTGTTGACACAGGCAAGGCCGACGTCAACGTACAGGGCGGCAGAGGCGCCTGGACGCCGCTCATGAACGCTGCATCCAAAGGGCACCTGCCAGTGGTACGACACCTGGTGTCGAAATACCAAGTCGATCCCTTCATTCGAAACGCCTCGGGAGAAACGGCGTACGATGTGGCGGCTGCTACTTTCGAGGTCTATATCTGCGAGGTGCTTGAAAAGTACGAGGCCGAGCGATGGAGTGCTTCCATGCACTCAAATGGTGCCCGATCTCAATCTGCGGTACAGCCTGGTCGAATTGTGCCTGGTCAAGGTCCCTATGATCTCCTTGCGCTGCATTCTACCGTCCCTGTCATTATTCACGAGAACCAGCGCTTGGACACTCGTCTTCAGACACTAGCCATGTATGGAGGCAAGCCGCGTTGGAGCTCTTCAAGCGCAGCTCGCGCTCACAAACCCGATAGACGGTCGCCGAGCTCGATGCCCCCCGGACCGTTAGCTCCAAGCAGAACAAGGCACGTCGCCATGCGGCAAGAAGATGTTCAGCTCCCCGCACGAAGCATGCCTTACAAGCTGAGACTTCGATCTCGCCTCGGCCCCGCCGCGGCCAAACGGAGAGCAGCGGCGGTCACTGCTCAAGGGGAAGCGTCTTCGTCCTCGGCTGCCGCGCGCGAAGAAGACCTCGCAAGCACACCAACACCAGATTCGGTGCTGAGGTCACGAAATACACCGCAAACCGCCCGTCAGAGTGGGCCAGATGAGGAGAGCTCGCACTTTTGGATTAGCGAATGGCAGCTCGATGCTACCCACCCCCTTGTTGATGTCGAGCAGGGTTGGCAGTATGCCCAGTCGTTCGACGCGCTTGACGACAGGTGGTCTTCGCAGCCACCGCCACAGCTTGAACGGCTGTTGGAAGGACGCGGACTGAGTGCATCGGTAACTCGGGCGCTCACGGGCGGTGCAGGTCTGGCCAGCGCCCAAGGCGACCAGGAAACGTCCTTGAACGGGTGGGTGCGCAGACGACGGTGGGTGCGAGTCATGCGGCGTCGCCTTGATATCGAGTTTGGTGACGAACTTGAAGCGTGCGAGACAACTCGTACATCCGATCTGGATGAGGGGCTGGCACCATCTATGCGCAGGCTTGACGGTCTAGGTGGAGAAAAAGGCAATCTGTCAACAGCAGCTATTATTGCCGCTCAGGAAGCAGCGCGGAACGAGTGCTCCCAGCTCGGTCCTGATGTTGACTATCTAAAAAGAGCTAATGCCTTGGCTGGGTCGAGTGCTTCCTCCGGTGCCACTCCTGCCGATGCTTTGGGCGCTGACCGAGACGAATTAGCTCGACGGATCGCTCGTCTGGTCATGGCCATCACCGAGCTTCGGTCTGCGTTCGAGGACGAGGACATTGACAGACGAGGCCGTGCCGAGGACCTTCGAAGAGAGTTCACTGTCCAGCTTGGGCAACTTCGGCAGGCTGCTGGGCTTGACGAGACCGACGAAGATGACGACACAAACGCAGACGCAGATGATGACGATGAATTTATCTATCCCAACTCGTACAAGGACGATGGAGCATCGATTTTCACTCGGCTCCCAGCGGTTGTTATCGACCCTAGGACTGCGGATTCAGCCGCCGCCACCCTGTCGCGTCCAACGCTCTCCCAGCGTCAAAGCAGCGCAGCATCTCTTCTCCGGGGTAGTATTGCCCCTTCTGAAGCCGGGACATCGCTTGCTGCCGCTCGAAGTGCAGATCTAGCTGCTAATCGAGAATTTCGGGTCCCCACCCACGAGGCTCCGAACAAGGTCAACCTGCGCCATGGCCCCGTCATGCGAGAACAGAATCTGCAACCGCAGTGGGAGCGTGACGAAAATGCTACAGATTGCCGTGGATGTGGGCGACGCTTCACATTTTTCCTGCGGAAGCATCATTGTCGCCGATGCGGCAGGATCTTTTGCGACCCCTGCTCTTCGAAACGTGCTCAACTGAGGGTGCAAGACATGGTTATGGACCCCAGCTTGCCTGCCATGGCAGCGTCGGAAACGACCGGTCCTACGAGGATCTGCAATCACTGTGATGCGGAAATGCAGCTACCTGCACAGTTGCAAAACACTCGGGGAGGCGATGCACTGATGCCCTTGCGACGCAGCAGTGCGGGTGGAGGGACGGAAACAGAGCTGGATGGCATTGTCCATTCGTTGGCGCCCCCGAGCGATGTCTCGAGCCGGGCCAGCGAGCTGACCGAGTGCCCTGTCTGTTCTACCAATCTCGCCACGCTTGGCGGAAGCGAGAGCCAGGAGACGCACGTCCGTAACTGCCTGGAGAACGGTGGCGGCGGAAGCTTACAGGGCGGCACATACCTGGTCTACAAGCTACCGGCCAACTCGCCGATCGTGGGCAAGGAATGTTCGATATGCATGGAAGACTTTGTGGCCAACAGCATGATCGCGCGGCTGCCATGCCTCTGCTACTTTCATCGAGGCTGTATCGATTCGTGGTTCAAGCGGGGTCGCGAGTGTCCGGTTCACGCTCGCACCTGGTAGCGAACCGGACCGCTTCCCGCATGGAAACGCGTCTCGAATGCTCTACTTGCTTTAGCCCCTTTGTCTCGATGCACTCTCCGGTTCTATCGTAGCAACCCACACATATCTTTGGCCAGAGCGCCCCCGTACCGACGCCGATCTATCGAAGGCCAACCACAGATTGCCGTGCGTGTCCCTTGGGTGCATAGAACCACAGGCACGCAAAACAAATTGACGATGTAACAGAGTCAGAATATATCTTGCGTGTGACACCTGCCAACCAACAGGGGTGTGGTTGGACAGCGCGGTTTGGCACTTCTCACGGCGATGTCGGTGCTGAATAACACAGCTTGCATGGATGTGGTGATGAGACGGTGTGAAGTGCGTGTTGGTATTAGTGGTGGTGTTTGCGATCAGGGTAGTCTGGCTTGGCAAGTAAGCGATAAAGATTGTCGATTTTGGCATTGACTCCATCTTCATCTCCACTACCATGTCGCAGCCGCCTTCCAGTCCATATGTGCAGTATGGGCTGGAGCATGCTCGTCGGACGAGCCAAAGCTGCGTTGGACTGAGTGAAGACGCCGGGATCTTCCGTCTCGAGCCTAGCTTGTTCGAAGGGCTACGGCCCTTCCCCACTGCTCAGAGCACGGCGGTTTTGGACGTCTCTCCCCATCCCAGTCCAAGCACGCCTCCTCCTCAGGTTGTGCACCGCCGCTCGCCACAGACTCCTCCGACCATGCCGCAAACCGAATCGCAAGTTACAGAGCCAGCACAGTCTCAGTCTGCGTCGTCTGCTTTTCCCGTAAGACCAAAACCTCACTGGACAAAAGAAGACTCGGAGATCCTGGTGAAGGCCGTGGATGCATATCGTCCCATGACTTCACCAACTGGGTGGAAGAACAGACGCCTGTGGGATTCGGTTCTGGAAGAGGTCAATAAAGTCATGGCGCGCAAGAATAGGCCACAGCGCAGCAACAACGCCGTCAAGCAGCAATGGCTGAAGATCGCTCGAGCGTATGAAAGGTCTGAAAGGCTGGTAACGCGGGCATCTGGCATCATCACGTTTCCTACGGAGATCAACCAAATGATTGCAAACGCCGTCAACATTGAATCCGACAACCGACGCCGGCGAGATCCCGCTGCTGCCAGTCAGCACCGACAAGAACCAGTGGCTGCCGCAAGAGCTCGCCACGAAACTGGACGATCTTTACCAATGCCAACAAGGCAGGAACGCAACAATGCCGCTGCTCGTCATCACGCCTCAGAATCAGAATCGTCAGCACCATCTTCCCGCGGCCATCCATCGCGCACATCTGTTGAAGCCCAATACACCGAGTATATGGAGTGCATGACCGGTCTAATGAAAACAACCTTTGAGCACAAGAAGCAGCAGGTCGAGTTGGACCAAGAAATCGAGGAGAAGAATCGAGAACTCAGGATGAGGGAGTTCAGCATCCTCGAAATGCAGAACAGCGCTATGCTGGAGCTGCAGCGTACCACGCTGACAGAGATGCAAAAATTCAAGGAGGACCTTAGCAATCTCCGAGCAGATATGCAGAAAGTCCTTCAAGCCGTAGCTCGAACCGCAGAAACTTCACCACCAGCTCAACGTAAACGCCTTTCGGAGCCAGCAAGTCCAACTACACCGACTCGACGCCTTACACGTCGTCGCTCCACCATCACACCATCACCAACAATGTGAAACACTCGAGCCGTTCAGCATTGCACAAGCAGTAGTGTAATCTTCAAGCATGTTGCTTGGCCTGTTGTGTCAGCTTGTGCAAGTGGAGACAGAACTGGTATATGCACGGGGTGGTATAAGTGCTCTGCAAGCGACGGTAACGGCCTTGTAAGAAAAGGTCGTGCTGCTGGCGTAGCACGTCGAAGCATTCCGTAGTAGCGCCTGTGAAATGGCTATGAGACCAACTCGATATCGCTGCTAACCCTCTTGCCCTTTGCGTGGCCATCCGAAAGCTCAGATGAAGGTAAGAGGTGAGGCCACAGATCTCCCACTCTTCGCGCCATATTCAAAAGCCGAAGTCACTTTGAGCTTGGCTTTGTAGGCCCCACTTTCATCTGGCCGACGCGACTTTTTGTCTTGCTTTATACACGAGTGAGTCCCAACAGTAGCAAGCGTGTTAGGCATCCAAGCGTGTTATTTTGGAAAGCAAGCGCGTGTTGTTTGGTAGGCCTACCGAAACCCTCTGCGGAAATAAGCGCGGGTGCGGAGGTGCAGCTAGTCAAGTATGAGGGTAGATATATCGATAGAGCCTTGCCATTTCTCCCATCACTGCCATCGCTGCCTATCCACACTCGGCCAGATTGGCGCCGCTACCTGGCTCCCGGCGCGGATTCTTCTCCGACTCTTCGCGCATCTTCGTCGCGCCTGAGGTGTATACCGGTGCCGCCACGACGCCCTAACCGTCGGAGCCGCGACTTGCACGCCATACTTTGGTGCCATCCGGCTTGGTAGCGGCAATGTCATCCGAAGATCGATTTTCCGCCTCTTCAGAGGCGGACAAGACGGACGAGCAGCTGGTGTTGGAACAGCAGAGGGTGGATGAAGAGCGCGAGGTCTCACTCCAGCACGCGCTGCCCGCCACGACGGCGTCCGCAGCGCTAGCAACGCCCGGAGCAGAATCCGCAGCAGCATTGCCAGCAACCGCAGAGGAGGTTGAACAGCCGAGCGCAGCGCAACCACACACGCAAGCGGAACCGGCTGCAGCGTCGCCAGGCGAGGCCAAGGCGGTGCGGTCAGCAAAGAGCACAGGGCGCCGGAGCAAGTCGGTAGGCGGCAGAAGAGAGGCGAAAGAGGACGGGGAGGGGGAGCGGTCCGCGAAGAAGGCGCGCACCTCCAAGGCGGCGGGCGGCGAAACGGCGGGCGAGGGAGAGGGGGAGGGCGAGGTGAATGTGCGGCTGGACCGGCTGCGACAGTCGCTGCGACGCTTTTTGGATCTGATCGACTACAAGGCGTCGTCGAGCAACCTGGGCAAAGCGCTGCCGCACATTGGCGAGACGGCGCTCGAGAGCCTGCGCGTGCAATTCGTAACGCAGCTCAAGCAGGCCATCGTGGATGAAGCGGAGAAGCTGATCCAGGAGAACGCGCTGGACACCAAGCTCGCCGAGCTGCACGCCCTCACACACGAGGCCGACGCCCGCCACCAGGCCGGCATCCCCCTCGGCGACCCACGCCTCAAGGACGTCTGGCGCCGCGACCCCGACCTCGAAACCGCCATCTCCGCCCACGCCCTCCCCGAACAACAAGCCCGCGTCACCGCCCTCCAGCACGAACTCGCCACCACCCTCGCCCGCAACCGCTCCCTCCACCACGACCTCACCACCACCGTCACCAAATACAACGCCATCCAGCACGACGCTGTCGAGGCGCTCGACTCGCTCGACGCGGTACGTATCCCCGCTGCCCATCCCCCCGCCATGCCGCACATCACCGTACTGACTTTCCTCCCCCCGCTCGGCACCGCAGGCGATAAAAGGTCTCGAGGCAACGCCAGATATGCAGAACCAGCTCCGACAGACGATGGACGATCTGCTGCAAGATCTCGGCGCGCGCGTCTAGCCGCCGGTCCGAATCGAATCCTTGCCCTCCCGCATCAGCCTACCCAGGCCGCCTGAATTCGTTTGCCGTGTGTATGCGTGGTGAGTAACATGAGGATCGCGACGCGGTGCAAGCGGTGTTTTGCATGCACACGGGTGGGTTTCCTTTTGGAGCGGAGCAGCGAAAAGGGGTATACGGGGAAGCGGCGCAGGAGAGGAGGTGAACCGCGTGACTGCTGGCGGCGGTGGTGAGCGCAGGAGGTCGTGGGGTTGCGGGGCCTAGACAATACGGCTGCGGGTGGCGTCCTGGTGGCGGTCCTGCTGCTCGGCGGGCTTGACGTCGCCGAGGCGCTGGCCGACCTTGACCAGCTGGGCCGGCTTGAGGTCGAAGCGGAACTCGGCGGGCGCCTCGAAGACGAGGACAATGGTAGAGCCGAGCAGGAAGCCGCCCATCTCGTCGCCCGCACCGAGCGGCTGGCCGCCGAGCAGCTTGCTCGCGCCCGAGTAGCTCGCTTCCGAGTAGGTGCCAGCGAGATAGCGCTGCTTGCGCACGTTGGTGCGCAGCGCCTTGTCAAAGTTGATCCGGATCGATCCAACGTTGGTTGCGCCCACGGGCACCATGCCGAAAAAGCCGTGCCTCCATCGCCCCAGCAGCGCAACACGCTCGTTGAGCACAAACAGGTTCGAAAGCCGGTTAGCCATGTACGGCGAGACAGAGTAAAGCTCCCCACGGAAATGTCGCCTTCGCTCGGCGACCCAGTTGGTGGGGCTGTGGAAACGGTGGTAATCGCCAGGGGCAAGATAGACGACGCAGAAAAACAGCTTGTTGCCCTCCTTGACACCCTTCGCTCCGGGAGAATGCGGCTGGAGCAGCGGAGGAAGCGCAGAAACGCCCATCTCGTAGGCTACGTTGGCGTATCGACCAAGCACTTCGGGTGTGTCTGGTTCTGGCATTCCGGCATCGTCGATCTGCTTGGTCTGCTTTTGCGCTGTAGGGTCTGTCCTCTGCTGCGCAGCATCGGCTTCCTCTTCGGACTCTGCATTGTCAATGTCGCTGCTGGCAGGAACGCCAGTTGTGTTGGCGCCTTGGCTTGGCTTGCTGGTTACCCAGGATCTCCAGTACGACGCTCTGCCAAATCGGCTCCACTTGCGCTTCTTTCTCTGCTTTTCAAGCTCTTCGGGCGAGGGCACAGCAGACTTGCTCTTTTCGTCCCCTAGCAGCTCGTCGAGTGTGTAGTCGATGCCGTTGACCGAGGCAAACTGCTTGTCATCCAGTTTGGCGTGCTCCAACTCATCGCTGACAGCCTTCTCGGTCGCTTCGGGAGCACTGTTAACTCCGAGCAAGGCATCAAGCGAGTAGGTGATCCCTTTCACTTGCTCCACTCGACGGCCCATGATCTCTCCAAAATGGAGAACCTTTCCATCGGCAGGTGAGACAAGGACAGCCTGATCAATTTCGCGGGCGCCTTCTCGAAGCTCACGGTAGAAGAATTCGCCAAGGCTCTTGTAGTGGGTGAGATCCGGGTCCTTCATCTCGTCCAGATTGCAGCCAAAGATGCGGGCGTAGAGCTTGAATCCGTACGGACGAAACCAGACGGGAAGAGTGATGTTGTTGGCCCAGCCCCAAGCACGCGAAATGGCGTTGAGGGGCAATGCTCCGATGACATAGACAGTCCAGGGCCCTTGCATCTTGACCACTTGGCCGTTCTCGTCGACAATCTTGTTACCGACGCCCTTGCCGTCACGTTCGGCGATGTAGTTTCTGCGAGCTTGTACACCGACGAGCACCACTGCGCCAAGGAGTATAGGGATGGGATACCATTTGACCTTTGTGTCGAACAACGACTCTGACAGTTTTTCTGAGGGTCACAAACCGATCCAGGCAGGAAAAGGTAAGCTTGATCGTGTCCGAAAGAGGGGCATGAAGAGAGAAACAGACCACTACTTACGTTTATAGGAGCTTTCTTGGTGCTCGGTGCCGCGATTGTCCGGCTGTTGGGCCTTTTCGGAAGCCTGCTCGGCCTTTAGACGCGCCGCACGGTTACCCCGGACAGTGTTGGCTTCATGCTCGGCCTGGAGCGGATCCCTGCTATAGAAACGCTGCTGCAGGTCTGCTGTTCCCAAGCGGATGAGTTTGCGCTGTCTCTGGCGCTGATACGACAGAGCAGAATCGGGCGTGTGGCATAACGAGGCGGTGGAATAGGAAGAGGAGCAACAAGGTGTTGCGAGAGGCAGCCGAGAAGGAAGCCGCTTGAGCTGATGTGACGCAAAAAGCTTGTTCGGGGACTTGACAAGCGCATCCATCCGAAGATAGCGAGGCGATCGAGCTAAAGAAGCGCTCATTGTAGATCACACGATGGCCAGGCACGGAGAGTGGTGGTGAGGGGCAACGGAGGCTTGGCGGTGCAAGAAGAAAAGGCTGAAAGTGAATCTGCAGCTATTCCACAGAGCCGTCTCCCGGCCGTGCGCTCTGATTTCCCACTTCAGGCAAAATCCCAATTTCCCTAGTAGAACTCAGAAATAGAAACATAAGCTCCATGATGTAGACCAACGTCACAGACGATTTCAAGCAAACTGGGACTCGCTTCTGCGCGTTTTCAGCGCCTCACTCTGAGGGAACCGCCCGTATACATGTAAGGACTACGTGCAGCGGTGCCAGACGTCCATTCGGCATTGATGTCACAGTGATGAGCGTGCCCCGTCACTGAACTGTGATTTCAGTTCATCGACCGTGCGACGCAACATCGGACACAGCTTTGCAAACACCTTACAGTGCGACTCCTATGGGGCAGCTGCTGCGGGGACAAAGGTATGTATTGAAGCATAAACGGCCGGCGGCGGCAGAGATCTCAAGGCAGCAGAGCGACTGGCCGTGACTTGGCTGGTCTACTTGCTAGCTTGAGACTCAATCAAAAATCGATTCGGGGAATAGCAACAAGTGGGGCCAGGGCTAGCACAGGAGGATCACTGGGTCGCGCCATACGAAGGTGGCACTGCCTGGTAGTGCCCGGCAGGGTGGGCGGGCTGCCATTCGCCGTTGCCAGTGTACTTGATCGCATTGCCATACTGTTCTTCCGCCTTCATTTTCTTGTAGATGAGCCAGACTGTTAACCATCAGGTCAGCAAGCGGAATCTCGGCAATCAGTCACCCTGTCGGAAACAGCTTCTGACATGTAACCGCCCAACACTTACGACCGTGGATGTGTCCCGGGATGTACCTGTAGCATAAGCAACAGAGGATGAGTGGGAGAGGTAAGTCTTGCCTGAACCGCCAAAACGCGAGACAGTTTCGCGATCGATGCACCGAAGACGTACCCTAGGAGAGTGAGGAGGATGTTGATCATCAGGTCGCACGAGCACTGTTGTCACAATCAAGATATGTCTAGCTCCGTGTCAGTTCCGGGCCTAGCACGAAGCAAGGCATGGATGCCATGCTCGCCACTACCTGTGTATACGCACACCGGTGATGAAAGCCACACCCGCCGGCGGCAAGATGATGGTCACTGTTCGGAGCCGGTAGGAAGGACGGGTTCATATAAGCGGTTAGACAGGTCCGTGAACGTGTGCCTAACAGTGATACGCAGCACGTACCAAGGATGAGAAGGATATCGGAAGAGGATGTCATCTTGATTTTCGCTATGTGATGATGGTGAGCTTCAGAGGACGTAGTGAGGATGGAACTGACGAAATTGCTGGTTATCAGCCCTATGACTTTAGTCAGTAAGTATGCACGTCGCAAGGGTCGTGCGTGTACTGGTGGAGGAGGTCGTAAATGCATCGGCGATTTCACTTGTGATCGGGAGATGGCAGGTCCTACCCCGCAATTTCACTATATGTAGCCGGAGACGGCTACGACTGACAGCCGGCTACAGAAGCCAGAACCGAGGCCCAGCCTTCCTCGAGCATCGTCGCAACACCAGTGCCGAACGGCCCACCTCGCTCCTCTATATACTGATGCTTGCAGGCTATCCACCTCATGCAAGCCTGAAGAGTTTCATAATACACGCTCTGCCACTTGACCGCTACTCCCAGGCACCCTCACCAACAAAATGGCCGCCAACGATGGTTTGGTCATGCCGCAGGTGGGCTCGCATCTGATTCTGACGACGCCAGCGCCACACGTCCTGCAAATGACTCTGAACCGACCCAAGCAGCTGAATGCTATGACGGATGCTATGGAGAAGGACATCTGCCGCGTGTTCGACTGGTTCGAGCTCGAGCCATCGCTGTGGGTGATCATCCTCGCTGGTCGAGGACGAGCGTTCTGCGCGGGACAGGATCTCAAAGACTGGCTGGACAAGAACCGCACCGCGCAGACCGTCCGACACGCCAGTGGTGAGCCAATGCAGGCGCAGTCCGAGGTAGAAATCTCGCTGGAACGGCTTAAGCGCGGCGGTTTCGGTGGCATGAGCGCACGCCGCAGCGCCAAGCCCATCATTGCCGCTGTCGACGGTATCTGCATGGGCGGCGGCACAGAGACCATCCTCAACTGCGATCTGGTGGTGGCAAGCACCAGATCCGTCATCGGCCTGCCCGAGGTCGCTAGAGGGGTGGTAGCAGCCATGGGCGGCATCCCGAGACTGACACAGCTTTGTGGACACGTAAGTCGTTGCCACCACACACTCACCACTCATGACTCCTTCTCCACTGTCTAACCTCCTCACCTCCCCGTGCTACCGACCCATGGAATGCTGCTTGGCACTTGCAGCAACGAGCCTCGGAGCTTCTGTTGCTGGGCAAGCCGATCTCGGCGAAAGAGGCTCACGAGCGATACAATATGGTCAACCGGCTGGTAGAGGTCGCCAAGTCCACCTCCGACGAGCTAGGCCAAGCGGCGGTGGACAAGGTTGCGGTGGAGCTGGCGTGGCAGCTGACGCAAAACAGCCCTGACAGCGTGCTGGTCACCAAACAGGCGCTCGTGCTGGCTCGCGATGCCGCCGGCCAAGATATCGATGCCTCGGCGCAGACCAACATGCTCTCCGACCGGAGCCGGCTTCTCTATGTTGGCAAGAATATCAACGAAGGCCTCGATGCTTTCAAGGGTGTAAGTCGCCGCTT
Source organism: Tranzscheliella williamsii (assembly GCA_023212725.1). NCBI lineage: Eukaryota > Fungi > Basidiomycota > Ustilaginomycetes > Ustilaginales > Ustilaginaceae > Tranzscheliella > Tranzscheliella williamsii. The sequence continues at coordinate 373,757 of JALBYF010000002.1, forward strand.
GCTCGCAACACTATCGCGCACACACTAACGCTTTCTCGGGTCATTGTCGGCGGCTTCGTCGTGGTCGTAGAAACGCAACCCGACATGGTTCAATCCGATCCCCCTTCAGCCTGTCGGTGCTCAGAACAAGGCCAAACTGTAGCGGTGGTAACCCTCTCAATCTATGCTGGATGCGACGCCGGGCCAGATAGCATACGAGGCGACTTGACGCTATGTTAGAGCAGACTAGCTGTGTAGACTCGCACGCGGAGCTCTCTCAACGACGGAAGCTGGAGCACACGGGCTGACCTGAGCGGTCACGCTGAGAGACCCTTGAGCGTTGACACTCCGGCCAGCCATGGCACTGGCGAAGCCGAGCGCAGATCGAGAGCAAACCCCGACATGCAGCAGGCACAGTGAGAAACGATGCAAAGATGAGCTAGGCCCGAGGCTCCGACCATCTGGTCGCACATCGGACACGGGCGCATCGGGCTCGAGCCATGCGTAGCTGCAGCTGCAGCACGGTCGCAGGTTTTTAAATGGTGCGGCAGGCCCCTGCGGAAGGCGGTGGACTGCGCAAAGCCAGGACCGTCCAGCGCACCGCCTGTACAGGATGTGTGCGGCGGGGCCACGATTGCGCGCATAGACGAAAACGCGGAGGCGCGAAACCAATGTCGACATTGGCCAGCGAGCGACAGAACTTGCTCGATTGGAATGCTTCTGACGTTTGCCAACTGTAAAATGCTGCTGGGCGGGAAGGGTGGAACGGTCGACGGCAATGAAGGAATGGCGCTGATGCAGTCGTCCAGGCGAAGCCGGATAGAAATTCGTGAATGATGTAGTTTCATGGCGGCGTTGCTGCCTCGTGGAGGGCGGAGTGAGTCGAGCAAGTCCTGGATCGTTTGAGTGTGGGAAAGTAAGTGAAGGCCATTGTCACGTAGCAGCGAGCATCCAGGTCTCTCTGCTAATGCTGATTACGTGCGACCACGTTGCATGTCTTATAGACGGCAGAGAAAGGCAAGGCGTTCAAGTTGCTCTTGATCGATGCCCTGCATGGGTACATAATTATAGCTGACTTACGCAGCCTGACGGAAGGCTCGAGCTGTTCAGCTTCCGACCGCGGCGACACATTGCAGAAGATGGATCGATCCGAGCGGTGATCGAAATGAGCGAACTACGTTCCAGAGGCGGTACAGCGGTACAGACCAAGCTACCGTCACGCTGATCGTGTCCGCCATGGCCGTGTCGCGCTGGCCGCACGTCTTTACGACGCTTCTCTCAGCCGCAAACCCGCTCTCCACAGCGGTTCGCTCTCGAACAGTACCGCCGTAGCTTTCTCCATCTGTCAGCTTCCGGACAAAGTCGATAAGAGAGCTCAGTGGTGTCAGCATTGTGATTGCCTGCCGCGACACGTTTGGATCTCCGTTTCGGCGTTCAATCCGCATTTGGCCGCGTGGCGATGCAGGAACAGGAGGGCAGGCTCTAGTCAGTCGGCTTTCGTCCCAATCACCGCTCTTTTGATCTCTTGGATCACATCTTGCAGCCAGCGTACAGCCCTCTGACAGTAAAATAGCACAAAGGCATACCATCTCGGGCGTTCCACGCAGGCCTGGCCCGCTGGGGAACACCTCCACAACGTGGGAAACATTCGAGCCACCGCTCGTACAGCCGGTGCCGTCGCGTGTGTCGTTTCCACCGATTTTTTTGCCCATTTTTCGCTCTCCTTTTTGAAACCCATTTCTGCTGTCTGCGGCCTGTTACGTTGATGTTGAGAAGGGTCGACAAGAGTCTACCGGCCAGCGAGTCTGGCAGTATCACGTGCTCCATCCTTCGACAGACGAGAACAGCCATCAGGCAAGACAGCCACCGATGGTTACCGATGCGCTCAGTATGCACCCAAGGGCTCGTTGCCTGGACCGACAAGGAAAGTCGACGATGCTGCCTCTGTTAGATTGACCATGAAGGCACCTCCCCACGCTGACGGAGAAAAGTTCTGGAGACCTGGCCATGAGGCCGTGCACGGTGAAAGGTGCCCTACCGCCGAGAGGCTCCGAGGGCGAAGGTCGCGCTGCAGATAGTATGGCATAGCGGAGCAGCAAACTTTAATGTTCGTCATGCTCATGCGCAGATGCATCGGAGCGCTAAGATCGTCCCGTCCTGCCTCGGACCGATGTGGGCCGACTGGTCATGTCCAAATCACACCGCCAACGTACTAGCCCATCCCCAAAGCGCCCACGGATGAAGTGCGCTGTAAATATGCACGCCGGTCAACTCGAACTGCTCTCGACGTCGAAAATGTAGGGAAAACGGTGGTTTCTGGGCCATTATTGCTGCAGAATTTTGAGCGTGCATGACGGCGGTCTTAGGGTTAGCAAACCTTTTCCCACAAATACGATGCTCTGGCGCCAGGCGAGGCAACATAGCATCCGACTCCGGACTCTGGTTTCCGGCCGCCTTGTCATTGAGTCCATGATCAGCAGCACTTAGACCAGGACCGGTACAAGTACGTGTCACTGCGAGCACGCAGTGCTCGGCAATGTCAGAACGTGAACGGGTCCAGTGTGCGAAGAGCGACGAGCGAAGCGGCATGTTAAGCGACACGTAGTCCCGCAGGCGCGTGCTTCTGCCGGGACTTCACGTCTGCAAGCAACCCGAAGAACCTTGCTCTCGACCTGCGCCTCAGCGCCAACCGCAAGCTCGTCTCAGCTGAGTGCACTAGTGCGCTGGTGGAGCGGGTACGCATTCGCAAAGTGAGTTTAACCGGTAACACCGCCGCGGCGATGCGGCGAGCTAAGGTGGTAAGCGCACATAGCTACATCTTGGCCTGCGCAGGCGACAGACAAGGTTCGCAACTGCAAAACACCCAATGAGGAAATCAGCCCGTGCGGCACCTCTCTGTCACCACCCACCCATGTGATTCTTAGCTGCGTGGCAGACTTGGGCCTTACCCCCATCACGAAAGCCTGCTACCTTCCGTGTGCTCCGTGTCTTGCTGACGTGCTATTTTGGTCCTGTCTCGACTAACCTCGTTCGGTGACCGATACGTGATAGATGTGATACCAAGTCTTCGTCGCTAGACTGAATACGAACGCGGCTTTGCGGACCCGTGCCGTAGCGCAGGGACGGCAACCGTAGCGGACGGGAATGTACGTTGATGCCAGTCTTTCGCCTCTCAGGCGGGCCGATGCGGTCCGTAGGTGCAGATGGCGGCAACAGCGGCTCGATGAGGCTTGGCACACTGCCCGGCAACCGGTGTGGGTTGGCAAGTATATCCTTGGCTAGTCAGCCGAGTTGTTGGAAGAACGGTAGCAATGCATGGTGACTTGACGATGGCATTTTCTGCTGATGGCTGCGGGGAGAACTGGCAGGCGGCGGGCAACTCTACAGTGTATAGACAGACAATCACAGCGGGTACCTGCGCTGGCACTACTGTTATCAAGGAACGTAGATCGAGTGTGTCACGTCTCATAAGGAATGGCTACACGGGCGAGTCCCTCTCAGCTTCGCTGGTTAAGCATTCATGCAATGCGTTACAAAATCACAGCTGTTTCAAGGTCCGAGGCTGGTGTCTTTTTCCGAGTCCATTTTGGTGACCCTTCGTTTAATAATGGGAAATGATTCATCGACCCGCTAATTCACTAACCCGACCCGGTTTCCCGATCAGCGATCTGGGCGGGTGCTTTCGTTCAGCAGTCACAGTAGCTATGATCACAATCACCACATCGTTGTTGTTACATGTTATGTACTGTACTTTGGGAGACCACCAAGGCCTCTTGGAGATGGGTAGCGCTAATCAGGCATCTGAAGCCTGCGGCCATCCAGCAGACAGGTGCTCAATCATTGCTTACAACAACATCACAGGCTCTGCATGTTGTTCGTCATTCACACTATATGTTGACTTAGGTCATTGGTGGCAAAATTGAATTAAAAAGGTCGCTGATCGGGAATCCGGGTCGGGTTAGTGAGTTAGCGGGTCGATGAATCATTTCCCTTAATTATAGCCGCTGCGTGCACGGCCGGAGCAGCGTGCTAATCTTTTGATACAAAAATGGAACAGGATGCACAGCGAGACGGATCCAGGCTCGGGAAGGCTCAGCTGCTTGGCACCAGCTTCGCCGGATAGTGGCTTGGCCCGGATGTTCTGGTTATGTTCCCAAGCGAAGGTTTGTAGTCGACCGCGGGAGACGAACTGAGACAGCTTCCGCAGCATGCATGCTTTTCTTATTCGCAATATATACCCAGAATCGTACTTCTCAGGTACCGCCACACTTCTGCCTTCCCGGTTGAAGACAACGTCGGTTCAGCCGCTGAACGAACGCGTACAGTGCGGTACACATCCCGACACCATAAATCGCAACCCTTTCCTAGGGTCTTTTCGAAAGGGAGATCTTCGAACGTGTGCAACTAGCGAAGCGGTCCCTCCGACGCTAATTCCTGATCAACCGCTTCCTCGGTATTCTCTCGTCGCTTCAGGAATCCTTACGCGCTTAATCCGGTAGGTACAGAGCGAAGCGCACGGCAAAGACGGATAATCGGCTATTGTTCGTATCCGCTATCTTTCGTTTAGCGTTTATTATCGCCGGTGATCGACCCTTCCGCTTTAGGTAATTGCTGATCCGCTGGCTACCGGTTTCTTCGAGGAAAAGATGTCTTGAAATGCTGCTGTAGCCATAGCGAACTACTCCTCTTTGTCTATGTACTGTACAAGTAGCTCAACTGTACTGGGAAGAGGAACTCAGCCGAACCAAGAGCCAGTGATTGGCGTCTGTTCTCAGGAAGCCATACAAGTGCAAGGTTGTGGTCGAATCTGTTCGACATTGTCTTACTATTCCTTAAAATGGACAACGATTGTTAACACGATTTTTTCCTTGCTTGTCAAGCCCGAAGCTAGGGCAAGGACTTAGCGAGCCAGCTCTTTGTGCCTAACATGGCCCGCAGCTGATAAGTTCGCAGTCGGATTGTTCGCCCTATCCGACGGGAGAAAGTGCCGGGGCGCGGGCCAGCCGAGAGAAGGGAGTTAAGAACCGACATGGTATTTTGTGGCTTGATAGAAGCTCTCAACGATTAAGCTCGTCCGTTTCAGGCAGAAAGAGACCATCACGATATAACTTCAAGTAATAGTAGTGCGCGCCCCGCTCTCGGGTTTGTTCCATTACAAGCGGCTAATGACTTGGAAATCTGAGAATCCAAGCGCAAGCCACTCAAGCCTGTCCTCGTACCTCTGAGCTAATTAACATGGAAGCTTGTTGCTTCTCCCGTCTCCAGCTCGGCGCGGCTGCGGTCGTGTGCAGCACGATACTGGCTGTTGAGACTTGATAAGCTTAAAGGATCGACACTGTCCGATCGTTCTGTGCCTTACGTTGCCCAAGTCGCGGCGGCTTGGGTGTAGGCAAACCACCAAGGGGAAGATAGGCATAGTGGCAGGCTGTGTTCATCTTCCATGTCCGCTTCACACGTAGGCAGGCTCTACAATGCTTTCCGGTCGAAGTTTGCCGGGGCGAGTTGCCGGTGCAGTGCTACTGGATGGCTTGGGAAGCGAGCAGCCTATTCCTTTCTGGGACCGACGGCCCATCCGTCCTAGTGCTGCGCATTATTATGCGCCTCTTTGCAGAATCGCAGTCTCTCCATGCTCTTAGACGGCAGCGAAAAGATCTCGATTCATACGGTAGCGTAGGCCATGACGCTTCCTGATCGATCGCTGTTCTCCGTACAGCTTTACAGACGGAGCGGGGAATACCATCATGATATCATGCGCTGCTAACCGTCTCTCAACAAATGCAATTCTAATGCTTCTATACTACTCTCTTTATTTTCTCACGGCCTGCTGTCGGAGTGAGGGCTGCAACTCTCACGCATGGCAGGATCGAGATAGCGCTTTGACTGTTCTTATTGCTGCCAAATTTAGCGGCAGAGCGTGGGCGAACGTAGCTGCATCCATGCCCGTTTGTGTCGTTTAAACCGACCTAGTCACCAACCGCAGATCTATCTCTTTCCTGCAATCAGTGGTATGATCCGTGTCTCGCAGCAAGATCAGTAACTGCAACAACTGCTACGTTAGGTAAACAAATATCACCACAAAGACCTACTTACCGGGAACGACCGCTGCAATGATAATGCTTGCCAGTCGTTACAGATTCAGCACCTGTGTCAGTAGCACCATTTGTCTTCGGTGCCTTGAGGCTGGCCGTCGTACGCTCAGAATCAGCTCGGCGTGAATTTAAGAGAAAGGAAAACAGATGCAAAGCCGAGAAGGATAGCCGTGTAGCCAGCTGGCTGCGCGGCGCTTGATTCATCGATACTGGTCTGCAGAGCCAATACTGTGTCTCCTATGGGATGCAGCTTAGGCAGTCGTGTCACGACAACGAGCTGCTCCTGCGGGGGTGCCTGTAGCCGATCGTGCTGAAAAGGATCTGAGGCCCTGCAAGACGGCTGGCTGTCTTACGCGTTTTTGGGGCTATATCGAGGGTTCGCTGCTCGGAGAAGGCGGCAGCTGCTGGCTTCGCAGACTCGTCCGGACGTGTGCATTTCCAGGATGATGGCAGTCTGATCCCTCTGGCATCAGGTCAGCCAGATTACTGCTGATCCGTTGGGCGAAGTGGTTCATTTGGCTTCAAGCTCCAATCGTGGGTTTTCTGGTGCCTACCACCCAGGTCCACCACGCGCTCATCGCAGCCCTTGTTTTACTCCCCAGCGGAGTTATAAGCAGCTCGGCCAGCATTGCCTCGCACCTCGGTCGGTCCAAAGTCAAGCCTGAGAAACGACTCTCACCATGATTCGTCTTGCTTGCTCGCTTTCTCGCCCGGCTTCCTAGCTTCGTCCTTCTGCATTAGTTTCCGTAGTGGCGGAGATGCTTCTCGACTTTGCCACCCATTTCTTGAATTCATGCCGTTCTGCTTTCCTGGTTGTGTGGTCCTATCCCGCTCCATTGCCCTCTGCTCTCCATGGCATCCGGCTGCCATGAACGAGCATCCACTGATATCCTCCCAAGCGTTTTGGTCGCTTCTCCGTCCGCAGGCCATGTTCATGTCTTCGGCATGGCGTGTCTGTACCTCTTCTCCTCGGTCTAGATCCAGCCCTGATCTCGGCCCTTTGGGTTTTACTAGGCCCAGCCCACGTATTTCTCAACCCAATCGTTTCGCTTCGATCCGTTTCGTTGCCATACTGTGCTGCAGCTTGACTTCCGTCCTGCAGACCGGTCTCTTTACCCGCAGAGGTCTTTTTCCGCTTATGCCTGTGGGTATAGCTTCCTGGCCTCTGCCTGTGATCAAGTTCCTGTGCGACTCCTCGTCCGGAGGCACCCTGCCGCAAGCGATCTGGCCTCTCATGGCACGGTGGGCGTGGCTGGCATTGCTTGACACTTACCTGATTGATTCAGATTCCTGCTTCGCCCAGGCATCTTGGGCAGCTTCTCGGCCTACCGCCCTGTACCATCACCGAGTGGTCGCGTTTCACTTATAAGCCAGGCCCTCGGAGCCTCGGTGATGGTCTCACATCCCCAACTCCATCTTCTTTCCTCGTTCTACTCCCTTCAGCCCTGTTGTCTTCTGCTTCCGTCATCCTTTCTCGTCTGGCTTCCCAATCGCATCAGTTGCTCGTATCGCTGTTTCCCTAGCACCACATTGCGAAAAAGACGCACATTCACATGCGAAGGCAGCTAGCTGTCAGCGAGCCTCCCATCTCCACCAACGTATATGCGCACACGACCTGCTTCATCGTCGCCTCGATCTATATTATACAATGTTGACCCCTATCAGTATCAACACTTCATCCCCGGGCAGATCGAGGTCGGAGTCGCCCTCACACAAAGCAGGCAGACCAAGCGAGAGCAAAAAGCTTGACATAGAGCTCGCTGCCAAAGCCAAGACCATCAAGGAAAACGCCAAAGCCCGGAAAGAGTCAAAGGGTCCCATTCTCAAGCGCAAAATGGCCTGTGCTACTTGCCGACGACGAAAGGTATGATCATCAGCACGTCTATTTATGCTTGACGGGCCCGCTCCTTTACTCACACGTTTATCGGCCTCGGTATGTCCCGACCACCATCTTCGGTTGCTATCAGCTCCGATGCGACGCCGCTCGCCCTCGATGCTCTACCTGCGCCCGGTCTCAGGCTTCAGCAGAGGCTGCTGGTCATCCTTCTGCTGTGCCGCCCGGAGCCTGCTCCTACGATTGTGACCAGCATGAGAAACCGTCTCCCAACCGCTTCTTCGCAAATGGTTCCTTCCACTCGCTCACCTTTCACAGCCATCCTCGCATGCCCATGACACCTTGCTACAATATGCCGACGCCGTTCAGCCCGCAAGGCGGTGTTGACAGCCTTAATCTGCTGCCACCTACCAGCCCACATGGAGTCTGGGCCTGGGGAGACTTTCCTATGACACCTTCGCGGATACCTGCTACCGGATGCAATGCGGCTTCGTTCCATTCTTCCTCCTGCAACACCACCCCGATGATGACCACACCCACCCGACCCACCACACTCGGTTCGACGCCGATGCGGAGAATCATCAGCCCTAGCCTGGCAATCAATTCAGCACCCGTACAAGAACATGATCTCTTCTACTCGCCAGCAGGACAGGAGCAATGGACACCTTGTTCGGCTTTGAGTGCGGACTGCATGTCCTACAGCCCCATGGTTCAGTCGGTTTCAGAGGGCCTTGGCACGGTGACCGGGCTCTCTTCGGCCGCTTCGACGCCTTTGCTGGCGCCTACACGTCTGCACCGCTCTCCCTTCTCTATGTCGCAGGATGTCGGCACCCCGTTCAGCATGGCGCCATCCACGCCGTGTTCCGAGACGTTCGACATTAATTGCCTGGGACCTCCCATCATGCCTTCAAACATGCTCTCGCCGCACGAGCAGCAGCTCAAGTGCGCCAACTTTATCCAGTCGCTGGAGCCGGTGAATAGCAACGCATTCGACTTTTCGGGCGCCAACGCCATCCACTACGCCGACATGACCATGGGTCACAACATGATGTCGGCCGACATGATGGAAATCGCCAGTGGTAACGACCTCGGCCTGATCGATGGCAGCGCCATGGATGAAAAACCGGAAAATCGCTTCGGCGGCACGCCTGCGTTCGATATGGACGAAGCGTCTTCGATGTTGGTGGCCGACCTCTCTTCGATGGGCTCATTGACCCTCTCTTCCGCAATGAACTCTGACCTCTTCAGCCATGTCCAGCCTGCTCCGAAATGGACCATGTGACCTCAGCGGTCCTCAACGCTGCCCTCTTTGCTTAACGTGGACGGGCTGCCCGGCTTGGTCGCCTTAAGCTTAGGTTTTTTCTCTCTGGGGATCGCCGTTGCAGCAAGACCTACTCGTCCGCTTCTTTGCTTATTTTTTCTGCACGCTGATGTGGCATGGCCGGCCTGACCTGGGTCTGGGGCCTTGGCTCATCCCATCATGCCCGCACTTACTCTTTCACAGTCCTTACCGCGTCTTGTCCCGGATCTATCGCCTCTTTTCTCGGTCCTTACCGCCTCTATTCTCGGTCCTTACCGCCTCTCCTATCGACTAGCCTTGTAGCTGTACGGCTCTTTCCCGACTCCGGTTCTCTGGCTCTGCTGCGTATCGTCACTGTCCTGAACTGTATCCCTCTCCACTGGGCCTGCCCTCTCGTCACAGTCGTTGTACCGCTTCGCTGCTCGCGCCAATTTCTTGTATTTCTAGCCATTCTGCTCCGTACGAACAGAGGGACCTTCCCTCTGCGTCGCTATACCCTTGCCAGGCTCGCTCTGCCACTGCTGGGCGGGTTTGCCAAATGCCAACATTCTTCGCTCCTTTTTGGGTGCAGACTGTGACTACATGCAGGTGGTAATCTAACACGGCCTGTTTTCAGCGGAAGCTGACATGTCATGCGCAACGACAGACAGAAAAGGGAAGACCAAGCCGGCAAGGAGAAGGAGCGCTCGGCCCGCGGGGTTTGTGGCCACGCTCGCCCGACTGATGCAGATGATGTGAACTTACGCTCCCGGATGGACTGCGTTTGAGCAGGCTGCTTCTTGCTTCCCTTCCGCCGTGAGCGCTTGGTCGACGTTGGCGGACATGCAACCGGCACCTTCCAGCATGCGGACATCGACGGGGTCGGTGAGCACGGAGGGGGGTGGGGAGCTGGCTGGTGCTTCGAGCAGCGAGGGTGGAGCAATGGGGGTGGGGAAGGAGGAGGTGGGGGGGGAGGAGGAGCGGGTGCGGCTGGAGGCGCTGTGGCGGACGGGGGGTGTGGTGCCCAAGGTGTACCGGCACATTCATGTGGACTGGCCGAATACGTCGATCCGCAAGACGCTGGCGATTGGGGCGGGGGCGGCGGACGCGTGCCCGCCGGTGTACGACCGGCCGCTGCGCGAGCACGAGGAGACAACGGCGGCATCGTGCGTGCTGGCGACACGCGCGAGCCCCATCAGCGCCACCGTCTACGTCGTCGCCGAACCGCACAACCCCCACCCCCCACACCCTGCCCGCCCCATCCTGGTGTCGGCAACCACGGCAGCCCTCGCCCCCATCTCGCTCTCGCTTCCGCCCTACTCCGCTTCGCGCCCGCTCCACATCCACGCCAAGTCCGCTCACGCCAACATCACGATCCACCTCCCCCCCGCCTTCGCCGGCATCCTCCACTGGTCCTCCGAGTCCGGCTCGCTCAAACTCTCCCCCGCCCTCGCGCGCCGCTTCCACTCCCTCGACCCAACCCCCCACAAACACCGCGGCACAGCCAGAATTACCCCCGCCCACTCATCCCACACACCCGCCCGCAACCCCGCAGACGCCTGCCAGCTCACCACCCGCCACGGCACCATCATCCTGAACGAGTACGGCGAGGAGGCTCCCTCCCGCCCAAAGCACGCCCCCTCCGACTGCTCCATACAATGACCCCCTTCCCACCGGCCGCATCCACGCGCGCGACCAAGTCGGTGTAAGCCTGGGCCGTACTAATGCAAGCGGATCGTATGCAACATGCGTCAGGCGGGGATTACAGCGCGGCGGGTCCCGACTAGAGCGTCACTATCGTTAAAAGAGGTCCTCATAGCGCCGGCTTGGTGCGGCCAAGCGATAGAGCGTGCAGGGGGGAGGGGGGAATCGGGTGGAGGAGTGCTAGAAGACCTTGGTGTTGGTCGGCGTCCCCTTGCCGACGCGCTTGCCCGTCTCGGAGCGGCCCTCTCGGCGCAGCTGTTCGACGTGCGGGTGGCGTGCTCTGTAGGAGGAGACGGGGGCGGCCGGTGTCGATGCGGGGCGGGTGATGCCGTTCGGGTCGGAGACGGCCAGGTCCGACATGCCCGCGGCGCTCAGATCGACCAGGGTATGGCTGGACTCGGTGCGCTCTAGGCCAAAGTAGCGACCCTTGCCCTTCGGTGCGCCGTTGGCCGGATCCAGTTCCTCCACCTCGACCGGCTGGCCGGGGCCCATGTGCGTAGACGAGCCGCTGGCGCTCTCCGAGCCGGGCATATCGACCGAGATCAGCGAAGGCATCCATCGCGGCGTCGACGCACCCGCCATACCCTCGCCGTCCTCTTCCGAAATCGCGCCGATCTCGCGGACCGCAGCGCCCCGGACAGCTTCGGCGCACATCTCCTTGAACGAACGCGCACGCGAGCGCAGCCCCTCGGCAGCAACGCCGCTGCCGATGCTGGCGGTGGGCAAGGCGCCGGTGGACAAGGCGCCGGTGGACGAGGCCAGATCCGAGCTGTCCCGCTTCTCCGCCCTTCGCCGACGCCCGTGCAATGCCAGGCTGTGCAGCCGCGCCTGTGTAGCACTCCCGTCGTCCAGCTGGCTGTAACTGTAGCCAATCCCAAGCCCAAACGGCAATGAGAGATAGTGGAGATCCTGAGCCGACTTGCGCTCGCTCCCATCTTTGTCCGACTCGTGCCCGTTTTCGTTGTTGGGAGATGGAACAGCAGACAACGGCGTAGCACTGGTCCGACGAGACAGAGATGGTGGAGTGACGATGCTCGCCTCCTCTTCGTCGAGCGAAGAGATCAGTGCTTCCGCATGTGGAAGGTCGACCATGCTGTGTTCTGACCTGCTCAAGGGACGGTAAGGCCGGCCGTCTGCCGATCGCCTGCGCAAGGGCGAGCCTGGTTGCGATGCCGCGCAAAGACGGTTGTACACCTCCTGTACGGCCAGCGTCACAATGCCAATGGCAAGGATGCAAAGGAAAATGAGCCCGATCAGGAGCCTGTCGCTCGAATTCGGGATCAGCGGAGGATGGCTGATGGGCACATCTCGCCGGGTGATCAGGGAAGCAATGGCCGCCCTTGGGCCGGCGATGTAGGAGCGCATATCGGGACGCCGGCCGAACATGTAGCCCCCACCGGTCTGTTTGCCAATCAGCTCCTCGTCAAAAGGTACCGCGATTGCAGCAGCAACTTCAGAAGTGGCAGCCGATGCCGCTATGGGCTGCAGACCCGCTACCTGGCGGTCGTCGCCGGGGCGAGTCGGCTTCAGCGCCGGTTGGGGAGCGCTTCGGTCGTAGTCCTGCTGTCCGTCGAGCAGCGCGAATGTAGTCTCTTCAGATGAAGCCACGGCCTGCTCTAGTAATACCGCTGCTTCAAGCTGCGAAGCGATATCATCGCTTTGTACTGCCTGTGATGAGTCTGCCTCAGGATTTTGCGGCCAAGTGGCCCACTGGCTGCGCCTGGTAGCTTTGGAACGGAGAGTGCCAGCGACCTGGGAATCGCTATCAGCGGAGGGGCCGGGCTGCGAGAAAGAAACTGCCGAAGCTCTCGAGCGTCCGCTGTCGTGTGACGGCGCAGACGCTCCCCCGGAATCGGGAGTGCTCGGGACGGAGACGGATGCAAGGGCAGTGGTTGGAGCCAAAAAGAGGGGAACCGTAGTCAACACCGACGATGTCAGAATGGTTGTGGCAGTGAAAAGATGATTGCCCCGGCCGCTCTTTCTCCTAGAGGTGGTAATGCTGCGGCGAGCAGCCATATCGATTCTGCCGGTTGTGAAGTCCGGTTGCTGTGCACGCAAAGCAACAATCAGGAGTGCCGAACGTGTCGATCGCCGTAAGCTAAGCCGCGAGACCTATCGCGAGCGTGCTGAGATCATCTGAACAAAGTCAAGCACTTCTAGATCGATGGGCACGGAACGATTAGTTCCACAGCGATGTGCACGGCGATGACCTTTCCTGGATTGGTGCGCCGATCGCTGTTGTTCCTGAGCGACGTTATCTCGACTCGGAATCCCGAGTGCCAAGTGACCGAATGCCTGAGCGAAGTGCCGGCCTAAGCGCGGGCCTGAGCTGGTACGGGAGGGTGGCGGCAGCTATGTTCCAGGAAGCGCGAATGCACCGTCAGCGCGGCGTCGTTACTGTGTGTAGGCGAAACGAGGTGCTGAAGGAAAAGACGACAGGGAGGATGGGCAACGGCGTCGAAGCGGCAAGATCCTGAGCTGGATGCGGAGGGAGCAGAGACTGCCAGCGTCGAGGAGCGAGGAGCGGGTGGAGTGCAAACAGATACCGGAGTAGAAGATGTACTGAGAGCACGAAAAGGCAGGAGGCGATAGGGCCACGGCAAGCAACTTCAGACATCTAACAACCTCACATTGTGATTTACTCGCTGCCTGGATAAAAGCCAAAGCACGCACCGCACGCACGCATCCGCACCGCACCCGCACCGCTTCGAGCTTCTCCACTTGGCTTGATCGCGTGCGGAACCGTCCGAAGATCATACCAATTTCTCTTTGAAGTGCCAGCCCACGTAACGAATGTGTGTATGTTGTTAGAAGTCCTGATTCATCGCGGTTTCCGATTTGCAAGTAGTAGCTTCGCTAAGTACTATTAACCTAGGTACAGCCTGGTCGCTCGTCATTTCATATCAGTGTATGAGCAGGTCATACAACTAACCGTGCTTTGGATCCACCCAGACATACCACTAACCAAACCTGTCGAAAGGCAAACCACTGCGACCACGCTCGACGCAGCTCGGCTCACCCTACTCGACACAGCCTCTGTTGGCCACTAGGCCCAAAACGAAGCAAAAGGGCAAAAAATCCGGAAGTTTGCGGCCTGGAGGAATCGAACATCCGTTTGCTCGGGAGACAACTCAGGCGATGCATCCCGAAGGATAACCACAACGAGCCGTAATAACCACTATACGAAAGCCGCGCGCGATACCAAGCGGGACTCAGCTTTGCTTCTATATTCGCATAGCCATTTACTGTCCAGTGGCTTGTACAGTTCGGCGCGCAGATCGAAGCCACACTTACGACGGTTCTTCTTCTCTACATCATACCTAGTGCAATGGTTCGGATTACATTGTCCGCTTCGTTACATCGTCTGGAAGCTTAAAGGCAGCAGTCGCTGGGTGTGAAGTATAGAGGGAGAGGGGCTTGAAAGGTCTGCGTGAAGGGATATCAGCGGGCCAGTTGCAGTCCTTGCGATACAGCGATGGGAATCTGTCCTGGCGGGCCGTGACGGTGTGCGGGTCAGGCAGTGACGAGAGGAAGGTATGGATGGGAGGGAGTCTGGGGTCCGAGTGGAAGCTCGGCCGGGAGATGGGCGCGAGGGGAGGCGAGTTCAGTTCTTCGGAAGACTCGCTCTGTTCGTCCGAGGGCTGCTCCGCTCTGCACCACGAATGCCGAGTGCAGTCATACCGCGGTTCTGCCCGTGTGCAAGCCGTGCTCGTGAGAGGAGGCAACCAGCGAGGCAGCGCAGTCACGCTGCGTCGGTCGTGCTGGCAGTCGCCACATACGCCGACGGTTTCGCCGTCATCTTCGTCCTCCGAATCCGAGTCCTCGCCTCTCACACTCCCGGCAACTGCCGCCGGACCAGTCGGTGGGGTCACGTCGTCAGGTGCTTTTAACGGGTCCGGGTCGGACTGGGATCGGAGCGATGCTTTGCGGATATCATCGCTGCCCCAATGCAAACGCCGCTTTTTGAGTCGATGGTGGCAGGGCGATTTCCCTTCCCTCGGGTCATGTACGCCATCTGCGAAGGCGGCATCGGCGTCGGCACTGTGTGAAGGTGTCTCTGGCACGGACGAAGAGGACGAGTCGGAGCCATGTCGAAGCGGGTCCGGCTGATGTGCGCGGCGGTAATGCTCGTCGAGTCTTGGTACCGCCGAGGCGCCCACCTTCTGGCCGGGCTCGCATTGGCAGAGCTTCCGCAGGGCCTGGTTCTCTTCCTGCAACTGCACGACGTACTCTACCGTGTGGCTGATGATGCAGAGCTTCTCGAGCACCATGCTGGTCTTGGCCTTCTGGCTCATGTCCTGCTTCGCCTTGTCCCGTTTTTCCTGCGTCTTTTGGCGTTTCTCGCCACGCCGCGGCGCCTCGCACTTACCATTGTGCTCCGTTGGCGCGGCTTGCAAGTCAAACTTGCGGTCGATCAGGTCCTGGCATTCCAGCCGGCAGGCCGGTACCATGTTCTGCAAGGCAACCAGCTTCTCGTTGATCTTTTCGCGCCGTCTGCGCTCGATGATCGAGTGGTCGGTTTTGCGCCGCAAGACGCGCGACTTGCGCTTGGTGCCGTCTTTGTTCAGCATGTCCGGCGTAAGTGGTCTTCCTGTGCTGGTGTTAGCGCTGGATGGACGGGTCGTGCAAACCATTTCAAAAAGTAGAACCTGTCTAGCCCTATATGAATGGATCATGAACCAAGGCACCCGCAATCTCCTGTAGCGCAACAAGCTATCTTGGCGGACATTTGGCGGTGGAAACGCTTCGGGCAAGCTCAGAGGCGAGGCACTGCGGAGGAGAAAGAGCGCGAGTACCGCAAAGGTCATACACCATTACGCGGAGCACACGACACCGCAGCGTCTACGCTTGCACTAGCCGCCGGAAAAGTTTCTCGAAATTGGCCTGGTTGAGCACATCATGAGTGTGTGATGTCGTGAGCGATGGCACCTCGTCACAACCCGAGAGGTCGTCGCAACGTCACCCCAGCCATGGTGCATTATCAACAACCGATGGCGTGAGTACCTTGCAAGTTATCTCCTTCCCCTCCAACTGTGAACATAGCGCCACCCTTTCCTCTACCGTCAGATTGTTAAATCGTGCATACGAAGTGGCTTGATTCTGGCCCGACACCCGGCGTATTTTCGAGAAATAGGGAAGAATTGGCTGGAAGAATTGACGTCCTCGAAACACTCAATAGCGGCAAGCATAGTACAGGCGGTCGCCAACCAGGTCTACCGGGAACCTCACTGGAGTCGCAGATGAGGTCGCTCTGCACAGGGATCGCGGCGAAGCGTCTGGGTGTCGATGCTGCTGGTCCGTCCCGGCGGCTGCCGCGTCCACTTGCCTTGGCATGCGGGCAGTGCCGGGCCGATTGTGCTTCTGATCAACGGCGCGGCATGGTCACCGCCGCATCATGGAGGCCGGTCCGACCGTCAACCAACGAGATAGTGCGCTTGCGGCTGGTGGTGAGCGGTCGGCGCTATGCTTCCACGGGTGCTGCAGATGCACGGGCGGGCGGGACGACGCTGAGCGTCGACTCGGATCCGGTGGTGCGTGTGGCGCGCCTGCGCATGGCCAAGCGGGAGCGGCTGTCGTCGTCGTCGGAGGGCGGTGACAACGCCGAAGTAGGCCGCCAGCTGAAGGAGCTCGAGCCGCTCCGGCAACTGTGGGGCTCCTTCTCGACGGCGCGCATGCAGCTCCTCACCACGCTCGGCATCGTCGAGAGCGACCCCGACGAGGACATGCGTGCTCTGGCGCGCGAGGAGGTGCCCCTCCTAGAGGCGCAGCTCTCCCGTATGCGGACCGAGATCCAGGAGCTCATCCTCGCATCCATGACCGACCCCATAGAAGCACAGGCGACAGGCGCCGTTGTCGAAGTGCGCCCAGGCGTCGGCGGGCAAGAGTCCACACTGTTCACCGCCGAGATTGCGAGGATGTACGAGCGCTTCTGCGAGCAGAAGCCCACCGAAGATGGCTCCGGAGAATGGACTGTCGAGCCACTCTCCAGTACCAGCGTAGATGTCTCTACAACATCCGCTGGTTCCGGTGCGGGCTTGAAGGAGGCGATCATCGAGATCAAGGGCAGAGACGTTTACCAGAAGCTCAAGTACGAAGCAGGCGTGCATCGCGTCCAGAGAATCCCCGCCACACAGAGCTTAGGAAAGCTGCAGACTTCGACGATAGCGGTCATGGTACTGCCCATCTCGGAAGGCGGGGAAAACAAGGCGGACGACCTGGTCGATCCGAAGGACGTCAAGGTGGAAGTGATGCGGTCACGCGGCGCCGGCGGCCAGCATGTTAACAAGACCGAGTCCGCCATCCGGCTGACGCACGAGCCGACGGGGATCAGTGTCTCGATGCAGGACAGCCGGTCGCAGCATCAGAACCGGACGAAAGCATGGGCTGTTCTGCGCGCGCGCCTGCTCGACCGGCGCATGAAGCAGGAAGTGGAGGGCAACCGCGAGCGGCGCCTGGCGCAGGTGGCCAGCATGGACCGCAGCGACCGCATCCGCACCTACAACTTCCCGCAGGACCGCGTAACCGACCACCGCATCAACCTCAGCCTGAACGGCATCGACGCCATCCTCGACGGCGAACACGACCCCGGCACCGGCCTCGACTACATCATCAACCGCCTCAAAGAGGAGAGCGACGCACGCAAGATCAAGGCCCTCCTCGAGAGCGAAGAGGCCGAAGCCGCAGCCTCTGCGCCCGCAACCGCAGCAGCCACCGCCAAGAGCAACGGCAGCGCAAAGCAGCGCAAATAGCCGCCCAGCAGAGGAACCGGCGAACATCTTCACCTCTCCCTTCTCCGTGGCTTTAGCTCAGTATGATGCGGCCATTCTCCCCCTGAAAGCAGGCACGATAGAAACTGCGTTTAACTTGAGCATCGCAGATCAAAAACAAGGAGATCAGACGCAACTAAGAGCATGTATAGGTGGATCGGTGCATTTGGCTTCATTACCTGAGACATGAGAGCAAAAAAAAAAGAAATGGACGCTGGGTAGCATCAAGCGCGTAGCATCAAGCTAGCGCCATGCCGTACCGACAGATTAAGTAGAGGTAATTCCTGGCTGTGGTTAGATTCAGGGGGTATGCGACCTCTGATGCGTGCGAGAAGAGTGGGAACGGTGACGTTTGGCGGGCGACTGGGAGCTAGGCGAGCGAGCTGCCGGCTTTGCCAGAGTGTGGAGCCCGCCGTGAGATATAAGATCCTCCACTGACTGACGAAGTGATTCAGTGCTATGCGACGGTAACGGCAGTGATGATGATGACGAAGGCCATGAAGTGGAAGCAGGCATGTCACTGTGCTCGTGAGCACTGTTGTGCGTGTGACCGGCCCCTACGTTTGGGGAGTCTGGGCCGCTGTTTGACGCTCCTGACTTAGCAGGCAGTGTGGCTTGGAGCTGGGGAGTTTTATAATTGGCCCTGTGGTTGCCCTCCTTTGCTGGAGACGCTCCTTCTGATTTAGAAGCGTCTGTGTTGGACGCCTTGTGTTCCTTTTCATGTTTGTGGCCTTTCTGATCTTTGTTACCTTTGCGGTCGTCGTGGTTGGCAGAAGCGCGTGACTGGGACCCCTGCTTCTTGGTGTTGTGGCTTTGTGACTTTGCGCCTTTCTGCTGGGATGTGGATGCGTGAGCCGCATTTTTTGTTTGCTCTTGCTGCCTTTGCTTTTCCTGTACCAACCAGGCCTGTCTTGCCTCCTCTCTGGCGATTCTGACATCAGTGGAATTGATGCTGTGATCTGCGGGCGGACGAATGCTCCCAGCGGTTACGCAGAGCATCAATCCTTCATAGACTGAATCACAGTCCAAGCTTGGATTGTTGTCCTTTAGACGCTGTACGCTGATGCCGTACTGTGAGGCGATACTATCGCAGGAATCCGAGTTGGTGCAACGGTGAACAAATTGGCAGTCATTTCCATAGCGACCAAGGCAGAGCTGCGAACCGATCTCTAGCGTATAGCAATCCGAGCCAGCACTGAGGAGGTTGAAAGCCAATATTTGGTATGTGGATGTGAGCGTCTTCTGACCAATCTTGTCGCAGGTGTCACCCTGTTCAACAGTATACGTTCGCGTGCAAGCAGTGCTGTTGGAATGGAAAGCGGAAAGCGCACCTAATGGCAGCATCACTAGCGCCATCAGGGCTACCTTGAGGGACGACATGGCGCAACGAGTTGAATGAACTCTGCTTTTGTAATGAAGCAAATCCAAGATCTGAAGTAGGGTGTCGAAGTGAAAGCCGACGTCGGGAAAGGATCAGGCGAATGCAGCGGAGGATCGAAGCAGGCGACAATCAAGCCTAGGTTTTGTCGTGTTGTTGTGTTGCCAGTGGACGGAGTCTTGTCGGTTGATTTTGAGAGAAACGAGTGTGAGGTGCTGAAGAGCAGTTTCGCGCTGGCAGGTGGGATGAGGTACCGAGTGGGAGGACAAGATATCAGCCGGTGCGAAGGGGCGTGGAGAAGAGACGCCGAGAAGAGACGTGGAGAAGAGACGTGAAAGGTCGAGCAAGGGAGCGAGACAAGGATGACGATGATGGAGAAGGGAGGATTGCTGCGACGTTGGCGGGTCTCTGTTTGCCGACTTGGCAGAGGTGAGAGAGGGGCCCAGCGAGCCTAGGCAATATTATTCACTCTATCCGCGTTGGCAGAGTTAGTGACAGTCATAACTCAACACTGAAGTATTGGCGTTGACTAGATGCGTGAATCTGCATGGAAATATCACCCGCATAATAACGCTCCTATGCAGTGTTACTACATTGGTACGGGTTATGTCTGGTCACAACCTGGTCATCAACGCTGCCCCACCTGTATTACAGCCAAGCAGCTTTGATGGCGTTTCATGATCAGCAGAGCTGTTCACACCAGTTGCGAGCCGATTTTGCGTGCCTTCTTCTCATCTCTCTTCAGGTGCACAACAGCGGCACGTTGGTGGTCGGCCGTGGGTGAAACACAGACAACCAACAGATATGCACACACGCGTCTCGGGTCGAATAACAAAGCTCCAGCTGTGACTATTAATGATGTTGCCTTTCGTATCTGCTCTTATGCAGCGTCGATCCCTAGTTCAGGTTTCCACCTGGCCTAGTCCAAGTTCTAGTCAATAAGTACAAGTCTTAACATGGTGTTTGGAAATGCTACATCGAAATTGGTCGAGTGGTTCCAACTTTGTCGGCCGTGAGTAACGTTTACGCGTACTAGAGGAAAGTGGTTGCGACTCATCCCGATCTACAGAATCATCTGAAGACGTTGTGATCTGGCCCGATCCTTGGTCATCCTGCAGAGACGCGAAAGGCACGGGAGACTTGGTCGCGATGCAGCAAAGGTCAACACAAGGACAGTGTTGTGGATAGTATTATTCACTTGTGGATGGACGGTCTCTCCTTCTTCTCACCTCCCTGTCCTTTCCCTTGCCCCGTTGTTGCACCGTACAACCACCCTAGCATCCGTTGAACAACTGATTTTGGTCTGTCCTTCTCTTTCGGCTTCGCCAGATGATCTGATGCGTGCGTTTGGCCAGATGCAACTCACACCGACATCGGCATAGGTTAGGAACGCCTACATCCTCCTTCCCCTAACTTCCATATCGTCACGCTTCACTCTTCGCCATGCCCGCCACGACACCTGCGTCGTCTTCGCGTACGGCTGCCAGCAGAGCACGTCAGCCCCCGCTGACGGCCCCTTCCAAGGTGTCAACTTCGTCTGGTTCTAGATCGAAACCGAAGGAACCGTTACAGCCACTCGAATTGCCGCCTGCCCTTCCTACCATTGCCCAGTTGCAAACTGAGCAGGGCATCCTCACGTCTACCAAACTTGTCGCTGAGAGGCTCGTTATGATTGCCCAGTCGTTTCTTTATCTGCGTCCTGACCAAGGACCATATGATATCCCTGAATGGGAGGTTGATCTATGTTCAGCTACGCTCTATGCCACCTATGCTGTATGCCTCGACCCAACATCTGTCGATGCTCGCAGAGCACTTGCAAGGTGCGCAAGGCTAGGAGGCTTCAGTGTTGTTCTTCCCTTCTCTCCTTCTGGCAGTGCCGCAAGTGCTACTGTCTCCGCCACTAGGCTCAACTCTTTTGACAACCGAGACCAGGCAGGCGCACAGGCCTGCATACACATCTTGCAACAGGGTGATGACGCCACTTTCCAGGACGCTGGCAGCGCAAGAGAGTATCGCGATGCATGTAGAGCGCTTGGACGCAACACCGATGCATTACAGACGACCGAAACACTAAAGAGCAAGACCCTGGGCAAGCGCAAAAAAGCAGATGATGCGCCTGTATTCGCACATACAGTCGGTCTGGTCTCCGCCGAGGCACGGTATCAATCTCAGATCAGGACTGAAGAAGCGTGCGAAAAGGCCAAGCTGCATCAATTCGACGAGGCCAAGTCCGCCTTCCGCGAGGCTCTTGTCGCAGATCCGTTCAACTGGCGCGCATGGACGTGCCTATGCGATACTGGCAATGGGGAAATGTCGGCCGAGCAAATCTTTAGCTCTCAAACCCTGGACGCTTTGTACTCCACCATGACGGATGAGATCTGTGCGCCGTATCTAGAAGCGGAAGCGGCGCTGAAGAAATCGACGATAGCACAACAAGACCAGAACGGACAGCCCTCTACGATGCTGAGAAAGGCCTCAGAAGATGGTTCCAACAAGAAGTTTAAAATATCTGCCGATCGCCCGACTACCAGAACCATCGCTGTTGACGACGCAGCATCTCAGCAATGGCCTACCAACAAGCTAGCTCACGCAACGCCGACTACAGCATCATCTGCTGTCACTGCAACGCGCCTTCAACCCTCCGTTCGAGCCCTTTCAGCTGCGCAAACCAATACTACTTTACCCATCGAATGCGCCATCGACGATGATGTCAAAGCTATCCCTAAGACTGCTTCCGTAAATCCTAAGGTCAGCCGCATTGGTTCTGCTCGCTCGGTCTCAGTCTCTGCGAACAAAAGCACGTCTGCAGGCCGACCGTTGCGTTCAGCCGCCACTAGGGGCCCAGTGTCCGCTGCCGGGGCGCGCCTTGCTCAGACATCCTCCCGGCCGGGTGCCACAAGTCAGGCAGGCAGCGTCTCGTCAACCTCCTCTGTCTCATCCGGTGTTTCTTCGGCTACCTCTCGAACAACCGCTTCCACTGCTAGAACGGGTGTGTCCAGTCGACGAGGACCTACACCCTCCTCCTCGCAGGAAGTTTTACGGGCGAAAAGCGCAAAAACGGCTCCACTATCCAGTTCAAGAGGCGCCCCTAGTGCATCTGGTACCGCAGCAAATAGCTCAGGTAAATCTGCCGCACCTGACCTCAGTCGACCAACGAGTGCGCTGTCCAAGGCCAGTTCATCCTCTGTCGCCAGCAGCTCAGCTCGGCCGAACGGCAACTCCACGTCTAGCCGTACCTCTGCCCAGGCACTACATCAAGCTGCTGAGCATGAAGCTGCCGCTGCCAAACTCAGGTTAGCGCAGCTTGTTTCTCTGCGTGAAAGCTGCATGGAAAGTCTCAAGACACTTGCCCTGTATCACGCCACGGATCGGTATATCTTCGCCTTACTAAATCAGCTAGGAGAAGGCTACCGGTTGTTGCGCTTGTGCGAGGGCGAGCAAGGGGCAGCGATCCTCAAACAACCTCTTCTCAGTCTGCTGCTGGCGAGCGAGATTAAAGTGAAACACAAGGCCAGACAGGCCACAAATGGCACAGACACAGAGACCGAGATGCTGAGTGGGGCTCACACTGCGACAGCTGCTGCCGAGACGGACTCGGAATTGGACACGAGCGTTTCGAACAGCCTTGTGCATCACATCCTCATCGCCAGGTGCTTCACAGAATGCTCGCAATACTCTCTGGCTGAAACGCATTTCGCACGTGTGCGGAAGCTGAACCCCTTCATCACAGCACACATGGACATTTACTCTCTGGTGCTCTTCCACCTGTCCCGCGAAGTGACGCTGTCATCCCTAGCTCAGCATCTCGCCCTGGTGGCGCCGGCCAGTGCATCGACGCAGATTGTCGTCGGCAACGCCTTCTCGTTGCAAAAGGAGCATCAGACGGCGCTGGTCTGCTTCCAGCGAGCTGCAACGTATGCTCCCGATTATGCGTATGCGTACACCTTGTCGGGACACGAAGCGCACGACCTTGGCTTGCACGAAGAGGCGATCGCTTACTTCCGGAGCGCGATCCGGTGCGACCGAAGGCATTGGAATGCATGGGCCGGTCTGGGCCGGGTCTACCTCGGCATCGGCGAGCACAACCTCGTGGCGTCAAAGAGCTTGCAAGAGGCGATCAGCATCAATCCCGGTAACCACATTCTCTGGGATCTGGTGGGCTGGACATTTTCGCTGCTCGATGCGCCTGCCAAGGCGCTGGAATGCTACGACAGGGCTATTGAGCTTGCGCCGCAGGCTTCGGTGCTGACGTATCTGCGGCGGGTGGATTTGCTGCTGCAGCATGGGCACGTGGAGGCAGCGCACCAGGATCTGGTGACTGCGCACGCGCTGGCGCCGGAGGAAGCCAGCATCCATGTTCTGCTTGCGCAGTCGTATATGCGGCTTGGGGGAGGTGCGTTCTGCGAGGTTGAGGATGCGCACGGAGGAGCGTCGGGCGCGCAGGCGGGCGCGCCGCTGCGCGCGTCCGGGAGCATGGCCTTTCCCGCCGCGCACCATGCCGAGATCGCTCACCACCTCGCCGCCGCCGTCGACCTCGACCCCGCCCTCCTCCGCGTCGTCAAGGCCATCGGCGAAGGCTACCGCTCCCTTCCCGCCCACAAAATCAGCCTCCACCCCGCCGACATGTCCCTCGCCTCCTACTCCCGCTCCAGCCCCGACCTTCCCCCCTCGCCCGTCCTCGCCTACGGCGCCTCCCACAGCTACTCGGCTCACTCCGCCTACCCCTCCCACAGCCCCCGCCACGGCATGTCCACTCCCCAGCACGGCCAGCACGCCCTCCTCGCTCCCCATGACTTCGCCACCAGCAACCCTGGCAACCCCGACACCAGCGCCAGCTTCCTCGGCCCCCCCGCGGCGGAAGGCTCAGACCTCATCCTGGAGGACGCCTCCTTGGAATGAGCCCATTGTCCGCACTACACCCTTCTGTACTTCTATCATCCTGTGCATCCCAGGAATTTTCATCCTCCTTTCTTCGATGCCTTCTCTGACTCTATTCGTCACTTTCACTATGCGGGCATGTACAAAGCGTCTGCGACGACCAAGCGGACGCAGTGGGGCAAACGTTGAGGGCGCGAGCGGAGCGCGGGCGCAGTGCGGGTGATTACTTGGAGGCTTCGGCCTGCTTTTTGTTCTCGAAAATTGCGTTGATGCTCTGCCAGACGATCTTGGGCGACTGGGAGGCGTCTACGGGGGCCCAAATTCCCTGCTTCCGGTAGTAGTCGGTCACCGAAGCGGTCTGGGCATGGTAGGTGCCCAGTCGCTTCTTGAGGGTCTCGGCGTTGTCGTCGGATCGCTGGATGAGCGGCTCTCCAGTGATGTCGTCCGTCATGGGCTTCTTGGGCGGGCTGAACTCCTTGTGGTAGCTCCGGCCGGAAGCGGGGTGGATCAGCCGACCGGTGATGCGCGAGATGAGGAGGTGGTCGTTGATCTTGAGCTCAATGGCGTGGTCGAGCTTCTGGTTCTTCTCCTTGAGCATGCCATCCAGCTTCTCGGCCTGCGGCGTGGTTCGAGGGAATCCGTCGAGGATGAATCCGCCCTTGCAGGCAGCGTTGTTCTCCAGCTGGTCCTTGATCATCTTGACCATGATTTCGTCCGAGACCAAGCCGCCCTGGTCCATGATCTTCTTGGCCATCTTGCCCAGCTCGGTCTGCTTGCTGACCTGCTCCCGAAGCATGTCTCCGGTGGCCAGATGGCACACGCAGTTGTTGAACTTTTCCAAGATCTTGGGTGCTTGGGTCCCCTTGCCGGCGCCAGGAGGTCCAATCAGGATCATGCGAACGCCATCGGTGCTGCCTCCGGTCACAGAGGAGACCGCCGACGACGCTTTCGACTCCAGCTGCGAGATCTTGTCGTTGAGCTGCGAGACCAGGGTTTTGAGGTAGCCAAGCTCGGCGCTGCTGGAGCCGGCCGAGATCGTGTCACCCTTCATCCCGAGTTCCTGCTTCACCTGGGACTCGGAAGCTGGACATATGGTAGCACGTAGAGTAACCACCTAGTCAGCACACGACTGCTCCACCAAACCACAGCTACGGCAGCACCGAGGTCAGACTTACGGGGAGGGAAGGGACTATCCCTGGAACCGCGGGTAGTTGGAGTAGCCATCTTGAAAGAGCGTTTGATCCGGTCTTGCGAGTGTGATGGTGGATGAGGAATAAAGGGAGAAGGCGCGGATTGGGCCGGCGACCGACAGCTTCCACATTTGCAATCCAGTCCGATCCGTGCTTCTGCAGCTTCATCATCATCGCCAAGGCCACTTGGAATTGGCTCCTGATCTGGAAGATCGGTCGTCCGCCAATGGCTAATTCCGGTCTTTTCCTTGCTCCCGCTTCTGACTACGTAACTCGCCTCACACTGCCTCCGTAGCGCGTCTTCTTCGATGAGTTTCTCGGCCGCCTTGCGAATTGCTCAACCTAGCTTTCACCGTTTTTCAATTTCAAATCCTTGAGTCTTTCCGTTACTCAACCTCTTGATCGAAGCCCGTGTAGGCTATAGTGTATTGCGCCGGCAATCTGGGGTGGAGGGGCTGAGACGTTGGAAGGGCCTTTCTCGTCCGAAAACTGGCAAGGCAAGTGACTGATGGTGTTAGATCACACATCTGCATTATTACTTGTAGCACCCTTTCTGGATGCCCCTTCTTTCGCTTGCTTGCTTCTTTCGGTAACACTTTTCGGGACGACCAGAGCGTCGAAGGCGCCACATAATCCTCAACCGGGCGTTCTCCGTCATCGTGCGCAGAGGACAGATATGAGAAATGGATTACGGTGATCTAGTGACAAGGTGACATGGGACATACAAGGCTGGGGGATTAGAAGCGCCGAGATGATTCAGCACCGCATCTTTCAGCAGGCGCGGTTACAGCAGTCAGAATTTCGTAGTTGATACAGTGGTTATGCTGGAAAGCAAGAGAGACGGATACCGATGGGAACGCGCAACGAAGTGGGAAGCCAGAGACCAGCGGTTGAGAGGAGAAGTGTTTTGGGCACGACCCATGAAGGTCTATGCCGTCCGTGGCCCTGGTGAAAGGAAAGGGAAGATGGAAGCACGTTAATGTGTAACAAAGGATTCCAGAAAAGAGAGACGGACAGAATGACGGTGACGACAAGGAACAAACATGGTACCAGAAAAGGGATGCCGGGCTTTGACAACCGGTGACGGCGGAGTGATACGTGCCCTCGTAAATGCAGAAGCTCGCAGTGGTAGCCTGACGCCGGCGGGTACGTATCTGGCATAGATTCCCCATTTAAGCAGTCCACATCGGTTTTATATTGCAGTGTAGGTCCGCCCACTACTATGGCTGCTGCTGCGGCTGCTGCTGATGATGCTGCTGTTGCTGCTGAGCGAAAGCTTCTTGCTGCTGCTGTTGCTGCTGAGCGAAAGCCTCTAGCTGCTGCTGCTGCTCTTGTTGTTGTTGCTCTTGCTCTTGTTGTTGTTGTTGTTGTTGTTGTTGTTGTTGTTGTTGTTGCTGGTGGTGATCTTGGTGTTGCTGCTGTTGCTGTTGTTCGGAGCCGAGTAACCTGAGGCCCTGCTCATTCAGAGGATCGAAGTCCAGAGTCATGGCCGGTGAAAGTCTCGTCTCCGCAGCTCTGGCAGTTGGGGCCAAGGCACTCGCCTGGGGCTCGCTAGGCGGCAACGCGCTCAAGGCAGGTAGATGTGCCGCCATCTGCGCCGGCATCGAGGACATAGGGGTCATCTGACCAGACGGTGGCTGACCGGCTTCAGCAGCGATAAGAACTTTTCTAGCGGGGATCGAGAGCATGAAGTTAGCGGCTTGGGATTGCTGCTTCCTTTCGATCGTGCTTCGTACTTGATGTACTTGTGCATCTTCCCCTCCCGTGGCTGTCGCCGGTGCCTGGTTCGGTTGCTGCGGGGCTAAGATGGGCGCAGTATGATGACCCTGCTCATGAGTCGAATGAAGATGCTGCATTGGCTGTGAAAGAGCCATCTGATGCTGCTGCTGCGGTTCGAACTGGAATGGATTGTTCATTTGCCGTTGCACCATCGGCGATTGCATTGCGGAGGATAGTTGCGCATCACTTTGAGACAGATCAAGAGGCCCACTTGCCACCTCTGAGTGCTGAGGCGTTAGTAAGGGATGTTCCAGACCCATATGCTGAAAGTATTGAGGTCTCGCATCCGCGTGTACGGGAGGCGTGAAAGGGAAGGATATCGCGTTTAGCACAGCAGGTACTTTGGAAGGTTCGACGATCTGATGATTTACCGACTCGCTCGGAAAACCATTCGGGGGTTGGCCATTGATGAAAGCATGGTCGCGAAGAGGGACGCCTTGCTGCACTGCGTTTACCATCGTCTGGTTCAACGATGGGGCGTTGATCATGTCTCCCCGTCCACCGTTGCCGTCCGAAAGCGTCATCTGACCATCTCCAAGAGAGGCTGCTTGAACAGTCGTACCAGCGGTTGATCTATCTCCATCTGCGGCCTGTAGATCATCGGCTGCAAGTGACGCTACTTGGAGGTAGAAAGAGTGTTGAAGCTGATGCAACTGGCCTGCATGGACGTAATGAGCCGTAACGCTAACCTCGCCGCTCTCGCTTTCAGTAGTAGGAGTGCCAGATAGAACACGGTTTCCTTCCTCCCATGTGATCCAGGAAGGTACCTTGTTACAGGAGAATACAGCCTTTATGCTCGTCGAGGACGCCTGAGGGTCCCATACTTTGAGCGGCCACGTCCACTGCAGCCCAACATAGGCGATCTTTTCGGGAGCACCGGCAATCTTACGGCTGAACTCCCGGAACTGCCAACCACCTTCAGGAATCTTCTTTGCTTCTACTATCCAGATGTGATTGCCCTTAGATTTCGCTTTTTTGCCATCCTCGTTGAACCGGGAAATGTATGGTTGTGTCCAGAGATATTGTTTGATCTTCTTGATCGAGCAGTCCGCTTCAGAGAGTCCATTGCGAAGGACTTCAGCCTGAAAAGCATTGGTGAAGGCTTGGATGCGGAATTTGAAGGGCCTAAAGTCAGGCGACTCATCGAGACGCGCCATCTTTTTAGGCATCAAGGTCTGATGCAATAGCTCGCCACGATCGTCGGTTGCCTCCAAATCCGAGCAAACGGCCGTTAAAAAGGAATGAAAGATCTCTTCGAGCTTCAGTCGCAATTCTTCAGAAAGGGCTGGGCCGCTTCCGGACTTATCGCCGCCAGCAGCGGAGCTATCCCCAGTAGCCTCGTCCATGGCGTTAAAATCGACAGAGGCTCCGCTTGAAAAGGGTCCGCTGCCGCGATGCCGACGGTGTCTGATCGCCGCCCGTGCAATGCCTTCGCTAGAATCATTTGCCTCATCAGCGCTGTCACCATCGCCAACAGATTCATCAGGAGTCGTAGCGCCAGAGTCGATCGCTGACTGGAGTCCCGATGTGTTGCCACTAGAAATGGCCGACATCTGCAGTGCACTACGGGAAAATTTCGACTGCGACCTCTCGATAGGTGGTGCCTCAGAACCTGACAAATGCGAAAGCGGCATAGCATCTTGCAACGACCCGCCGCGCATGTGGCCGTTCTGTCGCAGCGAAGGGCTTGACGGCATTGACTGAGCGATGCCGCCGTTGCTGCCACCACCGATCACACCCTGTGAATGAGAAGGGAACTCAAAGGGGGTCTGAGGGGTGGAAGGCGAGACAGATAGCGAATGTACGTGGTTTATCGGAGCCTGAGCTGCCTTTGGCATCAGAGACGGGTGCAGTCCATTGTTTGTGCCGGCAGAGGCTTGCAAGTGCGGAGCACCTGAAGCAAATTGAGGCATCGGTGGGGCGCTTTGAGGTGGGACAGGTTGCTGCAGCTGTAGCAGAACATCTGCGGCCGCTGGCGCCATTGGAGGGGCAGACGATGGAGCATCCGGAGGATGTACCGGCGTAGAGTTTTCTGATCTCAAAGACTTGAAAGGCTGCTCGGCCATGTCACTGTCGGCCTGAACAGGTCTCTTTCGGGCTATCGGACTTGTTTGAGTACTAGTGCAATCGTCTACGTTCCTACCGCTTTGCTGAGTTTGCGACTGCAAATGAGCTTGTGTCTGTGGTGCAAAGATGGGCTGACTGAGCTGGTGGGCGGGCATATCGGACTGTAGAGGTTGCTGTTGCTGCTGCTGCTGCTGCTGCTGCTGCTGCGGTGCTTGCGACTGTAATTGCGGATGTTGTTGTTGTTGTTGCATAGGATGCTGCTGGTCCTTTGTTGTTTCGACTTGAGCGCCGTCGCTAGCATTGATGCTTGCAGCTTGTACTGTGGCAAGACTCTGATTGCCGAGCTCGCCAATGCGATGCAGATTCTTCTGCAAATCGCCTAGACAACTGCTGCTGACTTGGTGCTGCCCTTTCCTGAACATCTCACGGGCGTTGCTAGCAAGGGTCACCACGTCATCTAGGAGCTGACCAATCTCTTTGATGGTCCCGTTGGGGCTCGAGTGATCTGTTGAAGATACTTGAACCGGGATCAAAGTCCGAGATGCTTGGCCGTTGATTTGGGGACCGGGTGTTGTACCTGCACCATTTGCTGCCAAAGTCTGAGCCTGAGAATGCTGCAACTCAGGCGCGGCTTGTGTTGCAATCAATTGCTGTGGCGGGACAAAATGGTCAGGGAGCGGGGCAGGAGCGGTGGACATGATCAAATCATTCTGAGTTGCCGGAGTGGCAGGCCAACCGAAAGACCGTAAGCTGCTGGCTGATGCCGGCATGGATTGTTGAGACATAGACTGGGACGCCAGCTGATGCAGGTGGAGGCCAAGGGAGATAGAACGCTGATGAGATATTTGCGTGGGCCTTGCAGAGCCACCAGGTTGAAAGGCGCCTGCAGCATTCATGTCCGCGAATACCGGAGCCTGTGTCACCGGCATCGAGTGCGGCACACCAGTTTGCAAACTCTGTTGAAGGTGCAGGGGTAGTGTTTGGGGCTGCTGCTGTTGCATCTGCGGCATGTGCTGCTGGTGCAAGAGCTGGTGCTGCTCTTGATGCGGGAGAATCTGCTGCTGTTGCTGCAATTGCTCTTGTTGTTTGGACTGTGTCTGTGGCGGCTGCTGTGATACCTGCGGTGGTGCATGGGATTGCTGTTGCTGCTGTTGCTGCTGTTGCTGCTGTTGCTGCTGTTGCTGCTGTTGCTGCTGTTGCTGCTGTTGCTGCTGTTGCTGCTGTTGCTGTTGCTGCTGTTGCTGCTGTTGCTGCTGTTGCTGCTGTTGCTGCTGTTGCTGCTGTTGCTGCTGTTGCTGCTGTTGCGGGTGCGCAGGAGAAGCTTGCGGTTGATGCTGTTGTTGCGGGTGAAGCAACTGCTCATGCGGGTGCTGCTGCATGTGCTGATGTCGAGGCATCTGGGTAAGCAACTGCTGAGAGGCATGCTCATTGAACTGCTGCTGTGCTAAATCCTGTCGCTCTTGCATCGTCGGCTGCACTTGGACAGATGAAGATTGTTGCTGCATATGCTGATGCGAGACAGGTGGTAGACCGTTCTGGCTTTGCTGATTGTGCAAGGAGGGAGCGTGTTGTTGAAGCATCTGACCAGCCTGTATGCTTCCCCCAAGCTGTTGTGGCTGCTGTTGTGGTTGCTGTTGTGGTTGTTGTTGCTGCTGGTGATGGTGCTGCGCCTGCTGTTGTAGTGCCTGTTGTTGCTGCGCTTGCTGTTGCTGCGCTTGTTGTTGTTGCGCTTGTTGTTGTTGCGCTTGTTGTTGCTGCGCTTGCTGTTGCTGAAACTGCTGCGGAGCACCGGATGCGACATGTGCTAGAGCATTGTAATGTGGTTGAGACATCATGTGCTGAGGTGTGAGATCGGTAGCGTTCATCGCCGAGGAGAAGTCGGGGAAAACTGGAGAGCGCGGACGCCTGCCAATCTCTTCGCGACTTGGCACAAACAGCCCAGCAGGCGAATATACCTCGAAATGAGAATGATTGGTCCCGATGTCCTGCACCGCACCAAAACTGAGACGAGGTATGGGTCGGGTTGGCTCGCGATGGTCAGGGTTGGTGAAACGACGTCGAGCTGAAGAAAGCCCGAAGCGTTCCTCGTCCAAGAAGGGTGAATTATGCCCTGATGTGCTCTTCTGCAATTCCGTGTCAGAAGGCTGAGCGGGGTCAGCAATGTCGGTCTCTTCGAACACAGCGGGGAGTTCTTGAGACGTAGCGTAGGCCCAGTCCTCGGCGTAAGGTCGGCTTGCGTCGGGCACTGAGCAAGAAGCAATAGCCGCAGTGCGAGGCAAGGGCCACGGCGTCTTCTCTGGTGAAATCGTTTTGGGCAGACTACAGCGTAAGAGCCTAGCAAAGACCCTACGCACTTCAACACCTGGCTGTAAATGCGCGATAGAGTCAGCGGAACAATAACACGTTCGGAGTTATGTCGGACAATTAAGTCAATAGAACTTTGTCGCCACTCCAAGCAAACACGGTTGCAGTCCAATCAATGGAACGCAGCAGAAGAAAGGGCGTCCAGCACAGGGACCGATGATGAGAGCAAGATCCGGGCCGACGGTCGCCAGAAAGCTAACAACGAGATTTGGCCTGGAAGGCAAGGAAGAGACTGGCTAGATCCTGTCAAAGGCTAGCGCTCTGCCGATTCACCCCGTCTGGCGAGGAGAAAGTTGGACAGTGGTGGACAATGTTGAAACAGGCAAAACGAAAACTTGCCGAAATGTAAATGGTGGTACGATGCGGTAATCGGCGTGGTATGTAGCAAACCGATGGTACCGGTGATGGCTACGGTTTAACCCTAGCGAAGGTGGCAAGTCGTTGGGTCTGCAATCACAGCTCGTGCCACCACGACACTGTCAAAAGATGCTGAGAGAGCGATGGTAGATCAAGAAGGAGGCTGAGTGGGCGAAGGACAGTCGTTGAAAGCGCGTCGCCAAGTAGGAAGCAGCGTGGGTGTAGGGGATACAGTCGAAGGCGAAGGCGATGGCGATGGTAAAGGCGGTTACGAGAGGAAGAGTCGACCAAGGGGGTGGGTGGGGACGTAGGATTGCGGGTGATGGTAGGCGTGAACGATATTGGAAAAGCGAAGAATTGCGGATGGAGAAGAAGCATACAAAAAGCAAGCCACATCCGGGCGTCCTCACTAGCTCACACTCCATAAATGCCACATGCCTATTCTGAAAGCTGCCCTTTCTCAGGCTAAAAGGCTTTTTCTCTTCCTTTCAACGCAAAGGAAGCTCCGCCTTGGTTAAGATACACATCCACACCACAGCCATGGCGAGTATGAGTCCTCAGCCGTGCAACCGCTTCTTGCACCCTGATCATGCGATGTCATGCGCTGAGTTGCATCGGAGGACCTCGTTGAGCGCTAAGTGTGGAAGCGGTACGAATCGGCTCCAACCCAAGCTTGCTGAAATTTGCCTCAAGCGAGCCTACGGCAACGCTTCGCCTCGTTTGTATTTAAAAATATTTTCTTCCGTCCTTTGAATACACTAGAATGGCTGCCTCTCACTAAATCGAATTAACCCCTTCGAAGCCGCAAGGCACGCTAGCTTTGAAAACGGAGAACCGCCTGTATTGATTGAGTGTGTAGTTCTAAGCTGCCCTATATTTCCATACCCCTATGGCTACTAGCCAAGTACGTAGATGATTAATCATATTCGTAGAATACTGCAAGCTTAAGGTTCCCCTTTTTCAAACTGTCCAGCGATGGCCGTTGGATTTTACACTGCGATGCCAACACTCGGCGTATGTTAGGTGCGGGTTGACCGCGAGGCTGTGTTCCTGTTCGGGCCCCACGAAAGCAACAGCGCAGCGGCAGTAGGATTGCGCACTTGTGGCGCTTCCGTTTACGAACTAAGGGAATGGAGCAACCTGTTGTGATCTGCTGCGTCAGCCTTCAGCCTAGCAACGCAACAGCCTCCGATCGGTCTGACTGGGACGCCGTATGACTGCTCGAAGAAAATGGGACGGATAGCATTACACCTTTACCCGAAAATCCAAGTTGCGATCTCGATGGATCGTTCCCACGATCGACCACGCTCGGAGCGCCCGACACCAATAGGGTTGCGCCTTATGAAAGCCATGTCGGCATCTACTCAGAATTCGATGAGGATCGATTCCGACGCCTGCCCTTCTTCGGCGTTCCCTTATTGGAGGCCTTGAAAAAGGGCGCAAAGACCGTGAGCTATGTTGGAGCCGGCCATCGATATTACTGCGGCCTTCCATTGCGTTGTCACCGTTCTGCGTCCGCCACCACCTAAGCTGCAGCAGGTAGCAAGCTCGCAGTGGCCTCGGCTGTCTGTATCATGGTTGTCTCCTACAGGGGCGCGGCACAGCCGATGCCAATCAGAACACGCTAGGTGCTCCTTTGTGCTTAGGACCAAAGGCTAGCTTTTCACGAGGCGGTCTGAGACGGTCGATGACTACCCAAGGCTTGGAGCTTTGATCGCCTTGCCTTGCTGCGTGTGAGTATGGCTGTGAACGCCGGTCCAGTGCACATGGCTAGTGTTGAACGCGTCTTTACTGAGACAGAAAAGCCTTGGCGGAGTCCAAACCCACCCCAAGACACCGTGAATTTGGCTCCTTCGAGCTTGGGAATGCCTCTGCGCCCAGCCCGACGCACTCGGCCTAGTTTGGCGGAAGCCGGATCGCATGCCCCCGCGAGCCTGGCTGAAAGTCTGGCACGAGACAAGACCCGTCCCCACTTGCGATACCAGTCACACGAGCCTCTGGGAGACACGCCCTGCCATCCTGCAGTGCGCAAGCTGCGCATGAACGCGGACGTCGTCAGCACAGCAGCCGTTATCCGCGCACCCTCTCCTAGGGACAAGTTCGTAGCTACTGGTGTGAGCTCGTGCCCATGGACGTGTTCACAGACAGTAGTGTCATTGAGATGTGTTAAGCATTGCTCAAAGAAACGAACAGAAAAGGTGATTATTGACAGTCAGAAACAAAAGAAAACATATCGAGTAGGGACAGTGTGCGGAGGCAAGACAACCGGCCACGGTCGCAATGAAAAGATGGACACACGGCTGAAAGGTGCCAGTACGATGACCAAGGCTGGGAGCTAGTGCCGGGCGGCGCGCAGCATAGGCGCGTGGAAGGACGGGATAGAGGAGGCATCGTTCTTCATGTAGTCGGGCTGGGGCACGACGGAGGAGACGACGGAGGCGGTATCTTCGGACTCTGCGACGGAGGCGAAGCTATCCTTCCTGGCGAGGGAAGGGTTGGAGGCTAGGTGAGCAGGAAGGGGGGCCGGACTACTGCTGCCGCGTCTATGAGCGGTGGCGGCGAGCTGGGCGACGCGTCCGACGGATGAGGAGGCGGGGATGCCCCGCCTGGCCGCACCTGGGCCTGCGGGCGCCGCCGCGTCAATGCCCGCCCCAGCGCCGGCCGCGAACTCCTTCAGCACCGCACTGCGCCCCTCCAGCATCGCGATCTTGTTCCGCACCGACGGCACCATCACCGCCGACCCGCGCAGGTTGTGCGTCGAGTGCGAGCGCGACAGCGCCCCGCTCCCATCGCCCACCCCAGCGCCCGCATCGCTCGCCAGCGACGATGTGCTTTCCGAATGCCGGAGCCCTTGACCTCCAAGGTAAGTCCCAGCGCTGCCCGCTATGGACTGCAGCGTCGACGATCTTGGCATACCTGCATACGACACCCTCGCTGCTTTATCCGGACTGGATGCAGTCGAATCGACGAATGTCGTCGATTCGCTCTTCCTCAGGCCACCAGCGGGTGCCCTTGGAGACTTCGCTACAGAGCCGCCCTTGGAAGCAGCAGGGATGCGGACAGGACCTCCTTTGCCTTCTCTTGCACTGCCCATAGCGTTGATCTTGTCATTGCGAACGCCAGGCGTGTGCGGCCGCCCCGACGATGAGACGCTTCCGTCCGAGAGCTGAGGCGAGGTGCGCGAATCTTGTGTGGCCTTGGATTGCAGCAGGAGCGGTTTAAGCCCTGTGATCGGCTGCGATTGGCGGTGCTGCTGCTTCTTGTCGAGTGTTTGCGAATGGCGTTGCAGATTGTCAGCGTTGAGCTGTTGCTGCGAGAAGGTGAGGATGTCGGCAGAGCTCGGCCTCGCTTTGGCCAGACCTGTGGACGAGACGAGTTGTTCCGAAGACACTTTTGCCCGGATCACTTGCTGCGGCAGAGCCATGGTCGTCGCTGCGTTCGAGCCAGGCTTCGAAATTTTGAGAGGCTTGGTGCTGCTGGCAAACGAATAACCTGCAGACTTGCGAGGAGAAGCAGGCCGATTGACCGCAGGATGCGAGCTAACATGACCTCGAGACTCACCAGTCTGTGCAGCTTGTATTTTGGCGACCAGCCCGTCACGCCCTGCCGTAGATGTGCTAAAAGGTCCCGAGGTGGACGGACGCCGTGGAACCACAGTTACTGTAGGCGCAGGACAGTGCATCCGGCGATCTCCACCATCAATTTCGGACGGAGGCGTCAGACTGACCGCCTGCATGATTGACGAGACTTCGGCGACGTCCTCAGCTTCTTCGCAGCCTAGATCCTCCAGATCGGTTTCTTCCTCAGTGCACCCTCTGCGGCGGAGCAGCCATCCTTCCTCATTGCCAGCACTTTGCTCGTCAGTTTCAATCTGTTGGGAGCGGGTGTGAGGGGCGGGCGGATTGCGCCCAGTCGCGGTGCTAGAGGAAGCATCCGGATCGTCAACAAAAGCACTTTCGTCGAACTGGTCCAGATCATCCTGATCAAGGCGTGCCGAGCCAATGACCATGTTCATCTCATCGACGGATTCATCGTTGAGGTCCAGCGTGCGGTTGGGATACACCTGCTCGTCGGTATCGTAGTCATCGCCGACCTCGTCGAGCGAAACGGCAGCTGCAGAGTTGATTTGAAGCATCGGAATCAAGCCGCCTCCGTGTCCTCCGTAACCTGCTTGCATGCGTTGCATGTGCTGCATTTGCTGCATTTGTGCCATTGGCAAGTGACCCGGTAGATGGAGCTGGACAGATTGTTGCTCTTGCTGGCGACTGGCCTCTGGGAACTGTCGCGCTTCGTAGGGTTCGCAGCCTGGTGGATATACTGTCGGAGAAACGCCATGTCGAGTGGCCAGCGGTGTTCTGGACGGATCTTCCTCTCCGTCTTCGCGCCCGCTTGTGCACCCCGTGCTACTGCCTGAGCCTGGGCTGTTTGCCGAATTTCGGTCCGACTCTGATCCGCTTTCGAGGATACCGATGCCCAGACCGGCAGGACTGGGACGCGATGCAGACGACGAAGAGGCTGGGCTTACGTCGACACCGCGACGAGCTGCGGCGCTCTTGATGGCATGGTTGATGAAGTCCAATGATTTCTGATGCTGCAGCTTGCGGGTCTGCTCGGCTGCCTCTTCTCCAGGTGATAGTACACGTTGAATTTGCAGATGCTGGGCATGATGCTGGAGCGACACTTCTGACTTGCCCGGAGAACGCATCGCATCAACCGATCTGATTCGTGCCACCAGGGGATCTATATCTGTGCTAGCAGTGGGCGAGCACCCCTGAGAAACGGTCTCGGTAGACATCCAACCCTTGGTCGAGCTGGCGCTGAATCGGTTGCTACCAGGCATCTTTAGCGGCGGCGGGTCCAGCGAGACGAAATTGATGACACGAAGGGGTAGCTCCACTGAAACATCGGAGGACATCGACCCGCCGACAGACACCTTGATGCAATAGACCACTTCGACATGTCGACCGCGAGAAATGGAAAGCGCATCGCCAGGGATCTGCATGTAGTGAGAGGATTCCACCCGCTGGCCGGCCTCTACGCCAGTCCACCAGCCTCTCGCCGTCACGACGCCCTTGGCCCCCTTTTGACCCATCTCGAGCTCCTCCTCGGCGATTTTTTTGCGGGTAGTCGAAGTCTGACAAGCGTCTGGATCGAGCTCGTGAGAAAGCTTGCTAGAAAGGTCCAGCTCTGGTCTTGGTTTGTATAAGGTTACCGTACGGACCAGGGCAAGAGTCAGCTTGTTGACCTTTTTGGTCGTATCATTATGGATACCGACATGGACATAAACTCTCTGCCCTGCTACCCAGGTACTTCGATGGAGACTAGCCACCAGATGAACCTTGCCAGAGCCGCCGAGGAAAAGCCCTTTCGCGCTAGCCGCCTGGATCGGTTTCAGCGACCTGGACAGGACGATGGCAGGATTGAGATACGGGAAAAGGTCGATGTGACGGTAGAAGTGTGCGATGGACCTATTCACGCCGCCTGAGGACTTGAGCTTGACGGAGCCGATCACAATGTATCGGACCACAGCTGTCTTTCCTCTGTAGCTACCCTTGGCGCCCTTGGATACCGGAAGCTCGAGAGAAAAGGGGACTGAATGAGTGCCCACTTTACCAGTCGCGTAGCCTTCTGAGTCCGGCGACCCGTCAAAGCAGGCCAAAGCTGAGTACGGTGCCGTCTCCGGCGAGGAGAGAGTCGGCGAGCCATGTAGATAATAAGGTTCACTAGGACCATTGCTAGAGCGGTCGCCATCAATTACAGAAGCATGGTGATAGAAGATGTACCGCGTGTCGTCGGCCAGCAGCTCTTCGAACCCGACAATACGGATCTTTGGCTGTGCTAGGTACACTGCGCCTTCCTTCTCGGAGCCTTTCCTGACTTTGATCTGCATCCTACCCTGAAGGTTTCCGCCTTCTACCGCAAGGTCGGATTCGAGAACGAGATCCACTTCCACGCGGGCTTTACTGGCTTTGCCCTGCTCCAAAACTGCTGACGGCGGGGCGGTGTTGGACCCAACGGCATTGCTGCGCTTGAGAGAACCTTTAGATGCTCCGGCAGGTGGGAGCGGCTTG
Organism: Tranzscheliella williamsii; assembly: GCA_023212725.1. Lineage (NCBI taxonomy): Eukaryota > Fungi > Basidiomycota > Ustilaginomycetes > Ustilaginales > Ustilaginaceae > Tranzscheliella > Tranzscheliella williamsii. Next base: position 411,493 of record JALBYF010000002.1, read on the forward strand.
GCAGCAGATGCAGGAAGTTTGCGGTCCGAATTTCCCAGTAGACGGTTGAGCTCCTTGCTCCTGCGTAGCGGATTGGCTGATGCACTGAGCAGAGTGCCATGGCGCTCCAACAGGGCATTCTGGACGTTGGTTTCTGAGAGGCTGCGGCGTGGTCTGTTGCGTACTTTCCCCGTGTCGTGCCCGGTTGCGACCGATGAAGGCCCCTCCGGCATTAAGAGCGTTGTGTTCGTCGCGGTTGCGTCAGCCGCCGACGACGAAAATGACGACGGCAAAGCACTTTGACTTTGACTCAGCTTCATAGGTTGGGAGCCGTCAGGACGGGAGGATCCCATAATACTATCCTGATCCAGGGAAGTGATCTCGTGAGGCAAGATCGGCATCCCGGTATCGTAAGTCATCCTATACTTGTCGAGGCTGACTAGGGCGCCTCCCTTCTCGGCCTCCTCAAGACCTTGAAGGCCTCTCTTGCTGCGCATAGCCACGCTAGCTAGGGAAGTTCGTGACCTCAAATCCTGCTCTAAAGCAGCGGCTTTGGTAGAACCATCCATGCCCGAACCTGCAGTGGACTCGGAAGCGTCGTGAGAATTTGTACCGGTCTGGTAGGCCGGGCTTGACATGAGGCTAGCCTTCGGTCCGATAGACGAGGTTTGCGAGCGAGATAGGGTGGTTGAAGTCGGCACCGAGATCAGCCGAGGACGCGTGTTCAGGGCCTCGGGATCTGAGACGCCAGACTGCGAAGCCGCTCGGTTGATGGTGCCCGTGTCAAAGTCGATCCTCCCGGTTTCCGATCCATCGGGGCCGTAGAAGCTGCCAACGCGCCACTGCGACCCGCTATCGCCCTGCGGACATTCTGGCCGTGTAGGTTCCTGTTGCGGTTGTGCGCCTGGTCTAGCATCCATGCGCTGTAGAAGGGCGGGGACGGGCACCGTATCATCTGGCTTGGGGACGCTTCTTGGCTGCTTCTGTCGATTGTAACCGCCGAAGCCGTCAGGCACCATGACTTCGGTTTCATCATCCGAGACTGCTTGTTGCGCGTCTTGGGCGTAACTAGCTTCCTCCTGGTTTGGCTTGGGGCCGAGACGCTGCTGCAGTGTCCCGGGACGTGTCGTTGCGCCCTTCATCCCGCCTCGAAGTGAGCCACCTCGTGTGCTCGCATCCCTGGCGACACCGCGAGCCCCGCGAGAGATCTCCGCGGTCCTACCAAGGCTTGATCCGCCATCTGAGCGATAGCCGGATGCCATACTCGCAGTGCTCCGGCTCTTGTGTAGTGTCTGAACTGGTGCGGCGACATGCACAAACTCAGTTACAGGCTGTTGCAGCTGGATCCTCCCATTGGCCGCCATGCGAGCTTGCAATTGGGGTTGGCTAGCTTGCTTCTTGAGGGACTTGGCTCGATGTGTGGAGCTCGCACCAGAGGATGAACTAGTAACAGTGAATTCGGTGAGCGTAGGACTATCGTCGCTTTCGGTCTCGGTTTCTGTTCCCGTGCTGCTGGTAGCCGTGGTGTCGGTGGTGTAGCCTTCCATGGCAGCTACTGCGGCGCTGAGGCTGTGCAGACTGTGGGGCTGAAGGACGATGCCTTTGGTATTGGACGAGAGACGGGCAATAGGGGGAGACATAAAGTCTTCATCGGTGTAGGCGCCATGGCCGAGTACATCGGGTTCTCCAGAAACGATGCGCACTCTACGAGCGTCTTCTTCGGCAGTTTTGGGCCGGGCTGCTCGCAGCTTATTCATGGACGACTTCTTAGGGATCATGTGCGCCCGAGTCCGGCTGTGAAAGCCAGATGTCGAGGTCGAAGAGGTGTGATGGGAGATATGGGAAGCCGCGTCGGTGGCGTAGGCCTCGGACTCCTGTCCAAAGTCGATTCCGAGGCCCGACATGGCCTGTAGATTCTGTCTGTCAGCGTTTACAAGTTTTGCCTAGAGGTGGAAGCGAGCGGAAGTGAATGGAAAAGAGGTGGCTTCCGGGGTAAGGCAAAGATGAAGGAGGGTGGGTGTCGTGATTGCTTTGCGTGTTCGGTATGGTTGATAGCTGTTCGTGGTAGAGGCGGAACGTCAAGATCCGGGGATTTGAAGGTTTCCTGCCTCGTCTAGTTCAGTCGGTCCAAGGGGCTCGACGGCGGGGCATGGGCAACGGGCCCTCCACCGCCATAAGCAGGCGGACAGGCAAACATCTACAAAGAGCAGTCAGGATCCGAACGGTTCGAGATTACGCTGGACCATAACGGACAAAAGGTGAGGTAAATCGGCATAGTGGAACCAGCGGTCTGACACAGGCTGTGCTACGATCGAGTGGTCTAGAAACAGAGTTTGCGGCCTGTCGGGTTGAACATGAAGTGCGCAGCTAGCTGATACAGGGAAAAAGTCAACACCATCAAGCATCGGCCATCGCAGCTGCTCAGTAGACATCGAGCAGGACAGAGACGCCCATTGGGCGCGGAGCAGAATTGCGCATCATTTGAGCCATATCACTTTCTGCCTCCGGTCGCCCAGGTTGGAGCCAAACGCGTCCCTGCGAATATCTGCTTTGCCGTCCGACAGCTTTGTGGTGAGATGGGCGTCTCAGACTGGCATTGGCATCAGCAACGCAGATGACGATCTCCAGGGTTGCTGTCCAAACCCTCAAACCTGGTGGCAGTGTGTTGGCGAGCTCAATTGGACAGCTGTTCGCCCCTTGACATAATCACGTTAATAGCAGCATCGTCCCTCGATTTAACAGTAAAAGAATCTATGACGCGATGCATGCATACGATGTGCATTTCAGGCAGTTTCGAATGTTCCGTGGTAACTTTACATAGTGGAGTGAAATTGCGGGTGTGCTGTCGGCCGAAACAGAGGGCACACCCGATAGCATCGGGGCGCACGGTGCGGAAGTCCTATCACCTGCTCCTGCTGCTCCTGCTGTTCCTGCTGCTCCTGCTGCAGACTGAGAACCTTCATCCCACGTCTCCCCGACGGTCAATTTCGCCGGCTGCTCTCCCTTCTGGACGGCTTGGAGTCACCGCTCGCAGCTCCCTCACCATTGGCATTGCAGCTTGTCATTGGACCTTCTAGCCTCTTCATGGTAATCAGCTTGGTATACTGACCATTCGGATAGCCTTGCACTCGTTTAGCAAGTCTAGCGAAGGCATAGCTTCTCTTCTCGCTTGGCCATCCGGAAGGATTTTCTGTATAGTGGCTTGGAAGCATGGACGGCCAAACCGCCTTCTTTGATCACACTTCCACGCCCACGTTTAAGTCTCCGTCAGCTACTGGCAGTCACCCTCATCGTCTTTCTGTCGACCAAGAACGGCCGCCTTCGCCAGCCTCTCGGGCATCTAGGGTAGCTCATCATCACCAGGCATTCACAAGAACATCATCGACGGAGGCGCCTCGCGTCTATCTTTCTCGATCAGATCAGCTTCCGGGAAGAGATACCTACTCAGAAGGGAACAGCGATACGCTAGGGGCCGACATTCGTCCGATTACTGCATCAACAGCACCCTACCGTCCCACTACAACAACAACCTCCGCCATCGCCAAGCCACCGCCCGGCCCGTCTGGCTCGTCCAATGTCAGCATGGTGGACCCTTCCAGCGGCGCCGAACAAACCGAAAGCTACAGCCTCGATGGACGTTCCCGCCCTTATACAAGGTTTCCAAGAGGATCAGCTGGAGAAGCTGGCTATGCTTCATCCACCGATGCAGACCTGACTATAGTGGCACGGCCCAACCCATCCTCGCAGGCGCAGCTTCACCTTGTAGGTGTCGACGTGACCCACGAAGGTAGTCACGAAATGACAGAATCAGAGATTTCAGAATACGATGAATACACCAAGATGCGACATGTCAAGCGTACAGACGCTAGTCCCTCCGGTCCATCCTCCATGCTCAGCTCTCTTAGCAAAAGGTTTCGAGCTGAGTCATTATGGGGCAAGCCCACTGGCTCCTACTCTCCCCTTCCCGCCACTCGAGCCAGAGGTACTAAGAAGTCAAAGTGGAGCCGCAGTTCAAGGTCGGACAGATCATCGCCCTCTAATTCATCTGGGGCTACCCTCCGTAGTCGGCACAGGAAAGCGGTCTCACCCTGGCTTATTCCTTTCCGTATGATCGCTAGCTTCTTCAGCAAGCTCTTCCGAACCGTTTTGGGTCCAATACACCCGGTTACGATCATCATCGCCCTTGTGCTAATCGGTAGCTTTGTTGCGTCCGTCACCAAGCTAATCATCTATATCCTCAACCCTGACAAAGTGCCAGTGCCATGGCGAACATACTGCCAAAATCAGCCGTCGTTTAACCATGCCTATGCAGACGCATTGGCGCCAGTCGATGTGTTCGTGGGTGTGTTCAGCATTGACAGTGCTTACCAGCGCAGACATCTAATCCGCAGTACGTATGCTGCTCACACGCTACCACTCGACCCGCGAACGGGCACGCCTACTAGCAGTGTTCAGCTCAAATTCATCATCGGCAAGCCGAGACAGGCGCACGCCAGGCGGGTCGCCCTTGAAATGGAAACTTTCAATGACCTTGTAGTCCTTGACATGGATGAGAACATGAATCAGGGCAAAACACATGCCTTCTTCCGGTGGGCAGCCGAAAATGCGACGACGCCCTTCCTTCGGCCCATCGAAGGGCGCGCCACCACACCAGACAAAGCTAGCAGCTCCGGTACAGAGGCCGTGGCAGGTCAAGACAACGGATTTGCGCAGACTAAAGATGTGCTGGGTGGCTCGTCAGATTCTCCCCAACGCTTCGAAGTGAAATGGAAGAAGGCAGACTACGTCGTCAAAGCCGATGACGACGCCTACATCGTCCTCGAGGAGCTTGAGCGCCATCTGCGCGTTGCCCCGAGGCAAGCGACATATTGGGGCTATCTTATAAGGAACTGGTTCATGGGCGGCGAGTGCTATGCTCTGTCCAGTGACCTCGTTCAGTACGTTGCCACGTCCGAGAATGTTCTGCAGTATACCAAGGGTAAGGAGGATAAGAAAGTGGCTCAGTGGATCAGCAACCATCCCAATCGGTCCTCCATCAACTGGGTTTCAGAGCACTGCTGGATCTACGATCATCCGAAAGCCGGAACAGCGTACTCGCACGGCTTTTTGTATCCTGATCAGGTCGAGAAGATCAAGGTGGAAGGGCGACGTGGTCTGACGGACCAGGAGATTGCAAGACGGGGCGGTGAGGAAGCAGCCAAATGGTATTCCACAGTGTCGCGCTGGCACTCACCATATGTGGAGCCTAGGAGCGACCTTACGGTGGAAGAGGAGGTGGAAGCGCTGGTCGAAGGAGGAGGCAGATGGTCGGGCAGCTGGGCCAGGGGTGAGGAGAGTGGTTCACAGGTCTGGGTACCTCGGGAAGATCTGGTCTTTGAGGCAGACGACGAGCGCCTCCGACCTCCGCCACTGGGCCATCACGAGGTGCATCCGATGCTGGCAAACGAGGTGAGCATCGACCCGGCCTCTGGTCTCACCATACGAAACGTGCATACGCATGAGACGCAGCCGCCAAGCGATCGTGCGCCCCGGACTGGAGCAACCCAACCGCACAACCGGTCGCAGAAGAAGCGCGACATTCCACTGCTTTCACACCTACCTGCTGTCCCCGGTTTTGACTTTGGTAGCGGAGGTGTTTCAGCCGCTGCTGCTGAGGAGAGGCGGCGATCATTTTCGAAAGCTGCGACACCACCGCGCATGATTCCTCTTGCTACACACAAGGATGGGAATGGCGAGGCGGATGAACTTCATAGACAACGCTATCTCGGACGGCGATTCGGCGGCACGGTCCTGGTGCACTTTCTAAAAAAAGATGAATGGTTCTACGAGACAGCTCTGGCATTCCCAGGCAGAAGCCGCTTTTGGTCGGATGGAGCTGGCGGCACTGGTAGCGAATGGCGGATGTACGGCAGTCCCTTGGTAAGGCACGAAGACGGCTACATCAGCGAAGGGCGAAGCCAGCCGAGGCCCGACATGGAGCTGGCCTACCTACAACAGGCACGCGTTCAGGCGCAGACTAATGCTGCGCAAGCGCAAGCCTTGGCTGCCAGGATGGGTAGCTTCACTAAACCTAAGCCGGCTGGCGCTGCCGCAGGTCCATCCCGTCCGCTGGTCGATTAGGGCCTGAAGACCGAAAAGACGGTTGAGCAGCATCTAAGGTCAGCATGACGCGCTGCGGTAGCAGCATTAGAAGAGTCACACGAAGCCTTAGCAGCGGCGGTACATCGACGCAGCGCTTCATATCTTGTGTTACCTGATGCCACTCCGTGTTCAACCAGAGGATTATAATTCCCGTGACTTTGGGGAAATGACGCGACCTCTGGGTCTTCACTGCATTCTTCACCCGTTTCACTTCCTCCCTGTTCGCACATATATCCAAGCATGACGCCAACGATACCATGCCCATTAACGCATACATGTTACCAGATGTCGTGGCCGAAAGCCGTCGAGAGGCAATTACTAGTGGAATGTAAGATCTAAACGCTACAGGATGCCGAGACCGTCGCGTGATTTCGAGGAAGGCAGGCGATTTACGCGACTACCAATTTTGGAAGAGTGACACACACTTGACGCGGTCGAATTTGGCGTTCACAGCATTTCGAGTGGGAAGCGATCCGTGCTACGGTGGCGAACTGAGCCTCATTAGCCTGCATATCAATTCGCTCATCAGAATGCTCACCATCACCAACCCGTCCGCTTTCGGCATATTTTCTCTTGCTGTAACACTCGCCAGCGCATCGATACGCTTGCGTAGCAGCGAGTGATCCCGTCGTTGGTCGCTTGTATCAACCGCGTCGGACCTCCACAAGGCGTGCCGCTCTCGTTCATACAAGGGATGCTGCGAAGCGTCGTGCTGGCGGCCCTGGGCGGTCCTGACAATCCGACCCTAGACGCGATCAGCGAACCTGCGACCGATCCTGTTTCCAAAAGCACGCCGAGCAAGCTGCGAACACCTTCATTGTCTCGCACACGTCCGTTTGCCGATGCCTCCCGCACTGCGAATGCGGCTGGTTTCGGGCCGCTCCTAGGGCGCAAACCCTTCAAACCTCCATCATTCGCCAACAAGCGCGACAACGAGAGAGAAGCGGGTGGCAGAAAGCGTAGGAAAGTCGACTATAAGGGTATGGACGGTGGAGGCGATGGAAAAGATGATGGCGACGCGGACGCTGATTCTGACTCAGACGCTGGAGCAGCCAGAACACCACAAGGCAAGAAGAAGGGAAGGGGGGCAGCCAAGACTTTGGAAGGTATCTATAAGGGCATCGATGCCAACGGGCTTTCCCTCAACGTGGACCGCCGCAAATGGGCATCGTTCGAGGTGAAACCGAATGCTATCAAGAAGGGGTTCTCGGTGCCTTTGATGACCAACAGTAATGGGCAGATCGTTGAGATAAGGCCGTCCCATGCTGCTTTAGGCACTCGCAGAGCTGCCGACATCCCACCAAGACCGCTGCATGACCCTATGGGTGAACACGCGGTTGTGCTTTTTGACCCGACCATCGACGATCAAGAAGCCGAAAGGAAAAAGGCGGAGCTCCAGATGGAGCAGGCGGCTGAAGAGGCCAGAATCGAAGACGGCGCGCCCTGTAAAGGCCCGCACAAGAGTCTAGCTTCCATTTTAGGCCTGGACAAGAAGAAAACTAGGGAAGTGGAGAAGGTTCCTGTGGTTATCGACCCGGTGCTCTGCAAAGTGCTGAGACCACATCAGGTAGAGGGAGTCAAATTCCTCTACCGTTGCACTACAGGCTTGATCGTTGAAAACGCTTACGGATGCATCATGGCAGACGAAATGGGCCTGGGCAAGACCTTGCAGTGTATAGCACTAATGTGGACTCTACTGAAACAGTCACCGCTGCCAAAAAAGTCCACGATCGACAAGTGCATCATTGTTTGTCCTTCCTCCTTGGTCAGGAATTGGGCCAATGAGCTTGTCAAATGGCTCGGTACGAGCGCACCAGGCACCTTGGCTCTAGACGGCAAGCTAAGCAAAGACGAGATGATTGAAGCAACAAGACGATGGTGTAATGCCTCTGGACGAGCTGTTACCCAACCAGTCATGATAGTGTCTTACGAGACTTTGAGAAACTTGCAAGAAGAGCTCGGCAACACCGAAGTGGGGCTCCTCCTCTGTGACGAAGGGCATCGACTCAAGAATGCAGACTCTCTCACGTTTCAGGCATTGACACAGATCAAGGTGAAGCGGAGGGTGATTCTCTCAGGCACGCCCATACAAAATGATCTCTCCGAGTACTTCGCGCTACTCAATTTTGCCAATCCCGAACTGCTCGGCAGTCGAGTCGACTTCCGGAAGAATTTCGAGATCGCCATCCTCAAAGGGCGCGATGCAGAGGCTACCGAAAAGCAGCAGCAGGATGCCAATGAAAAACTTAGCCAGCTGTCTGCGCTCGTTAGCAAGTTCATCATTCGACGTACCAACGACCTGCTTTCCAAGTATTTGCCGGTCAAGTATGAGCATGTTGTATTCTGCAAGATGTCGCCATTCCAACTTGATCTGTATCGGCTCTTTATCAGATCGCCCGAGATCAGAAAGTTGCTGAAAGGCACGGGCAGCCAGCCGCTCAAAGCGATCGGTATCCTCAAGAAACTGTGCAATCATCCAGATCTGTTGGATCTGCCGACTGATCTGGAGGGCAGCGAGCAATTCTTCCCTGAGGGCTATACACCGCGCGACCGGCGCCACGTTGCTCCGGAACTTTCAGGAAAGATGATGGTGCTGCAGAGATTCTTGGAGACGATTCGCGCAACGACCAACGATAAGATTGTGCTTATCTCGAACTACACTCAAACGCTCGACGTATTCGAGAGGATGTGTCGGGCGAATCGATGGGGCAATTTCCGGCTGGACGGCACCATGACGATCAGCAAGCGACAAAAGCTAGTCGATCGATTCAACGACCCAGAAGGCAAGGAGTTCATTTTCTTGCTCTCATCGAAAGCGGGCGGATGCGGTCTGAACCTGATCGGCGCTAACCGGCTAGTATTATTTGATCCGGACTGGAACCCGGCCTCAGACCAGCAGGCGTTGGCGCGTGTGTGGCGAGACGGGCAAAAGAAGTCGTGTTTCGTCTATCGCTTCATCGCGACGGGATCGATCGAGGAAAAGATTCTACAGCGACAATCGCACAAGCAGTCGCTATCGTCTTGCGTCGTGGACGAGGCGCAGGACGCAGCACGGCACTTTTCGGGCGAGGATCTACGTGCGCTGTTCACGTTCAAGGAAGAGACGCAATGCGACACGCACGACACGTACAAGTGCAAGCGGTGCAAGGGGGGCAGGCAGTCGATCAAGGCGTCGGCGCTCCTGTACGGTGACACGAGTACGTGGAATCACTACGCCAAGGACGAGATGCACCATCTGCACGACGATCTGCTCAGAGCAGAGCAGGCGTGGGAGGATGTCAGCTTTGTCTTCCAATATTGCAGCCATTAGACCATCCGTTTCTGCAGCCGCGCTGCCTTTGCCATTGGAGCAAGTCCGCGTTCCTGCTCGCCTGCGCCGATATCACGTCACCTTCCTGCGCCCTTTTTTTCATAGTGCTCTTCCCTTTTTTCCGTCATATCGCATCTTTGCATCTCACGTCTTGCATCTTCTGTCTGGCTGTCGAATGCTTCGCCTCAAGGGGTATGGAGCGGGCCGTGTCTGCCGCGTGGGCCGTGGGAGAAGGATCTATGGCCTGGGGGTGCTAGTATACATAGTAGCGCGGGACGAGCAAGGCTTGGAGAGGTTCTTGGAGGGGGTCTTGGTGGGTGGTTAGTAGCCGAGCGGGTTTTCGCGGAGGGTCTTGCGGGTGAACTTGGGGACCTTGTGTACGCTCTTGCGGAAGCCGGGGTCGTGTTTGGAGAAGGTGGTGTACTTGTCCTTGGGGTCCATTTCGAACTCTTTGGGCAGGGCGAGCGCGCGGGTGAGAGCGCTGCACTCGATCTGCGACTGCTGCAGCGTTGCGATAACGTCGTCGACCGCGCGCAGCCGCAAGCGCACGCGGTTCTTCCGCGGCGCCGACAGTCGCCACGGGTTCTTCCACAGCAACCCTCCCATCGCCGCCGAACTCGGCCGGAACGCCCCAAACATGATTCGTCCCTTGGGCGAGTTTCCAGAGAGCGCCGGATGTGGCGAGGTGTGGATAGCACTGCAATCGGATCCTGCTTCGCTTGGCAATGCTCGGCCGTTCTTAACGTGTGCCGGTCAAGCGGTGTATGGGAGAAGCGGCTATCAGGGTCGAAGCGGAAGGTAGAAGATAATGAGGAGTGCCACACTCGTCCAAATTTGTGAGTAGGTGGGGAGGAAAGTCTCGGAGCCGACAGACGCTTCGTCAAGCACTCTGTTAGAGCATTGCGGCGTACAGACCTTGTTAGATTCGCAGAAACTAACGGTAGATTAAACACCCACCACGTGTCGATCACGTCGACGTGTCAAAGAAAGAAAATAAGAAGAAACCCGTGATTTGGGTAAGGCAAGAGCGTATGCGTAGGCCTAATTTTCGGAAACTGACTTTGAGCCCCACTAGAGAGAAGGCGCTTGCGAACAATGGCGGGAAAGTTTCGGCTTTGCATTCAGATGAGCGTAAACTGCAGACGTGGAAGCAGACTAACTCCAGCCAGCAAGCGGCTTGGCCCTGGGCTTCTTCATCCGTTGCGTAATGCGCATTCGCCGAAGCCAAGGCCAGCACAGACCCGCCATAGCGAGTCTTCTACGTGATTCTCGACTTCTCCCTTCGATCCGCTTTGCCACCAACCCACTAGTGAGCCACCGACATTCTCTCGCTCCTCTACATTCATTATTGATCCGATCCAGGCAACGTAGACAAGATTCCCCGTCATCATTGCTTCTGGCCTTTTCTCTTATAGCAGGACCACACGTCTCTTTTGTTAGCAGGACCACACGTCTCTTTTGGTCATTATGGAGGCCGCCTGGACGAAAAGCGTCCACGAGGTGCTCACCGTCCTTCGAGTAGACCCCTCGCAGGGTCTCTCCGAACAGGAGGTCGATGTCAGACGCGCAAAGCATGGCTCCAATACGCTGCCTGAACAGCCGCCTACACCTCTGTGGCAGTTGATTTTGGATCAGTTCAAAGACCAGCTCGTCCTTATCTTGCTTGCCTCCGCTGTCATCTCTTTTATTCTGGCTCTGCTAGAGGAAGACACAACGCTAGGATCGGCGCTCATCGAGCCTGGTGTCATCTTTCTCATCCTTATCGCCAACGCTACCGTCGGTGTCGTTCAGGAGCGAAACGCCGACAAGGCCATCGACGCCCTGAAGGAGTACAGCCCGGACACCGCCAACGTAATTCGAGATGGTACTACCGAAAAGGTCAAGTCGGAAGACCTTGTTCCCGGCGATGTTCTCATACTCACCGTCGGAGACAAGATTCCTGCCGACTGTAGACTCATCGCTATCAACAGTTCCTCCTTCCGCGTTGACCAGGCGATTCTCACTGGCGAATCGGTCTCGGTCAACAAGGCCTTGGAGCCTGTCAAGGATCTCGGTGCTGTAAAGCAGGACCAGATTAACATCCTCTTTAGCGGCACCACTGTGGCTAATGGAACTGCCATTGCCGTTGTCGTCCTCACCGGCACCAAAACCGCAATCGGAGATATTCACGCTGAGATCTCCAAGGACGACGACGAGAAGACTCCGCTCAAGCAGAAGCTCGATGACTTTGGCGAGCTCCTGGCCAAGGTCATCACCGTGATCTGCATCCTCGTCTGGATCGTCAACTTCCGCCACTTTAACGACCCCAGCCACCACGGTTGGGTTCGTGGCGCCATGTATTATTTCAAGATTGCCGTCGCCCTAGCCGTCGCTGCTATCCCCGAAGGACTAGCTGCCGTCATCACCGCCTGCCTTGCTCTCGGAACCAAGAAGATGGCAAAGAAAAACGCCATCGTTCGCCATCTTCCCTCTGTTGAAACGCTCGGCTCTACCAATGTCATTTGCTCGGACAAGACCGGAACGCTCACCACCAACCAGATGAGCGTCACCCGCTTCTCCGTATTCGACTCGCAGAGCTCTATCTCGGACTACAGCGTCTCCGGGAGCACCTTTGCACCCATCGGTGACATTGCCGGCCCCAACGGCGAAAAGGTTACCGGCCTCAACCAGCCCCGCACGCCCTTCCATGCCCTCGCTGAGGTCTGCTCGATCTGCAACGACAGCCACGTCAATGTCGATGATCACGGTAGTTACAACACTGTCGGACAGCCTACCGAAGCCGCCCTCAAGGTTCTTGTCGAAAAGCTGGGCCACCACGACCATTCCGTTAACGAGCAGGTGGCTAAATTGGATACCTATGCCCGAGCCAGTGCCGTGTCGGACGAATATGGAAAGGCCCACCCCCGACTTTTGACCTTCGAGTTCAGCCGGGACCGCAAAAGCATGTCGACCCTGATCAAGCGTTCCTCCGCCACCGGATGTCTGCTTGTCAAGGGCGCCCCCGAGAGCGTCGTTGAGCGATGCGACACGATCCAGGTTGGCAAGCAGACCATTCCGTTGACCTCTGGCCTGCGCGGCCAGATCGCTGAAAAGGTCCTGGAGTACGGCCGCCTCGGTCTGCGTACGCTGGCTATTGCCATCAAGGAAGACGTACCGTTGGATGTCGAGTCCTACCGAAGCAGCAGCCCCACCGAGTATGTACAGTTTGAGCAGCAGATGACGCTGATCGGACTGGTTGGCATGCTGGACCCGCCGAGGCCGGAAGTTCGCCACGCTATCGAGCGCTGCCGACAGGCGGGCATCCGTGTCATTGTGATCACTGGAGACAACAAGAACACGGCCGAGACTATCTGTCGCCAGATTGGCGTGTTTGATGAGACGGAAGACCTTGCCGACAAGTCGTACACCGGACGAGAGTTTGACATGCTAGCCTCCAGGGAGGAGAGGCTGGCGGCCGTTTCGCGCGCTTCCCTCTTCTCTCGTGTTGAGCCATCGCACAAGTCGCAACTTGTCGATCTGCTGCAGAGTCAAGGCCTCGTCGTAGCCATGACCGGCGACGGCGTCAACGATGCGCCTGCTCTCAAAAAGGCCGACATCGGCATCGCCATGGGATCTGGAACCGACGTCGCCAAGTTGGCCGCTGACATGGTGCTGGCGGATGACAACTTTGCCACGATCGAGGCCGCGGTTCAGGAGGGTCGATCGATCTTCAACAACATGCAGAGCTTTATCCGGTATCTGATCAGCTCGAATATCGGCGAGGTGGTGAGCATCTTCTTGACCGTGCTACTGGGCTTGCCCGAGGCGCTGATCCCGGTGCAACTGCTCTGGGTCAACCTGGTGACGGACGGGCTGCCGGCCACAGCGCTGGGTTTCAACCCGCCGTCGACGACGATCATGCGCGAGCGGCCGCGGTCGCGCAACGACCCGCTGATCTCGGGCTGGATCTTCACGCGCTACCTGCTGGTCGGCGCGTACGTCGGTGCGGCAACGATCTTCGGGTATGCTTGGTGGTTCCTCTTCTACAGCGGCGGCCCGCAGATCTCGTACGAGCAGCTGAGCCATTTCCACCAGTGCGGGCTGCCCACCTCGCAGCTGCCCGGCGCGCTCTTCCACGGAATCGACTGCTCGATCTTCACCGCGTCGCGCGCGCCCGCCACCATCGCGCTCTCCGTGCTGGTCGTCGTGGAGATGTTCAACGCACTCAACGCGATCAGCGAGACCGACTCGCTCCTCACCTTCGGTCCCTGGAAGAACCCGCTCCTGATCGCCGCCATCGTGCTTTCCCTCGGCCTCCATTACGCCATCTGCACCATCCCCTTCCTACAGGACTGGTTCCACGTCACCCGCCTCTCCCGCGCCGAGGTCCAGGCCGTGATCTACATCTCCGCGCCCGTCATCCTCATCGAAGAGGTCTGCAAAGCCGTCACCCGTGTCTTTTTCCTCAACAAAGCCACCAAGAACAGCGCTGCCCCCGTCACCGCTGACAAAAAGTCCCAGTAGACATCCCGAATCCCTCCTTTCCCCTCCCTAGAGACGCAGTCGCTGGCTTGCTTTTGTGACGCCAGGGGTGCGACCCGCATCGCCAAGTATGCCAATCCTCTACGTATTCACGCGTCATGTTGATCCGTGTACACTGGCCGCTGCCTGCATCCGCTTTCTCCGTAAATGAACTGTAGCTTTCCGTGATCGAGCTTTCTACCGCCGAGTTTGGTTCGGCGAGGCTAGGTACACGTTGCGAAGGAGGGTCCTTTTGTGCTGCAAAGGTGCGTGGCGCAAGATGGAATGGTATATGGGCCGTGTACGACTAGCGCCAGTCGGCGGCGGGGCTGCGCTGGGAGAGAGTGTGTGGTGCTAGGCGGGTAAGTTAGCAGCCTTGCTTCTTCCAGTGGGCGCTCTCCTTGGGGCCTGTGAGTTTGGCCTCTAGCTGCAGGCAGCCTTCGCAGAAGCGGCGTTGGTCGCCGTCGCACTGCCAGATCTGGCGGCCGCGCACCTGCGATATGGTGTCCGCGAAGCGGCAGCTCACCGCTTCGACCGGGGGGAACGGCAGGCTGCTCAGCCAGCACGCCGCGTTCGACCCGCCCACGCCGTCCGAGTGGAAGAATTGGTACGGCTCGTGCGCCACTTCCTCCTGCGTCACCCCGCGCACACCCGCCAGCGCCACCAGCACCAGCATCACCAGCACTGCACTGCGCGCCAACAGCACCGACAACGCACGTGCTGCACGGCACAGCGGTAAACCCCGCGTCAAGATAGCCAGCATGGCGGCGCACGTCGCTCTGGCTGTGCAACGGCAGATAAGCGGCTGCCGCTCCCTGACAACGGTAGAAGAGGGTCTCGATAGGCTTGACAGTGCTATTTTAGCAAGTCGCCGGTCTGGTCGCCTGAGAAAGAAGGTTTAGGGCGGCCAAGGCACGGTGAGGATGTGGTTTGAGGGTGAGCTACGCTGCTTTCTAGCTTCCGCAATCATTAAGTGAAATGGGGTACTTACAGCTCACAGCGAGTGAAAGGCAGGCGCCAGGAACCAAACGATCTTGGATCGGGTACCTTTGTCGAACTTAACACGACGGCGTCGGGCCGAACCTAACATGGCCGTGTCCGGACGGTTGGCTGCACGATGACTGAGCAGACGTCACACCGACCACACCATCAACCTCCACCTTGACTCTGGTTACAGCCGTCCCAGTCAAGTCACAGCGTGTGAGTTGTCTGCTGTTAGCGCGTGTGGCAGGGTCTACGGCGTGTGATTCATGTAAGACGTGGCCTGCTTATTCGTGAATCCATCTTGTGTTCTTACCATCTACCACCATTCACGAGCCATCTTACTACTTGCACAGTGCTTTCGCTCTGGACTTCCATCTCACTCTGGACAACTCTTCTTTTAAGCGTCATAGAAGAGGTACGATCTGACAATGTTGGCTTTTGCAGCTGTACGACGGACAGGAATGTTGGGCGCGGGGTTGCGGGTGCCGGCGCGGACGCTCAGCACGAGCCCGCGGGTGGCAGGGCTGCGGGTGACAAAGGTGGCGCGGTCGACGGTGAAGCCTGGCAGCGAGAGCGAGGCGACAACGCCCGGATCAGGATCGGTAAGTAGGCCCATGTAGGCCTGGGCTTCGTAGCGCGCCTCGGCTTTTTCCGTACTGACGCGGCTCCCGTGCGCTTCCAGACCGAGGAAATCGCCAACAGCAGCGGCGCGTACGATGGCGGCAAGCCAGGCCCGCAGGACGCCGCCTCAGAGATCGACGCCGAGAAAGACACCAACTTCGCCCAGAGTAGCGCCAACGAGAAATCCTCCCACATGGCCACGCAGCACTCCTCCTCCAGCGGCGCCAAACCCTCCCAGCAGCAGCAGAAAACCCCCAGCGGCTCCAACCTCGGTGCTACCGAGGCCCGCAAACAGGGCGGCCGCGGCGGATCCGGCGCCCCGCAATAATCCCCCTGCCCATCTTCTCGCACTTCCCCACCCCTGGAGCCCTCGCTTACTGACTCAATTACACGTCTCATCTCAATGCTCATCCCCGAATTCAATGCACTTGCCAAACGCCAGCAGAGTAGGAGGAGTAAAGCCTCGAGAAAGACGTTGGGAAATGCGAATACAACCACAGTGGAAGCAAAACATAGGTAGCACAGAGACTAAGGGCTCCTGCCCGACGTCGGATTTTTGGAGGCGCGGGCAGAAATGCCGAGCGCCCCTATCCGGCGTGCCTGCTGCGTCCAGGGCGAGCGGTAGGTGGGTGAAGAGGGGGTGGAAGAGGGAGGCAGGGAGTATGGCGGTGGCCGACAGCGTATTTGGCTGGCGAACCAGGACAGCCTCGACAAACGATTCGGCTGGGATGGACAAGGACGAAGGTATGCTTCTTTTCGTTGCGGGGGTGTTTTTTTGGAGATCTCTCCACCTGCTGCAAGCAGACCAGTAGAGAGTGGAGAGGGGGGGTCGAGAGCCGGCACCAAGCCCGTATTGTAGTATACAAGGGGTTCAGACGAGATGAGCGAGTCTGGGACCAGATGCTTCCATCATGGTGATTGCAGAAGAGAAGAAAGAATTCCGAGCATCCGCCTTGAACATCCAAAGGACTCAGGATGCAGGGAGGTCGGGGCGATGCCGCGTGAACGCTTTACAGCCTGAGTCACAGTAGGACCGCTGCTGTCTCCTTTTTGTGGACAAGAGGCCCGACATATTTACTGTCGGGGAGCACCTCGACCGACACCGGCGAACCGGGGTCGGTACTCGCCAGAGGGCGCACCGTCCTTCTTGTCGGCGGGGGCACCGCCGTCACGTCGTCGGTACTCTCGGTCACCGCCGTCACGGTCACCTCGAGGGGGTCGGTAGGCACCGCCCTCTCGGCCACCCATGGGGGCACGAGCAGGTCGGGCAGGTCGCTTGTGGGTAGCGGGCACGATCTCAGCGGGGAGGTGGAGGAACTCTCGGAGGTATTCAACACCCTCGTCGGTGAGGGTGTAGAAGTACCACTGCCAGGAGAACTGGGTGTGGACGTAGCCTCGCGAGGTCAGCGACTGGAGAGCCTTGACGACCTGGAGGTTGGGGATCTCCAGCTCGGGGTGCTGAACGATGAAGTTCTTGGGGGCGACCATAACACCCTCCTTGAAGAGAGAGGCGTAGATGGTCTTTCGGTTCTCCTTGCTGATGATCATTTTGATAGGCTGTGAATAGAAGCATATGGCGACGCGGGCGTCGGTGTCAGAATGGATCGAATCTAAACGAAAAGCGAGGCGCGAAACAGCAGCCTTTCGGCATGTGGACGGGGCGCAAACAGCAGGAACAGCGGCGCCGGGATAGCATATTTCGGTATCAGGTGAGCCCTACATTGCTATCCACAGCGTGACAACGCAATGCTGTATGGCAAGTCCCGTCTCAGAGCCTGTCCCGTGTCGGTCATCCAAAGCAAGAACCTGTCGGTTCTTGCAGAAACTGAAGGCGACAGTGTCGCTGCTGATTGCGTCCCGACGAGTCCGCTGGTCTGTTGATCGCGACAGCCTCAGAGCTTGTGTACTTACATTCTTGACGGGATAAGATACGGCCTAGGTAGAGGTGAAAGGAACGGTGATGTCGACGATCTGTCATAGTCGCTCCTTCCAGGCGAGCCTTCTTCCTTTACGACAGACAGTCTGGGCCGTCCCAGCCTGCTAACTCCACGAATTGGTGTCAGACCGCAATCGCTGCAATTGCCCAGATTTCAGTCACGTGCTGAAAAGTTCCCACGATGGTCTTGCTTCTCCGCGCAGTTGTCATAAGGATTGCGGCCCAAGTTGAATTTGGCTGAATGTTAAGAATTTGTATTTGAGAAGTACCTACTTCAAAGACCTACGATACAACAGCCGTTGCGCGTCCACTTTTCTTAAGTACGGCTTTGCAACAGTTTGTATCTTGATGAGTCTGGGTAATATACGGATCATATTTGAGGCGGTAAGATTAAGATCGTATCTTTGAGGCTTGCCCGTCCCGACGAAGCTCAATCGTCGGTGTGCCCTTAGCTCAGGTAAATCGACGGCGGCGGGCGTGCGAGTGAGCGAGAGTGGCTGGCACCATCACAGTGTCTTTTGCCTCCCTTCCCTTTCTCAACTCCATATCGTCAAGGTCGCTCTTATTGTAAGCATCAGCAATGGCGTCGACACCAGTCAGTAGCTGCTGTGGCGAACGGGTCAACACAGTCGGGCAAACAGTTGGCATCGGCACATCAACTTTGCGGCAGGGAAGAACAGTACTGAGGTTTATGACGGCAAAGGGAGACATGACGCTACCTCTGCGATCGATGCATAGGGATTAGCAACGATGCGGATGCGGATTTGAATGGTGGTTCGATATCAGAAAGAACCCGATTGACCGTTCTATGAACGGCGACGAATTGTTCATTTCAGGACAGGGGGATGGGGTCATATACATCGAACAGAGAGCAAGAAGGGAAAATACGCCAAAACTCAGCCACACTGTTGCCCGACTTTGTTGTCCTTGTTTCGCCATAGCCGCTTTCCAATCTTTACGCAGCATCTGACAGAGTGTTGATCTTTGTCGTCATTCCGCCACTACAGACCTCGATACATATAGCTCAAGATGGGTAAGGTTCACGGATCCCTCGCTCGTGCCGGTAAGGTCAAGTCTCAGACCCCCAAGGTCGAGAAGCAAGAGAAGGCTAAGCAGCCCAAGGGCCGTGCCAAGAAGCGACTCTTGTACACCCGACGGTAAGTACTCTGCACCGACTCTGAGCAGCTGCCGATACCGCCTCTGGCCGGGTTATGCCTACCGCTATCCATTGAAGTACACATAAGGGGAAAGAGCGTAGTGTTGGGGAGGTTGGACTGTACGACAAGTCCCTTCGGAACTGTCAAAAGTACAAGAATGAACTGGACAGCAAGGAGCTGGGATCTAGGCTTCGCTTTCTGAGACCCTGGGGGCTCAATGCAGATAGAGGCGCTAGCGAACACAGCAGATCTATGCCAGCGGTGACGGGATGATAGCATAAGGTCTGCGCTAGGGTTTTGCGAATATGCAGAATACCATTCTTACTCTTTCCGACCTTGTGTTCCGATATGCAACAGATTCGTCAACGCCGTTGTCGGCCCCGGTGGCAAGCGCCGAATGAACCCCAACGGTGAGAAGTAAACTGCTTTGTCTTTCAAAATTTCCAACGCAGCAAGCATACCTCTCGCCCCGGTCCCAGTTTATCCCTACGCCTCCTACTCCCTGCATAACATACTCTTGCGCGGCTGCAACTCGCGTCAAGTCCCCGTTTTACCCTGCCTTTGACCAACTCAGTCGATGCAGGCGTGACAAAAGGCCTCCCTGGACGCCTCCGTATAGAGATGAAGAATCTAGTGATCAAAGGGGGATATAGCGACCGTTAGCATCATATTCGAGCGGATGGAATCGCCTCCCTTGAATCATGATGCTCGTGGCTGTCTTCGCCTACTCTCCATCTGCCTGACGTCGATTTGAATGTACGATGCTTCTCGACAGGCTTTCTCGACGTCTACACACAAAACCATGTATTCTTTCCCTTTCTAGTGTGCTACCGCACTTCAAAATAACACACGACCCATTCTCGAAGTGCAGGATCTGTGTGTGATTTCGGCTGCTTCGCACCAATGTGCACAGCTGTATGTGACAATCGACACCGTCATTGCCGAAGCGCGGGTGTTGTTCCATAATACCAGTGATATTGGACTACTAGCTAACTTGCTGGGGTTAAAGTGAATCTATTGTGCAGGTTCTGAGGCTGCTAGCGGAGAAGTGCGAGTGCTGCTGGTAGGGTCGGCGGGCGAGGTGGGCGCGTGCTTTGGCGGGTGGGCGGTGGGCGGGGACGGGAGGGCGGTTTGGCCGGGATGGATGCGAAGCTTGTCGAAGCGGGCCTCGAGGTCCTGTTCGGTGCGCTTGTCGTCGAGGAGGGCTTGGAGCTCGTCGGCGATCTCTGCGTCATCGATGTCGGCGTCGGCAGCGCCTGCGGTGCGGATGGCGTCGTCGACCTCCTTCTGGTTTGCGAGGCCGTCCTCGAGCGCGTCGATGGTGCGGTCGATGTTGTCCCTGGCGAGCTCGTCGCTGGCGAGCACGCTGTTGAGCACCGCGCTCGAGGTCTGGTAGGTGCGCATGATCTCGACGTCCGACTTGGCCTGCTCAATTTTGATGAGCACTGCGGAGAGCGTCTCCTGCGTGGCGAGCCGCCGCGCCAGGAGTTCCTCGACCGCCTTGCGGCTCTTGAGATGCGACGTCGCCTGGCTGCGCTGGTTCGCGCGCAGCGCCGCACGCGCGCGCTCGGTCCGCTCCGCCATCTTGGCCTCCATCTCGGCGACCTGCAGCTCCACCCTCCGCAGCGTCGTCTGCACCGCCACCACCCCCTTGTCCTCCTCGCTCAGCGGCGCCACCGGCTCGCCTTCCACCGCCGTCAGCTTGACGACACCAGCCTCGGCCACCATCACGCGGCCGCAATCGCGAACGAGATGCCTCAGCGCCAACTCGACATCCCGCTCGCTCGGCACCATGCCGAAGCGCGTCTGGCAGACGGCCACCAGCCGCGCGCGAAACTCGGCAACCGACATAAGATTCGAGAGCGGGCTCAGCGAGACCTTGTCGAAGTGGTCGGCGAGGAAGGCGACGGCGATGCGGTGTACGTTGTCATAGACAACCCAGTCGCCCTTCTTCAGGCGGAAGAGGCGCTCATCCTCGCCGTACTCGCCGTCGACGTCGTCGTCGGCGCCGGATCCGACCAGACCGAGTTGCGAGACGGCCCAGCGCGCCGGCGCAACCACAAGCTTACTGGCCACGGAACCTGCCGACGGGATGTAGGAGCGTAGGCCTGACTGCAACGAGGCGGAACTGGGCCCGACGATCGGCGCATGCGAGCCGAGGAAGGTGCGCATCGACACGAGGTGGCCGCTGCGCTCGAGGTCGGCGATGACCGTACCCAGCCCCAGCGGCCGGCCTACCGCCTCGACCGTCCAACGCACCTTGGTCGACTCGTCCAGCCTGAACACGGTCCGGTCGGGCAGGCCATCCCGCCCATCACCAGCCGACTCCTTCGCCTTCCCCTTTGCATACACCTGGCCATCGTCCGCCTCGGCGGCGTCCGATGCAGGATGCGAGGTAGAAGCAAGGGATGGTGGGTCCGTGTCGCCCTGTACGCCGGTCCAAGTGACATGGGTGAGGATGGTTCTCCACCACTCGACGTTGGCACGATAGCCAGCGGGGTTGGACCTTCGCTGGCGCGAAAGGTCGGCATACAGCGCGGGCAGCGGTGAGGCCGGCGAGCGCGGATTCTGAAACGAAGCGTGTTGGGAAAGATAAGCCTGCAGTCCCGACGTCGAGGATGCCATCTCGCCGGCGAGTGCGCAGTCAACTGTGCCTTTGTAGCTTGGCTTCCGACGCAGGCTCGGTGTTGTGCTAGGCGATTAGTAGGGTTTCGGATCGTCCGAAAACTAGCCAGCGGAGAGTTGTGAGCATGGGAAGCCAGTCTTTGACGCAGAGTGATAACACAGCGACAACTGCGAAATGTGAAATTGTGAATGTGAGTCTCAAATGGGGCCGATATACATACTAGTGTGGAGGTGTTGATCTACGCCGCTTCTTTTCCTGGGCATCTCTCATGTTGCCTGCGATTAGTCGCCTCGTTCAATTCGCCTATATCCTTGACTGCGTTGCAGTACTTGTGACTGTGACTGACACAGACAATCGCGGGCTAAACGGAGCCACACGACGCTGCCGTTTATGCCTGTGAAGGGACAGGCGGAATGACGGCGACACGCAGCCAGGCGTTCTGGAAGCCGGGAAGCTATCGGGCGTCGGGCAGTTCGGTCGACCGTCAGACTGAGTCCGAGACGGATGGCTGGGATGCTGCCTTGATCGGCTCAGCAGATGACTTGCAGTCTGCTGGTGCAAGTACGTCCACACCGTCGCAACAGGTGGCTTCGATCTTGCACGCCATCGAGCAGCACCAGGTCGTGGTGCTTGCTGC
The DNA here is from genome assembly GCA_023212725.1 of Tranzscheliella williamsii. NCBI lineage: Eukaryota > Fungi > Basidiomycota > Ustilaginomycetes > Ustilaginales > Ustilaginaceae > Tranzscheliella > Tranzscheliella williamsii. The sequence continues at coordinate 433,384 of JALBYF010000002.1, forward strand.
GGAGGAAACATCCATTACGGCAAGCGGTATCGCAGGTCAGCTCCCGCAGCACCTCTTCGAGGCAGGTTGGGCCTCTACAGCGCGCTTGCAACTGATCGCCACAACTTTTCCGCATCCGTCGACGGTCAAGGCAGCCGCCTCGCGCCTTGCCGCCCACCTCAACCTGCCTCTAGGCGATGAAGTGGGCTACTCGATCAGGTTCGAGGACCATATCCACACTACGCGCACCAGGATCCGCTTCGCAACCGACGCGATTCTCCTCAGAGAATGCTTGCGCGATCCCCTCTTGACCAGGTACAGTATTATTGTCGTCAATCACGCCCATGAGCGTGCTCCGTATACCGAGCTCCTCCTCGGGGTGCTCAAGAAGATTTGCAGAAAGCGTAAGGAGCTCAGGCTGGTCGTTGTAGTCGACAGCGAAAGCGTTACAGGCGCGGATCCCCATGCAGACCTGGTCAAACAGTTCTTCGACCAGGAGGCGACTCCGCCTCATTCCAAGGATGTACGGGAAAAGGTGGCAGTAGCGGCAGCCACGGCCTTCTCAACATCATCGACTGCCATCGTACGGCTACAGCAAAACCGCAACCATTTTCCGGTCGAAATTGCCTACCTTGATAATCCTTGCCAGGACTATCTCGAGACGGCGGTACAGACCGTGTGGGATCTTCATCAATCCGAGCAGCCTGGGCGCGGATATGTCGGGCTCGGCGCCATTGTGGTCTGTCTCCCCACACAGGAGGACGTCACTTCTGCTGCTCAATCTCTTAGCGATCGCCAGTCCGACACCCTCTATGCCTCTTCATCGTCCTTCGCTGCTCAGGCACGCATGTCGGTGCTTCCTCTGCATCCAAAGTCCTCAGTAGAAGAACAGCAAGCCGTGCTGCACCCAGCCGGGTCTGCCGAGAGGAAGGTAATAGTCGCCGCGACGTCCTCGCCCGAGCACATTGGCCTGCTTTCCAGTGTCGATATCAGCTATGTTGTGGATAGCGGACTGATCAAGCTCAAGTCGTACAATGCAGGCACTGGCGCCGAATTGTCTTCCATTCTTGCGGCCTCCAGAGCTACCGCGAACAGGCGCAGCGCGCTGGCAGACCGCCTCCCGCGTGGCAGGTGCTTGCGTCTCTACACGGAGGACTTCGTCCGCGACCAAATGAAACCAGCAACGCTTCCCGAGCTGGCGCGGTCCGATCTTACAGACGCTGTGCTGCTTCTCAAAGCGCTTGGTGTGGACAATCTTGTCAAGTTCGAGTATTTACCGCCAGCCCCACCGCCAGAGCACCTGGCATACGCTCTGCAGAACCTTGTTGCTATTGCGGCTGTGGACGAGTATGCGCGCCTCACCGACCTGGGCGGGATAATGGCAGAGCTTCCGCTTCCGGCGCACCTGGGCCGGATGCTGCTGTGCGGCGCGCAGCCGCGGCGGGCGTCAGGCGCGGGCTGGGTCGGAGGATGTGCGTCCGAGATGCTCACCATCATCGCCATGATGCAGGTGACCACGCCGTTCTACGCGCCCTCCACGCCGCAGACGCAGCTGTCGATGCGCAGCTTCGCGGCGCAGGAGGGCGATCTGCTGAGCCTGCTGAATGTATACCTTGCCTTCTGCGACCCGACGCGCGGCAAGCGCTCCGCTAAGTGGTGCAGCCGGCATCGGCTCAACTTCCAGACGCTCAGCCGCGCCGTGTCGATCCGGCGCCAGCTGGAGCGCTTCCTGCTCCGCTTCGCACGCACGCATCCCGCGCTCCACATTGATGGCCAGCGCAGCGCACTCGCCGCCCCCGACGCCGACCCTGTCGACACCATCACCCGCACGCTCGCCACCGGTCTCTTCCGCAACCTCGCACAGTACGACCCCGTCCGCATGGCCTACACCACCCTCCACGGCACCATCGCCTCCGTACACCCCTCCTCCGTCCTCTTTAACCGCAAGCCCGATGGCGCCCGCTCCTGGGTTCTCTACGCAGACCAGATCGATATCGGCCCGCCGTCCCACTCCGCCTCCTCCGCCCCCACCACAGCCCTACGCGATCTGACCGTGCTCGACAGCCTCGACATCGTCGCCGACAGCGTCCCCGGCTACTACGACCTGCATCATGCACACCACATGGCTATCCCGTCTTCTTAAGACAACCGCTTGTTCGCCCGATGTAATGCTATCGCTGATTTCAAGGGTGGGTCATGATGCGTCCAGCGGCGTAATGTCGACGCGCGCATCGGTGTAGACATCGACGGTAAAGGGGAGGTCGGCATCGCCGCGCTGGAGGTGTGCGTAGGTGGAGGCGATGAGGCGGTAGGAGCCTGGCTCGAGGTGGGTGTGGTCGATGGCGGCGCCGCAGGGGAGGTCGGTGTAGGTGCCGGAGCTTGTGACTTCGGGGCCGAGGGCGGTTGGGGTGGGGAGGGGTGGGTCCGGTTCGCGGAAGAGGGCAAGGTTGAGATAGGGGCGGGCGGCAGGGGTGCGCGAGGGGGTTGTGGCGGCGAGTCTGAGGCGGGCGAGGAAGGCGGTGCGGGCGGGGTGGTGGACGGTGACGAGCCAGGAGGGATTTCGTGGGTAGGCGGGGTGGCTGGGGGAGCCGAATGCGTTGATTGCGGGCTGCCAGGCGGCGGCGAGCGGGCGGTGGAACATGCCGGCGCCCTCGTGCGCGATGGCGTGCAGGGCGACGGGAGCGTCCGCCTCGACGCGCAGCCGGAACGTCGCCTCGACCCCCGCATCGAACGACGATACCACCAGCGTATACGTCCCCCCCCGCACCCCCCGCCCGAAACCCCGTGCATTGCCGCTCGAACACACCGCCAGCCCGTGGTGGTACGCCCCAGAACTGAGCACCACATCCCCCTCGTGCAGGTGCGTCACCCGCCCCGCCCCCGCCCCCGTTCCCGTCCGCGCCGGCGCGTACGCAACCACCACCTGCACCGGCACATGTTTGCCCGTCTCCACCACCACCTGCATCGCCACTCCCTCCGCCTCCCCCCGAGCCCCAGCCGCCACCGTAAGCCGCCACTGCGGATTGTTCATGAACGTCGAGTGCGTCACATTTCCTCCCGCCGAACGCGCGGTCCACGCGCCACTCACCGTCTCACTGTACGGAAGCCGCTGCCGGACCTCGGTCAGCGTCATCGGGTATGGCGAGAAGACCGAAAGCGTGTAGTTGACGTCCGGCTGATCGTCCGTCGTGGAGGCCAGCGCAGACGCGCCTTTCGAGCGCTCCGTATGGCGGCTTACCACCACCGTGTAGTCCTTGGAGACTGTGCCCGTGGGGTCCGCCTCTGCGCGGCCGCGGGGCATCGTCGGCGCGAAGCGGGCCAGCGTGTGCGTGCCGTCAACGTAGGCGCCCATCCGCTTTGCTTTCGTCGCGCCATGTGTCGCCCGTCCAGAAACGTACTGCTGCTGATGCCGGCCCGCTGGACCCGGGCGGGCTGCACTGCTGTCGATCGCCGCCGTCTCTTGTTCGAACATGTGCACAGCGATGTACTCGGTGGTCCGTTGCGGATCCTGCGCGCGGCCCACGCGCGACGTGTGAGTGATATGGCGCGCCAACAGCAGCCATACCTCCTGCGGCGCTTCGTCCGACTGCAGGGTGTGCAGCGACAGGGAGAGCCGGAACTGGGTATTTTGCTGGCCAAGGCTCCCGGCGACCGCCAGCGAGCCGACCGGCGGAGAGGACGTGGAAGCAACACGTGCGGATGGCGCCGGCTCTCCTTTCCACGACGAGTGAACCGTCAGCCGGTGTGCAAACAGCGCAGGGTCCCAGTTCAGATAGATCGAGTCAAAGTGGCTGCAGAGATCGTCCCACGTCACAGTGAAGGTGGTTGAGCTGTCGTCCTCGCTTGCACTCGCGGCACGGTCGTGGAGCGAGAGGCCGCCGAGGCCACCGTCCAGCGAGGCTCCGCCCCCTTCTTTCCCATACACCTCGGCCTCTTCGTCCCGGCTTATGGCGATAGCCGGCCGCTTGCTGCTGGCGATCCTCCACGGATTCATCAGCCTGACATACCTGTGGCTGCCTTTCTCAAAGACGCCGAGGACAGCGTAATCATGGCTAGGCACAAGGCCCGATGCTGTCTCCTCATACGCTGCTGCCACGCTTGCTTCGTCCCTTTCGCCTTGATGCATCCGATCAGTTCCTCGTGATTTAGAGGCGGGTGTTGCCGCAGGCTCCAGAAGCCTGCCTGTGCCGACTGTCATGAGGCACTCGCCTCGCGCCCACGCCTTGGCGACCCTCTCCCAACACTTCTCACGCTGGAATCCGGCATGGCGGCAGAAGACGTGCTCGGGGACCCAGCCGGTCAAGGCATGCAGATCGACACTGCTGTTGGAGCCGACAAAGTCGTAGCCGCCCATGACCTTCAAGTAGGCCTTCTCGATGAGCGCGGGCCACGTAGCCTGGCCAGTGCGTGAGGTGGCGCACATCAGCCGGCTCGCATTTGAGCCCGCTGCCGATGACGTGCCAGGATAGCAGGGAATCTGGTCGTCGATCGTCACACAGCGCGGTACACCATTGACGTTCAACCTGACTAGGTACCGCCCGTCGTGACTCTGCCTCGTCTGTCCGGTGACCGGGACCTTAGGGTACAGAGACGAGCTCGCCAGGGAGCTGCCAAAGAGCCGGTCATGTTCGGCGGCCACCTCCAGCGCAGCAACGAAGGAGCAGTCCGTGACTACGTCCTGGACGATGTCGCTGCCTCGGAGAGACACCCCCCATCCGCGCTCGTCCGCGCCCTCGATCTCGCTAACACGTGTATAGAGGGCCGACTTGCGTACCTGAACAGGGGCAAGTGGAGGCTCTCCGTCTGGATCCTGGAACAACGAAGATGCTTCTCCGGGCGTGCGTGACTGTGTTGCGTGTCCTGAAGGTACTGCAGGTTGGGCTCCGGCGGAGAGGTGTTGGGCCAGCTGGTCGTGTTGGGCGGACCAAGAAGGGAAGCGAAGCCCGTTGATCAAGGAGGAACGGACGAGGATCGTCGACTGTTCTTCCGCACTGAGGCTGTCTCGCTCGACGGGTCGGATGTTCTTATTGGACGCTTTGATCTTCTCCGCCCTGGCCATGACCTTGAGTGCGAGCTGCTTGAGTCTGTCTCTCGATGCTGGCGCGGAGGGTGCATCAGCCAGCTCAACGACAGCGCTCGCGGACGTCCCCACGGAGGCACTAGCGGTACGGTCACGGAGAGGCGCATTGTTGAGTAGCCAAAGGTACAGCTGTCCAGCGCGCAGATAGAGCTCGAAAGCCTGCGAGTAGTTGCGCGCCAGCTCAGCCTTGGTGGCGCGCGAGGCGTGGTCGTGCGCCTCGCGCAGCTTGCCCTCCCACACCGAGCGAGTCACGCTCATCGTGCCCAGTGCACGCCGCTATGCTTCGCGCTGGCACGCCCGCCTGGCGGACCTATCTGTATTGCGGGTGCAAGCAGAATACGGTGTGTGATGGTGAGACTGGACCCGCGACAAGCGTTGAGTATCCAACAAGCAAACAGCCTGGCCAATCGTGAATGCACCTTCCGCCCGGCCACTTCTTCATGGAATCTCCCATCATCGGCCAATTTCACCTCACTTTTCACACCAGCATGAATATGAGTTGGTGCATCCTGGCCGCGCGGAGGTTGGCCGCGCGGCAGCTGGAGACCAAATCTTCTCTTTGCGTTCGGGCAAATCAGACTGGTGACTAGGAGATACTCAGAGCTGTTCATTATCTGTGCAGGCGGCAGCTACTCTGTCAAAGGAAAGCGCAACAGAGGCGCAGGGACTGAACGACTAGGAGTTGGCCAGGAACGCATGTGCTAGTGCATCGGTGGGCGTGATTCTTTTCGCAGGGTCCAATTCCAGACATCGCGAGAGGAAGTCGATGAAGGTGTTCATCGTCTTGAGCTCGCTAGCTTTAAGCTCCTTTGCCGCAGTGCCAGGGAGCAGTCTCGCCTTGAGGTCGGCGCTCGGCTTCTGCAAGACGACCCGTCGTATCACATTGTGGCCTGTGCTCTTGTCCAGCTCTGTCGAGAGGAAGGTGCTGGTCTCGTCGAAATGCTGTTCGCCGAACTGGCTCTTGCGTACCTGTCTAGTCGTGAAGCGCCCACGCAGCTCCTGCATCAACAACAGCATGTGATTGTTGGTACGCCCAGGGAAGAGAATCTTGCCCGTAGCGAGCTCGTACAGGGTACAGCCGACAGACCATACATCGATTGCACAGTCATAAGCCTGGCCTAAAATGATTTCGGGAGCTCGGTAGAAGCGCGAGACAAGGTAAGGCGTGATCTCCATCTCGCTCGTGCTGGACGCCGAACCAAGGTCGCAGAGCTTCAAAAGCGTCTTATTCTCATTGACGAGGATGTTGTCCGGCTTTATATCGGCGTGCATAACATCATTCTTCCGGAGATGCAGCAGCGATAGAAAGAGCTGATGGGCATAGGTACGTACAGCTTGCATGTTGAGTCCCACGTCTTTGCCAAAACGTCGCACCACGTCTCGAAGATTCATGCTCAGGTTTTCGAACACCATACACAGATGGCCCTTGTAATCGAAGTGCCGTTCCAGACGTACAATGTGCTTCTTGTCTTCCGGGTCCGCTTCGTTGAGCTTGCGCAAAATGCCGATCTCCTTTAGCCCTGCCGTGTACATCGTCTGCTGCACACGGATGATCTTGATCGCCACTTCTTTCTCTTTGTTCTGCAGGTCGCGCGCCCTGACCACCGAAGCGAACATGCCCTTACCCAGGTTGGCAAAGATCTGATAACGACCTTCCAATGTCTCGCCGAGGATGATGCGAAGGTATCCGTCGCCATCATCCCAGTTGCTAGCCAGAGTCTTCTCTGACGTAGAAGTTGCGGCTGATGTGGTTGCGGTGCCCTGCTTCTTGGCTACTCGGACCTTCTTCTTAGTCTTGGTCAGAGCAGAGTCCTTCTCGTCCAAAGCAAACATGTCAAACTCTTCCTCGTCATCTGTTACCTCAATCTCTTCGTACTCTTCGTCCCCCACTGCCTCTTCAACCGCAGCAAGCTGAACGGGGCCCATGGCGCCGGTTACGCCATGGCCTTCCTGCTTTCTACGTCCGAAGCGAGCTAGCTCTTCGACCCGGTCGGCATCAGCGTTGTACTCCGCAGCCGAGACCTCATCGCTCCCACGACCCACTTCGACTATCGCTGATGGCTTGACTCGCAAATCGTCCGATGTTTTTGACAGTGCGAAAGCATTTTCTGCTTCCGCTGGACCGGAAGAAGAAGTGGGTAGTCGTGTGGCTGCATCAACGTCCGCGCCACTATCAGCCATGGTCTGGGGACTGACAGCACTCGAGGAGGCTACGGATATTGTAGGAGCGCCCGAGCTGGCGGGAGACGCAGACTCGCGGTACCTTTCCATGATAGCTTGGCGTCGCTTCCGGCTTTCTTCTAAGATTTTGGCAGTCTTGTCTTCCTCGCTCATATCAAGTTCGTAGTCGAGATCGGCTGCCTTCGTGGTCGAGTCGGTATCCCTGTAACGAGCAAACGTTATATCGTCAGATCGTGAGAAGACGCAAGGGTGGTAGATTTCATTACCTGGGACTGGCTTTGTGCCGATCCCATGGGGCACATACCTTCCAGACACTTCCTGCTGCTCCGAAAAGCTGGCGCCGGCGTCTGACTTCTTTACGGATGATGCATGGCTGATAGATCTTGAGGCGTTGTCGGCGCGCGGGTGCGGGCCTGTGACGTCGTACTTGGATCTTTTCCGGGCCTGAGCATCATATGTCGGCAAAGACGGCGGATGGTGGCCCCGTTTGGTGAATTCATATCCGCGGTCTGAGTCCATCACAGCAGTACAAGAGCAGTACGCCAATGGAAGGTTCGTAAGGAAGAATATGCGAGCGGTTTCAGCACGTGAGGCGGACAAAAGCGGAAGAGAGGAAGAGTGTCAGTGGCTGGGTTCTAGGTCGCAGCAGGATGCCTCGAAATACTAGTCGTAGAGCCGACCAGACAATCACTGTCTGCCGGTCCAGGACAGTATGCCGTCGGAGAGCCGTACTGTGAACAGAAGGGAGCCAAGCTCGCCTAAACCTAGCCTAGGCTGCCGTGTTTGTCGCCTGCGATGGTATAAGAGCTGTAGGTTGCCGACGATGTCGCAATGCTTTGAAAGTTTACTGAGCTGCCTGCCACGCTCGCCCAGACGGGATCACAAGGACCAGAGTGTGGATCTGATCTCGTGCGAGCCGCTTCAGATATCCTCGCTGCGAGGCGAGTTAACCTCGACACTTGCAGTCGCCGATACGCCAGGGGTAGCAACAAAATGTGTGTCCCTTGATTGACAGATGCCAAAACGAAGGGAATCGATAAAGCAACGCCGAGTAGATGGTAAGGGTTATGGGATCAACGACGATGCCATCTACATAGATGCCTCCACCCTCGTATTCATCGATACAAAATGCGAATCTAACATGCTCGGAATCTTCTCTGTGTTGCTAGAACATACACCTTGCACGTAGCTGAGCGTAGAAAAGCCGAATTCGGTTGCATATCGATGGGATCGAACTTGGATTCGGCCTTGGAATTCCCATCCTCGGACGAATAGCGCTGAGCCTCGAGGCTGTGAAGTCACATTTCAATGTTGAAGCCTAGAAGCTAAAATACTCTCGCCGGCTGGCCCCGCCTCATTAGCCTGTCAAATCCGAAATCATCAAATTCGAAACCCTATATTAGGAAATCAACTGGGGACGGCGACTTTATCGGCTGAAGCCACAAAGGGTGCGATGCGATGTGACTGCTCAGGTGCGCAATTGTGATAACGTGAAGTGGTGCAATCATGATGTGAATGGATAGGCAGACTCAGCCACGCATGTCTCCACCTAATCAAGGTCGGGTAGTTCAGTGCGGCACCCTGACTGCGCTCCCCGCCCTTGGCCCACGCGTAGCCACGGCCGCCGCCTATATAATCATTTAGCCCCCTCTCAAGCTTGCCGTTCCGCCTCCCACCAAACCCCATCCACGCTGACTCCTCATCACCATCACCAGCGTCAGTATCATCACACACCGCTTGCATCCTTCCCGTCTTTGCAGACACCGATCCCAGTAAGTACCTTGCTCTACTCTTCTCGTCGTGCAAGATCCATCCGCCACCGTGTTTATGCACGTCGTATGCGGGCATCTGCAGAGACGAGACCGCGCCACCGTATCGTCGCCGTGATCTTTTTGACTGACAAGTATGCCATTGCTCTTCTCTACACCATTTCGTACTCTAGCCATGCAGATCTTTGTCAAGACCCTCACCGGGAAGACCATCACTTTAGAGGTGGAGTCTTCGGACACCATTGACAATGTCAAGGCTAAGATTCAGGACAAGGAGGGCATCCCCCCGGACCAGCAGCGACTCATCTTCGCTGGTAAGCAGCTTGAGGATGGCCGAACGCTGAGCGACTACAACATTCAGAAGGAGTCGACACTTCACCTTGTCCTCCGACTCCGAGGCGGTATGCAGATCTTCGTCAAGACCCTTACTGGCAAGACCATCACGCTCGAAGTAGAATCCTCAGACACCATTGACAACGTTAAGGCTAAAATCCAGGATAAGGAGGGTATTCCTCCGGACCAGCAGCGACTCATCTTCGCTGGTAAGCAGCTCGAGGATGGCCGAACCCTTTCTGACTACAACATTCAGAAGGAGTCGACCCTTCACCTCGTCTTGAGACTCCGAGGCGGTATGCAAATCTTTGTCAAAACCCTCACGGGCAAGACTATCACCCTCGAGGTTGAGTCTTCGGACACCATTGACAACGTCAAGGCCAAGATCCAGGACAAAGAAGGCATTCCCCCGGACCAGCAGCGACTCATCTTCGCTGGTAAGCAGCTCGAGGATGGCCGAACGCTGAGCGACTACAACATCCAGAAGGAGAGCACTCTCCATTTGGTATTGCGATTGCGAGGCGGTATGCAGATCTTTGTCAAGACGTTGACCGGCAAGACCATCACGCTCGAAGTGGAGTCTTCGGACACGATTGACAACGTCAAGGCTAAGATTCAGGACAAGGAAGGCATTCCTCCGGACCAGCAGCGACTCATCTTCGCTGGTAAGCAGCTCGAAGATGGTCGAACGCTGTCTGACTACAACATCCAGAAGGAGTCGACTCTTCACCTTGTTCTCCGATTGCGGGGAGGCATGCAGATCTTTGTCAAGACGTTGACCGGCAAGACCATAACGCTCGAAGTAGAGTCTTCGGACACCATTGACAACGTCAAGGCTAAGATCCAAGACAAGGAGGGCATTCCTCCGGACCAGCAGCGACTCATCTTCGCTGGTAAGCAGCTCGAAGATGGTCGGACGCTGTCTGACTACAACATTCAGAAGGAGTCGACGCTTCACCTCGTCCTCCGACTCCGAGGCGGTATGCAGATTTTTGTCAAGACCCTTACTGGCAAGACCATTACGCTCGAAGTGGAGTCTTCGGATACCATTGACAACGTCAAGGCTAAGATCCAGGACAAAGAAGGTATTCCTCCGGACCAGCAGCGACTCATCTTCGCTGGTAAGCAGCTCGAGGATGGCCGAACACTGAGCGACTACAACATCCAGAAGGAGTCGACTCTCCACCTTGTCCTCCGCTTGCGAGGAGGCAACTGACCGCTCAGCCCTTGATGCTGTCTGTTCGCTCGCCTCGGCACGTGCGCTCATGATCCCCACCACACTGCCGCACATCACATACCACTATGATCCGTTGAATGCCACTTTGATTCCCTATGCGTGACTCGCAGTCCGGATTGCGGGTTCACCTTACATTGTGTGGCTGCGTGACCTGACGACTTGTGTGCTGTTTGTTCATCGGAAGTTTGTGTTATGTGCGCGCAAAGTAGATCGGTGTCTCTATTGTAAAGAGGGGAAGGTGCGGCGGGACAGGGGTGGTGGGAGGCGATGGTTGCGTGAGGTTACCAGCAGAACATGATGCTGGTGCGGTTGAAGAGGGCGGGGGAGGCGGCGGCCTTGGAGCCGGTGCCGCCCTCGGGGGGGTTCATGGTGAGGGTGACGTGGAGATTGCGGGTGATCTGCTGGCGGAAGTAGGCGAAGAGCTCCTCCTCTGCGTCGAGGATGAGACCGTCGCGCTGGCTGGCGTCCTTGAGCTGGCTGATGAGCGAGGCGTGTTCGTCGCCTTCGAAGAGACCGGCGACCTCGGCGTTGGCGAGGAGTGTGTTGAGCTTCTCGAGGCGAGCGGCGTTGGACATCTGGGACTCGTCGATCGTCCAGCAGACGCGCTCGCCCTTGCAGCCGACGCGCCGGAGCAGCGCACGCAGGTCGTCGTCGAAGTGCTCCTCCGTGTACCGGTTCGACGTGCTGATGCTGAAGAGCGACAGCCCGCGCAGCCACGCACAGAAGCGCGTCACCGTCGTCCGCCCCGACCCCGACGCGCCAATCAGCAACAGGTGCCCCGCAGGCTGCCGCAGCACCCGGTCGCACGAGAGCGCCAGATCCAGCACCGAATCGTGCAGCACCAGCGACGCATCCAGCTCCTCGTCCGAGTACCCCTTCAGCCGCGCCTTGGCATACTCCCGCACGCTCTCGCGCTCCACCGACCGGTACTCCTTGCTCAGCCAGTTCGAGAACAGGATCGGCCGCGCGAGCGCATCCCCCGTGTCGATCGTCGGGAACCGCGTCGACGCCACCCGGTCGATCTGCTCGTCCGTCCACTGCTTCTCCTCAATCCCCACCAGCCGGTCTTGGAACAGCCGCAGCCCTTCGTGTGCCCAGACCCGCACCAGCCCTTCGACACTGAGCGACTCCAGCGGCTTGATCGCCTCGTAAATTCCGCGCATCCACCGCGTCAGCTCTCGCGGCGAGTAGATGTAGTGCGCCTGGATGTCCGGCGTGAAGCGCCGCTGCGACGCTAGGTAGAAGTCCACCATGGCCGCCGTCAGTGGCTCGGCGTAGCCGCGCAGGTTGGGCGTCACCTTGAGCAGCGCACGGTTGAAGGTGCCGTAGATCTGGTTCAGCGAGATCTCTCCCGGGTAGTCGACCATGATCAATGGCGCATGCCGCAGGAATCGGTGCGACAGCGGCACCCGTCCGGGGTCCGTAGGCGGATTGCAGGCCCCAACAAACTGGATGCGCTCCAGCTTCACCCACGCCTTATCGCTGATGCGCCAGAAGCCGCCAGATTCGACCAGCTGCCGCAGGAACGAGATGACTCGCTGCGTGCCGTACTTGTCTGTAGCGGGGAGGTTGATCTCGTCACAAAAGAGGACCAACCATCTACCGATCTGGGTGGGAGACAAAATGATGCCGTTCGGTGTCTTCCTGTATTCGCAGTACTGCTCGAATGTCTTGAGAATGAGCTCGGGTGTCGTAGCAGACGAGAAATTGAGTCCGACCACCTCCATGTCTGGTAGCTTTCTGAGAGCGGAAAAGAGCGTCATTGTCTTGCCAGAACCCGGGGGCCCGCACAACATCAAGGGCTTGTGTTCGGACAGCCACGAGTAGAGCACATCTTCGTGTCGCACCGTGTCGACCGTCGGGACGACGACATCGGCGGACGACACAGCCGATGTCTCGATCTCAATGGTAGGTACTTTGTTCAACCATGGCGACCACTCCACCGATTGGTTAGACAGATTGATGTCGTAGTCGATGAGCGAGGCGCCTGGACCGAGTGGCGGCAGGTCGACACCTGTATGGTTGCGAAGATACTCGCCCATCTCGGCCCGGACTTCCAGTTTGGCATCTCCCGTGAAGGCCCAGACGATGCCGATCAGCAGCCGTTTGGTTGCATACGCTTCGATTAGCTCGGGGCTCATCGGGAAATCGGAATGCTGCGTGTTGTAGTCGATCACATTGCGGATTGTCTTGTTGATGAGCGAGAACAGAGTTGACAGAGCCCGGGCCTCAGTGAAGTCCATGATGTGCGGCACCGTCTTGGCAAACTCAAGCGCGCCGTTGACGAGGCCGTCATCCTCGAAGAATTGCGCTAAAGCATCGGCAACGGCTCGTTGGACCTGCAGGTCCTGGCTCACCTCGCCACTGGCAGAAGTGCTGGCAGCGGATCTTCGAGCAGCAGCCATGCCAGTCATGTCCTCGTCGTCGATCTCGATGGGTGTGGAGCGGATGCTGGTCAGGTACTGCGCGAAGAGCATCGAAGGACGAACAATGTCATCACTAAACCAGATCATGCCACATCGAGAGACAGTAGCTAGAGTGGCATACTTGAGACTCTCGACCTCGAACATAATGCGAACATTGGGAGGCAGGTTGAGGCGTTCACCGTTAGGCAAAGTTAGCAGCTTGTTGTCGTCCAGGACGGAATTGAGGTTTTCGACCCACTCTGGATCGACGTCACCGTCGAAAACGACCCAGTGCCGCTTGGCGCTTTCGCCTCGCACGTTGTCGATGATCTTACGCAGGACTTGGGTAAAGAGGCCGTCATTCCATTCTCTCGTGGTCGAGTCCAATGTACCATACAGACTCTCCTTGGAGACCGCCTTCGGATCAATGACGTAGGAGACGCCTTCTTGCCCTTCCAACCGCTCCAATGCAGCCAAGAGTACCTGCCAGGCCTGTGTCTTGCCGGTGCCAGAAGGTCCGACAAGCATCAGACCATGCGAGATCTTTTGGATCTGATACAGTTGCAGAACCTTCTCCGTCCAGAGCCCGCCCTCGACGAGGTGTCTCTCGGCGCAAACCGCGGCGATGTGCTCCCGCAGTACATCCAGGTTGACGGGCTTGTATTCCACGCCGGGGAAGACATCGGAGAGGAGGCTCTTCAGGAGCGGCACGTCTTCGGCGATCAGCTTGGGCACGATCGTCTCCGAGACACTCTGGATAAGGATTTCCTGCTCAGAGACATCGACAGAGAGGGACTGGTCGCCACCCTTGAGCATATGCTCGCGCTTCAGTTGACCGGCACTGACAAGAACCGCCTTGAGCGCACGGAGACCGAAATCGTAGTGCGGCTGCGGGCTGAGCTGCTCCAGACAAAGAATGAAGAATGGCACGATTTTTGAGGCCAAAGTCTCCGCCGTTCTAAACCCTTGCGAGAACAGCATCACCTGGGCGATAAGCTCCCGGTCGGGATGCGTCATGGCCATGTTCCGGAAGAGCTTCTTCAGGTTGTCCGGCAGGTTGGATCGACCCGCGTAGGTCGGGTTGGTGGTGATGAAGATGCCGACACGATTGTTGAGCGGCACACGCTTCCCTAGCAGTTCGATTTCGCCAGCGCTGGTGCTATTCGGGGCGCCAACGCGGGTGACAGCGTCGCTGGCTGAGGCGGCTAGACCTTGCTGAATGCTCTGAATCTGCTGCGAGACGGCCGAGAGGATTCGCTCTTCGAGTCGGTTGAACTCGTCAAAGCATCCCCAGGCTCCAACACGGCAGAGACCGACAAAAATACGGCCCATCGCCTGGAAGTCAAAAGTCTCGTCACAGCAAAAGACGATAACGAACATGCCGAGCTGGACACCTAGCGCTTTGACCGACTCAGTTTTCCCGGTACCGGCAGGACCAAAGGGCGCGCCTCCAAGCTTGTAGTGTAGCGCCTGGGTCAATGTCAGATAACATCGGTCAGTCAAAGGTGTCTGAACCAGGCGGTCGGGCACGCCCAAATACTCGTAGCCATAGGGGAACGAAGCGTTGGCCATGCGAACCGAGAGGCGGTCGAGTGGCTGCTCGATTTGCCGATTCAGGTAGAAGCGCATCTGCGAAAGCCAGCCGAAGTCGTGGGCGTCAGATACGTGCTGCGAGATCAGCAGTCGGATGACGTCCCTTTGGTGGACCAGCTCCGTGATGAGATGTTCGCATTTGCGTCGCTGCAGGGCCTCGACATCGGTCAGGACAGTATCCGCTAGCAGATCCAGCCCCTTGAGTACAATATCTAGCGGATGCTGAACGCCTTTTTCGGCCTCTAGGGCGCCATCGACCATGGAGGTCCACAGTGTTTGAACAGCTAGGACCACTAACTGAGCGGGGTACTTTTCGATCCAGGCTAGGAAACGTTCTGACGTCAGTGCATTCGTGTCCGTATAGAAGGACTCCAGCTCTGCCGCCGCCTCAGATAGCAGCTCGGCGAGAGATACACGCATCTCGCTCTCGACCTTGGCGAGCCAGTCGTTGATCTTGGGGTTGTCCTTGAGCAGGATCGGGGTTCGGAACGACACTACTTCGCCTTCTCGACTTATCATGGCTCGCAACGCGCCGGCTTCCTCGTCGAGTTCGATCGTAGCGATGCCGGCAAACATCTTCTTGAGGTGCTTCAATATTCGTGCCGTGTCCTTGGAGTTGCCGATAATCTCGAGCAAATCTTCGTCACCAACGAAGTAGAACCGTGGAAAATTGGCGCGCTCCCGCTCCAGATACTCGCCGAGAGCCTTTTGGATCTTGCTCAGCAGATCCGCAAGTCGCTCCAAGCTCTTCTGAACGCCCGGAATGTTCAGTACGTCCAGCACAAACGGAGACTTGTAGACCTTCTTCATGACGGTGAGGAACTCCGTGTTGATGTTCTGGAATCGAGAGCTTTCCACCGGCAAGATATGGCGAATTTCAACGCTGCCGCTGAAAATACCCTCCAAATACACCCACTGTCGCTGGACGTCAATCCAGGTGTCGAAAAGCACAGAGATCTTTGACAGCCTGTCCTCCCACAGCGAGGCCTCCTCTTCAAACACTTTGTAGTGTGGGCTCATCGACATGGCGCGAAGAGCGTTGAGATTGTCGCCAGCGAGCTGGAAAAGGTTGTCCCAGCCTCTGATCAGGCGGCACTTGTTTTGGTAGTTGACCAAATCGAGGGTATAGTTGGTCCACGCTTCTCGAACCTGTTTCAGGTATTCTTCTAGTGCCAACTCGCCCTGAGCTTGGGCTACTATTGCCTTGATCACACTGTCGTGCCGCTTGAGATCGAGATCCCAGACAGTACCCAGCGTCATGCTGCTAGGCGAGTAGTGGTCTTGCACCTTGAGCTGTTTGAACAGGGATCGCCAGTGCCTCTCGCGCATAGCCTCAGACTTGAGATCAGATATGACAGCGTTGCTTTTGAGCAGGGCACGCAGATGCTCTTGGACATACTCGAACGCTGCGTACTGTCGCATTCGGCTAGGCATGTCTCGCGTCTGGCCTAGTAGAGCATCAAGCTGCTGTCGAAGTTTCCTTGGCTGTACATTGCTCCAATTAGTATCGCGGATCTCATCTAGCTGGCTCCATGTTCCTGACAATGCCGTCCACACCGCCTTGAGGTCGCGCAGCTCTTCGAAAACAGGCTCGAGTCTGTCATCTTGGCTGTGCTCGAGATCGAGTGCTTCCTTGGCGCGCACGACCAGAGCTCGGTCCTCCGAAAGCTTAGCAACGCGAGCTTCGAAGACATTGATGGTATTCATGGCAGCATCGGACTTGAGTGTACCTTGAATCGGTTTCTGCTGCTCCCATTCGCTGATGATTGCCGTCATCTTGTCGCTGACGATCTTGTCCTCGGCGATGATTTTCATCTGCAAACCTGCTAGCTGTTCTTGGATACTGGCGTTCTTGCGACTGAGAATTTCTTGGAAGGCGCTCCATTCACCCTCAACCTGATCGACATAGAGCCAGTCTTGTGGGAACATGTAGCGTTGGCGCTCGAGTGTCTTTTGCCCAGTTCCAAAGAGCTCGATCTGTGGTTGCCAAACTTTGGTCTTGCGTTTCAGGTCCTGCACAAACGTGATGAACGTAACCGCCTGGGCAGTCGAGCTGCCCTCGATACTGTGCTGTTCGAGCTCCGTCCTAGCCTTTAAGACAGCTGCATGCACCTCGCGCATTGTTGTCCCCAGCTTGGTTCCGAAGCGATTCAGAATATCTCGCTGCCAGGTGTCATACTTGGCGTTGACTTTGCTTTGCACCTGATCGTAATCAATGATGCATATGCCAAAGGACCGCTGACTGTCAGAATTGTCAAACGTAGCCCTGGTCCGTCTTATCTCGGCCAGCAGCTGTTGCCAACTGGCTAAGGAGTCTCCAAGACGGGCGAAGACGTGCTCGGATTCCAAGTCCCACAAAGACTGGAACTGAAGCCATTTAGAAACATAGCTGCCAACTTCAGCCAGTTTAGCCTCGATAAGAACAAAGGGCCTTTCGAGCGAATCGTCCTGGAATCTTGTCAAGAGAGACGTATAGTCCTGCTCGTCGGTCTTTACGTTACCTCGCATCTGGAGCCCTATCTCGTAACGCGAGCTTTGGACCCTCCTAAGGCAACAAACGACGGAGAGGACTTCGTGCAGCTGTCGGAACCACGATGCTCGGGCGTGCTCAAGCGGAGGATCAAGGAAGATGACCTGGTTCTGGATGCGCACCTCATGGGTGATGGGCTCGAGTTCAATCTTGTCTGCAGCTCTGGCATGGACACCGGCGCCAGCGACAAGGCTTTTGGAGCCTTTTTCGCGTGCCGCATCCTTGTTGCTGCTGCTTCGCGCAGCATCGTCCATCACGAAGGCTTGGCACCACGATGCGCTTACTGACTTGAGCCGTTCGATGAGGACGTTTTCGATGAGTTTGTCGAGGTTACTGACCCACTCCTCGAGGTTAGGATAGCCTTCTAAATTCAGCTTATCAATCGTGTCTTGGATCTTCTTGAGGCGTCCCGCAAAGGCTTCGACGGTGTATTCGCACTTGTCGAGATCCTCAATGGTGGTACGCATGTCTCTTTGGATCTCGATGAGCTCGGAGGTCTTGTCTTGGAAAAGGCTGACAGTGCTAGCAAACTGGCGCACAAAGGCGACCTGTCTGTTTTCCCTGCCCAGCTCGCTTCCAGATCCTGGAAGATAAGGAGGGGCACGGTGGCTCTCGTAGATGTTGGCGAAATGTTCCCAGCGGAGGGACATGCCTTGCGAGATCAAGTGATGGGCATCCGTGTAGACCTGTGCGATGAGACAGGCAATTTCTGGATTGGCACGCACCAGGCTGCAGGTCTGGTTGTACGTACGGACAGTCTCCATCAAGGATACGGCATGAGGATAGACCTTCTTGGCATCTTTAGCCAGATTGGTTATAGCATGGGGAATCTGGAAGTTGAGCCATACCAGGTTGCGCACTTCCTTGAAGAGCGAAATGGTGTGGCCATCGAAGTTGACACTGAGCTGCAGAGCATTGCCAGCTGCTCGATTCCTTGTGACGTCAAAGACGCGGCCGGAGATGCTCATGTCTCTACGAACGATGTCGTGTAACCAGCTGTCAAAGAGTGGGCGCGTGTCGAGCTTGCGGCGGAAGGTCTCGCTCTCGTTCTGAAGCTTTTGGCCCTCGGCGTAGAGCTCCCAGCCTTTTCCTAGCACGTCCTCAACGCGCTTCATGTAGACATTCAGTTGTCGCTCGATCTGACGGGCCCAGATGATGGCACCGGCAATTTCAGGCACATCGCGCATTTGGCTGATGTGATTGGCCTCCGAGGGTCTGTACTGTGCCTTGAACTTGTCGTGTAGCGCTTTGATATCCGCCTTGACGCTGTTCAGCAGCTGCTGCTGATACTCCTGCACGGCGCCTCGTACTTTGGGACGGACAAAAAGGCTATTGAACTGGGACAAAACCCTAAGCATCTCGCGGGCGGATTTGGCTTGGCCAAGGAGATCCCGTAGTCGAGCGATAAGGCTGTTTTCGACACGCGCGACCCGTTCGTTGTAAGCACCTTCTGCGGTTGTCCAGATCTCGGTCCCTTCTTGAGAGACATCCAGCACATCGATGACTTTGACCTGGTCGTAAGCGGCACGGATCTCTTCGCTCATTTCAAGACCAGCGAGGTTCTGCGTTGCCATCTGCCTGTCGCTGGACGTGACGCCGTTCAGGCTGTTGCTGGAAATAGCCAGGCCTTTGCCGGAGCTGACCATGGCGCGCAGCTGTTCGTGGGTCTTGCGAAAAGCGCCAATGTAGTTCAAGCGTTCTCGTAGTTTGGCATGGGCTGGGTTGATCTTGATTGGCAAGAACTTCTCAGCACGCTTTCGCGTCACCTCACGGGCAATGTTGACAAAGTCCTTCATCAGCTCGTCCCAGACCTGGAAGACCTCGGCGGCGGCAGAGATGGTCTCCCAGAAGCGGGGAAACTCCTGCCACATGATGCGTTGCGAGGCCAGCACTTTTAGTAGTGTTTCGTTGAGGTCTCTGCTGATCGCCTCGACGAGCGGAAGGGCACGTTTAACAGGATAGGGGCTAATCCTGAGCTTCTTGTTGAGATGGTTGAAGATCGAGGTGAGCGCATCTGCGCACTTGTCTAGGTCAGTGGCCGAGAGAAGATCATTGATGGGGAAATCTTTCATGAGCAGGTTGTAGTTGTGCACCTTTTCTGCACAATCCTTGAGGCCGGTATCTGCGAGGAAAGAGACGGTGGCATGAAAGCGCTTTGCGTGCTTGAGAACGTCAAGGGTGAGAACAATGGGATCGGATCTGAGCTGTTGTTCAATGAACTCCTGGGCCTTCTCCATGGAAAGCCAGAAGTTGACTTCCTGTGAGGCTGTTCCCGAGGCAACGTTGCGGTCTAGCTTTGTAATGGTCTGTACCTCCTTGACCCAAGCATTCACGTCGGACTGGAGCTTGTTGAGGAAGGACGAGTCCTGAAGCAGGGAGGATGGCTCGACTGCTTCCACGGTGACTCGGGTGCCGGAGGAATGGCATCGCTCAACGGTGTTTCGGATGACCGGATGAATGCTGAGGACGATCTCCGGGATCTCTACATTCTGCTGCAAGTGGAGAAGACTGAGCTCGAGTTCCGCGAATTTTCGCTTGGCCATAGGAATGCCTGTCAGGCAGGAGAGGAGCATGACGCAACGGGAGGAGCCTTGTCAGTCCGCTGTGCAAGCCACGCCGCGACTATACTGTGTACAGAACTCACCCATCTTTGTATCGCTATCTTTGGTCTTGGCGTTAGGGAGAAGAGCTTTCTCCTTGGGCGCTTTGCTCGCTACGAAAGCGTCGAACCAGGGTGCCATGACGTTGTGAACGACACTATGCAAGGCCTCGTAGGGACTTTCCCGCACGGAAGACGATGTGATGCCGTCTTCATCGTCGGCAGCTGGTATTCTTGTGCCAGTAGTGGTGTCGTCCCTGGATTGCGACGTTGGCGACGTCGACAATGCTGCTGGACCGGCGGGGCCGAAGAGAGTCAACACATGCAACTGATGCGAGAGGGGGAGAGAGGCATCGAGCGTGGTCACACGTTTGATCAGGGCGATGCTGGATACGTGTCTGGACGAGTAGGTAGCCTGTGTGCTCATCTCGAAGTCGAACAAGCCCTCTTGGCGTTTTTCTGAGGAGATGTCTGCGCTGCGCACCTTGCTGACGTAGGCGGTCATGATGCTGGGATCGGAAGCGAAAGCCGAGGCGGCTTCCTTCCACTCGGGCGTGTCGAGAAGAAGGGTGGAGAGGAGGGAAGCGTCGGTATCGAGAAGGACAGGTAGCAAGGAGCGCAGATAAGCCTTGAGCATCGAGGTATCGAACTGGCCGTCGAAGCGGGAGCTGGAAGATGGAGACATGTCTGAAGCCAGCAGGTCCGTTTTGGAGAGATGAGGTGAGGATGTAGCGATGCTGCCATTTTCGCGATGGCTCGCAAAGCTGCTGCCTCCGGTGTAGTCGTCCTCCATCTTGGCTTACAGTGTCTATGTCGCGCTGAAAGGCACTATGCTGTTGCGCCTGTAGTCTAGATTCCACGGCTCTTCATCCAACCTATACGCTTTGTGGGAATCTAGGGTTGGTATCTGCTGATTAGGCGGGCATAGAATGGTCGGGAATGAAGACGCAGCGAGGTAAGGACGGTTCCGCCGGTAGCGTTGCCAGCTGGTTCGCGCCGAGATGAGGTAGGCTGCCTGCGGCGCTGAACAAGCCGCGGCCTTGCCTTGCTGGTATGTATGGCAGCGGCTATAGAGGGGTTGATGAAGCGGAAGACAGAGACGAGAAGCTGAGCAGCGCAGTCACCGTTCCAAGTTTGTCCCAAGCGCGAAGGGCAGGGAAGGGGCCACTACACTGTCTTACTATGACGGGTGTGAAAAAGTATATAGAAGTAGCGGACGCTGCGCCAGCGAATACAAGTCGCTCTGTCGCATGCACCGCTACGTTGAACTGAGTGTTGTAGTCCGTGCAAGCTCAGTGCTAGATCTGCGTTCAAAATGTTTCAAAGGTGTTGCTCTTTGCTGCTTAGACGCGTCGTAATGAGCCATTCAGATTTCATAGTGGTACGACGCCCATAAGCAAGCTTGCCAGACCAACACTACACAAACTCACAACAATACCGCTTTGATCTAACACGGAAGGCGAGGCTTTCTTCCCCAGGCGCTTCCGTCCGCTGCAATCAGTGCACACTGCTGTCGAACCCGAGGTCGGTGCTACTCCACTGCTGATAGTGTTCTTAGAGCGACTGCAATGATCCCCAAAGAACCCAGAGTTCGTGAAGCTCGCTCGAGTGCGACCCAGCCCACTCTTACCACAGCAATCCGTCATGGGGAGATGAATGTGGATGCAGAAAAAATCCGAGAATATATGCCCGAAATTGGTGACTAAATTGCGACTAGAGATAGCGAAGGAATCACACCCCGGGCTCGCCTTGACAGTGTGGTCCAACACATGATGGGACCAGGCACAGCCTATGTACACGATGCACGACTGTGCCACCACGACGAGCGGGTAGGAGAAGATCGAAAGGTGTCAAGGTGCACACCACAAGTGCGCATCGGATCGGGGTAGGGTATTGCGGCATCGGGGCCCGATGAAGTGTTATTTTAATATAGAAACTCGACGCCGACATCGAACATGGTTACGCTAACGGCGACGGCGGGGGGATCTCGGCGTTCTGGGGTCTGCCAACGATCTGTGAGCGGAGTGGGGGCCAGCTCGGCCTAAAAGAGTACAGTGACCATAAAAGCGCAAAAGGAAAGAGGGACGGCATGGAACGCGATGGCAAAGCGAGCATTCCTCAGCCACTAAGCGAGGCTCTGCTGTGGCGCGGCATAGCGCGTGCTCGACGATCTGTCCGCGCCTCGTAGCCAGCACGCGGTTCGCGGCGCCAGCTCACGCACGAATCCGCAAGGCTGAGCACAGAGCTTGGCGGTGTGCACAGCGGGGCTGCGTGTCCCAGCGTGCGGGCAGGTCCGGCGATGTAGCGGGCACCGCGTCCAGCTGCGTGCCGATCTGAGTGCCACCAGCGTCGATCTCGAACTGGTCTGAAACTTGGCCCACAGAGGAGCCGTTCCAAAGCCAGCATATGCGGAGATCATTCACGGCTTGACCTGGCCTGGCGTTACGGACACCACTTCGGCCGGGAAGGCGATCATGCGTCGCACGGAGAGCAACGGCGAGGTCGGTCGAAGCGGTGACCATACGGTCGCCTTCCATACCTTCCAGCAGCGCATGAAGATCCGTGCATGTCTCGGCAGGCATCCTCTGATCGTCGCTCTGCAGCTTCACCTCCCGCCCCGCTCGCCGCTCTCCTGCCATGAAAAGATGCATCCACACACTTCAGCTGGGAGGTCTTTCACTCCTGGCATCTAAGACCGTGTGCTCCATCGCAGCATTGCACGGTTGATGATAAGCTTGACAGGCCGAGCCCCGTCGATATCGCAAATGCCAGCATGGGGTAATTCATGCATGCGCCGTCTTGGCTCTCCACTTGGCGATCTCTTGGGGGCGGAAATAAGGCATGGAAGTATGATCTGCAGCATGCAGGCGCACCCTCTGAACAGGAAATTGGAAGTAGGATAGGTAGGTTCGTTCCAGTGTCGGCAGGGTCCACAGAACTGCGCGAGCCTCTGGCCACAAGGTCGGAACAACATGGTCTGCCCTCGGAGGTGCAAGGAGGTGTATTTGGTAGCGCGCTGTGGCCGAGTACCTATCAAGGATCGTCTGCCGGGTACGATGTTACGGATGTCAGGCTGTCCAGCGCATCAATGGCCGGGCGGACGGGCGGCTGTTCGCCCGCGTACGTTCATTCTTCAAGTAGAACCAGCCATGCTGCCCGCGTGCTCCAGCGTATTTCCTTCCATTCCCCTCTTCGACACGGCACGCTAACCGCTGTCGCACCTGGACCAGCAATCATGAATGCTCGTGCATCTGCCGTGCCCTCGTAGTGTGACTAAACCAAAGAGCAAATTTCGAGGACAACAGGGTGCCGGTGCCGTCGCCCATCCTGCAAGGAACTGACAGGGGCCTCGCAAACCCACACGGGCCCCGCAATGTCCAATTGGTGCCGTGAGTGCTCCACGAGCAACAGATACCGTCTCTCGGCACGCTAGAGGGAGCAATCTGCTCACAGCCGGTTACGGAGTGTGCAGCACAGAGCGCGGTCACTAGGGCGAGTGATAGACGGCGAAGTGAACCCCTTGCCACTTTCGACGCCTGTTGCCGCTCGGATTTGACAAGCGAGACATTCCTACCCTAGTATGTACCGATCGGCAGTAAATTAAGTTGCTAAGGCCGTCAACATCGGCGAGCGGGCCCCGAACGCCCACTTGCCTGCCTATAGCGGCCGTGTCCAAACAGGCAGTTCCATGCGTCGTTGTCCGCTGATCCGCTGGGCAGGCATCCTGTGTCCTGGTGCGGCGACTTGTTGGAGCTCCGTCTGGCGCCACAATGGCAGGCCGTATCAGGCCGTACATAAGGCGACTGTCTGCCCACCCCCGGCCGGCTCTGACCTATACAGCCCTCATACTTGCCTTGAGCCCTCCCACTCGCCGAATCTCTGTCCAATACCTTCACCGCCTGCTTCCACAGGCGATTTCGCAACCTCCTCTCGTCTGCAGGGTGTCGGCACTGATCGCGAGATCGTAGCGAACTGGTCCCTCCTTCAACAATCACAATGATCTCGGCGACAGCAAGCTCGCGCACGAGCTCGTGGGCGCGCGCGCAGCAGTTACTGGTGGTCCTGCTGGTAACCTTGGCGGCAGCGTCCGTATCTGTCTTCTCATCGCCGGTCTCTCCCTCGTTCGCGTCGACGGCAGCGGCAAGGCGGTTCGAGCCGAGCATGATCTTCTCGACAAGGGACGATGCGCCGCTGGCGGACGCGAACCCTGGGTCGGAGCTCTTGGGAGAACGAGATGCGTTCACCGATATGCGTGGGACCGATGGCGACACGTGGCTCTCGTCCGTGGGGGCGCGGCCCTCGGGAGCGTATGCTCGCTCCATCGAGGTGAATGGACGCGGCAAGA
Source organism: Tranzscheliella williamsii (assembly GCA_023212725.1). Classification (NCBI taxonomy): domain Eukaryota; kingdom Fungi; phylum Basidiomycota; class Ustilaginomycetes; order Ustilaginales; family Ustilaginaceae; genus Tranzscheliella; species Tranzscheliella williamsii. The sequence goes on from JALBYF010000002.1 coordinate 457,435, forward strand.
TTTTTACGTGGTGGTCCAAGACGCCGCACGACGAGGCGGACGCCGAGTCTGCGTTCATCGTGATCCACGGGGTGGACCGCAATGCGAACACCTACTGGAAGATCCTGAACAATGCGTGGGCAGCGGCGCGGGATGCCGGGTTCGGGAGCGCGCGGACGAACAGCATCCGGGTGGCGCCGCTCTTCTTCAGCACGGTCGAGGATGCGCAGGCGTACAATGCGAGCAGTTTGGGCTGGGGTGATTCGAATGCGTGGACGGCGGGGGAGGCGAGCACGCATCCTGCGGGCAGCGCGGTCTCGTCGTTTTCCGTGCTGGACGTGCTGCTGGAGCGGTTTGCGGACCAGTCGACGTACCCGAGCATGAAGTACATCACCTTTGTCGCTCACGGCGGCGGTTCGCAGATGCTGCAGCGCTATGCGGTGCTGGGCAATGCAAACCCGGACCCGGACCGCCTCAGCGTCCGCTACGTCGTCGGCGACGCCTCGTCGGAGCTCTACTTCACCGGCGATCGCCCCGTCGGCGTCGACGCGGACGCGTGCCCGACATACGACCACTACCGCTACTCGGTGTCGCGCTACACGGGCAGCTACGGGAAGCTTAGCGCGCACAACGCGCCCACCTATTTCAAGAGCTACGCCGCCAAGGACGTGCGCTACGTGATCGGCCTCAATGACACATCGGAGGACAATGGCGACCAGACCTGCATGGCGCACGCCCTTGGCGGCCCCCGTCGCCGCAACCGCGGGCTCGCCTACTGGAAATACATCCACCTCCTCGGCGGCACCTCGGGCAAGAACCTCCAGAACTTCCCCGGCCGCTTCCCCGCGCTCGACCCCACCTACGGCAACACGACCCAATCCGACATCCCCCGCTCCAAATCCAACCAGATCAACTCCTTCCGTGACACCACCATCGACCACTCCCTCGCCGTCGTCGAGGGCGTCGGCCACAGCGCAAGCCAGATCTACGCCTCCGCCGTTGGCAGAAACGCTCTCTTCTCCGACCGTGACAGCGCGAGCGGCGGAAACGTCCCCGACCTCTCCGACGAGCTCACCGGCTACATCGCGTCCTAGCTCGCTCCCTCACCCTGCTCGCTCTGCGTTTCGCGCCCTCGCTCCGGCTCCACATCGGCCCACCGGCACTCTCTCGCCGCCTCGTCGCGCGAGATCGACGGCCGTCCCAGCCCGCACCCCCCTCGCACCGCCACTGTTGCTGTAGTCCATCCCGCACGGTCCCCTCATATTATAGAGATTACCGAAGGCTCGGCAATGGCGCCTGTGTTGCGCGACTGTGTTGCATGTCATGGTAGTGCATGCGGCGGAACCGCCTGGGTGGAAGACAGCGAACGCCGAGGAACAATGAGGTAAGCACGAGACCCATGAGACGTGGCTCCGTGAGGTGAGTGGGTATGCGCTATCGGACGGGTGGAGGTGTTGTTAGATCCAGAAGATCTGCTGCGCTATCGCGTCGGCTTTGCGGCGAAAGAAAACGGCGATGGCGGAGAGCGGAGAGCGGCTGTGCTCCTTGGCGCCATACAACCGAGCACGCCGTTGGGCAGTACCACGACCGCAGCGATGGCGGGCCCCAATCTGGAGCTGTTCAAGTTCGGCATGTACCTCTTCTTCCCGCTCGCGGTGATGGTCCATTACGGTGACCCGGAGTGGTACCATCGCAACGTGCTTCCGGTGAGTTGTGCGCGTGTTTGTGGTGGGCGTGCCGGCTGCTGACCCGGCTTGCTCACAGATTCGCGACCAGTTCTGGCCCAAGCAAGAGTCGCTCTACCGCCCGCCCCGCAGCGCCGAAGGCGTCCGCGACGCGCTCGAAGAGATGAAGGCCAAACGCCTCGCCAAGCGCAACGCCCGCATCGAACAGCTCGCCGCCGATGACCACACCGCACCTCCCTTCCACCCCTCACCGCCCCTCCCCGCAAGCACTGCCACATACACAGGCGCCGATGCGCAGCGCCTCGTATAGCGGACCACCCCTTGTACATCTACGCTTGCATCAACTGTCCAAGGCGCTCTTTTCAGAACCGCAGCCTGATGTTCGCCGCCATCCGGCACAGACGCCGTCATAACGCCTGCCAAAATCTACACAGACACAAGAGACAAGATAATGGCGGTGCGTATTTGCCCATTGTGTTTGCTATAGTATACATGTGCAACAATGCACAATGAAGCAGGATATCCCTTTTGCGCGCCGACGTTGTAAAAAACCAGCGCAAACACTGGGCGCCGCATGTCTACTTCTGACGTTCCCCAACTGAGCCTGACACTGCCTGGCTTGTCAGTATCGCGGCACGTGCTTGTTGCGGTGCTGCGATGCGAGGGGCGGTGTGGGGCGGACGGGGCAGGCTAGGACTTGGCCTGCTGGGCGAGGCCGAGGTGGCGGAGGAAGGCGCGGGAGTACCTGAGCACCTGCTGGTAGGTGTCTTCGAAGCCGTTGTTGCCGATGTAGTAGGGGTCTGCGATGGGGCGGCCGTCGTCGAACTCGCCGAAGAGGTGGATGTGGGCGGTGGCGTCCGGGGGTGCCATGGCCTTGAGATTGCGCACGTTGTTGGAGTCCATGCCAATTATGTAGTGGAAGGTGCGGAAGTCGACGGCAGTGATGCCGCGTGCGAGGTTCGCCTCGTCGTAGGGGATGCGTCGCGCGCGCAGCAGTGCTGTTGTCCTGCAGCGGCACGCGAGCACAGCCCGAGCGGTCAGCACGCGCACCAGTAGACCGCACATCCGCAGCCACCACTCACCGCTCGTCAGCCTCCTCGCCTTCGTGGTAGTTCGCCGTCCCGCATGAGTCCAGCTCCCCAAACCGCCCTCGCATCCCCGCCTTGGTCACCGTATCCTCGAATACCGCCACTGCAACCGTAAAAGAGTCAGCATCGCACCGGTCAGCCCGCATTGCTTTCGAAGCCTCGACCGCACGGGCATGTCACATCACTGCACTCACGTGCCATCGGGCTGCGACAGATGTTGCCCAGACAGCAGAATAGCACATTGATCTTGTCGTTTCCTGGCGCCGCCATGTTGATACGGACGACGTGCTTCCTGCCACCGAGATATGCAGAGAAAGGAGAGCCGAGGACAAGCAGATACAGACGTCTTCCAGGTCTATGAAAAATAGCAAGCATGCCATCCACACGCTAGGGAGAATCATAAAGAGGAAGGACGCTCCCCAGGTTGCGGGGTGGGTGGTCCCCGATCGCGCCGATCGGGAGATGGAACGTTGAAGCGCGACCTCCACAAGCCTCCACATCTGAATATGAAAGGCAGGCCCGCGGGCTCCGCGGAGTGTCGAGGCCCTCGCCCGACAGCTCCAGCGCGAAACCCCCCGCCCCACACCCCCCCAGGCCTTGCTTATCAAGGGAATCATCCGCCTTTTCTCGATGTGACTGACACTCGTGACTTACTGGACTGTGCCTGCCATTGCGGAGCCAGGCGGAATAGGAGAGCCCTGCTGCTCCCCTAAGCTGGCGGGTTATTTAAGACACACCTTCCTCCTTTATTTATGACCGTGTATCTGCTGTAGACCACCAGCTGCACCGCTAGCTAGTTACACCTGTAAACCGCTTTCTTCTTCGTAGCAAAACCAAGATGGTCAACTATAAGCAACTGGCGCAGAAGAACGCCGAGGTGGATCTGACCCAGCAACGAGCGGTTGTGTCGGGCGGGACACAGGGGATCGGTGCTGGGATAGCGCTGCGGTTCGCCCTGGCCGGCGCGTCTGTCTGGCTGATCGGCCGCAACGAAGCCAAGGCCCAGGAGATGCTCGGCCAGCTGCAGCAGGCCTCCGCCGAAGCCAGCCGACGGGCCAGCGCCAACGGCGCGGCGGATGCGCAAGGCTACGCTGCAGCGAAGCACGAGTTTTTCCAGGCGGACTTGTCGAAGCCTGCCGAGGTCGCCCGGGTGGCGCAAGATATATCGACCAAGGCCGGCAGGGGTGGCATCGACTATCTGATCGAAACACAGGGCGGGCCTCCGCACGGCCGCATCGAGCCCACCGGCGATGGCATCGACTCACAGTTCGCCGTCCAGGTCCTCTCGCGCGTCGGCCTCGCCAAGATCCTGGCCGACAAGGGCGCCATCAAGAGGGGCATCTATATGGTCGCCTCGCCGGCAAGCGGAGGACGGACAGCGCCTGATACAGAAGATATTGACTTTGTCAAGCAGAAGCAGGCCGGCCAATGGTGGGGTGGGCCGTGGGGCCTCCTGAAGAAAGCCGCCCAGCAGAGTGCCATTCTGGATTCAGCTTGCCAGACCCTGGCCGAGAAACACCCGAATTTGACAGTCACCCATGCTTTCCCAGGCTTCATCATGACGGAGGGCCTGTCCAACCAAGGCCATAGCTCGCTTCTCGTGTATGCATACAGGTGGTTAGGCCCGCTCGTCGCCTACAAGGCAGGCCCTGGTGGATACGCCGAAGTCCCATTCCACGTGCTTACCCATCCTGACGGCCGGAGATATCTCGAGACGGGACAGGCCAACCTGCTCGGCCCCTTCTTGAAAAAGTACACGTTCATCTCCAGCGTTGCTGACAAGGGAGTCCGAGACAAGGTGTGGGACAAGCTGTCCAGTTACTTCTAAAACGGCGCCTACGAAACCCGCGGTGGGAAGCGCACTGATACGGCGGAGGGAACCACGCGCGCCTGTTTCAAGATCTGTGCAGATCCAATCCCGATGGCCCCGATAACAAGCCTTTGAAAATCTGACAAATACCGCGAAGGACAGAAAGTGGAACTCAGCATTTCTTTGGCCTTCGGCTTTCAGCGTCTCGAAGGTTCCTTTGTCCGACGTAGTAATCGCTGTAGACGATGGCGCTGCGTATCCGCTCGGGTGCAGTCGTACTGATGCTGGTCTTTAACAGCAGACCCATGCTGTTACACCGTGCATCATCAGCCTTTAAGTGCCATCTTGTCTGTGCTGGTAGCCCATATAGCCTTGTGAACGCTTGCGAAAATAGGACTCGGAATGGAATTATGATGGCTTCACAGTTCTTCGAAAAAGTTGATTGAAAGCGTGAGACGCTTTAGCATATTCACTCGGTTTCTTCTTGCGCACGACACACCACCAGCATCGCACTACCAGCATCATAACATCCTATCTTCCTCCTTCTCTTGCCTTGGTACCCACAGCACTCTGGCTTTCGAGTTGTACCTTCTCGTATACTGTCTCAACTGAGCTTCTCCTTTCACCGCGGTGCGCACGAGGGTGACCTGGTAACTACATCACCATGCACGCATGCGCCGCCCGCAATGCATCTAGTTTGCTACCATTAGGCTCTTCGGCCGCCTCGAACGGCGTTCGTATTTCGCGCAAGGCTAGGAGTACCTCCAGCGCCTTCCGACTGGAGGTGTCGGCCCCCTCGTGTTCGCCCGCGTCTTCGTCTCGCACGCTCGTCACCTTGTCTCGACCTCGCTCAGCCTCCCATGTGCTCTTCTGTCGGTCCTGTGCGGAATTGCCTTCTCCCTCCTCTGTTCGGGCCTTCTCCACGTCAGGCCGTCTCTCTGCCTCGGCCAAGGACCCCTATGGCGTGTTAGGCGTCCAGAAGGATGCAAAGACGAAGGACATCAAGCGGGCCTACTACGAGCTTGCCAAGAAGTTTCATCCGGACACCAACAAGGATAAGGGTGCCAAGGAGCGCTTCGTCGAGATCCAGAACGCCTATGATCTGCTCAGCGATGACAAGAAACGTTCCGCCTACGACCAGTACGGTACCACTGACGGTCAGCCCGGCTTTGATCCATTTGGTGGAGGCGGCTCGTCGCCGTTTGGCGCCGGCGGTTTTGGCGGCTTCCAAGATTTTGGCGGTTTTGCCAACGCTGGCAATGCAGGTTCCATCTTTGAAAGTCTCTTCGGTGCTTTCGGCGGTGGTGGCCGGCCCGGGCAGCGCGGCGGGCCTGGCTTTGCTGGTGAGACTCGCGGTGAAGATCTCGAGACGACCATCAATCTCTCCTTTGAAGAAGCGTGCAAGGGCACCAAGCGCAAGGTCGTCACCAATCCCATTGAGCGATGTGGCACATGTACCGGCTCGGGTCTCAAGGCCGGTGCGAAGAAGAGCACGTGCAAGACGTGCAACGGCACTGGCACACGCACTTTTGTCATCCAGAGTGGATTTCAGATGGCTACTACATGCCCGTCGTGTGGCGGCGGCGGTACCACCGTCGCTGAAGGTGACAACTGCCAGAGCTGCGACGGACTGGGTCGCGTTCGAGGGCGTAGAGAGGTGGAGATCGACCTGCCTGCCGGCGTCGACGATGGCTTCCGCATCCGAAAGGACGGCTTCGGCGACGTGCCCCTTTCCGGCGCTGGCAGTCCCGGGTCGCTCTATGTCCGCATCAATGTAGCGCCGAGTAGGATCTGGAGGCGCCAGGGTTCCACGCTGTTTTACCCGGCCTCGATTCCCTTTCATTCGGCCATCTTGGGTGGTAAGGTTCGCGTTCCCACCCTGGATGGGCCTGTCGAGGTGCGTGTGCCTGCAGGCACCCAGTTCGGCGAAGAGATGATCCTCCCCGGGCGCGGCGTGCCCTCGCCAACGCGCCGTGGTCAGAAGGGCGATTTGATGGTCCAGTTTGAGATCACCATGCCCCGCTCGCTGACAAAGCGACAGAGGGAGATTCTGCAACAGTACGCCGACGATATTGAAGGCAAGTCGAAACCAGCACCCGCTAAACCGAGTGATGACAATACCGCCAGCGACTCGGCAGCCAATAGCACGAGCAGCGCTCCCAAAGCGTCACAAGAGCAGGACAAAAAGCCGGCGCAGAAGGAGGCCTCGACTGGCTCGGCGCCGCAGAGCGACTCCAAACCGGGCCATGCGGATGCCCAGCCGAAGCCAAAGCGTTCAGCAGGTAGGTTCACCATCCACCCTTCCTCACAGAGCGACGATGTAGCGACGGCGGGGGCTGCATCTGCGCCGGCCTCGCGGAGCGTCCCGCCTACGGTGAGCGTGAGCGAGATGGAGGCCCAAAGGGCGCAGACGCCTGCACCGGAGGCTAAGCCCTCGTCGAGTCCGGACGGGGCCGAACCGGCACAGGAAGGCGCTTTGCCTCGGTCTGACGAGCCTTCGTCCGCCAAAGGGCCCCTGAAGCGGACGTGGGAGTGGCTGAGCGGACGCAAGTGACCGCCTCCGCCGGCGTAGCGCATGCACTGATCAGCGTCGCCTCCTCCCCGCTCACACTGCCACAATCGCGCTGATCACGTCTCTGTATATCGTAAAGCGCGCCTATACTAAGATCGACATCTCTTCTCGCCTGGTTTGTTCCCGTTGGCACCGTTTCCCGATCTTACAGGTAACCATAGCGAGGCAAAGCCCGACGACAAAACGGCGGATGCCACCCCTCCTCCCTCGCCCTCCTCCCCCTCGTCAGGCTAGATGGAAACATGCTGCAACCAGCTAGCAGTGGCTCCGAATCGCTACTCAGACGCATACAGAGCCCACAAATAGACACTTCTGAAGGTCGGCCTGCGGCAGCCATGCATGTGATCGTAGAACAGAAGGTGATCGCCACTGGAGCAGAGTGGAATCTAACATAACCTCCTCTTGAACCGTGTTCCCGCCAACTCACTCTCACAACTCCAAAGCGTATTGGTCTTTAGCCGTACTAGCCAAGTCTGCACGCAAGCGTCTGAGAGTCTAGTCATGAGTGCATGTATGCCGTCCAGGGCGCAACTGTCGTGCTGGCTGCGGACAAGCAGCAGCTGTAGTGAGTGAGCGTTTGATGTGGCAGGCACGCAGGCGGAGTGGGCTGTCAGATGAACCGAAAGCACCGGGCTTCATCTTAGAGTGGTACGTCCCGAGCGTAGATCTTCCAACCAAACGGCCAGCCCTCTTCTTTTCGCCGTTTGTAATCCAGCGCCTGGTGGGCCTTGTATTTCCACTTTGCCACGTCTTCCATGTCCTGAAAAAAAAAGCTTTTTTCTCTGCTTTGCCTTTTCGTCTTTGACTTTCTTTTGTAGGCCAGGAAGAAGGTGAAGTAGGCCAACCACAGCGCGTTCTAAATTTCATCCCTCCACTACCGCCAGACTACCTATTCACTAATAAGTTAAGTGAGTATTCGTACTACTAGGCGGTCGTATTCCGCCTATTTGAGCGAGGGTGGCTGCCGGTTGTTCTTCTCGACGCGGTTTACAGACATCCAATTCAACACTCGCAACTCACACTATTCGGTTGATATATCCACGCGTCACTCGGGCAGAGATAGCCAGAGCCTTTCACTGCCTACGCTGCCTTCGCTGCCCGGGCTTGCCTTCCTCTTTCTTCCTTTCTTCCTTCCTCCTCTTCTTCTATCCAACGTCTCTGTAGACATCAGCCCAATCTTCCGTCTTCATCCTCCTTTGCATTAAGCCGCACCGCATCGACACTCTTGCTGTTCGATTTCAAGCCCTTCTCTAATATTGCACTTCTCGCGCAGACAACGCACAAAGCACTTCCTTGATTACCGTCAGGACATCCTCGCATCTTTACCCACATCTTTGCTTCTAGGCCGGCATCTCGGTAGCTTCGACATCGATCTCCTTATCCGCCAGCTTCTTCTTCAGTCTGGATCACCTCCTCAACCTCGTGCACTTCCACTGCATCGTACATAGCATCTGCGAACAGCCTTCGTCCTATCATCCCATCCCATCAGCCGCACCGCATTCAGAAGTTCACTTCCTATCTTGTCTTCCGCTTTCACTCCTCAGTTGAGCGCAGCTTTTCAAGTAGCCCTCAGCCTCAGCCTAAGCTTCACCGACCGACAACAGCTAGCTACCAAGTTAGCCCTTTGTTCCCTCCTCACCGGACAGCTTCAAGCTAATCCCTCGTCTCTACCCTCTCCCATCGGTTTATCGCGTTTTCCACCTGCCAAACACGTTACGGCAAAGGGCAAGATGGCTACTTCAATGCAATTCGGTCCCGAATGGATGCGCAAAGGTCCCAACAGCAAGCCCGGTAAAGAGAGCTCCACTTCTCCAGGCGCAAGCGCAGTCACCAGCCCCGGTACAGGTCCCGTTGGCGGCACAGGTGCAGGCGCTGCGGCAAAGGCGGATAGTGCTGGCTCCGCTTCCAAACGCAACGCATCCACAACCGGGCTAGGAAACTTCTCAGGGCCCGCTCCTGTTACCAGCCCCGCCGTCAGCTCGCCGGGTGTCTTCTCCTTCGCTGCTGCTGCTGCTGCCGCCGCTGGTCAAGGTGCAGATCGCAACGGTGCCCATCCATCTATGTACTCCAGCAACGGTCTCGACACTGACGCTTCTGCCGCCCTCACGACTAACGGCAGTAGCTCTGGCGGCCTTGGCAAGGATAAGATGTCGAGGGAAAAGTTACTGAGCCTATACAGCTCGGATCGTGGTCTCAAGCTGCCCAGCGCGGAGCCCTCGCCCGTTGAAAGCGCCCCTCCAGCCTCCAGTTCAGTTGCACCGAGCACCTCGGGGCCAGAGCGCTCCTCAAGCACCTCCCGAAGAAAAGGGACGTCCGATCGTCGTCAGCCAGCCTTCGGCGAGCTGGGCGCTGTTGCTGCCGGTCCACTCTCCCCAGGTTTGGGTACCACTGAACCACGCGGCTTGAATGCACGCTCCACCAGTGGCGGGTCTTCCGGAGGGTTTGGCTCGGCAGGTATCTCCAACTGGGACAAGGTGGACAAGGAGCGTCCCGGCCTCTTCCAGCGCGTCTCTGGCGGCCCTCTCGTTGGCATCACTGCTGCCTCCAATTCACGTCCCCTCTCGCCCAGCGTCTCTCGCGAACGCTTTGGTGGTATCCAAGGTGGCGTCCTTTCTGGCGTCGCTCCTCCCGCCCGGAAGAGAATGGACAGCAGCGACGGGGCCGCCAGTCTCGACTCGACGCGTCCGTCTCGCAGTTCGCGAGTTAGCAACGAAGACTCCGCGTCACACACCTCGAACGCAGCCTCTTGGGGTCGCTCTTCACAACTGAGCGCCCCTGTCGTTCAAGGCAGTACTAGTAACAATCAACCTGTTTTTTCCGAGGCTTTCAGCTCCAATCGATCCAGATCCAAGGTGCCATCCACCGCTTCCGAGTCGGCAACCAGTCCTACCGCTTCTCACGCCCCGAATCCTATCGTGCCGAGCGGCAACCCGGAGGGATTGAGCATTTCCGCCAAATTCGCGCGGTACAAGGATCGCCTGCCTGGAGAAGGACCCATCGGCCCTCCGTCTGACGGGAGCATTGGCTTCGGCAGGTCGTCTGACTTTGACAAGAAGCGAGAACGTCAAGCTGGCTCATACAGGAATACTAATCACGCTTATGACTACGAGTCCAGGAACCCCACCGCAAGGCTCGACGCTAGCTTAGCCGCTCAGTCAGTCAACGCCCATCAGCAGGATTCAAGCTCGACCGAACAGAGCCATCGCACTAGTCAGAACGGCCTGGGTCACGACGAGTCTGATCTGGCCCAACATGCTTCTGCCGTATTGGGCTCGCTCAAGCTTGATGACGATGATAGTCCTGGCATTCAACCAGCTTCCGCCCTGGCTGACGAACATGGCTCGGTTGAACGCCACGATGATGGCCGTCGGCTACCGCCAGGCGTCGGCCAGCAGCAACCTACACTCCCATCGATCCCCTGGTCAGCCGAAACCGCTTTTTGGCTGTATCGAGACATGGCAGGTAACGTGCAAGGGCCTTTCAGCGCCCTCATGATGCAGGATTGGTTCTCGCAACACTACTTCACCGATGATCTCCTGATCAAGAGGCAGGAAGATGCCGATTTCAGACCGCTTGCTCAAGTTGTTGCCGCGGTCGGAAATGCTCTTCAACCTTTCCTGATTCCTCCTTCAAGTTGGCTGCAGAACCCCGATGCCCCCCAGCCCAGCTTTGATCGTCAGGTGGGCGACAATCTTCTCGGTGCCGACCACGATCGCTTCCACAACGCATTCGATTCCAACCGGTCCTGGCCCGGCCATGCCGCACGACAGCAGCAGTGGCCATCGCAGCTCAACCTGGGAGGGTTGGGCACCGTAAGCTCTGGACCAGCCTCGCCATTTGGACGTCCGGATTCCTTTGTCGCTCATGCAGGTCTCGACGGCCGCATACATAACCCCGACGATCTGGTCTCTATCATCCGAGAGCGGGAATTGCAGGAGCAGAGGCAAGCTGCGGCCGCCGCCGCTGCCTCAAGGGGACCTGGGATCTCTCTGGCGCAGCTCGATGCATTCGGCAGCGGTATCGGCCGATCGGGCTGGCCCGCCGAGGGCATGCCTGCGACGAACTGGGGTCTCCCTCACGGTGGCCTCAATCAATTCGATCACGGAGGATTTGGAGGTCACCATAGCCCCCTTGTTGGTGATAGACCGACCTTCGACTCGTTTCATCAGCAACGGCAATTTGAGCAAACTGGGAGCCCATGGCTCAACAAGGGTACTGCTACGCCGCGCTCTCAATTCGAGCAACAGTCTGTTAACCGGCCAGGTCAGAATCAATGGACCGAGCAACAGGCTCCGTGGGCGTACAATGCCGTCACGCCCGACACTCCCAGCCGCCAACTCGGCGAATTTAGCGACGGTCTGATGCGCAATGAAACCGCCAAGCCTAGCGTGGTGCCTATTGGCACGCCGCGAAGAACCCACTCGCCTGGGCCCCGCGGAGATGGAGCTCATGCTGATCAAATCGCTGCGCTGGATAAGGAACAGCAGTCCTCCTTTGAGAGCGCTTTTCCTGCCCCGGCACAGCTCGACGTCGAGCACGACAAAGGTGCTACTCGGTTAGCAGCAGGTCAGTCCGAGCCCTCGAGCCGTTCTGATCCTGTTGCTTCTACCGTCACCGGTCAGTCCCATCAGGGAAACAAGAAGGAGCAAAGACCAATGCTTTCCGCTACATCTGGCCCCAGCACCTCTTCTACGCCTTCGACTCCTGCCAAGACTTCCGCCGCGGCGGCCCCACCTGCGGAAGCTCTTACTTCGGCCGAGCCACGTCCGGAAGAACTCTGGCCTCAGAGTCCCTCGGCGGTAGAGTTCGCTTCTGAGCCGGGACTCTCTGGAATGCCGGAGCTTTCTCTTCCCTCAAAGGCTGGCCGGGAAGCTAAGCGGGACCAACGGTCGGCTCTGCAAAGGCAGCCTTCGGAGGTGAGCAGAAGCACACCTGTCAACGCTGAGCAAATGAACCGCAGCGCTGGAAACCGTCATGGCGGTGCCGGCAACGTGCGGCTTGTAACACAAGACCAGTTCCGACGCGGCAAGGAACAGGAGCCGTCTGCTGCTGCTATGCAGGCGCCCCTTTCGGATTGGCTCCAGGAGGATTCTGCCAACGAGGGTGTGACTACCGCCAGCAAGCCTGCTCCATGGGCAGCACGCGAGGATATCCCGGCTGTTGGCTCTCCCGGTCCCAGTCTGCGCGAGATCCAGGAGGCCGAAGCGAAGAAGGCGGAAGCGAAACGAGCGGCGGAGAAAGCGGCTGCTCGAGCGCGCATGGCCGCTTCGCCCTCGGTTTCGGATGACCTGCCCACGACGTTGAGCTGGGGCCTCGCTTCTGCTCCCGCCTCCAAGGGTGCCATCGCTTCGCCCGGCATGGACTCAGCGCCAGGCACTCCCTCGACACCCGCCTGGAGTGCCGGCAAAGCGCCGCCGAAAAAGACGCTAATGGAGATCCAGGAGGAAGAGCGAAAGCGAGCAGAGAAGGCCAAGTCCCAGCAGGCTGCGCAGGCTATCGCCCTGCGGAAAGGGTACGCCGACTCTGCTGGCCGGAGCGCATCCAGCACCGTCGCGGCCAGCATCGCCGCCCCTGCCGCCAACGCTGGTAGCAGCGGAGCTTGGTCAGTTGTAGGTGCGAGCGGCAAGCCCGCCGCCGCACCTGCCAGCGCCACCGCTGGCAATGCTGCTGCTGCGGCGACCGCGTCTCCAGCTGCCGTTCGAACCGCGACTTCGATTACACCGCGTACTGTCAGCGTCGGCTCGGTACCTGCCTCTGCCTCGTCCGCTGGTGTCTGGAACGTTGTCGGTGGCGCTAAGGGGGCGGCCAACGGACCTCCTGCTTCTCCTTCGCCGGCAAGCCGTGTGGTGAGCCAGACGGCGGCGTCTGCTGCCGCCAGCCCTGCCGCCAAAGCGCGGCCTGTGGCGGCGGAAAACCCGAACGCGCCGTCGCCCGAGTTCATCAAGTACTGCAAGGACAACCTGCAGGGTCTCACGATCAAGACGGACGATTTCATCGACATGCTGCTGCAGTTCCCGCTGGACGCCGGCGCGGACATGATTGAGATCATTGCCGAGACGGTCTATGCGTACAGCAGCACGCTCGACGGGCGCCGTTTCGCACACGACTTTGTCAGCAAGCGCAAGATGGACGTCCAGGGCCGCAGCAGTACGGGCGGCAGCCGCTGGGGCGCTGCCGCCGGCTCCGGCGCCGCGATGGGCAGCTTTGGCGCGCGGGCCTCGCCGTTCCCGTCGCTCGGCGCCAAGGGTGCCTCGGCGCCCGGCCTTGGCAAGCCCGCCTCTGCCTTCGCCGCTGCGCCCGCCACCGATACCGGCTTCAAGGTCGTCAAGGGCAAAGGCGCCAAGAACAAGCGCGCGTGAGCGCAGTGTACCCAGCTTAGCACACGCAACACAATAGCCTGCCGAGCGTCCCGACTGTGATGGCTGCGGCTCTGCATGGTGGATAGTGACAGGCATGGAGGCCGGGGAGCAGGCGGACGGGATCTACAAGTACAGTGCCGGTGGCGCGGGTGGGGGGGTTCTATGCGTCGAGCTGCATGGCGGCGGGGGAGGGGGGGCGGGGAGCGAGCTTGGCGAGGTGGTCGGCCTGGATGCGCTCGTCGATGGCGTTTTCCTCTGGCGCAGTGGTGGGGTTGGGGTTATCGGCGATGCGGCGGGGGTTCGGGTTTGGCTCGCGGTCGAGGTCGTCGTCGCCGCGGCGGGCGTGGTCCTGGAAGGGGCGGGTGTCGACCAGACGGCGGTCGGGATGGCGGTCCTCGAGCGGCTGGAGGCCGTTCTTGTCGGCGAGGTCGAGACGCGCGCGCGTGCCGCCCACGTCCTCGACATGCAGCTGCTCCGCAATACTGCGCGGCTCAACGTGCCCCTGCACCGACGGCGCGTGCGCGGTCTGACGCAGATTCTCAAAAACCTGGATCTTGATCTTCTCGAGATAGTCGCGCGTGTTGAGGTCCTCCATGTTGTTCGGCCGCACGTCCAGGCGGTAGTCTGGGCCAAAGTACTCGTAGTACTCGTTCACCGGGATCTGCGAACTCAGCTCCTGCCCCGCCGCCAGCCCCGTCTCGAAGGCCCAGGCGCGCGAGACGTTGCGCATCGTATAGCCTCCCCCGCCCAGCAGCAGCAGCGGGAGCCCAAACGACTTGACATACTCGACACAGTTGGCGTGCCCGCGCATGGACAGGTTGAAGCAGCCCAGCTTGTCCCCCGCCAACGAATCGCTCCCGCACTGCAGCACCACCGCCGAGGGCTGGTAGTGCTGCATGATCTGCGCGATGACCGGCTCAAAGACCGACTTGTAGCTCTCGTCGGTGATGCCGTCGCGCAGCGGAAAGTTGCACGAGTACATCTTGCCCTTGTTGATGCCAATGTCGCGCAGCTCGCCGGTGCCGGGGAAGAATTCGCCGTACTTGTGGAAGCTACAGGTCATGACGCGGTCGGTGGTGTAGAAGGCCTCTTCGACGCCGTCGCCGTGATGCACGTCAATGTCGATGTAGAGGACGCGCGGATGGTAGCGCAGCAGCTCGAGGATGCCGAGGACAATGTCGTTGATGTAGCAGAAGCCGCTCGCCTCGCCCTTCTTGGCGTGGTGGAGGCCGCCGGCCCAGTTGATGGCAATATCGCACTTGTCGCGCGAAAGCCGCGCGGCGCCCTCCATGGAGCCGCCGGCCGAGATGGAGCAGTACTCGAAGAGGCCGTCGAAGACGGGACAGTCGTCGCCCACGTTGAACTTGGCCTGCTCGCGCACAAACGAGTCGACGTTGTCCGGGGTGACGCGGTTGAGGAACTCGACATATTCGTCCGTATGGAACTGCGACATCTCGCGCTTCGTGGCCGGCTTGGCGCGGAAGATTTCCATGCGCTTGTAGAGGCCGTAGTTCATCACTAGCGAATGGCACATGCGGATGCGTGTCGGCTTCATCGGATGCCCAGGCCCGTAGTGGTAGTTGCCGATGTCCGAGTCAAAGAAGTAGCATACGCGCGATGGATTCGGATTCGACGAGTTCGAGATAGGCGCGAACAATGGTTCGTCTGATGACGTCGGCTGTGCCCCAGACCCATCGTGCGGAGAGTACGTGTTGACCACCGAGTTGGCGGGCAGAAACGTCGAACTCATCGTGGAGAAGGGTGCGACGCTACTCGGCGCAATGATCCGGCTCTGGTGACTCCAAACCGGACAGCAGACGGGACGAGGGTGGGGTGGAGGTCACGGGCAGGCTGCCGTGGCGGATGGAGCACGCTTGTGGCACGACAAGGAACGAGCGTCGACAGGCTACCAGCGTCCACCTCTCTGCTAAAGTGGCTCTGCACGAGGAAGTCGGCAGCCTGAGGTGGGATCCGGGATGCAGAAGGCGAGGTGCAGATGTGGGGAGCGTCGTTGAGAAGCAAAGCGGCATGGTCGGCGCTCGGTGGACATAGGATATCTCCACCTTTTCTTCCCTTTTCCTGGCGCTTCTCCCGCACGGGAATCTCGCCACAAACTCAACACCTTATTATTCAGTCACGCTGCAATTTTGGCATGGCTCGAGCATCAACCCGGCACGTGATGGTCAGAAGCAGGGGTTCCCTTGTTCAGCAGTTAGCTCCACATGATAGAGGAGAGGCGAGACGCTCTGTTCTGTCACTTGGCCATCGGAACCTCCTTGCTCCTCCTCCTCGTTGAAATCACCTTGACAACGCCGTGGCCACTGCCGACAAGCCATTTGTACTGCTGTGCCGAGGCGGATTTCGCGGACGGAACAAGGCCGAGTGCCTAAGAGCATCGGACCACAAGCGTTATTCTGCGCACGGCAGATCCGCTAGCCAGCGCCTAGACGCGCTCCTCCCTCTTCAACTCCCGCCAACTACGCACAGAACGACTGAGCCTGGCACCAAGCATGTCCGCCTCCGACAGGACGCTGATTGCGTTGATCGCAGACGAGGTAGGTTCTCTGCACGCTGCACATACGCTACGCGCACGCTGCGCACACGCATGCGCTACGTCGGTCTGCCACTGACACCCGCGCTCTGCTCTTGCGGTTGCTTTTTCTTAGGACTCCACCACGGGACTGCTCCTGGCAGGCATCGGGAACGTGGACGAGACAGGCGAGAAGAACTTTAAGATCGTCGATAACAAAGTAGGTGACTCGCGGTGGTATCCACCCTTTCGCCACGCACTATCAACTGGCACTGACACAGACACTGGCTTATGCGTCGCTCATGCGTCGTCCCTCCTGCTCCTGTCCCCTGCTCCTGCGCTACTACGCTCCTGCAGACGTCAGTGTCGGATATCGAACAGAGCTTTGCACACTTCACTGCCGAGCGGAAGGACATTGCGATCCTCCTGATCAACCAGCACATCGCCGAAAAGATCCGTCCGCTCGTGGACCGCTACACGCAGGCCTTTCCTGCGCTCCTCGAGATCCCGGCCAAAGACCACCCCTACGACCCGGCCAAGGACAGCGTATTGAAGCGCGTGCAGAAGGTAAGCTCCATCCTTGTCGCTGTAGCCGGCCTTAGCCTGCGCTGGCTTGCAGGCATCCTCGCTGACGCCTGCCCATCGCCGCCTCTTTCTCACCCGCCTGTAGCTGTTCGGAGAGTAGTCGCACAGTCTCGACGGTGCCCACCGCCCCACATACCCGCCCCCGCTCACAAACTCGCTGTATGCTGAACGCGTTAGACGGATTCATCGTCGTTTGAATCAATACGCTCGTTGCTCTCGCTCGGCTTGTTCGCGCTGACCTGTTGCAGTCATCTCCGCGCCCCACGGTCTTTGTCCGCACTACACACAGCGGCCGGCGAGGTCGGCGCGGGTCGCGCGCAACTGCCGTGTCTATCTTCCGAGGTGGTCTATGCAATACAGGGGAGGGGAGTGTGTGCGTCAGAGCGGCCGGGCGAGCCAGTGGACGATCTGGCGGAACTCGGGCCCGGTATGCATGAGCATCTCGCCGTGGGCCTTTTGCTCGCCGAAGTAGATGCATTCCGAGGGGATGCCGGACTCGCGGAGGTAGTCGAGGGTGTCGCGGGCGCTGAGGATGGCGTCGTACTCGGCGAGGAAGAAGCGGGTGCGGGCTGGGTCTGTGCGGCGGGGGATTTCGTCGGGCCAGAGGATGTTGGAGCTCCAGTCGAAGTGGCGGCAGAGGGTGTTGGCGGTGGCGAGTTCGCGGGCGACAAAGTAGCGCATCAGCAGTTCGATCGGGGTGGCGGCGCGCTTGTAGACAAAGTTGGCGCAGACGTTAGGGACCCAGAGCTGAAAGCAGACGGGGTCGACGAAGCAGCTGCGGCGGATGCGCGAGCCGAGCGCCTTGAGCAGCCACGAGTGGACAAGCGAGCCGTAGGAGTGCGAGAGGATGTCGATCGCGGACCAGCCGTGCGCGCCGATGATGGCGCGGAACGCGGCGGTGGTCTCGTGGTGCCCGAACGGACGGAGCATGTCCGGGGAGAAGAGGTCCTGCGAGATGTTTGGCTGGAGGAGAACGAGGAGCGGGCGTGCGCGGAAGGCGGGGACAGTGAGGAAGTAGCGCAGCAGTGACGCGTACTGCGCGAGCCCGATGCCGAGACCATGGAGCACAACGAGCGGCACGCGGGCCTCCTCGCCTGACTCCTTGTCTTTGTCCGCCGCCGGTGCCGCGTCGGCTGGCCGGTAGAGGTAGCGGAGACGGCCCTCGGAGCGGAGCTCGAAGCCGCCGCGGCAGGCGTGCCAGATGGTGAGGTAGGAGAGGGCGTTGGTAACAAGGTAACAGGCGAGTGGGCGGGAGCGCGTGCGGACGGGGTCGATGGTGAGGCGCATCATGCGGATGCGCTGCTGCGTGCGGGTGTGCGCTGGCTTGGGCGGATGCTCGGGGTAGCTGCGGCCCTGGCGGGTCTCCATGAGCTCGAGGCAGTACTCGAGGAAGTCGAGGCGGTCGCCGCTGGTGGGATCCCACTCGGCGGGCGGGTAACGCGTGCCACCATTGTCGTCTTCGTCGGGCAGGTTTGTCGCGAACGTAGCCTTGCTCGCCGGGACGGGCGAGGTGTAGGCGGAGGGGGTGTCGGATTCGGAGCCGGGGACGGCAGGCTGGCTGGGGAGGCGCGGCGCGGCACGCTCGGCCTCGAGCTGCTCGAGCTCGATGCCAAAGAGCGACCAGGCGAGCCAGTGCTTGGCGTCGCGGCGGGTGATCTGGTCGAACGGCGCGCCGAAGAACCAGCGCGCCTGGTCCTGCTGGAACTTGATCGCGCGCGGGTCGTCCGCCGCGAGCGGCTGCTCGACAAAGTTGGGCACGAAGCTTGCCGCTCGCAGCCGTGCGAGCCGCCGCCTCGCGTGCGGCACGCTAGCCGCGTCCACATTGCCGTCCTCGCCCCGCGCCGCTGGTTGCGCAACCGCAGAGGCATACGTCGGCGTCGACACCCCGTCCGGCGTCGCCATGCCCGCCTTGAGCGCACGCGACAGGACATCCCTCAGAAACCTGCGCCCGTAGAGCGGCCGCGGACCCGGCCGCTGTATCTGGCGGCTCAGATGATAGTGATAGAGCGAGAAGAGCGCCTCCACGACGCAGTAGCCGTAAAAGACGCCGGAGAGGACAGGCGAGCGCGACGGCTGCAGCGCGTCCACCCAGGGCTGCAGCGCCGGGTAGCGCGCATAGAGCGGCGCCAAGACGAGCAGGTCGATGCGCAGCGCATGGAACCGCTCGAGGTACAGGTAGAGCGCGCGCAGCCCGAGCTGGAGCCAGCACAGTGGCGTCACCCCCCACACGAGCAGGATGAGCGCGCGCGTGACCATCACCGACGTGTCGCCCGGGATCAGATGCGCCATCTTGGAACGCTCGCCCCACGCTGCAACTTCGCTGTACGTAACAGGATAGCAAGCGCACGGCCGAAGTGGCAGCAATATACGTCGTGGAACGGAGCGAGCCGGCAGACCCAAGATCCTTGCACTTACTACCTACCCACCTGTCCAATGTTAGGTATGTTTTTATATCTACATGACGTAAACTACGATTCGGTTTATCGGTGCATCGTAGGGCCGCATACCCGGTCGCATCACGCTTCCCAACGTCCGGCCTTTCACGTAACGCCCAACTTTGCCTTCGCAATAGTCGGTGTTTCAATCACGATCTCACAACGGCTTTGGGTGGCGGATAGAGTTGGCGCACGCGTGTTTGCGTCTGCTCATCCAGCGTATCGCGCCCGCTCCCGGCCAAACTGTGTCCAGCTGGGTAGGTGTAGATTCAAGCGCGGCTCGAAGCTCGAGGCCGGAGCTGGAGCTTGCGAATATTACAATGTCCGATATCGAATAAGGGTGACATCGCTCAGCATCGACGATGACGATTGGCTTGTCTAGTGTACAGCGGAGATAGGGGCGAAAGCAATGCGGGTGAGATTTGGTAGCAGAGCGGGGCGATGACGAAGTCATCACCTAGCCAAAGGCGGAAGGATACGTGGGCGGCTGCGCTAGGAGGAAGGCTGTGGCTGCTTGGCCGGGGGCGGGGTTTGGTCCTCGAGGTCTGTGTGGGCAGGGTCGCTGGACGCGGTGGCGCCGGGGGTCTGTTTGATGTTGCGCCGGAGCGAGTAGCCCTTGACTCCAAGGACGGCGAGGAAGCCGACGCCGACGAGCGGGGCGAGGGCGATCCAAAGCACCTGAAGGCCGTCGGCGTATGCGTGGATCACGGCACTGCTGAGCTCTGGCGGCTGGATCTTGCCAAGGCCGGTTAGATCCTGCCCGCCCGCGCCGGTGGAGACCAGGCCAGGGGTGAAGCCAGGGATCCGATCGAGCCGCTTGCGGCTCTGTGTGTTGAAGATGGCGCCGGCGATCGCGATGCCCATGGTACCGCCGAGCGAGCGCACGAGCGACATGGTGGACACCGTCGTCGAGAGGTCGCCATGCGGCATCGCCGCCATCAACCCCACCAACGGCGTCTGGAAGAGGAATCCAGCACCTAGACCGGCAATACCAATGTAGATCTCCTGCTTGACCAGCGCCGAATCGGCATTCAGCGTCGCCATCAAGCCGTAACCAAGCACCTGGATCGCCCAGCCGACCCAAAGGAACGGACGGTAAGCGCGGAACCGGGTGATACCGATTCCGGCCACACTGGAGACAATCGAGGCGACAAGCGCATACGGCAGCATATAAACGCCGCTCATTAAGGCTGAGGCGCCAAAGATGGCCTGAAAGTAGACGGGAAGGTAGTAGGTGGCGGCGAAGAAGGGAAAGGCGTGTAGGATCACCGAGAGGAGCAGCAGTGCTGTCGTCCTGGTTTTGACCAGCCGAGGCGGGACGATCGG
This sequence comes from Tranzscheliella williamsii, assembly GCA_023212725.1. NCBI lineage: Eukaryota > Fungi > Basidiomycota > Ustilaginomycetes > Ustilaginales > Ustilaginaceae > Tranzscheliella > Tranzscheliella williamsii. The sequence goes on from JALBYF010000002.1 coordinate 477,804, forward strand.
CTTTTTGGTGGTGTGGAACTCCCACACCATAAAGATCGCCATCAAGGATACACCCACGGTGAGCAGCGCAATGGTTTCTGCCGTATCCCACGACTTGGTTTCGGCAGAATTGAAACCCAGCAGGATGAGGACGATCGAGGCGACCACCAGGAAGAGACCCAGAAAGTCAAAGTCGCTGCACGCTTCCTTGAAGGTCAGCTTTGGCTGCGGATTGAGGTTGAGCGAGAAGAAGAGGATGGTAAAGGCAATGGCACCGATCGGCAGGTTGACAAAGAAACACCATCTCCATCCGCCATGTCCGGCATCCGTAAATGCACCGCCAATGATGGGCCCCAAAACACTGGCCACGCCCCACACGCCACCGATCCAGCCGCTGTACGTGCCGCGCTTCTCGAGACTGACGATCAAGCCAAGCAGAAGATTTGCATTGACAATGACTCCGCCGCCGCCAATACCCTGAATGGCTCTGGCGGCATCGAGCCAGGCCATCGATTGGGCGGCGCCGCAAAGGGCAGATCCGAAGAGGAAGATGAGGATAGAAGCCCACAGGAGCGGCTTGGCGCCAGTCAAGTTGGCAAGACTGCCATATAGCGGAGTAAGCGCCGTGGCTGCGAGCAGATAGGCGGAGCCGGCCCAGGAGTACTGGCTGGCATCGCCATGAAGGCGCTCGGAGATAGCGGGCAAGGCAGTGCTGACGATGGTCTGGTCGAGCGCGGCAAGGAAGATGACGAGCATGAGCCCAGGCATGACCAGGTACATATTGTTGTGAGGCAAGACGATCTCCTTCTGCTGGAGCCAGTGACCGGTTCCGTGCTTCTTTTCGTTGGTCGACGGCAGGGGCGTTGGCGAGCTGGCGCGCGATGGGTGAGCAGTAAGCGGGGTAGCCGGCTGATGCGTTGACTTGACACTTTGCTCCCTGCCATCACTATGATTTAGGGAGGAGGGCCGCTCGGTCTCTGTTGTGTTGGCGGCACCGTGGCCGGAAACTGTGTTCTGTACACCAGTGGGCGGCTCCGACGGACCCATATTTGGGCCTTCGCGAGCAAGGGCGGCAAAGTTCGCCTCGTCTACAGCTTCTACCGCCGGCACCGGGTCGGTGGCTGCGCGAAGCGCTGAAGGCGAGGTAGACATGATCTGTTGCGGGTGGGACCTGACCAAGCAACGTATGGCTCGGCGGACGGAAAGCGGGGGCGAAAAGCGAATCGCTATGTATCTGCCAGCTACCGCACCGAAAACGAAGATGGGGAGCCAAAGCGGCGCTTACAAGAAGAAAGGAGTCTGCGCGGCGAGAGTGATGGCAATGGGCGTGGTGGCGGTGGGAACAGTACCGGGGCGAAGGGATGGGAGGGAGAACGGATCATGGGGCAAGGAAGACTGCTCAAACATTCTGATTTCCAGCTGAGCTTTGACTCGCATTGTCAAGCCAGAGCCAGAAGAGACCAGCCCTACAAGGCTTAGCGAACCGCTGGATGCTAGTTGCAGCGACCGAAAGAGCGGCAGGAGCGTGAAGGACCGTTTAGTTACCCGACGGCATGCCGACACAAGTGTGGTAAGCATCTTTCGCAAATCTTCAAGCCGAAAATCATAACAATTTTCCTGATTGCTCACTGCGCATTCTATTTCTACTGGCGTCGTCAAATAGTTATGCCTCGTAGCCGCCAGTGGCAATGTTGGGCAGCCTATGCGCATAAACGACGTGCCAGCAGAGAGCGGGTCCACGTAGTAGAGCCAACGTCTCTCTGACTCGAACTGTTGATTGGAAGCGAGAAGGCACGATGCCATCAAAACTCAGTACTTTTTTGTGAGGTGATTTCACCGAAGTACGGCAACAAATGTGACATCGATCGGCAGACAGACCGCGACTTAAAAGATAGGGCGTAGCGGAGGAGGACCGAGCAGAGCAAGCCTGTTGTTCCCAGTCGGGCTTTTTCTCCATCTGTCGCCCACGGCACGTCGGATGGGGGGCCGCCGAGCAACGCAGCCGCATTCAGTGATTCGAATTCCAATCACAATTCTCAGCCGTCGGCCCGACCATCCGTTCTTGTTAGCGCCGTCCAACCCTGCATCTGACTTTGCCGTTCATCTGCAGAGGCTCTGCCCGGTGTGATTCGAATTCCAGCCGCGAGTTGGCGCCAGGATCACCGATGCCAGACCATCCGGCGACACTGTCGGGGAGCAATGACACAGAATCTACATTATGTACTGTGCTCGAGGCCAAAGAACACAGCAGCAGCCCGGTAGAGCCGCAAAAAGTGACAAGCATGGCATGGTTGCCCATTCGCGGAGAAGCCCGCAGTCGTCGGCCTAAAAGCCGGAGCCTGGTCTGGCAGCCAAACAGATACAGCGGTCTTGGGCTCGACCCGCTTTCACGATCTAACACTTCTGCTTTTACCGTCATCACATGTTCATATCGCTACGATACACCGTCGTGCGGTTAGCAGTGCTTGACCGGGATTCCTGCAAGCCCCTTATCAAATGCTCACAAGTACAGGCCCGTAAGGCCGGCCTCTCCCGGTCGATATGCCATCGTCTGCCCTCCACCGCATAAGCTGTACTGTCGTCTTGTCGCCTCGCATCACACTGTTACGGTCCTATTCTTGGGGATATCCTGTAGGTCCGTCATGTTCGCGTCAGATGCTTCATTTTCCTGTCCTTGGATAGCCATGTAAAAAGAGCGTTGTATTACTATCAGGATACCCATCACAACGGGTTTGGTTGATCAAGCCACTATGACCATAGCCAGAACGGAAAGAAAGGAAATGGGCCAAGTCAGACTCGCCGTGTCCGTGGGCGCGCCATATCGGCAAGCTGGCAGGAGTGCAATGCAATTGGAAAGGGAGACATACCTCGAGGAAATCTGGTGTGAAGTACGACAGGATGATGTTGGCTCCCGCTCGCACCATGCTCTGGACAGATTCTTCTGCCATCCTGCGCAGCTCGTAGACGCCGGCCTTGGCTCCGGCGTGAATCATGGCGAATTCGCCGCTCACCTGGTAGCATGCCAGCGGATGGTCCGGGGCCAAGTCTCGCGCATCTGCGACGATGTCTAGGTAGGGCAGTGTCGGCTTGACCATCACCACGTCCGCCCCTTCTGCGATGTCGCGCACGATGGCACGCCGTGCCAAGCCGCGCGCCGTCGGCGGCAGCTGATAGCATCTCCGGTCTCCGAACGACGGCGCAGACTCCACGGCGTCTCTGCCGTCGTCAACATGATACGCCATTTTGTTTTCGGCAGAGTGTAGAGCATGTCAGTTGGGTGTCACGCTGCTGTTCCCACGGCGGCTGGCCGATCTCGCCACTTACCGGAAGGGGCCGTAGAGGCTGCTGGCGAACTTGGCGCTGTATGCCATCAGCGTGACTTTGTTGGCGAGACCGGCATTGATAAGGCCCTTCTTGATCGCCCCAATGCGCCCATCCATCATATCGCTGGGCGCAACACAGTGCGCGCCTGCCTTGGCATAGTTGACCGCCACCTCGGCGAGCCGTGCGATAGATGGCTCATTGTTGATGGTCCCGTCCTCATGCAGGATTCCACAGTGACCGTGCGAAGTATATTCGCATAGGCAGACGTCCGTTGCAATGTAGAGCGATGGGAATGTCTTACGCAGAGTTTTAATCGCCTGGATCACTGGGCCGTCCGGGTCATCTGCCAACGTGCCTCTTCCGTCCTGCAACGACCACGTGCAGAAGCGAACATGTCAGCAACAACGTTCGCCGATATGAACAGTACGATATGGCCCGCTCACCTTAGGTGTTTTCAGAGGCACGCCAAAAAGAATGACCGAAGCCAAGCCTTTCTTGACCAAAGGCGCCAGGAAGCCTTCCAGCTTGTTGATGCCCCACCGACACTGGCCCGGCATGGTCGCGAGCGGTACGTGCGCATCCTCATCGTCCGTAATAAAGATCGGGTACATGAACATCGACTTGCTCAGGTTCCTGCCTTGATTCTGCCATGCTCGTGTGACAGGATGCTGGTAGCCAGAGTGCAGGATCGAGCTGCAGAACAAGCAGCACACACGCTGTGTTAGCAATCATGGCCGCCTGGACACCGCAGGCGTCTCGTTATGTACGCACGTGAGTTCTGAACTCATCTTGGCGAGCTACTCTCTGAAGTGGTGATGGCGGACGGCAGCAGTGCTGAGGTTAGTAGTTTGGCGGTTGGCAGCGTGGAGACATGATTATGATTTGGGCCCTATTCCCGCTAAAGAGTGAGCTTTCGCGCTGCTGCCGATCTAACACTTTGCACTTCTAGAATTACCCGGAGAAGGTGGATCGTGGACTTGGGAAGGCTGCAGCTCCGCAGCCTTAGCTGCTGTTCAACAACAGGAAGTTGCAAAGCTTAAGGGGAAATGAGGCTAGTAGTGAATGCCCGTGGTATGCAGATTGCGCTAAAAGTACAGATGGAAGAAGGCGGGTGATGCTTGTAGAATACACAGTGTCGGAGGATGGCAAAGGAAGGGCAACGTTCACGGCCATACCGAGTGGCGTACATGGCTTATTCGTAGGCCGGTTCGGCGCCATCGTCGCCGTCGACGTCGTCCTCCTCGCCGTTGTCGAAGTAATTTTCAGCATAATCGTCGTCCTCCTCGTCCTCGTAGTCGCCGAGATCGTCTGGATCTGAGGACGCATCGCCATGCTCGTCGTCGCCCTGCCGGTGACCGGAAAAGGCAGACAAAAAGGTCAGCAAGGGCTGCACGTCGTTTAGGCAGCCAGCGTACCCAGAAAATTTACATACCCCTTGGCGGTCTTCCAAATCCATCGTGTCCCAATTGATTTTTCTTCTGGCCTTCTTCTGTTTGGCTGTAGCAAAGACGAACGCGGATGGGACGAACAACGCACATGTCAGTTGCTGGAACAGTATCGCTGAGCGAGATCTGGAAGGCGATGTGGGCTTACCTTTTTGCTCTTCTCTTTTGGTCTCGCCTTCCATAAACGAATCCCAGAGCCCCTTCGGAAAGACCTGCTTCTGCAGGTTGACGGATCTGAGGGAAGGTAGCTCATGAGTTTCTGGCCTGTAGCGGTCCGAGTAGCGCGTAAGCTCGCCCTGCTTGCGCTCTTCCAGCACTGGCCAGTACGGAGAGGTCTTCTGTTCCTGGAGATATAGGAGTTGATAGGTAGCGTAGCGGAGCTCCCTGTCGTCTGGCTTGTCCATCCGAGGGACGGTCGACATCTCGGGGTAAAGCTTAGATGGCGTCTTGTCGAGAGTACCTAACTCCTGGAAGCTGAGCCCCATGGGCGGCATGTTGGATCCCGGCCCCGCCCTGCCGCCTCGGCCGCCGCCGCGGCCGAAACCTCCTCGTCCTCCTCGGGACATCCTGATCTGATCAGCGTCTGCACAGTTTGTCAAGCGCCACCTAAAGATTGAGCAAGGCAGGGTTGGAGCTTGCAGAGAAGCGTCCCGTTGCACTCGCGCCCGCTCAGTGGGGACGTTTGAGCTTCACGTATGGTGGTCAAGACATGGAGAAAGCAGTTTGTGTGCAAGGACAAATATCATACATCCCAAATTTCGGTGATGGACTCTTTTTCAGATCTACCCGATTTGGCAATGGGTTGCCAAAGGGGCCCGATGAATCATAATCACAGTGGAGTTGTCTAAGCGCAGCTTCACGAACCGCCGCGCATCTGAATCTCCGCTCGTGGGTTGTGATTGTCTGTGAACCCGGCTTGGCGTTAACAGACCCTGCAGGGCGGCATCAGGAGCCACTTGGCCGATTCGCCAGCTCAACGCCATCGTCTCCACTCCCGTCACCGCTAAGGCGTCAACCCTGGCAGATATCATACAGTGTCCATCTACCTCTTCTCCGTTCCCACTTCCCTCTCACCGCCACCTACCTTTACGTCAGCATTGACCTCGACTCGCAGATCGGTGCAGGAGCACCTTGCCCAACCGCACTGCCTCCGCATTGCGTTCCATCCAGGGCTTGGACCTCCTGTGCGTTGCAGATTTGGAACGTAGCTTGCGTTCCGCTACTACCAAACCGACAGAGCGCTTCTCCGCTTCGTGCCTGCCTTGTTGCCACACTTCATCTCATGACATGATCGGTTCGGGCCTCGGCGATCCCGAGTAACTTACATTTACGATATTGGTGCCGCGGGTCGGCCTGGCTCCGTCTGACTACAACTAACGCGTCAATACACTGGCTCGTAGCTCTTCCCACCATGTCCTTTTCGTCTCCTGATGCTGGACCGCTACCTGATCAGAGGCGCGGTTCAGCCGTACCCGACCCATCTTCGATAGCTGAGCAGCCTCTTGTAGGCAGCGGTACCGAAAGCCCTTCTCTGCCCTGCTCGCCAGTGCTCAACCCCGTGTCGCCTCGCACCTTCTCGAACGTCTCTTCCTTGGCTGGATCTGTGGATCTGGGTCGGGCTGTGCTGGATCCCATCTTCAGCGATGTACGCAAAGACCTCTCACCAGCTCAGCCCGCGTCCGCCATGTCGTCACCAAAACGGGCCGATCCGACCGCGGAAGATTCCGACATCTTCCCACCGCCTTCCGGGAACGATATGGCACTACACACAGAGACGCAGGCCCTGATGCAGATGCTGAGCCTCGTCGGAAGCACCCTTTTCGATGCCGACAAGGAAGGTTTCGTCGAGGATGAAGAGGAAGATGAGAACGGCATCGATCGACTGCAGAATGACCACTCTACATCGCCTTTGAGCGTGCCTACCATCGCACGCAATCCGAGCGCCGTCGCAAGCCGGGACCGCCGTTCGCAGCTAATCAGAGACGATATGTCCGAGGAAAGCACGACGCCGCGAGGAGGACTCACACCCTTATCATTGTCGCTTCTCCGATCGACGTCGCCACGCCAGAAGAAAGACGAGCCGCAGTCCTGTTCGCAAAGTGACGTGCCCCATAAGCGCCCACTTGGACTGCCAACCCAAGCGGTCAAGATCCTTCCCAGCACAACAACCTCACGCACCAAACCCAAGAATCCTTTCGATCAGCATCAAGTCGCACAGTCGAATAGTAGCATAGTCCTCGCCGAAGATGCTGCCGCGAGAAGCGCAGATCAGACCGTTGATACTGGCTGCAGTACCGAACCGCCGTCTGCAGCTGACGAGTACGATTCTAGGTCGTCACTGATCAGGCCGTATGCGACGTCATCGTCCGATGTAGGCAGCCGCGCTCTGCCTACCGATCGGAACCGACTTATGGAACAACTCCGGCATACATTCGAATTGGATGCCTCCGAAACACTGCTTATTGCTCAGCCTTGCTGGTTGTTCCGCTCCCTGCTTCTACAGGGACACTTGTATCTGACCTCCGGGCATCTTTGCTTCTATGCCTATCTTCCCTCTCGCGACGATAAGACCATCAAGACAGGGCCGCTTGGGAAGCGCACGCGGCGCACACACCGCTTCAGCAAGCACTGGGCTTCTCTTAGAGGCGGCGTACTGAGCTGGTTCGACAGCAACAAGGATCCTTACTTTCCTCAAGGACATATCGATCTGCGTAAAGCCACTGCCATCGAGCCGTCTAAGAATCACAAGGAACGTTTCAAAGTAACCACGCCCTCACGTCTCTTCACATTTCTCACTGAAAGCGAGCAGAGCCAAGAAGCTTGGGTCTCGGCACTGCGGAAAGAGACCTTCCGGGCTCAGAATGAAGGAGATAGTGTGCGGATCTGTATTCCGCTTGAAACGATCCTCGATATCGATACCACACTCTCCGTGGATGGTACAGAGATGGTGTGCATCACCGTCATTGACGAGGTATCCGATTTTTCCGTGGATGAGTATTTCTTCTTGCACCTCTCCGGGCAGAAAGCTTTTCTCGACGCAGCAAAGGAGGCCATCTCGGAAACGTGTCAGAACCCGCCTGTCTCGACAAGGCGAGAATCTGCTCTCAGCCTGTCCAGACTCAGCATCAAGGACTCTACCGGCACGATTCAGAGTGCCGACCACGTCAGAACCTCTCTCGATGGTGTACCGGTTTTATCAGCTGCCCATGATCTCGGAGCGGCAGCCAAAATCTCATCTCCGGCTGTAGAAGACAATCGTACGGACGGCCCTTCACAATCCAATGCGTCGCACGGACGTCATGCTGAAGATGCGATGCAGCACGGAAGAAGTTCGGAGATAGCTATCCCTTTCCAGGTTCAAAAGGCGTCTGATGAAGGACACGGAGAGACTGGCTTTTCCACGACGCCACGTGCCGCAATGCTCAACCGGCTCTCTAAGATGCATACCTATCCGCCGTCACCACCGGGCAGCGAGCCTTCAAGCTCGTTTCAGCAGACGCAAAAGGAGGCCGCGAGAGGCTGGACAGTGCCTGATTGGGTAAAGACTGCTCCGTCCAAAGTCTTCGGGCGCTCTTTTGCCGGGGATGCCATTGCTGATAACGTCAGGGGGTCTGGCACATCAGCAAGCCGTCCGCGACGGAAGGTCGTGGAAAGGTGGCCTAAAGGCGCCGACGATGATAACGAAGATGACTACAGATCAGGAGCCGATGCCGATGATGAGCCTCTGAGCCAGTCGATGCACTCTGTCTATTCGGTTTTGGATCTATCTGACGATGTCGAAGCCGCCGCGGATGAAGCGTCCGTCTCGGCACAGTTCAGAGATACATTTGGCCTGACAGATGAAGAGCATCTAGCCGGCCATACACATGCTTACCTGTATCGGGTGCTACCGGTCGCTGGAAGATTCTTTGTTTCTTCACATTACCTCGCCTTCCGTTCCTCGGGTATTGCGGCGAAGACGGTCGGCAGGACCCTCATGTTGCTGCCGCTTCAGGATGTCGTTTCAGTGGCTAAGCACCTAGCATTTAGGATCGGACACCATGGCCTTGTCATCACCATCCGAGGTCACGAGGAGCTCTTTGTGGAAATTAGCTCTGCACAGAGGCGTGACGAGCTACTGTCACTGATTGATTACCAGCTTGAGCTGGTCAGGGACGGTAAGGTGCAAGTTACATCCGTTGACGACGGTTCCCGCGAGCGCTCGAACGCTCTTATTCTGCGCGATCTCAGCGAGCGGATCGACGGCGACCACGAAGCCAATTCGGCTGCCTCCTCGATGATATCGGGAAGAGGTTCCGAGTTCGAAAAAGGCAGCAGCATGTCTCGTTCGGAAGGCTCCGGCCTGCTTTCATTCTCGCCCAGCGAGCCTCTCTGTTTCACCATGCTGACCATCGGCTCACGTGGCGACGTTCAGCCGTACATTGCGCTTGCCAAGGGTCTTCAAGCGGACGGGCACAAGGTTCGGATTGCGACACACGGCGAGTTCGGCGACTGGATCGTCGGCCACGGCATCGAATTCAGCGAGATCGGAGGAGATCCCGCCGAGCTGATGCGCATCTGTGTAGAAAACGGGACATTTACCGTATCCTTCCTGCGTGAAGGCGTGACCAAGTTTCGCGACTGGCTCGACGATCTGCTTGCCTCAGCATGGAATGCCTGCCAAGGATCTGATGTGATTATCGAGTGCCCAAGCGCCATCGCCGGCATCCACGTCGCTGAGGCGCTTCAAGTGCCATACTATCGAGCTTTTACCATGCCCTGGACTCGCACACGTGCCTATCCACACGCTTTTGCTGTTCCGAACAAGAAGGCCGGCGGGAACTACAACTACATGTCGTACGTCATCTTTGACCAGATGTTTTGGCGTGCTTCCTCGTATCAGATCAACCGATGGCGGAAGAATATGCTGCAGCTGCAGCCCACCAGTATGGACAAGCTGGAGCAGCACAAGGTGCCCTTCATCTACAACTTCAGCCCCAGCCTGGTACCACGCCCTTTGGACTGGTTCGAATGGATCCATGTCACCGGCTTCTGGTTCCTGGACAATCCCGACAATTCTTCCAGCAAGATGTGGGAGCCGCCGAATGACCTAGTTGCATTTATCAAGCGGGCCCGGCAGAAGAGTCGCAAGCTCGTCTATATCGGCTGGGGTTCCATCGTCGTCTCGGATGCAGATGCGATGACCCGTTGCGTGCTGCAGGCGGTTCAGAAAAGTGGTGTATGCGCCATTCTTTCCAAGGGCTGGTCGGATCGGCTGTCTTCCAAGAAAGGAATGGCGGACGTCGTAGATCCGGCTGTGATCGACGATGTCTTCCAGGTCTCGTCGGTGCCGCATGACTGGCTCTTTCCGCAGATCGATGCGGCCTGCCATCACGGCGGAGCCGGTACCCTCGGTGCCAGTCTGCGTGCGGGCTTGCCGACGGTTGTGAAGCCGTACTTTGGCGACCAGTTTTTCTGGGGCCAGCAGATCGAAAGCCTTGGTGTCGGCAGCTGTGTCCGGAATCTGACGGCTGACAGTCTCGCGGCGGCGCTGGTGCAGGCCACTACGAACACCAAGCAGATCCAGCGGGCCAAGCAGCTCGGCGAGCAGATCCGCGCCGAGGACGGCATTGGCAATGCTGTCAAGGCGATCTACCGCGATATGGACTATGCGCGGAGCCGCATCAAGCGCAACTCGCGCTTGGCCGCCGCGGCTTTGCCTGCTGGGCCGACGACGACGGAGACATCCGCGCAGGCGTCGACGGGCGATTCCTTTGAGCTGCAGGGCGCCGACGCGCCGGCGCGCAGCGCTCCGGTCGGCCCGCCAGCATCGACCGCGAGCGCAGGCCCCGCGGACGACGGCTACGCCTCTGAAGAGTGGTCCGACGTCGGCGCCGCGCCCTGGAGCCCCGGCACGAGCAGCCAGGACGACCCCTCCAGCTCGCTCGTCCTCGACGCCCCGTAACCGCACGCACCCCCGCTTTCCGCCACGGACCCTCCCTGTAACCCCTCTCCTCTCGGCCCACACATCGCACATACCGTATCTGGTCACAGCGGAGCTTGATAGAATCGAACGGCAGGCAAACGCGCTATTCAGCGTGGGGAATACAGCAAAACATGTGGTGTGGCGGGTGGATCGCGGCGCTTATCGGGTGCGGATGATGCCGGCGGCGATGAGCTTCTGGATTTTCTCGCGGATGACGGGGCTCTTCATGTGGTCCTGGAGGGCGGCGGGATTTGACTGGGACTGCTGGAGGATAGACTGCATGACGGGGTCCTGCATGATCTGAGCGACCTCGGGGTCGCGCATGGCGCGCTGGAGGGTTTCCTCGTCAGACTCGCCGGAGCGCTGCGAGTAGAGCTCGTTCATGCACTTTGACTGGAGCTGCTGGATCTCGCGGTGGTTCTTGGGGCCGCCGTCTTGGGCGGCGTCGGCGTCCTCGGCCTTCTGGCAGGCCTCCATGGCCTTGGTGAATTCCTTCATGGAGAAGAGGACGTTGGCCTTGCGCAGGTAGCCCTTGACAAAGGTGGGGTCGACGCGGATCGCCTCTTCGCAGTCCTTGAGCGCTTCGGGCAGCGCGGCCAGCTTGGTGTACGCCGAGGCGCGGTTGGTGTAGCCACGCGGGTCCGAGGGGTCGCGCTTGATCGCCTCGCTAAACGCAGCCACCGCGCCGGGGAAGTCGGCGGCTTTGTACAGCTGGTTGCCACGCGCGCGTTCCTCCTCCGCCTTGGCCGGGTCGATGTACGCCTGTCGGGTCCGCTCCTTGAGCAGCTTTTCGGCATCGCGCAGCTTGGTCAAGACATCCGGCGTGCGGTGCTCGGTGAGCGACTTCTGATAGTTGTTGATGGCCAGCTCCAGGTTGTCCTGCTTGCTGTACGCCGAGCCGATGCGGCCATACGCCTTGGCCACCAGCTTGAAGTCGGCGCGCATCGCACGGCCCTCCTCTACCGCCTGCTCACACGCCTTGATGCACTCGTCGTACTTGCCCTGCTCAAAGTAGCAGGCGCCGAGGTTGTTCAGGTAGGTAATGTCCTTGAACAGCTCCCACGCCTTCTGGTAGTGAGGGATGGCAGCGTCAAAGTCTCGCTTGACGTAGCGCTCGTTTCCGAGCTTCTTTTCTGCATCAGCCGCTGCCTTGGCCTTCTTCTCGTCGTCCTCCTCGGCATCATCGGTCATTTCGACGTCCTGGGTGTTGCTAGTGCTGCTGGACGCTTGTTGCTGGGTGGACTGAGTAGCCGATGCGGTGGAGGTGGCAGTGGAGTTGTTGCTCTGGGAGACGGAAGGCTTGGTTTGCTTCTCAATCTCCTCTCGGTTGCCTTCCAGATCGGAGGGCAGTTGGTCGGAGCCTTCGGGCCGCTCGAACGCCTGCAGGTCGATGCCCATGAGGACGCCCATGACCTGGATCATGCGCGGGTCCTGGAAGGCCATGGCTGCCTGCTTGGGGTCGGCCTGGATCTGCTTGAGCTTGGCCATGAAGGCGGGGTCGGCGAGGAGGGGGGCGGTCTTGGGGTTAGCAGCGAGCTTGGAGAAGAGCTGCGGGTCGGAGAACATCTGTGCCATGGAACCTTCGGGGCCGGGAGCGGCTTCGTGTTCGATGGCGCGTTCGACGTCGGCGAGCCCCTTCTTGAGACCAGCGTCCTCGGGCGCTTTCTGGAGGCCCGACTGGAAGGCGGCTACGGCCTCCTCGAGCCTGCGCGCGCCGTGGAGCGCGGCGCCCTTGCGCCCATACCCCTTGGCAAAAGACGGCTCGGCACTGATGCACGCCTCGGCATCCTCAAGCGCCTTGGTCCAGTCCTTGAGCCCAGCGTAGCACGCCGAGCGGTTCGAGTAGAGCACGTGCACCGCATCCTGCGGGCCGGTGGCGGCAGCAATCGCCTCGTTGTAGTTCTGAATGGCACCCTGGTAGTCCTTGGCAGCAAACGCTGCGTTGCCCTTGGCTTTGAGATCAGCGACGGACATACTGGCGATGGTGATCCGGGTAAGCGTTGGTCGAGAGGATACGGATGGCAACCACGATGCGGCTGCGCATACGGTGCTCCGAGCGCCTGCTGCTTTTACGTTGACGTCGGCCCTCCAACACTCACACTCCCACTCACACCTCGTAACTTCAGCGCGGCCCGCGCCAAAAGCGTTTCTGCTTTCTTCTCAAACCCTTTTGACGGCTGAGCCTTTTGAGACTGTCACTTCCATCTCAAGCCTTCTATGAATTTCTCGCTCTTTCCTCCATACACCGTGCCAAGAACCATGACTTAACATGTCTTCATCCACGATCCGATCTTCTGTTAGGTCGTGCGAGAGAGCCATACATCCAACACCTTTGCATCACATGGCCTCGCTGCGTGCGCATCTCCCAACCGCATTACATGCTGTCTCGTGCGGATGCTTGATCATTTATCTTGTCATATAGTCATACACACGAACACACGGCGGATTTGCTTTGCTTGCGTATGATTGCTTTGCTCGACTCTTCCAGAGACTGTCGAGAGGGCCGACCCTTACATTCGAGACTCGTACATTGGGGATGGGGGGAAGGAACCCAACAACAGCGTATACCGAAAACTCTAAGCGATGCACCCATCCAAAGTGATGGGAGGGGGAAAGGGGACGGGGGAGGAGCAAGCAAGGAAGATGGCCAAGCCTTACTTGGACTTGGTGAACATCTCCCTCATTGCAGTGCCGGCGAAGGTGCGGGCGGCCGAGATCAAGGGCGCGTAGTCGGTAGCTCGCTTGATGTGTTTGTTTCGGAACGAAGAGTAGACCTGCTTGGCAAACTTGGCGCTGGCCTTGATGAGAGGCTTGTAATCGGTCCTGGTGGAAGCTCCGTCTCGTCGGCTGGCAGCAGGCTGGTTGATTCCGCTGTCGACGAGGTCGCGGAAGGCTTCCCAGACCGGAGTAAAGTTGGGCGCGTCCGACGCGGTCTCAGCGCGCTTCTCGGCGGGGTGCGAGGAGGCGACATCACGAGCGGTGTGGAAGTGCTTGTTACCGATCTTCTTGATCTCGCTCCAGACGGGCGCGAAGTCGGCACGAGCTTCCAACAGCTGCTCGGAGCGGGCGATGTGGGCGGCCGAGTCTAGCGACGGGTCGATGTCCCTCTTGAACGCGTCGAGGAGAACCACGCCTGAAGCGACGTCGCCAAGGTCTCGTCGGCCAAGGCCGGAAAGCAATCCGTTGAGAAGATTGTCGAGCAGGCTGACGTTGACACCACCCGTGTTGTTGCTGGCAGGGCAGTTGCCGCTGCCGATCGCGCCGTCGTCGTCGGCGGCCTGGCGTGTGAAGAACTCCAGATTGAGCGGCTCAGCTGACTCGCTTCTACGGCCCAGCCCGGAGAGTAGGCCGTTGAGCAAGTTGTTCAGCAGGCTCACATTGATGCCGCCCGAGTTGCCGCTCGCGTCGCAGTTGTCCGAGCCGATCTCGCCGCTGTCGTCGGTCGCCGCCGCCTGACGCTTGCCGAGATTCATACCATCGGCGTCGAGCAGGTCTCGCAGGTCAAGCTGGCTCAGCTTGGCCGCACTGCGCGCCGCCTGGCCGTCGCTCTCGGCACTGCCGGTAGCGGCGGCCGCAGGCGATCCAGTGCTGGTTGCCGTGGCCCGGGCTTTCGAAGCGGTGGCAGTGGCTCCCTTGCTACCAGACGACTGGCTGCTGGAGGACGCAGAGTCGCCGTAGCCCATCAGAGACATGAGCTGCGAAAGAGCAGTATCAGTGCTGTCGGTAGGGGCGGCCGACTTGGCCGCTGCAGAGGTGCCAGTAGCGGCGGTATCCGCGGCGGCGGTGTCAGCCGCAGAGGCATCGCCCGAAGCCATGGACTGGATGAGCGAGGGGATCTGCCTGAGCAGCATCTCAATCATGGGCATCACGGATTGCAAGACTTCGGAGTCTCGCTTTCCGAGCGCCTGCAGGCTTCGTCGAACGGCAATATCACGTCGACCATAGCCGGGGCAGCCAGGTCGGTACATACCGTCGTTCGGGCTGGGAGGAGGGCAGTCCTGAGGAGGCCACTTGGCCGAGGAGGTAGCAGGAGGGTCGTCCTCGCCTCGGGACGACATGGGAAGAAGCGTGTTGAGGATGGTGTCGACGATGTCTCGCAAAGACGCAAGCAGACCCTCAACACCCGAGTTCTGTCGCTCCGCAAGGAGGTGTGTGGACCGTTTCTCGTGGACAGAGGCTTCTACCGATGTGGCATTTTTGTTCGAGTGATGCTTGCTAGACGAGTCCTTAACAGACATGTCCTTAGCACTCTTGTCTTTGGCACTCTTGTCCTTGTTAGCTTTGCTCTTGCTGTTCTTGCTCTTGTTTTCAGTGGCCTCGGCATCTTTATTGTCCATAAGACCGTCGACCATGTCTGTGAGGCTGGTTCCGTTCCGGAAGTGGGAACCGAGCTTGGCGAGCTTCTTCTCGATAGTGGACGCCGTCTTGGAGGAGGAATTGGTCTTAGCATCGGTCGAGTTGGCGCCACCACCGAGGACGTCGGTGCAGGTGTCGCCGTCGGCGTTACCGAAGAGGGCATCGAGCACGCAGGTCACTTGATGCATAGCGAGCTGGAGCTGCGCCGGGTCGGCGGCCTGGACTTGGACCTGACGCCGAGTTGCGCCACCGCCTGAGCCGAGCAGAGTGAGGATCAGATCTCGAAGCGCAGCTACGAGCTGATCCAGCAATCCACGTCGGTGGAGCTCATAGACCATGGCCAAGTCGCGGGCCTCGGGTTTGTGGTCTCCGAACTTAAGGTCGATGGCACGACGGAGGTGATTGACGGTGTCGATCCCGCGTACCTGTAGAGGAAGGGCGCTGACGCCACCAGCAATGCTGCGAGCAGCAACCTGTGAGGCGGGCACCGAGCGGAGCATAAGATCCGCACTGGCATCCTGGCCGTTTCTGATGATAGGGGCTGGCGCAGCGTGGACAGCAGCAGCCGAGAGGGAAAGAGCAACGGTGAGGGCTTGGGTAAAGTACATCGTGTAAATCTAGTTTTCGATTGCTGTTGGGAAGGGCTATGATGATGGGATGGGGAAGTGCGATAACAGAGACAAACCCGTTGTCTAGACTAGCTATGGCAATGGGATCAGATCGATAAGAGAGCTTCCGCAGGAAGTCGTTTGTAGGCAGGTACAAAAGTGAAGACCGTTGGAACGAGGAAGAAGTGAACTGAGGAGATTAAAGAGGGGATCGATTTGATCAAAGAATGTGGTTACGGCAATTGAGAACGAGGAGAGATGTGACCGCCAGGGTTCACAAGGAGGAAGGATGGTACGAAGCTGAAGAAGGAGGAAACGGAAGAGGAGCTCGGGCAAGCAACCAGGAAGCAAAGCAGAGGGAGAAGGATTTGGGGGTAGGGAAAGAAAAGAAGGAAGGGAGAAGCGAGTTGCAAGACCAACGGTATTTGTACCCTGAGGTATCCTCAGGCCAGCCGCTCAGAGAAAGAAGAGAGAAGACGAGACGGGCAAGGCTTTCACTAGCGCAGACACATCACTACACAGCGCTAGTGCCTCCGACGTTGGTTTGTGGGACGGGTCGTGACCAAAAGGAGAAGGAAAAGGCGACGCCACAGTAGAAAACTAAGTCAACCCGGTGCAAGCGAGCCGGCAGACAGGCATCAGCGGAGGATTAGACAAGTCGTATGCAAGCGGCAACTGCAGCAGACGAGCTTCGCCGATTGGCTGCGGCGGAAGTACTCTGCGAATAGCTTGAAGACCAGCCTTTGAATTTTGACAAATCACACCATCTTGGGGGAGCAGTGCCTCTGTTGGCGTATCGCATTTTTGTATCATCAAGTCGAAGGCATGCTGCAATCGCAGGCGGAAACGTGGTTGCCGGCTTTCCGGAGTCAGAAATAGCCCAGATTAGCGGCGGTGGGATAGTCGAGGTGGTACCGACATACATAGGTAGACTTTGCAGATCGAGGTGCCTACGAGTAACGTCTACGAGGGGCGAGCAAGCAGTGTCTGCCAGGCGTGAGCGGACCGTTTCGGTATGCAGCTCAGAGGGGATACGGCATCATGCATGGTCTCTGGTGACGGCTCGCAGCTGAAGGCAGGCCGCGTTGGTACAGCGTCTGATCTACATCGTTGGACGATAATGTGTTGCGAAGCAGAGGAGGTTGAAGCGCGGAGGGACGCATGGCGAGACATATCAATCATGAATGCATCTTTTTTGCAGACTTGGACAGTTTCTCCTGACTCTACATTTTGCTCACTCGTCTATCCTGCTAAGCGCCAGATGCCATGGTTGGGGCGATGTTAGATCGACTGTTCCAAACCTCTTCAATCCCCCGGTAAGGCAACAATTGTGATCGTGATCCGTCATGTACTCAAGTCATCGTGACTGCTTCACAGGGCTACACAGTAACATCATATATTTTCCGCCGACAGAATGCAAAACTGAACCAGCAGAAGATGGCTTGAGAAGGTAACCCAGTTCGGAAAGTCTGTTGAGTAGCCTCTTGCTATGCGAATACTCACCCCTGTAGCCGTGACTCCATCTTCCTTGCCACTTGTCACTACGGTACTCAACTTTCCTGCCAGCATCGGATGCCAAGCAATGACCAACTTTATGCCAGTACACCGGCTGAGGATCGAATCGACACATAACTACATCCCAGTGTTAGCTGATCCATTCCTCTGACGATATTGCTCCTTCCCTGCTTCCTGCTTGCTGAGGGATGAAGTATCGAAAGTCCAGCAACGACTCCTAATACGTACGGTAAAGGTGTAAGAGCGGAATACGGAAACGTAGATGAACCACCACCCAAATTAGAGTTGTTAGATGTTCAAAGAGGCAAATTCGCACGTACTTGTATGTGTTCGTGTCTCTGATTTTATGTGGCGAAGCAGGGGATGGTCATCAGATTACAATATTAATATGTGTACTACGTACTACTAGTACTGTTACCAAGGCGACATACTCGCGTCTACGCGTTCAGCTAATTAGTTATATTTGTGCGCAGCATATGCGTGACAAGATCAAATAGAAACGAGATGGTTGAGCTACGCGATTCTATTTGGGATTGTGGCCTTCCGAATGCGATTTTATTTATGCGTGCATGTAAAGTGAGCGGATCCTTCTGTGAGGTGCCAGCCAAACTCGGTATGGTTCCCATCCACCTCGATCCGCTGCCAAGCTTCCGTCCCTGCACTTGACATACGACGGCAGCATATCACCCTGGACCTGATACAGCCCATCCGTCGCAGCTTCCCTGGGCTTCGCCATCAACTGCCGGTACGACACTTCTCAAAGTTGCTGTTTCACCGCGCATTCTACGGCATCCTGCTCGCATCTTCTCGACTTGTCCTGAACCAACCCATCTTCGTCCTTCTACCAACTCGCCAAGCGCTACCGCGGATGCAAGCCAATCCGGTGGCTCGGCCAGGTGCATGCTCTATAGATCAGCCCATCCGATTAGCTCATGAAGCCAGTCACTACGCAACATGGTGAATCCTTTTAGGAAGCGTCATCAGAAAAGGCAGCTGCAGCAACCGCCTGCCGCCACGGCCGTTTCCTCTCATCCCTCCTCCTCTCCCGCTTCGTTTTCTTCTTCACCCTCGGCCCCGCGTTCGCCGGCGATCACCATTTCTGCCACGTCTCAAACGCCACTGCAGTCCTCACCGCTTCCAGCGGTTCCGGACAAGCAGAGTCAGAGTCTCGATCATGTGCTTCCTCCCGCTTCAGACTACCGCCAATCTCTCATCATGCCGCACCTTACCCGCCGCTTCACGCTTCTCAAGGCTCCAGATGGGTCGCTTGTGTCGCCAGATGCCATGCGCGCTCACCTAAGAGCCCAAAGAGCACGTGCGAGGGCTGCCACCGCTGCCACTGGTTCCGATCTCGGCCTACAGGCCAACTTCCTTACAGAAGAAGAAGAGAATGCAATTATTGAGCAGCTCAGGCTACAGGCAAGGGTAGATGCGCGTGACTCCCATCCCGACTCTCCGTCCTACTCTCCTGACGCTTGGCGCAACGGCTATGGCGCCGGTACCGACGGCTTTGGCTCTTGGGGTCCACCCGCACTTGGCAGCTCCAACAATCTTTCTATCGTTGCTGAGTCCCTAGGAGACCTCAACTACGAGCCGGACGACCACTCGCATTCGGGCCACAGCCCCAGCTCCAGTCGTTCGCCCACCCGCACCCACGGCGGCAGCCTATTCACTGCTCGCAGTGCCGAGCGTGATAACGCCTACCTTCGCACCATCCAGAGAGATCGGAAAGATGCCGAGCAGATGACATCCTCCGCATCCCTTAGTACTCTAGACCCGCCTCGAGAAGCTGA
Organism: Tranzscheliella williamsii; assembly: GCA_023212725.1. NCBI lineage: Eukaryota > Fungi > Basidiomycota > Ustilaginomycetes > Ustilaginales > Ustilaginaceae > Tranzscheliella > Tranzscheliella williamsii. The sequence goes on from JALBYF010000002.1 coordinate 496,789, forward strand.
AGAGGATCAATCGCCATTAGCCGCACTCGAGCAAGCTCCGTCATCTCCTCAAAACGTTGATCAGCCACAAAGCGCTTTACCTTGGTTGGAGCCGCCTGTCGAAGATGTCATGCCTGGCGATTTTCAGGCTGCAGAGAAAAGAGTCTCCAGGCATAACGATCCGAGCCATCTTTTCACACCATCCGTTTCTCAGAGCGACTCGACCCAGAGCAGATCATTATTACCTGTTCCCTCTTCCAAGGTCGGGTCGGATCCACATACAACTCACGATCCTACGCTCCTCACGACCTTGACACCGGAGGCCTTCAAGCGTGTCAGTACAGCTCTGGATGAGGTCTTTGAACTTCTGGCCTCAGATCGTGCCCCCACACCGCAGATAGGCGTCCACTCTGAGGGTGCTGAACAGACATTGAGTCGGACGTCTACCGAATCCGGGTCTACGAAGCTCAGGTCTTCCATCGACAGCGATGCCAATTCTTTTGCATCTGCGATGTCGGACATCAACAGGAATGCAGATGCGCGGGCTCGACCAGAAAACGATGGAGATGGCGACGATGGAGACGAAATTGCACATGATACTGCGGCTGCTCTCGCAAATCTACAACAGGTTCACATTGGCGAAGAAGACAGCCGTCTCCCTTACGACTTTCCAAGCGCAAACGGACTACAGGCCCTGGCCACCTCCGATAGCGCAAAAACGATTCATGCTTTGTCTTCGAACGGCCTAGAGATGCCCAGTATCGCTTCGGGCGAGCCAGCCGGCCTGTTGACAGAACCTTTGTCTTCCCAACACTCCCTGGCTCCAGTGGAAGATGCAAATACTCTAACCATGCCGCTTCCATCGAACCGAAGCTCCAGCGCTACTGCTACTGCTACTGCAAATGTTCCAGCCTCCGAAAGGTCACCCTTGCTTGTAGGCACCGCTGCTCACAACGACGAGAGCAAGGCGCCTCTTTTTGAATCGACCGGGAGTAGCACCATGCGAGATGGTTCTTTGGAAGCAAGCAAAGACGACAGCGCGGTTCAACAGTTGCGATCATCAGATATCAGCGACAGGGGCGGTAACAATCGCCGCAGTCCATCAATCACTTACCCGGAGAGTCCAGGTCATAGCTCGGCGTATCGCACCGAGCCACTGACACAAAGAGATTCACCACACTCTAGTGTGGGCGATGCTGCTTTACAACAATCTGCGACACACAGTCGAAAGTCATCAGCAGATAGATTGGCCTTCGCTCGCTCACAAATCCCTTCTCATGTGCGTGACCAGCCCTCACTGTCCAGTATCCGACGACACTATCGACAGCACACGCGGTCTGTAACTGGCTCTTCTGAAGGTAGTTTGCTAGGCGGAGCTGTCTCCCAAAACCATGCTAATTCTCCTCGATCTTCGGGCGCCATGAGCCCGCCACCCGTCTTGAATCGAAGCGCTCGCTCCCCAAACTATTTCCCTTTGGTCTCCTCTGGTGGCTCTATGCATGACTATGCTTCTGGATTCAAACCACCTTCGGCCATCTCACCGGCGGCTGCCGCAGCACTCCATAATATGTCCAGCAGCCTCAGCAGTGGTGCCAATAGTCCGGTCCCTGTGCACAATTCCGTCATGGAAGTTTCGAACGCTCTGATTGGCGTCCAGAAAATGCGGGGATCTTATCCAGATCATCCAAGCCAATCGTCGCCAGGCGTTCCAGTGACTGCTGCGTCCTTTCCTGCGCCAGACGCAACTGTTCGTTCGACGTTGTCGTCCCCAAGAAATGGCGACGGTGTTGATCAATATCCCAAGATAATTTCTCCCAGTCAAGCGCAGACCGATTTGAACACCGGAGAGAGCGAAACCCGCCTCGAGTACCTTTCAACCCGAGCTGATCCGATCGCAGCGGCAGAGTCACACACAGGAGGGTTGATGCCACACCCTCCTTCTGACCCTCAGCAAGCTGATAAGTGGCGAGCCATCTACGGCGCAAGATCTACCGACGCAGCCAGCTTCCAAGCGTCCACGGAGGATGTTGCCCACGCAGGAGAGGACGAGGATCTATGGGAACGAATGGCGTCGGCTAGTCAGGAAGCTCAACAACAACGTCCCGTGTCCACTTTCCCGCCCGATCTCGCAGAGAAGCAATTGGCTGGCACAGGCATTACTTTCGATCAGCTTGCGGATTATCAAGAGCGGCTGCTTATGACCACACAGGATTCTCAGCCGCCACCGATACCCTCCTTAGCGCTCGCAGATTCCAGCACGAAATTCGCTGAAGCCAAGTCCAAGGGACTAGCATCACCCAATCTCATGTTGGATTCCGACTCCCACTGGACCACTGCCTCTACGGCTCAGCATCGCGAGTTTGACGTCGCCAGTTCCGACCGAGCGGCAGTGGACCGGTTTGATGGTTTGCAGAATGACTCGGGCCCCAATGCCGCTAGTGTAACTAGTCCAGCGTCCTCCACCGCGCATGATCGCCTCTCCTCGCCCAGAGCAGTCATGTACGATGTCACCACTAGCCATCGGCCCACTTCGCCGCCTTTGCACGGACGCAATGGATCGCTCAATGGGCTGCCCAGCTTGTTTGAGCTCAACAATACTCTAAACAATCGGTCCAGGCATCCCTTCGCACTTTCAACACCTACGAACGAGTCCATGGGAACACCGGGTGAAGAACATCTGCTAAGGCCTGGAAGTGAAACCGCTGACAGGAATATCAGTACCGCTTCCAGTCAGGTGAACAACGATGCGGTCCAGACAGGACAAACCTTAGTCGGGCATCAGCCTTCCAACGCAGCCCACAACCAGATAGGTGCCGCTACCGATGTTGCTGAAACCTCTAGTCATCCCTATACACGTTTTGCACAGCCGACAGGCGCGTCCACTTTCCATGCCGAGACACAGAGTCCCGGCGGGAGCATGAGTTCGGCTGCTCTGTGGAAGCCATCCACCACAGAAGCAGTCCGTCAAGATGAGGTTGATAGCCCAACAGTATATCAACGGATGGATTCCTCGCAATTGATTGAAGACATAGCTTCTCAGGCCAAAGCAGCAACCCGAGCTCTGAAAGGGGTGGACGATGGCACAATTGCGACGCCTCCCTTCCGAACCAAGAGCATGTCGAGAAAGAAGTCATTCAGAAAGGTCAGCAAACAAATCTCCTCACCTCAGCTGATCTCGACAACGCAGAAAATGGACCACGCAACCCAGATCACGACTTCGGCTGACACGTCACTTTCCAGTGACGTCGGTCCCACTTTGAAGAAAAGCAGATCCCCCAACTGGGGAAGCATTGGAAGTTTCACTTCGCCGGCTTCACGAAGAGACGGTAAAGGCGGTAGCGATGCTGGGAACTTCTCGGGCAACAGTGTCGGCCGAAGCAACGTTCAGTACCATCGACGACGCTCGAGCTCTTTTGGTCATGAGGTCGGCCAGATCGAGGGCTTTGGATTGCCCCAAGGGGGGGTGGATGCGGCACCGTCGCCTCCGGATAAGACTCGGGCCCCACCCAGCAACCATCGCTATCCCTATATGAATGGAAGCAGCGGGCCCGGAAGTTTGTCGAGGCTCTTTTCCAAAATCAAGACGAAGAAACAGGCTGAAGATACGTACGGGGGCCCTAATATAGATCCTTTTCCAGCCGACGCTTCGAGTGCCATTTCGTTCCAAGCTCAGAGGTCTCCTGAAGTGCATGCCTCGCCTGTACCCGAGGCCTTTCCCGTGTCGCTACCGACTTTACCTCGGCAGGCTTCATCTGCAGGCTCAAGTGGGCGAGGCAACAGCGTGCGCTCTCCGACTTCTCCTCAGTTATACACTCTTCCAATCGACTCGACTAGCATGCCTCGGGCCAAGTCAAAGAAGAAGAGGACTCCGATCGTGCTCAAGCCAGAGTCTGAAGTCATCTTTCCGGGGGATCCGGGATATATTCCGACGGCCGTCATTGGCAGGGATTCTGCTACTATTCCAAAGCAGGAGGATTGTCCCACCACAGAATCCGAAACTCGGCCTGAGATGGAGGGTCAGAATGAATTCGCGAGCGCTGCCGAACCATGGATGATGGACGCTGCCGCTGCAGCAGCCATCGCTGACGGAACGACTCAGCTAGACACGGACTCCAATGGCAGCGATCGGAACGTTCAAACCAAGCAACAAAAAGAACAGGAGGCCGGGGACACCGGACGTCCTCCGGCCAACGAAGCAAGACTGAGCGACAGAGAGGCCTTTGGCTCCCAATCGAGCTTCACTGCAGCAGCAAGCGGGAATTCAGCGGCTGATCAGCGCAAATCTCTTCGGAACACAATCGTGCGGAGGACGATCATCATCCCTACAGACCTCCACCTGGAAGCACCGAGACGGTCGTGGCAATCAATGAACCGCAAGTCAAGGCGTTTCGTTGCCTCGCAGGAGGAGGCAGTCCCCGACAGTAGCCTGGTCAGTTCCACTAGCATGAGGTCGGCCAGGCATACAGCTGTTGGCGACGAGGTTGACGAAGCTAGTAATCCAGCGACGGGCATGGCAGCCACCGCCGATGACCAATCTGACCTCCAGCCGGGAGACTCGTCTTTTGAAGCGACAACGCCTAAACCAAACGACACTGCCGGCTCGGGAAGGGACGCCGATGCTATTGGCGATGGCATGTCCACCTGGACCTCACAGCAGAGTCTGCGGCCCGAGGCGGCAGACTCGAGCCGACTCAGTCGGGCAGCCAGCTCTTATGCAGGCAGCCTTTACGACATGTACATCGGTGGTGACCACATTGCCTTTGGCAGCGACGCTGACGAGCCGCCTGGCAAAGCCTCTGCCGCAGCGGCCGCATCAGCGAGAGCATCGCGAATGCCCGAGACGCGCCGACATATCGAAGTCACGGAGCGGGCAGATGGGAGCGTGGTATGGCAGGTGATTGCGGGCCTGGCGGATCGAGGCAGTGTCTACTCGGACTATTCGCCTCGCCACAGCCGGCATCTGAGCGACCTGAGTAGCGCTGACCCGAGACACTCCACTATGAGCGAAACGCTAGTGGACAGTCCAGGAGCAGCACAGCAGCGACGCACACCTGCCGGCCTGAGCGATGAAGACTCGCGGTCCTTCTTTACCAAACCTCGGGCTGGCCACCGCAAATCGTTCTCCTTTGACACGTCCATACCGTTGCCATCGCTGCCGAGCGGCCAGACTGCAACGACGGTGGCCTCTGTCAGGAGCGGACTCGGAAGCGCGCACCAGGAGGTCTTTGAGCTGGCCAACCCTGCGGTGGGCCACGCCGACGACGAGGATGGCTTGGGCGGTGTGTCGGCGGGCGGCCAGCCGGTCTCGCCCACACGCATCGTCTACCACACCGACGCACAGCTCGCGTCGCTCCTCAACCTGCTCGCGCGCGGCAAGGACTCGGCCAAGTTCGAGTTCCACATCGGCCCGCACAGCGCCCCGCACGAGCCGCCCGGCGCGCGCCCCGCCTCCACCTGGTCCCGCACCGACGTGCTCGACGCCGACGACATCCACTCCCACCGCACCCGCGTAGAGGCCGAGATCTACACCCTCCTCAACCAGCACGCCCTCGCAGCCGCGCAACCTTAGCCCCCGCTTCTCCTGCCTTCCTTCTCTCCTACGCTGTATTTCTAACGTCAATGCCATGCGCCTTCGCCCACCCGTCTGTCGCAGTCGAACTAGCTCTTCCCGTGCGAATATTATGCCGCTCTCCTCTCTTCCTAGTCTCTAGGTTCGATCGTATTCCGCTTTGGCACCTCTAGCTCATGACATTGATATATGGGAATGGTTCAGCGACGTGCGGTTTACTGGGGAGTGATACAGCGACGCGCATTCTACTATAAGGACGCGCCGGTTCCCGATTTGCCCCGATTTGCACTAGTACCACAATGATTTACAATGGACTCACTGGCGGCGCTTTTGCAGCTTGTCCAGCTCGTCATAGCCCTCGTCCTTCTCATGTGCATATCCTGCTCCTGCTGCTCCTCGGTTTCGTCCACCTTTGTGCTTGGGTTCTGTGGCAGTCACACACACTTGCTTCACGAGATCCGTAGCGCATAGCCATGGTAGGTCAATTAACAGATTCAGTACGTGCAAATCGGGAAACGGCGCGTTCCTATAGTAAAATGCGCGTCACTGTATCATTCCTCTCTATGTTCTTCAAGCGTGTGGATCTTTGGGTGCGCTGTGGGTGGTAAAGGTACGCACGTGTGCGGCTACCTATCCGCTGTCGTCCCGGTGGGTGATGTCGGCGAGGTTGAGGCTGAGGCTTTCGCGGGCGGTAATTGACCGTGCGCCGTCGTTGTAACTTGCGCAATGGAACGGTCTAACCCGCGTCGACGCGATGGCGGCTGGCCTGGCGGGAGTACAGCGGCTATGCGCGGTGGCGACGCGCAGGGGGTTGGAATACAGAAAAACAGAGCGGCACTGACGGGACGAACCGGACCGGGGGTGGGAGGAGCGGGGGCGGAGTTAAGGGGTGCGATGCGGCGGGTATGTGGTGGCGGGGGAGATGGCGTCGGTGCTGTGGCGCGGGGCGGTGGTGGCGGAGCGGGCGGTGGTGGTGGACGACGAGCGCTGGCGGAGCGACTTGGGGAGCAGCATGTTCAACTTGAACGACGGCGACTGCGAGCGCGACGAGAGGCTACCGCGCCGAGCCGCCGTGCCCGGCGAGACAGGCAGCGGCAGGAACAGCGCCGGCTCGCCCCTCTCGGTAGTGGCTGTGGCGTCGACACGCTCGCGGCTGCCCAACGACTCCGTCGAGCGCATCGACCTGTCCCTGCCACTGGCGGCAGAGTCCGGGCTGGCCTGCCCGTCCGCGTAGGCTGCATCGTACTCATGGTCTTGGATCCCATGGGCGCTGACGGAATCCTCTTCGTCGCCGTAGCTAAGCGTATCGGTGGGAGAGTCGACCAGGCTGCTGCTACCCGCCGTCGAGCCGTTGCCACCCGGAGTGGGAGGCTCGACGGAAATGTCGAGCGGTGCGAGCGAGTCGCGCGTCTTGCTGGCTTGGCGGATAGCCTTGATACTCTCAATGGCGTTCCGCTTCCTGTTGGGCCGATGGGTGATCAGATCTTTCAGCAGATTCGACTTCTGGCTCCAAGCCGCCTTGAAGACATCCTTCTTAAAGCTTTCCGCCAGATCGATATAGCCAAAAGTGCTGTTGTGGTACTCAAACGTCGGTGTACGGAAGACAACGTCGTAGAGGTCGGTGATCGACTTTTGCTTCTCGCCTTTGTAAGACAGACAAAAGATGGTCTCAGAGATCTTGACGTAGACAAACGTCCGGTAGGACGACGCGCGCGACCGCATCTCGGCCGCGTTGCGCCGCGCGATGGCAAAGTGGTCGCCAGGCTTTTCTTCGTCGGACCCGCCATCGGCGCCGCCTCGTGCGTTGCTGGACCCATGGGGTCGACCCTTTTGCAAAGACTTGGACGGAGGGGCGACAAAGGTTCTGCTCTTGCGCCCCGCACCCTCGATTTCTTCGTCTCTGGAGGCGTCGGACGACGGGCGCCCGAAGGATCCCAGGTCAGAACTGGATGCGACCTGCGAGCTGGCCATGTTGCCCACCAAATCGACCGAGGCGCTGCTAACGCTCTCCCTGTCCGAAGGTGTCGCCGGCCCGAGCTGCTTGCGGTTGCCAAGGAGTCTGGCAAAAGGCGACTTCTTCTTGGTGGCCGTGGCCTCCTTCTTGCGAACCTCGTCTTCGATGCGCTTTTGCTCGTCCTCTTGCTTCTGCCTTTGCCGCTTCGTGCCAAAGATATAGTCCATGATCTTGCGTCCGATGAACAGCTCGACCTGAATCTTGACCGGATGCAAGTGGAATTCAAAATGATCCACGATCGAGATACCTCCGACCGGAGGTGAGACGCACCACATCGCATCCAGGAAACGGCCTTCCTTGGCCATCGGATGACCGGAGGACCGAAGATGTTTGCTGATGATTTCAGCAAAGACGGCATCCGGATGCACGTTCAGCGCCTGCAGATCCATCACGGACACAGTGTTGGCAGCCGAGTTGTCCGCTTTGTTGAGCCAGGAGAAGCTGATGCCTCGGACGGCCAGCTTGGCGAGCAGCTGGCCAACCTCATCGCCCATCATGTTCCACGCGATATCTTGTGCCTGCGTCACAAAGCGAAGGGCCGACTTCTTCTCTCGGTCGGCACCGCACTTGCTGTCTTGCGAAGTGGTGATGGCATCCATGATCAGATTCAGCTCCTCGATCAGCTCAATCAGTTCTCCTTTCAGAGTTGCGAACTCGGCCTTGCCCTTTTCGTTGAGTCGATCAGAGACATCTTGGTACTGCCTGCCGAGATCTTGCGCTTCACGGATCCGTAGTTGCAGCCCGGTGACGACGTCGGCGAGCCCAGAGACGTCGGTGAAGTCGTAGCTGAACATCATTTCTTCGAGGCGCAAGGCGTGATCACGATGCGCAGGATCTCGGTAAAGAATCAGATCCGTCACCACGTTGTACAGAGCACCAAAGTGTTCGCTGTTGGCCGAAACCGAGAAGCGCGGGCAGATCAGCTGGATCATGTCCATGTGGTGGTGAAGATGGTCGAAGATCGGCTTGCCGTCGTCGCCGAAAGTTGCCACCGAGCGTGAAGAGTCGGAGAGACGGAGCTTGTTGAACTTGTCATAGTACATACTGGCATCCGTGTGGGGCACGATCCTCTCAAAGTCGCGTGTCTGTCCGTGTGTGTCGACCAAGACTTCGATCGGCAGGAACGCAAAGCCGTACCGTCTTGGGACGCGCGTGAGCGACCGCGCCTTGACGCTTGGGTAGAAGCACTGCAAGCCATCTAGGGCGAAGAAGTTGCGCCGCAAGACGACCGCGTTGACCGAGTCATCCGCACAGCTCTCGTCCTGTACCGTGTAGTTCTGCAGCCGCGTGCGGAGAGCGGTTAGGATGATGGTTGACTTTTCGTCCACTTCGCTTCGGAGCACCACCTGCGGCTTGAGCAGAAGGCAGACGTTGCTTTTCTCCACGTTGAAGTCTTCCGAAATACCGTCAGTGGCCAGAGACTCCGAGTCCATCGTCCTGATGCCGGCTTCAGATTGGGCGCCCCAGCTTGTTGACTTTGTGCCGCTTCCGCCCTGGTCGAGATGTTTCACCGTGTCATCGAGCATCTCCTGTAGAATGTCGCCTGCACCTTCCGAGCTTGGCGTGGCAAACTCACGCGATCCACTGTACTTGGACGCGCGCGGTTCAGGTCTTCGTCCTTCCGCTTCCCCCCTACGCTTCAGCAGATCTCTGATGTAGCGTACAGCTGTGGCAGTCATGTGGTGAGCGGTACCTCGTCGCAGACGGGAGCTGTAGTAGTACTTTAGCAGTACCGTTCTTGTCACGTTGCTGAAGAACAGAGTCGGATTATGGGCGATATAGCGGTTATCGAACGTTCCCAAGTCATGGTAGAGAGAGGTCAGATCATGCTTGTTGATGCTAAAGTTCCGGTCAATCGTAGAGGAGCGCTTAGGAACTGGCAGGCCTTGTTTGGCTGCATGTTCCACCTTGTCCGAGTACTCTTGGAGACGGCTGAGATGGGAGATAAAGTTGCTCAGAATCTTCTCTCGATTGTGCAGATCACTGAGCTCGTCCTGGGAAGCATCTTCGTTCTGATACTGATCGTCAGACGAAGAGTTCGTCCGGCCGGGGTCGTGGTTGGAATTCAGAAGAGCTTCGATGTCGTCGCGGATTCCCTTTAGGCGCTCCTGCGCAAGACGGCGCTGCACAGCGTACGGCCCAGCAGCCTTACCTACGATACAAGAGTGGGAGGGCTCATCACCAAACTTGCTGCGCTCTAACTTGCTCAGCAACTCTTCGATCTCGTTGCCACGTTTCGATCGTGATGTGGTACTCGAGTCGTCGTCGCTGTGCGAGGGCTTTTGCTTTTCGCGAGCTCGGCGCTCACGTCGAGATTCCACTTTGCGGTAGTAGTTGAACTGTGGACAGATCAGAGCTGGATACATCCGTATTTGTGGGTTTTGGTCCTTGATGGCCGGCATGTCAAGCTCGACATAATCCTCCATATCAAACCATTCGAGATCTTGATCAGGAACAGTGTAGTCCTCCGCGAAAATATCGTCGAAAGCAGACTCGTCGACTTCTTGATCATCCTCATCGCCATACTGGCCGGAATCTTCACGGAATTGACCGGCAAGAGCCTTCATATCGATGCCGCTGCAACCGACTTCTGCTTCGTAGAACGGTTTATGAATTACGATGCGGGGCCCGCCTAGCTCGGGCCGGTCCTTGATAGTCTCTTGCTGTCGCTGGTGCATATCCAGCGCAAATGTTCGTACTCGCGCCTTGACTCCGACGTGCGTTCTCAGCCCCCTGGCCCAATCTTCTTTGGTGAATTGCATGTACTGATGCGTGATGAAAAGCGGCGCCAGATCGATCTTGTACTTGATCGTAGCGATGAACCGTCCAAACTTGGGCGAGTGCGGCGGGGTATCCGGGAAGAGCTCTCCCGTCCGAATGGGCAGGCCCATCGCACTGTTAAACAGCCTCATCCAAGCCCAGAAGTGAGCCCACGTATACGGGGTAAAGTAGAAGTTGTTGGCCACCTCCTTTCCGCAGGTATCGCCGCAGTAGCCTGGCAGCCCGTTCGGGGGGGAGTACACAGAGAGGCAAAGGTGCAGATGATGCGACCGCCAGCCTCGGAAGGAGTCCTTCCTCTCCGGTTCAGGCAAGGAGTCGAAGTGTTGTCGTGTCTTGGTTACTACCTCCCAGTGCGGGATGCGCTCAAACGTACGGCATTCGCGATAGAAGGCCTCGCCCTTGCAGATGGGAGATCGGGAGCAAGTGTCATCGTAACAAGTGCGTTCTCCGTGCAGACCAGCGCCCCAGCGGACGCCGTTTGTCAGTTTGATGACGATCTTGCTGAATGTAGGGTCCTTCATGTAACGTCGAACACCGGAACCCACTGAAGGATGAGATTTGCCATCGCCGTCATCCTGTTGCTGTTGTTGATGATGTTCTGTGGCACCGAGGAGGCCAGTGGCGGCTTGATCAGCGTAGTCCCGTAAGTTTGGGACCGCGAGAATGTACTCATGGCTCAAGATCTGGAAAAATTCCTTCTCGGGGTTATCATAGCCAAGCCGAAGTTCGACGTTCCCCTTCCAGGCCTTGACCCATCCAGCCGCCTGACCTTCGATTCGGTAAGGGTCGCGACTACCTTTGAGGTGAATGTTCAAGCCGCCTTCGTTCTCGAACTTGAGGTTGAGATGCCCATGCAGAATGAGAGGAAGCTTATCCCAGAAGCCCAGCTTGGGAGAAGGGTCGTGAGGAGCTGGGGTTAGTCCATCGATAACACGCATCACATCCTGGATCGTTGGTTGGATAGACTGCCCCCAAACGAGTCTCGTCGGAAAGGGTGTGTGGATCTTGGCGGTCGGTGTTCCATAGATCTTGACTGGCATGGCGACCTTCGGCACGATGATCCCATATTCTACAGCGTCTTCATGGCCCGTGGCGGCGGGTACGATCACCACTGGCACGTGTCGGATGGACTCGGGGCCGCCCAGTTGCTCTGCGATGACAATGTCTCCTTCGAGTTGCCAGGACGTGGGCGCATCCTTCTCGCGATGATGTGTAGGCGGCACATGTAACAAAGGCATGGGATAATCACGTAAAGTGACTCTCCATTCTTCCATGTCCCACCTCACATGCAGGGGCACGAGTAAGGAGAAGGGGGTATCCCGGGGCATTCCCGCGCCTTTCTCGTGGATGAAATCGCGCAGCTGCTCCTGGGGAAAGGATGGAGGGCCGACACTTAACGAGAGCTGGTACATGGTCGAGCGGAACAGAGGAGCCGCCTTGCCTATGGGCACCAGCCTGATCGGAAGCTCCTCGGAGCTCCTAGATAACAGAAAACGGCCGTAAATATTCTTCAGGACCGCTTCCTGCCGTCGAGTCTGCTCTGCCAGGGCGTTCGTGTAGCGACGCACCCAGCTTGATGAATTGAAGGCGTCAAGCGCCGCTCTTGCTTCTGCTATGCTCAGCTCGGTATCTGTTTCTCGCAAATCTGTGTCTTGTGATGTGCTGCTGGAATAGTCATCGTCGTCGCTGTCCAAGGCCGACAAAATACTGGCTTCGCTGCCTGCAGTGCGGAAGGAAGTCGTGCTTCGAGTTCTTTTCTGTGCTAGCAGCGCTTCGGCCTTTGCCACGAATGCTGTCTCTCTCTCCTCCCGAGCCAGGTTTTCGGCCATGCCAGCCCTCCATATGATGTTCAAGCTGGTCTCGAAAGGATCATCCTGCGCCTCCAGATTCAGTACACGGATGTTGATGCTGATTTGAGGAAGGTGCTTGGGCTCCTCGGCCGATGGCACAATGACTGAGTCGTTGTTATCCGATAAGAACTGGTGGAATAGCTGCTTGGTGGCTTTGAAAGCGACAGATGCGTTGTCGATGATTGGATTAACAGCATAGCCAAACGGCACCCGTATCAGCGCTCCATCGCCATTTACCTGTATCTGGAGCTGTCCGCTAGAGGCTGGGGACAACGTAATTTTCCAATCCCTCAGGCGTACCGCCTCTTCCCACATGCCATTTGCTCTCTGCTTTGGGCTTTCGACGGCGCCCATAACCGTCTCGAAAGAGACCGAAAGCCCGCTGTTGGAATGCTGACGGACCTCTAGCCTTCGGGTGCGTAAGAACAAACGGACACGCTTGGGTAGAGAGACAAAGACATGAACATCTTTGATGTCAAAGCGACAGGCGACAGCTGGGTCCCGTCTCTTTGTCGATCTTGGTGGACTGGGCGGATCTTGAGAGGTACCGTTCTTGGGCTGCAATACCGAACTTAAGAGCCTTTTGAAGGTCGATATGGTTAGCAGCACGCAATAGGTGTGGAGAATATCGACTTTGAATGACAACAGGCTGGTATCTTCGGCGGTGATGGTGACCTCTTCATCGCTTGGACCGGTTGCAGTACTTTTCCTGGTGGAGCCTGGAGGTCGTATAGCTGCTTTGAAGACACCATAGGGCATCCAGAAGATAAAGTTGTCGCGGTCTTGCTGTCGGAACCTCGGCCTACGTTGTCTATCTGTGTACACTTGGTTGTCGTTGGCATCATCGAACATCCAGACGCTATCGGCTAGTTTCGAGGAAGCAGGTCGTGTGTCAACCGTGTCATCAGACCGAGTCTGCACATCACTATTTGTAGATTGTGCAGTACCTTGATTTGACGAGCTTTCCGGCTGCTGCGGTGTAGCATGAGCTGCATCGAGGACGGGGAAGATACCAGCCTGGTGGAATACCGCTTTAGCCAAGGCGGCACGACCGTATCGGGCCGCCAATGAGATTGCTTGGAGTTGCAGATCTTCACTGAGCTCCAATGCAGTTCTAGCCCCCCAGCTTGTATTGTGATGCAGGAGATTGCTCTTGGTTTCCGTGACTGAGGTGTACTCCAACACTATACGGTCTGCTTCAAAGCTGATACCGCGAGCCATTGAATCATTCGTCCTCCTATCTGGGCCTCCGAGGCGAGCAATAGTTCGGCCGATGGAAGCGTACAGAGTGAGACCACCAGGGAGGCGTTCGATGAATGGCACAGTCGTTGCATCGTCCGCAGTTGTGTCGGTTTTTTCCGACGCTGCGGAGAACCTACGCTTGACGGCCGACATGGCGGATGCGAGGTCTGCGTATGCATCCAAAGCGCGGGGATGCCAGACCTCTAGATCCACGTCTTCAATGTTGGTACGAAACTCGGCAATTGTGTCAGCAGCAGAGAGCCAAGGGACTTCTACGCGCCTGTTGGGACCGACGAGCTCAACGTTGCCTGGTATACGCCCTAGACCGGTCAGCTCCAGGCTGTGCATTGCGAGCAGATGATACTGCGAAGAACCTGACGACGGCGGCTTCCTCTGTTCAGGGGCTTGTTGGGAAGCTTCGGCTTTGGCAGTAAGGAGTAAAAATGCCTCGACAGCTTCGATCCGAAGGCTAGTCTCAAACTCATACCTGAGACTAAATCGCGTCTCTGCGGCCATCGAAGAAGAACGCCGAGCGTAGCTTTGCAGCCGGGTTTTGCCTGTTTTCGATACAGTTGGCCGTACGGTTGGACGTCGGTCAGCCTCCACGCGCTTTGACCGATTCTCAAGCCCCTTCTGGAGCTCGAGCATCCTTTTGAGCGCCTCGTCCATCGGCAGATCTTGCTCCGTATACCTTTCTGAGACGTAAGCAGATTCAGGGTCGGTGGCAGCAGAGGCATCAGAAGCCTTGGAAGATTCCTCTCGGCGGGTAGCGTTCTCGTGTAGTTTAGTACCGACGACGTTGCCATCGGTATCAGTCTTCCTCTTGACCTTTGGCTTACCACTCAGCGGCCACTCAAGCTGATCGTTGCGTAAAGCTTTATAGGCAGCACGTTTTTCGGCGGAGGGCCGCTTTATGTACTCGTCTTTGTATTCGGCTTGTAGTGTGAACCCCACATGCGGCACTGATAGGACAAGCTTTCTCTCGCCCACGTTTCCAGATTCATCCTGCAGATCCTTGGTGGCATCGAGTAGCAGCGAAAGTCTCTGTATATGAAAGCCTGCGGCAATGCGAGGTACTTTCCGCAACTTTTCGAGATCCGACTTTGGCCTTGGGAAAGCATCAAGACCTAAGCGCTCACGAGTGAGCTTGCGGCGGCACTTGACGTCGTGCATGAGATGAACGAGAGTGGATAGCTCCGGAAGGGAGGCGGTCGAAGTGATTTCTGCAAGTGACGCTTCGATGACAGCTGCATGTTCGTTGGGATCCGCAGTGAAGAGCAACCTTGTGGTGTCGAAGGTGGAATGCGTTGCGGCGTAGATACCGAAAGGAGTCCAAGAAGAGCGAGCGACGACTGCTAGATCACCGATGAAGAGTAGTTGCGACTTCTGTTGGCTGCGCTGCATGTGGCAACGAAGCTCTAGGCTTGCTATGCCAGCGTCAAAGAGGAAGGCACGACGATGTTCAACCACTGTGGTCTTACGAAAAAAGACGCCTCTGCGCGAGGCGCCTCCGCTGTGCGGGCTTTGACCTTTGGCCTTCCGAGCCGCTTGCTCTTGAGGCGAATGGGATGTTGGAATACCGCAGGTCCCGAGCCAACGTCGATGCATCTCGTTACTAGGATCACTAGACATGAGTTCGAAATGAAGCCCTGTAACGGAAAGGTCTAGAGTGAGAGGCGGCGATGGATCAGGGTGGCTTACTTCAGGCTCGCTTTCTTCTAGGGTGTGTAACAAAGCTCTCGAATGCATCTTCATCTGCACGGAAGGCAGCGAGACGGATATTGATGAAAGGACACCCAATATCTTGGCAGAGACAGAAGGTCTTTGCTTGACAAGATGCTTTGAGATGGTAGACCTTTGCTGCACTTCCGAGTGTGGTTCTGCGGGGGCCCAGCCCGAGGTACGTGCCTTCCTTTGTTCTATCAGCTTGAGCACCCGTAGCGCAGCGTCGAGGCCAAGAGAGATGTTTCCAAAGGCCAGTCTGGTGTCCAATGTATCGTCGCCGCCCAAAGTAAAGTTGGAGCCGATTAGCAGGCTTGCAGAGAGCTGGGTGACACCGGAGATAGAAATGATTCTGGAAGAGGACGATGCGTTGCGGCTACGCGTGTCTGAGGTGTCGGGCTCGGTGTCCTGCTGCGCCCATCCTGTGTCAGGGTTGAGGTCAGAATTGGCCATTGGCTCCAAAGCCCACTCGGTCCAGCGGTCGGTGAAGCCATTGAGATAACGGGAAGACATGCTGGAAAGTCGAGAGCGATTGTTGTTGAAGCGTCGCGGCCTGGGCGAGCTAGATTGCGACGGGTCGGGGCTGTCATCGTAGACTGGGTGATGCCAAGCTTCAGGGTCGCCATCAGAGGGCTGGGGAGATTTGATTGTTGAATGATGTGGATGACTTTGTTCTGGCATTGGTGAGTCGGGACGTGACGGCGCCGAGTCGGTAAACTTGCTTTGTTTCGTGGAGCTGCTCCGGAGAGAGTGAGCCTCGAACAGCTCGGTGGTCTCGAGACGCAGCTGCATCGCGATGGTGCTTGGAGACATGCCTGCGACAAGGTAGGAAGCGGCACCACGGGCTCCCGATCCGACTCTGACGGGCATACCTCTGATAGCTTGGCAAAACTGGCCCCAGCTTGGAGTGCGTAAGTAGCTGGAGGACGGGTCATCTGTTTGGATATGGGTCTCTCCTTTAAAGGAGTCGGAACGGCTCTGCTGAGGCGACATTGCAAAGGTGATACCCGCTCTGGCTACACGAGCTACGATGTCGGCCTCCTGAACATAAACTTCGACGCGATCGATCTCGATAGAGATCAGTGAGGTCAGGACGGGGAGGCCTGAGGTGAGGATGTAAAGAGCAGCGCGAAAGACTCGTAGTAGGAAAGATTGGATAGCGGGGAGGGCAGCCGATTTCAGCCAGTTCGCACATGCCAGCACGGTGTGGAGTGAGATGAGGCCAGCTCGATGTATTGTCGAGGAAGCGGGTGGAGGAGCGCCAGGAGGCGAGACTGACTGGTTCGGTGGCACCTTTGCCGTCGGCGCTGTCAGCCAGCTTGGAGCGGGTGGGGAGGAGGAGGGCAACTCTGTAGAGGGCGACATCTGCGGACTGCTCATAAGCCGCTGCAGTCGTGCCTCCTCCTCCCTCTCTAGCCTTGCTTCTTCGTCATTAGAAGGGTTTTGGTCGGCATCGGTGCCGGATTTGTCGAGAGGTTTGGGCTGGACACGATCTTTGCTCGAGGCGCCGACGGAGCGGGGGAGCCGTATACCTACACCCTGAACATGGACAGTGACAATGGCTTTGCAACGGCGCGCAGCCTTGACATCGCAGTTGGATGCGGGTGCACCTTGAAGCGAAGGCAGCTGGAACGAGACGTATACCCTTTGCACCTTGAGCTCGATCTGGTCGAGATGTGTAGAAAAGGCAGCGGAACGGTGGTGCAAACCCTTGGAGCGGTACTCGATTCCACGGATGCCACGGAGGCCAGCCCTGCTGATGCGCAGCTTGCCACGGAAGAGGAGACGCGGTAGGCGGGGAAGGAGGGAGCGGAAGAAGATGGCTGTGAGGGCGAGACCGAGTAGGAAAGCCGAGAAGAATTGCCAATGGCCGCTGGTCGTGGCCTTTTCCGCCGGCAAGCTGCCGCTGTGGGAATGATTCGAGCTCATTGTAGCAAGGCAAGGTGGATGAACCAAGGGCTGAGCTGGATGAGACAAGGTGGGCTACTGAGACAGATGGTCATCTGCGGCAGATTGGCAGCTCATCGTCGCTGTTGGAAGGCCAGATCGAGAACGGTACTTGGTTGCATGCTCCGTTGTGGCGTGTCTGTTGTCTCGGTGACACAGTGTTGCCGGAGAAGAGGTGCTTGAAGCAGGTAGTTGGGAAGTGGCTTTGGTTAGGGATCCGCTTCGGCTTTCTTCGGAGAGTGGCAGGCCGCGCTGGTGAGGATGTGAGGATGGTAGTAAGATGTCAGCGTGATGGTGGTAATCATTCGAAAAGAGCGCAGCTAACCACAAGCCAATCTCGCATTCACATTTACTCCCACTTTACGACTTGTCACTGTGGAGTTAGCCGGCCGTCCTTGCTTGTGACAGCCCAAAGGCGCACGATCTACATGATTATGAATGGCATGGCTCGCCCAAATGGGATGGCATGCACGGCGATGGATCGCCTCCCTCCGCCAAGGCAAGTACGAGTGGACCAGCTCGACCGACGGCAGCACAGCCAGCCTCGGATCGTGTTGAGCCTCTTACCGTCGGTAGCGCGGAGGAGTTTAGCTGGGAGGTGATTACGCCATCTCCCGATTCAGAAGATATCAGTCCCGATCGCGCTTCGATCTGGCACATCTTCCAAGCTTGCGCATACCGTCTGGTCCCTTTGCAACGCTTCCCTACGGAGTTGGGTGCTTTGCTTGAGGCAACGTGGTTCCGAGTCCAACGTGTTCTTTCGTCGAAGCGATGAAAGTATACGATGCGAAGCAGACGGTAAGCTTCGATCGAGCCGTGAAGCTGACGATTCGATCTGGGAGGCGACTGACGCTACCTACTTTGTGTGGCGCGCTTGCAGCTGCAAAGCATCAGCGTGCTCGAAGCGGAGCTGGCGTCGCTGAAGCCCGATGCGGTAAGTTCTGCTGGATGATGGCAACCGGTCCTCTAGTTGCGAGAGTATTCATCGGCGGGGCACTCGTCGTTTCTGTTGGCACTCGTTGTCTGTGTTCGCGCCCGTCGTCTATGCAGAAAGTGTACAGCTCGGCGGTAGAAGCGATGGAAGCTCCGCTGATCCCGCATGCTCATGCTCAGAAGGCCCTATTCCCAAACATGGCTACAAAGGCCGCGCTTCGGGATGTGCAAGGTGAGCAGACGAGCAGCGCACATGCGCCACCTCCTCTTAGAAAGTAGGCCTGCTAACGCCACACTGCTCTTCCCACCCACCACTTGTCGCCTAGCAGCACAGAAACGGGTCCTGCTGGCCAATCTGAAAAGCCTTGAAGGCTGAGGAGACGGCTCGCCGTTCCTTCTGGCCGCCACGGTCTTCTTCCGGTCCTTTGCGTGTCACCTCTGTCGCATTCTGCACGGGCAAGAGCACTCTTGCATGGACAGCGCCAAGCCGAAATCCCTGGGACGACTTGGGCGTCATCAGCATGGCCTTCCCCCACTGCGATCCAAAGTTCGAGGACAAGACTAAGAATCACAATCAACCTTCGATTCCCATCTGGCCTTCCTACAGGCGACCTAACTTTGTACGGCGAGCTTCACTGTACGGCGAGCTTCACTGTACGGCGAGCTTCACTGTACGGCGAGCTTCACTGTACGGCGAGCTTCACTGTATAGCGAGCTTACACTGCACGATCTGTGTTGGGTGACGTTTCATGGGCCACCTTAGCTGACGGCTTCGGGGAAGGTACGGGTGCTGGGAGCGTTGAGTGGATGCCTGTTTCGTTGGTGTTGTCCCCGCCTGCGGTCTTAACATGCACCGCTGTGATCCGCGCCTCGGGCCGGATTTGCCCGGCCGGGTGATAGTCGCGATCGACTTAACATGCTGAAATTCGCACTGCTCGCGCTTGACTTTGCCGGCTTCGCAATCTGATCGCCTTAGCACGCCGCTACCATTGTACTTCTACCGACGATTGCAGTGTGAGTTGGGAGGTTTGTCGCGATGTTTCGTACGCTGCGGGCAGTGCGAAGCGGGGTTGGGGCGGGGTGGGTGGGGCGGCTGGTGGCGGATGGCGGGGGGCGTGGTGGGGGTGTGGGGAGGGGAGGGCAAGCGTTGCACACGCAGTCGCGGGTTGCGTTGCAGGCCGCCGCGGCGGGTGCTCGCGTGGAGGCGGATGGGGCGGTTGGTGCGGTGGGGGAGGCAGTGGCGGGTGTGCGCGCGGACGGCGGCGCCAACTCGGTCCAGATCGCGTGGGCGAGCGGGGTGACGAGCCGGTTCGACAACATCTGGCTGCGCGACCACTGCCGCTGCGCGCAGTGCTTCCACCCCGCCACCAAACAGCGCCTGCTGAACACCTTCGAAATCGCCCCCGACACCCAACCCACCGCGGTGGCCGCCACCCCCACCGGCCTCCGCATCCACTGGCCCCTCCTGCCCTCCGAATCCACCCCCGCCAACCCCCCGCACCACCACGCCTCCCTCTATCCCTGGCACTGGCTAAGGAACAACTCCTACGATCCACCCCTCGTCCACCCGCCCCCGACATCCGGCACCACCGACATCGAACCGCTCCTCTGGGGCAGCGAAATCGCCGCCGCACCCCCCACCGTCGCCTACGACGAGGTGATGCAGAGCGACCAAGGCGTGCTCCACTGGCTGACCAAGGTGGTGAGTGTTTCTGCTTGTCTAGCGCTGTGTTGGGTGAGTGAGCTGACTGTCTGCTTGGTATGCAGGCTCAATACGGATTTGCGTTTGTGTCTGGGGTGCCGCCGACGCCGGGGGAGACCGAGGCGTTGCTGCGGCGGGTTGCGTTTCTGCGCGAGACGCACTACGGCGGGTTCTGGGACTTTACCTCGGATCTGGCGCACGGCGACACGGCGTATACCGATCTTGCGCTGCCGGTGCATACGGACACCACCTACTTTACCGATCCGGCGGGGCTGCAGATGTTCCACCTGCTGAGCCATACGGGGGGTAGCGGGGGTGGGGAGACGGTGCTGGTGGATGGGTTTGCGGCGGCGGCGCGGTTGCGTGATGCGGACCGGGGGGCGTATGCGACGCTGAGCCGCGTGCGCGTGGGTGCACACGCCGCCGGCGACACCGCCACCCTCGTCCGCCCGCGCGACCCGCACCCCATCCTGCAACACAACCCCTCCGGCGCTCTTTCTCTCGTCCGCTACAACAACGACGACCGTTCCACCCTCCGCCTCCCCCCGCACGACATCATCCCCTTCTACTCCGCCCTCCGCGCTTGGCACTCCCACATCACCGCCCCCGCCGCAGAATACCGCTTCCAGCTAACCCCTGGCACCCCCCTCCTCTTCGACAACCACCGCATCCTCCACGGCCGCACCGCCTTCTCCGGCAAGCGCAGACTCTGCGGCGCCTACATCAACCACGACGACTACCGCTCCCGCCTCGCCGTCCTCCGCGCCCGCTACACCCACAACCGCCCCCACCGCGCCGTCTGGGACGACGCCCTCTAACCCTTCCCCTTCCACGCTCCCTCTCCGCGTCGCAATCATCGTCGCCGAGCCCACCACTACCACTCGATCACAGTGAACACGTACAATACTTCTACCACATAAACTTTCTTGCAATGATGTTATTGTGATGATGGTGCTGATTGATCGGTGGTATAGTACGAGAGCGAGGGGGGTAGCTAGGCCGCCTTGGCGGGCTGGGCGGGGCGGAAGGGTTGAAGGAAGCCTGTGGTGAAGCGGGCGAAGCGGGTGGCGGTGGGTGATTTGGGGGTTTTCTTGGTTTGGGCGGCGGCGGGGGGGTGGGGCGCGGCGACGAGGGCGGGGGGCGGGAGGGAGCGGCCGGGCTGAACTGCGGAGGCGGAGCCGAACTTGTCTGGGCTGGCCTGGTAGCTGATGGCGAGGTTAGTGATTTCGCAGACGGCGGAGGCGGCGTCGCGGAGGCGGGACCAATTTTTGTGGGTTTGGGCAAGGCGCTGGTCGCGGCGGTGAGCCGAGTCTGCGGCGGCGTCGTCTTCCTCGTCTTCCTCGGGGAGGGCCAGGCTGGCGGCACGGGCACGCGAGTGTTTTGCTAGCGCGCCAAAGAGGAGTGGATAGCGCGTGACACGCTGGACGGGAAGGACGAGCAGCTGGGCGAGATGCATGCCCTGCACGCTGGGGTTGGTGCTCTTGCAGAGCTCGATGAACTGGCCGATGTGCGGGCGGAGCTGCTGCTCGAACGCCAGCCGCTCCTGCGCATCTGCATGCGCCAGACAGTAGCGCGTATACACCTCGAGCCGCGCCGGCACCTCGTTGACCAACACTGTGCTCAGCGCCAAACAGTCCACCTCCCCTCCCGCCCCCACCGCCGGCACATGCGCCCTCACCAGCGCAATCAAGTGCTTGGAGAACGCCATCACCTCGTCCAGATTCGACCGGATCTTGGCCACCGAGCCGTCGTGCAGCAGATCCATCCGCCGCAGCCCGTTCAGGTAGACGTCCGAGAGCACCTGCAGGTCGTTGACAAACTTGGTCTCTGTGGCGATGAGTTCCTCGAGCGCGGAACCCTCTGGGAAATCGCGGCTGCTGGCGGTCGATGCCGAGTCGGAGACAAAGTAGAGCGACGAGCGCGAGGCGGAACCGGCTGGGCCCGCGTGGCTTGTGCTGGGGGACGAGGGGAGAGAGATGCCCGGGTTGCCGTGCGGGAGGGTCTGGACGGGCGGGATGGCGCTCAGGCTGCTGCGGGGCGGGCGCTGCGAAACGTCGCGAAGGTAGACGGCCGGCAGGTCGGTCTTGGCGGGCGGTTGGACGGGGCGGGCGCGGTGAAGGCGCGGTGGCGGTGGCTTGTGCTGCATCGAAGAGCGCAGCACGTGCGACGCTTCCGCAGCAGGGCGCACCCAGCTGTCCTCCCACTCGATGTCGTCCGAACCGTCCGAGTCGTACGCCGAGTCCGAGTCCACGTCGGCAGACGCGTAGGTGTGCTCGGAACGCTGCGCGCTGCTGACACCGTCCATGCCGGACTCGGAGCTGTCGCTGTCGCGCGGCAGCTCGCTGATCCGCAGCGACGACCCGCGCGCGCTGCTTTGCACAGTAGACGTATTGCTCGACGCCACCGGCTCTCCTTCGTTGTCGTACCCGCCGACCGACGCCGCAAACTGGCGCGCAACGGGTGACGTCATGGCCTGCGGGCTCGAGATCCGCCCAGCCCGCAGCCTGTCCGCGGCCGCCGCCGTGCGGAACGGCTCGGTGGCGGTAGAGGGCGTGTTGGGCACCGAATGCTTCTTGGGCCGCAGAGCGCTGAGGCTCTTACGTGCAGCCTGGGGGAGGTCCAGGCTCATGCTGCGCATCCTGGTGTGTCCACGGGTATCTACAGGCGCCGACGACTGGCGTCCTCGCTGGCTCTCGGTGGCCGTGGTTGGACGGTAGAACGGGAGCGGGGGAGGCGGCGGTGCGTCTAGCTGGCCCACCGAGTTGCCGCGGCTCTTCTTCCTGGGCATCGAAAAGAACTTGCCCAAGGTGGAGAAGCTGGACTTGCGTTGCTTGCGGCTTGCGAGGATCTGCGTCGAGCCGTCGTCGGTGTAGTCGGCCTCGGTGCGGGCAGTGAAGGGGGAGAGGGACATCCAGCCGGAGGAGGGATAGGTGCTGAAGCGGAGGCGGTGGAGGTAGTCGTCGGGCTCCTGGCTGGCGTACATGGCGGTGGGGCTGGGAGGGTCTTCGATCTCGAGCTGTTCGCCGGCGATGCCGAGCTTGCTGATGTTGTGGGCAAATGTTTCGCGCAGGTGTTCGGCGCTGTGCTTCCTGGCCAGCGCGTCTGAGTCTGGGCGGGTAGAGAGCGAGAGGCGGGGGCGCGCCGCGTGCCTGTCCAAGTTCTTGGCCGGCTTGCGGCCGGCTCGCGAGGGCGGGGCGAACGACGGCAGGTCGGGTCGCACCCTGTGCTCCTCAATGGAGGGCCTCAGCCTTCTGGGCTGCGCTGTTGTGTCGGCACGCGCAGGCGTCGAGCGCTGTGCCGCGTCCTTCTTGCCTGCACGTGGGCCGGTCGCGGGCTCTGGCCTCCTCACGCCAAAGGACCCACCATCGCGCGACTCCCACTCGCGCTGCAACGCAGACAGAGATTCCGCGTTCAACGGTTTCGGTGCAAGCTCGCCCGTCGAGGCAGACTCCGATCGTGCTGCACGCGGTAGCCCTTCGCCAGCGGCGTGCATGCTCTGTCCGGCAAATTGGAGAACAGCAGCGCCAAGGGCGTACAGCCCAAACGTGCTCGCTTCTTCGGGGACGCGGGGACGCTCATTGGCGGGTTGGGGTCCGATACCGGAGAGATGGGCCATGGTGAGCTATCAAAGTGCAGGACTTGTCTGCATGTAAGAGGCGGCGCTGGACCGAAGCGGGTAAGGGCGCGGCGAAGGGGAGGACGCGAATAAGGGCCTTGGTAAGTTGCTTGCTCCTGGGGGGCGACGAGATGCAAACGCTCGAAAGGCGACGCTTATAAGGGGTTGCAGGTGGACGCACGGATGCGCGACAGGGGCGTGGAAAGTACTTTGCAAAGTCTGGTGAATTGTTGGCTGCAGACAGGCGGGTCGACGTGCGGATGCATTTGGCCAAGATAAGAGGGACAGACAAGACGGGCGTCTCGTCTTGACAGAGCAGCGCTGGAGCAGACAGGGTGGCACTCGCTATAGCGAAGCAGCCGCTGCCTACAGAGAGCGTGGCCGTGCTGGGGCGGCCAAGTCTGTGCAGGCAATTGGTGCAAAGGCGACCGTTCGGCTGCGATGGCTCGCAACTAGCGAAACGATAGGACGAGAAGCGATGGGAAACAGCAAGAGGCCGGGAGGTCGAGTTGAAAGCGCTCGGCTGGCTGGTTGTGCGATGGTCTGTGGGAACATGGAGGAAGCGAAGCGGCGCCATGACGACGGCGGTGAGTGCGGCCGGACTCCCATGGCGATGACGCCCAGTGCGCGCGCAAACGCAACGGGGCAAGCGGTGCTGCACTGTCATTGCGCGACTTGGTCCTCCCAAACGCGATCAATAGGCGGCCATGACAGGCTGTACAGCCGCAAGGGCGACCACAACGCTTGCGCAGTCTGCTACCAGTTGAAAAGGGCGGATGACGAGCGCGGCAGGTGGCAGCCAGTGGCAGGGAGATCTGCGGTGCCGAGTCTGACACATTGACGTTCTCATGGATGGCAAGATCGGCTTGAAAGAGCAGCCGAGACAAACGACTCGCTTGGCTGTGTGAGGGAACAATGCCAATGAGCGGCTGGATTGGAACTGGATGGCGGACCCAGGACGAAGAAGTGGGAACAAGACGTATTCATGCCGGCCAAGGGCGGATGTGGGCTGATTTTGCGCAGAGGGCGCGCAGGTGTTCGACAGGAAACAAGCACGGCCGCCATTGGCAAAGGAAAAGGTGGGAGCAAGGTTGGGGAGCGCGTGGCTGAGGAGAGGATCGACGAGCGCGAGATGACGAAGAGAAGGAGCGATGACGAGGGTTGGAGGCAAGGTGTCCACTCGCGGTGTCGCGGGGGAGATTATGCAAGATGTCGACAGGTGAGGTAAGGAAGGCCATGAAGGCATGGCTTTGACAGTTGTGAAGGGCCTGTCGTCAGTGGACCTGGGCTGACAGGTCCTGGGTGGACCGTCGATGTCGGCTAATTGCTTTGCTACCCGGATACCCGGAGCAAGCATCCAGGCGAGACGGGTCGGGGCCCAGAAACGGAAGTCGTAGATGGCATCTCGGTTCTGGTTGAAAGGACGATCCTGGTGGATGGACGATTCTGGTTGGATGGAGGACCTCGCCGGTTGGCACTGATCCTATTTTGGAGGAGGTGCAGATGCAGCGCGAGGCGCAGTGACAGATTCTCGCCGAAGCGAAGACGTGATAGGCCGACGAGGCGACATGAATGGTGCTCGTCGGCTCTCGCTGGCATACGGCTCGCGATGCTTCTATGCAAGATCAGCGTTTGCGTATCACAGGCTTATGCCTATCACTTGCTTTGACAGCCGGACCGGACAACTCCCGCCCAGATCCTGCGTTTGGGCCAGCGCAACACTTGA
This sequence comes from Tranzscheliella williamsii, assembly GCA_023212725.1. NCBI lineage: Eukaryota > Fungi > Basidiomycota > Ustilaginomycetes > Ustilaginales > Ustilaginaceae > Tranzscheliella > Tranzscheliella williamsii. The sequence goes on from JALBYF010000002.1 coordinate 521,870, forward strand.
GCCGCTCAAACAGCTTTGTTACTACTGTCCTCTGCCGCTATTCTCCGCCGCTATTCTCCGCCGCTATTCTTCGCCGCTATTGTCCGCCGCTATCGTCCGTATCCTCTGCCGCTTTGGGCGCGATGACGATTATGAAGAGATGCGGAGAGAACAGTCCAAGCTTATCGCAGCTGCCCAGCACAAGTGGGAAGGCAGGACAGACAGGTGGAGAGATTCGCCAAGCCGCTGTGACAGAGCATGGGGGGGACGGGCAGGCAGAGTAGGGGAGGAGCCGAGATGGCGCGGAAAGAAAAGAGGCCGGAGGACAGCAACGAGAGGAGCAAAGGCCACTGACGTAGACAGACGCCTGGCGAAGGCGTACTGATTCATGCGCCTGCCGGCGACCACTGCATGCTTTGCGAGCGGTGATTGGCTGTACTGGCGAGCTGGTCCGAGGCCTGCTGATGATGATCATCTTGATCGACTCTGTGATCCACGCCGGGCGCGGATCCATTCACCCGACATTACGTGTTGTGCGCGCCGAAATGCGTCCTTGGCACTTGCGCCATGGGTATGCGGTGCGTATGTGCGCCTTAGAACTCTAGCTCATGGCTGAAGTGGTGGACATTGTTCACTTCGAGGCCTGGACGCAACGCCAGAAAGCGTAGAGGCGACAGCGGCGGCATGTTCAGATCAACCACGCTCGGCAGAGGGTGGATCTGGCCGACGCGCGGCAAAGGGGCGGTTGGGAGAGGGTGGATCTGGCGAAGCGTGGGAATGCACTTGCATGCTGGTGCGCGCATGGCCATCTCGGAGCATCGAGAGCAAGGGGTAGATGACGAGCGGGTGCAGGGCAAGGCTCGTCTATGCTATCGAGGATCCAAGTGCCGCGCTGGACCCAAGCGATGAAGGTGCGAAGGATTCCAGGTCTCAGAGCGACACAAACGATCCCATGAGAGGACATCCGTGCGCCCGCATAGAATGGTTGGTCCCCACCCGAATGATGGATCCTCATCTGCAAGATCGAAAGCCGGGCTTCGCTCCCATCGATCTGCGCTGAAAACAGCCTGAGAAACTCGCAAGCTATCGGCTCCACGCATGCATACTCCTGCCTAGCTGACGACGAGGACGGGACACAGACCTGGCTCAGAGTGCTTCTTTGTGGAGGACGCATGAGATCTGCTTGGTCATTGGGAGCGGGGCGCAGGGTGGCAGCCACTGGACAGGTGAAATGTCCGTAGAGCTTAAAGCGCAGCGCAAGCCCAACGTCAGCGGAGATGAAAAAGAAGGTAGAGACGCAGCGGTGGGGGCAGATGTCAGCATGCCGCGCACGGGGTCGTAGGGACGCGGAAGAGCCTCGAAGGATTTTGGGGTTCTGCTGCGGTGCGCTCGCAATGCCCCCTTGCTAGGCGGTGGAGGCTTGGCTGGCGGTGCTCATCGCGCAACCCGAAGCAGCAAGCAGCCCAACAGCCCGACAACAGTCAAACAGCGAGACAAGGGTCGATCGTTGGAAGGGCAGAATGACTCAGCTGAGAAGGTACGCGCAGTCAAGTGTGTATGAGTGTCTGGCAGTGATCGGCCGCGTCTGCGCCAATCACCTTGCATTCGAATAGGATTCGGTCGAATAGGATTCGGTGATTCGTTGATTGATTTTGTATGTCGTTGGTTTGACTTCTCTGCAGCGAGGCACTACTGCGGCCTCTGTTAGAGCCGCATTCTGAATTCCCACGCTGCTGGCGAGCAAGAACGTTTCCCTGCGCGTGAACGTGCTTACCCACGCATCGCACGCATTTCGACGGCATCGCGCATGTCTACTGCGTGATTCGCTTGCACGTTGGCCTTGCTTCGGCCCGCCGCACCCCGTCCGCGTCCCGTCTTTCAACGTGCACGTCCCAGACCGCACCAAGCTGGCCTGCCAATCAGACGCATAAGGCCGAGAAGCAGTGGAAAGAAGTCATCCGTCAAGTCAGCCAGACGTCAAAGCAAGCAACACTGGTATAAACTGTCTGACAGGAGCGGAGCAGAAGACACGCAGATGCCAAGAGGATCGCAACAGCCAGTCTGGAATACCAAAGTCAAAGCAGTGTGGCTGCACTAACCAATGGCCGACTTACCAGAAGCTAAGCTTTCACATTGAGATTAAATCACACTCGAACGGCAGATGCGGAGATCAGGTTGCAAATCGTTAGATTCCTATTCCAAAGAACAAGGCAGGGAAGCAAATTCAGAAGCGAAAAGAGGAGCGAAAAGAGGGACGAAATTGGAAAGAAATTGCAACAAAAAGCGGGCTACAAGCAAGGCGAGGGGAGAAGGGCGAAGGGGGTTGCGTGTTAGATCCCGTCCTGGGCTGAGTTAGGAGCGAGCCTGGCAGGGCGCGGAGCCTTGGGTCGACTGGAGGCCGAGGCCCATGTAGTGGGGGAGGCAACCGGAATCGTCCTGCTGGTCGGAGGGCTGGGAGCCAGCGGTGGTGTGGGCGAGGTGGACGGGTTCTTGGCGGCGAGCGCCCATGATGTGCATTTCGCCGTCGGCGTAGAGGTCTTCAGGATTGACGCCCTCGATGATCATGCGCTGGTGGAGGTTGGCGAGCTGGTCGATGGTGCCGGCGGTGCCTTGGGAGGAGGCAGACTGGGAGCCGCCGAGGGAGAGCTGGTTGCCGGGGGCGACCTGGCTGTTGTCGTTGTTCTGGTAGGCGGTGGCGGAGCCTGCGTATCCGCCTGCGCTTGCGTCCTGGCTGGAGCCTGTGTTCTGGCGGCGCTGGGGTGCGCCCGAGAAGAGGTTCTGCAGCACCGAGCCCGCGGTGCCCTGCAGCGAGGCCGACTGGCCCCCGCCGTTGCTCACCTGGTTGCCCGGCGCCACCTGCGAGTAGTCGTTGTTCTGCGACGCCTGCGCAGTGCCCCCATACCCCCCCGCAGACGCATTCTGCCCCGCACCCACCCCCGTGCTCGACCCTCCCCCGCTCTCCCCAGCTCCATCCTGACTACTGCTCTGCATCACCGGCGAGCCCGACGGCATCGGCGCAGCACCCCCCAGCGACGCAAGCGCAAGCAGCGAAACAACGGAAAAGGCGGCGTACTTCATCTTGATCTGGATCCGTATGGTGTTTATGACGGCAAGGCAAGGAGGCAGCAGCAGAAGCGTTTGTTCCTTATATGGAAGGTAGCCCGGGCACTGCAGCTCAAAACGGGGGTCCCTGTTTGACGGTGCGAGCGGACGTGTCTGCGGGCTGGAATTTGCGCGAAAGCTGCCCGAGCGACCTTCGTAATTGGCTGCCGAGCCACCTCGCCCTTCTTCACACGACTGTGCCCTCCCTGGCCCAGCTCAACCAGCTTTACGCTGTCGGCAAGCTAGACACATCGCCCGGACCATTGCCTTGTGCGCTGGGATCGCTCTGCTTAGCGACGCTCTGTGAGGCGACGAAGCGAACGCGCAGCAGCACGTCACCAACCATCGGCTTGCTTAGCCATGGGAACGCCGATGATGGCGAGCGGTTCTCCCTCGGCTCGAGGCAGTCGCTGACAAGACACCACTGTCGATGGTACTGCGGTGTTACCGGATTGCGGTGGTGCTGGTTTGCGGTGGTACTGGGCGTTGGGTTGGGACGAGGTCTGGGTCGCGTCTGGGTTGGCTTGGCTGGGTGGTGCGTTTCTGGATGGGCGGCTTAGCGAGGCTCGTTTGGGCTTGCTGATGCCGCTCGACGAGGCGAGGAGCGCCGTGCATACACCACCGGCCTCTAGAATCCATCCAGCGGCCTCTTCGGCGGCCAACTCATCCACCCAACGTCACACCACGCCCCTCCCTTGCAGCCCTGCCCTCACCGTCGCCCGCAGCGCATCTCTCTCCGCGCCTGTCCGTCGCTGCACGCTCCTTGCTCCTGGCCCTCCTCCGCAGCCAGGATTGCGCCGCGACTTCGCCGCTGCTCTCGTCCACAGCCTGCCGAAGCAAGCATCCCACCCTGATCGCACTTCAAGATCAAACTCACGCTTTTTTTCGCCCGACCAGCACTACTGGGCGCAGATTTCCGCGCCGTAACGTTATCATTTTTAATTTTCACGCACAGCAGTGAAAGTCAAGGCAATATGATTCATGAGAGCAAAAGTGACGGCGCGAAAAGTCGGAAAAAAGGCGAGGGAAGCAAGAGAAGGTAGCACATCAGCCGTGGGGGGGAGGATACCAAAGCGAGGTCAGGAAAAGCGGGTCGGTAGCCACCAGCACAGACTCAACAGTAGGAGCGTCTGGTAGGCTGGTGGCGCCTTTACTGACTGACAGGGATGCAGCGGTGCTCCATCGGCTGTGCGGTCGGCTCCTTGTCCTCGCTCGACGAGCTGCTCTGCAGCGACGCACCTTTCGCCGACTGTTGGATGTGCGTCTGGCTGTTACTCTGGTGTGTGCTTTGGTTTTGGCCTTGGCTCTGGCTCTCGCTCTGGCCCTGGTTCTGGCCCTGGTTCTGGCCTTGGCTCTGACCTTGCTTTCGGCTCTCGCTCTGGCCTTGATTCTGGCTCTGGCCTTGATTCTGGCTCTGGCCCTGGCTCTGGCCTTGCTTCTGGCCTTGAGTTTGGTTCTGAGAAGCGGATTGCTTGCCCTGGCTGTCTTTGGGGGCAGCGGACTGGGCCTGAGACGGTTCGGGCTGGCTGCTGCTCTGGGCCTGCGACTGTTTGGGCTGGCTGCTGCTCTGGGTTTGCGACTGGGACTGGGCCTGGGACTGGCCTTGCTGGCTTGGCTGGCTTGGCTGGCCCTGGGTCTGTGATTGCGTTTGGGTGCTGTCCGCGTCCGAGGAGCTGTCCTCCTGGTTTGCGTTCTGGCTCTGGTTCTGGCTGGAGCCAGCAGAATTGGAGCTGACCGAGTTGGCGTTTCCGCTGACATTGGTGGTCGACTCGGCGGTTTGCGTGTTGTCTTGGCCCGCTTGGTTCGAGTCGCCCTCCTGGTAATTGCCCAGGACAATCAGCGGGGCGTCGCCGAGGCCACGCACAGTGATCCCGTCGGCGACGATCACGCCTCCCGCTGGCACCGGTGCCGCCGTAACCATGCTGTGCGCCAGCACAGCGGCAATGAAAGCTACCAACGTGGCTCGGCCCTTCATAGTGTATGGCAGTGTGTGTGTGAGTGGGGATGAGTAGGGATAGCGAGCGGCGAGAGAGGAGATGTGGTTGTGGTAGGGAAGCAAACCAGAACAGCATCTGACCCCCCTCTTCTTCACCCTTTTGCCGCCGGGCGAAGGCAGCCAGTCAGCACCGTATCCATCTCAGCCTGGCGAACCAGAACGGGCGGACCAAGGACACTCGTCCGACGCACGGGCACTGTCCTGCCGGCCGAGCACGGATCGAAACCAAGGCGGTCGAAACCTCGTGGAGCGAACGACCCAAACGGAACGCTGCCTGCGCGCACAGACGGAACAACTGTGCTGTGTCAGACACTGCGGGCCGCAGCACGGAGACCGAGTTCGGGCGCACGGCCAGAAACCGCCCTGACTGACTCGCAAAAGAACCGGAGGAACCAAAGAGATCAGAGGCAGATCAGACACACACCCTGCAAATCAACGCGATCTGCAGGTGATCCGAGCGCCCTCTCGTCGGTCGACCGGCCTAGGACAGCTTACAGCATCACAATCACAGTCACCATCACAGTGAATGCTTTGGACAGCCTCGTCATCTAGCATTCGCATCAGGATGGGGGCCTCACCCAGGCCCGTCTCGCCTAGCCTGCCGAACATGGATCTCGTTCGAATTAGGCGAGCATTTCGTCATCTCGGCGAGCATTTAATCATCTCGACGAGCATTTAAAATCCGATCGTTTATTTCCCGACATGAATGTGTGAATTTCTGGATTTGCGAGTTTCTGGAGTGACGTGTCTTGGGTGTTAGACCCGATATTTCAGGGAGAGGACGCCGAATACCCAAATGGAGAGAGCTCGCTCCCATGACAAAGCTGCGCGTGGATGATCACGCAAGGCTAGCTGGCCTCGTCAGGCAGGCGCATACAGTGCAAGACGGCGGGTACACTGGATGTCGGCGCTGGTCGACAGCCATTGGCTCATTGTCGGTTCGGCCATCCCCCTCCTTCTTACCAATGATGGGCCGTGCTTGGCTTCACCCGCCTCTGTGCAGCTCGTGATCTTCGTGCCAACCCTTGCACTTGCCTATGACAGCTGTCCTCCGTGCAGCTTTGACAGCTGCCGCTCGTCATACCGTGCAGGTCGACAATCGATTTGCTGGCCACCGCACCGTGAACGTGACCGTCATCTTACATGCTCTGCTCGCAGCACGCAACCGCCCGAAACAACTTCTTCCGGTCGCCGTCGTACCACACCTGCCTACTCCACTCAAGGCGTTTAATCTCTTAGTAGCTCGACATCCTCTTCCGCGTGCTTTTCTCATCGCTTGCACGCTCCACCTCGCCAAGAGCCCGGCCTTCCCATCTCTCGATGATGGATGGCGACACAGCGCCCCCTCGGCCTACTGCCCATGATGCACGACCTGGTTCGCCGTACATGGATACCGTCAGCCGCCTCTTGCTGCCCCCCAGACTCAAGACTCGAGCCCACCCGGAACTGCAATGTTTCGCTTGCGATCGAACTTTCCCATCGCATCAAGCGGTCGGCTGACTCTCGTCTAACTAGGCTCGCCAATCGCCAGATTGCCGACCCTAGCGAGGCCTCTGTCGGCGATGAAGAGCGTGACAGCCTTTGCTCTACCTGACAGGCCTGCTTGCAGAGCAATACGTGATTCTGCGTCTCTCTCGGCGGTCCGCACATACGCTCGAGCAGCCCGCTGTACCACTGGCGGTAGCAAGCCTTTCTCGTTGTGCAAACGCAACAAGCACGAACTCCAACAACCCTACAGCGCTGCGCACCGTGCTCGAGCTGGGTAGTGCTACACCACCCTCTTCCTTCGTAACACATCGTCCACTTCTGTCGCAACGTATATAACCCCACTCCTTTTCCTGTCTCCTCCTCCATCCATCATCACATCCATCCACAGCCATCACAACACACAGGACACTTTTTCCTTCTCTCTCTTCTTCCTCTCGTACAGGCCCTACCACTCTATCCATCGGCCCTCCCTCTCCCCAATTGACATCCTCTCCGCTTTCAACTGTTCCCTCCGTTGAACCTTCCCATTTACACATATCGCAATGAAGTTCTCATCAGGATTCACTGCTTTCGTCGCCGCCTCGGTGGCAACCGCTAACATCGCCGCGGCCGCACCTATCGCTGCGCGCGGCGACGTCAGCCAGTCCAACTCGCAAGGCACCTCCCAGAAGGCTTCCGGCGGACAAGTGTCGCAAGATGCCGACTCGACACAGGCAAACAAGCAGAACGTCAAGGGTGGTGACACTGTCCACGTCTCGTACATTCCTGACAAGCCTGCCGCGACCCCTGCGGCCGGTAAGCCCTCCGGTGGCAAGCCCTCGCACCACGACGATGACCAGGACCAGCCCACGGGCGACCTCATTTCCCTTAGCCTGCTGAATGGCAACCAGGCCAACGCCAATGTGGCCGGCAGTGGCGACCAGGGCAACGAGAAGCGCTCGCCCGACGGTCTGATCTCGGTGGACGCGATCAACGGCAACCAGGCCAACGCTGAGGTTCTCGGCACGGGCAACCAGAAGAACTACTGGAGGCGCGGCTCGAACGGCCAGCTGATCGACGTGGATGCTGCCGACGACAACCAGGCCAACGTGCAGATCCTCGGCACGGGCAACCAGAAGAACCTCTGGGCGCGCACGCCCGGCGGAGGGCTGATCAGCCTCGACGCTGTCGATGGCAACCAGGCCAATGTCGGTGTGGCCAGCACCGGCCACCAGGGCAACTACGTCCACGAGAAGCGACAGATCCCTGTCCTCTCTGCCCTCGGCTCTCAGTTCGGCTCGGCGGACGGTCACGGCGGCAACTCGGCCCAGTCGCAGACCAACAAGCCTGTCGTCTCCGGCTCGGGCAACAGCGTCAGCGCTGGCGGCAACCAGTCTGCCACCAACAACGGCAGCGGCGGCCAGGTCGCCCAGGACCTCACTCAGGCACTTCAGGGCCGCGCCCTCTTCGGCGGGGCCTCTGGCAAGCAGACTGGCTCCGCTGACGGCTTCGGCGGCTCCTCCCAGCAGGGCCAGACCAACACCCCCGTCCTCTCCGGCTCGGGCAACTCGCTCACCTCAGGCGGCGAGCAGCTCGGCCAGAACGACGGCACCGGCGGCTCCGTCTCCCAGGACCTCTTGCAGAAGCTCACCGGCAGACAGCTCTTCGCTCAGGGCCAGCAGGGCGCTTCCGCCGACGGCTACGGTGGCTCTTCCCAGCAGGGACAGACCAACGCCCCCGTCCTTTCTGGCTCGGGCAACTCCCTCACTTCCGGCGGCGCCCAGCAGTCGGAGAACAACGGCCAGGGAGGAGGTATCGAGCAGGGCCTCTCCCAGCTCTTTGGCAAGCGACAGCTCTTCGCTCAGGGCAAGCAGGGTGCCTCTGCTGACGGCTTTGGCGGCAACTCGGCTCAGGGCCAGACCAACAAGCCTGTCCTGTCCGGCTCCGGAAACTCGCTGACCAGCGGCGGTGCTCAGGGTGCCGAGAACGACGGCCAGGGTGGCGACATCACCCAGGGCATCAAGCAGCTCTTTGGCAAGCGACAGCTCTTTGCCCAGGGCAAGCAGTCCGGCTCCGCTGACGGCTTCGGTGGCTCATCGCTGCAGGGCCAGAACAACGCACCGGTCCTGTCCGGCTCCGGCAACTCTCTGACTGCCGGCGGCGAGCAGCTCGGCGAGAACAACGGCTCCGGTGGTGAGGTACAGCAGAGCCTCGCTCAGAAGCTGGGCCTCAGCAGGCGCCAGCTCTTCGCCTCGGGCAAGCAGACTGGTTCCGCTGACGGCTACGGCGGCTCTTCTTTCCAGGACCAGGACAACGCCCCTGTCGTCTCGGGCTCCGGCAACTCGGTCACCGCTGGCGGCTCGCAGTTCGGCGAGAACGATGGCACCGGCGGCTCCGTCGACCAGAGCCTCGGCCAGAAGCTCGGCCTTTCCAACCGACAGCAGTTCGGAGCTGTGGGAAGCCAGGGTGCTAGCGCCGACGGCTTCGGCGGCTCCAGCTCGCAGTACCAGAGCAACCGACCTGTCGTCTCTGGCACTGGCAACTCGGTGACCACCGGCGGTGCCCAGGGTGCTGAGAACAACGGCCAGGGTGGCGACATCACCCAGGGCCTCCAGCAGCTCTTTGGCCGACAGTACCAGGGCCTCGGCCAGGGTATCGGCCAAGGCATCCAACAGGACGGCTCTGCTAACGCCAAGGGCGGCGACGCCACCATTGTGGGCCAGAACGGCGCCTCGTACGTCAACGGCGCTGCCACCGCCGGCACCGTCAACCAGAGCGCCAGCGGCCAGCAGGACGGCGCACAGTCTGCCACCCAGGGCCTTGACCAGCAGACGCTCAACCAGTTTGGCGCTCCTTATGGCCGACGACAGTACCAGGGCCTGAGCCAGGGCATCAACCAGGGCGTCCACCAGAACGGTCAGGCGGACGCCCAGGGCGGCTCCGCCACCCTGGTCGGCGGCAACGGCCCCGCCTACGTCAACGGCGCTGCTACTGCCGGTGAGGTCAACCAGAACGGCCAGGCTTCCCAGCAGGGCCAGCAGAGCGGCACCCAGTCGGCCACCAAGGATGTGCAGAACGTCTTTGGCCGAGACGTGCAGGGTCAGGGCCAGTCGACCAGCCAAGGCACCAAGCAGGCCGGCTCCGCTGACGCCGTCTCCGGCCCGATCAAATTCATCGGCGGTGGCCACGGCCCCGTTGTCGTCGACTCTTCCTCCCACGCCGGATCAGTCGCCCAGAACAGCACCAGCAACCAGCAGGACGAGCAGAACGCTTCGCAGAACAGCGCCACGCCCATCTACCACTTCCGCCGACAGCAGACTCAGGTCCAGGGCAACTCGCAGGACACCTCGAGCAACGCTGATGCCAGCGCCCACGCCGCTCCCCAATCTGCTGGCTCCGGTTCCTTCTGGACCCACCAGCCCGACGTCTTGGACTCCACCACCGTAGGTGGCAAGGTCGCGCAGAACACCGAGGCCAACCAGGCCAACAAGCAGAACGCCAACCAGAACTCGCTCAAGCACCCCACCCGTCGACAGTTGTCCTACGGCTCGCAGAACGGCAACGCTGACGCCCAGGGCGGCTCCAGCTCCTCGCAGGAGACCAACGACAAGGTCGTCAACGGCAACGGCCTCTCCTCGGTCCAGGGCGGCGCCCAGTCCGCCGATGGCTCGGCTACCGGTGGCACCATCTCCCAGCTTCTCAAGCTCGGCCAGCAGTAAATCATTGCTGCTCGCCTGGCCTGATCTACGCTTTTCCCATCTTAGCCTCCTATACGCATCTTTTCTCAGTTTCTTTCCTGACGCCATCGTCACACGTCGACGCGGCTAATCTCGATTAGTCCTCCGTGGAACGATCCTAGCGAACTCTGCCTCTTTCCCGCTTTCGTCTCCCGTCTGCTCTCTTGTTATGATACGACTTAATCATCGCTTCAGAATCTACTCCGCAATACGAAACTGCACTGTTTCTCTTATATATTGGTGCTTGCTTGTGGGCAGCTAGCGACGCATATCATTGCGCTTGTACGCGCAGCGAGTAGGGGCTCCTGGCACCGCTCGGCGCTATCTTTTCCGCTTTGGTGCCAGCTCGCACGCCTACACCCTATTGATAGTCTCTCTCCGGCGTAGACGCGAATATTTATGTGCCAACGAGCGTGGGCGGAAATGCTGCTGGTCTGGAAGACCTTCGCTCGTCGTTGAGGGAACACTCGACAAAGCGAGGCTACGGCGCACGCATGCAGCGGTACCGACCTCAAGCGGTCCATATCAAGCGCTTCTCCGTGTTTGCGCATGTTGTGCTCAGACGCAAAGTCCAGAAAGGTGAGCGGGGGGGGGGGTAAAGGAATGTACGCTTCCGTGGCATGTGGACAGTTTCGCTGGGGTATAGGTCGCAGCAATGTCGAGATGCTTTGCTTGGTGCGCGAGTCAAACGGCACATCGCAAGCGTCGCTGGCCGGCGAGGTCGGGTCCCTACGCAATGGAACAGATCAGGACGGCTCACACCACCGAATCGTAATTTGTGGAAATCCAAGGAGACGGGACATAGGGTAGGTGCAACTGCTGGGGACTGCATTGTTGGCTACCTGTGATGTGATGCCACCAAAGCACCGTGAGAACCGGCAAATGATGCTGTGTGCTCGGCGTACAGCATGGCGGGGGCGTCGACATGGCGAAGAATTTTCGGGAGTCTGGATGACCTGCAGAGCACAATTATGTATCGTGACCTCAGCGTGGTGTCAGCACTGGCTCGCCGGTCCGACGTGAGGATCGCTGGGTGCTGCTGATCCCTTCACTGGCACTTGGCGAGGCAGTGGCTCGGCTGGCGCCAAGCAAGACTTGGATAGCAACGCTGGGGCCGCGAGCACGGCTCAATTCGCTTATACAAGTGGGTACCACTGGCCGCTTCACCTGGTGAAACCGGCACCCAAGACCTATGGAGACAGCCCTGGATGCGTAGGACCCAAAGACCCGTCCGCGCCGCACCCAGCAGACTCACTGCCTGTTCGATTCGCTTACGACTATACAGCTACTCGGCACCAGGCGACAGAAGCGCGACGGTCACCCACTGTCTCGCCTTTGAGTGCCTCCATCGAGCTGGCCCTGTCGATCACCCACTTTGTGCGCTTCCATTACTGACTCACTTTGTACGCTATCCATTCCTGACCCAAACTGTGCGCTTCCATTACTGACCCAACTTGTGCGCTTCTACTACTGATCCAATTCGTGCGCTATCCAATATTGGCCCAGATGGTGCACATCAGTAGTGGTCCAGAGCGCCGTTGCCGGGTGTTCCATCTCCGTGTGGGCCGGATGGATGCGTCCGACATATGTGGCCATGTACCACGCACATGGACCGCACCGAGCCGAAGCGCCAATCCGTTTTGATGGCGGTGACGCATATATACCGCACCCTGTTGCAGCGATGCGAGCAGGACGCCACAAGCCAGGAAGCGGCGAAGGGGGCGTGGCGCTGGCTTTCGTCAGGACGCCCGCCTCTGCGCTGAGGCCTACCTCCGCTTCATCGCACCGCATCTCACCGCGGCAGTGATGGGCTTTCTGTAGGTCCTGCTAAGCTCGCAGCGCAGAGTGCCGGGCTGCGGTACCACCGTCGTCATGGGACAGAACGTACTTGGCTGCTACGGATCGTATACTGTTAGATTGACGTTCAGAAACCGCTACGGCTCGCGTACTGTTAGATCGACGTTCAGAGAAAGCGGCTGAACTCAGCGTCGGCCGAGCCCCACATGTACAACCCATGTCACTATCCCAGACGTCCGAGGATGCTCGCGCAGGGGTAGGCCAGAAGAAAATGCCATATGGGCTGTTTTGAGGCGGCGAAGCAAGTGTAGTGTACAGGCGAAAATACGGTGACACAGAGACAAAGACATCGGCGGGAGCGAAAGCGAAAGGGAACGAACATACGAAGTACGAGCGCAGGGGATAGGATCGATCATTTTGGAGGGGTCGAGATGCTAGCAGATGCCAGATCGGTGGGTGAGCTTGGGTGAACGCTTCTGTAGGGCAGTGAGCTCGTTACGCAACCTCTTATTGGCGTTGTGCAGTTTCTGCATCTCAATGCGCCAAGACCCGCCGTGGAAAGCGGTCAACTCGGAAAAGACGGTAGAAGCGGCATCGCCGACCGTCATGAATGGCAAGCTTGAGCCGTTAGACTGGAAAACAGATCCACTAAGAGAGCCGCTGCCAAATTGCGCTTTACCATCCGGCAATGAAGCTTCGGCGTGCGACGCCAACTTCCGCTTTGATGGTGTTGCTGTCGACGCCACGTGCTCAGTCTGTTGTTGCACGTGCACGAACGAGACGGCGTTCGAACGTCCGGTCGAGGTCCATGGGTAGACGGTAAGCTTGACAGGGGCCTTCTGTGTTGCCCCATTGTAGTGGTCTTGAACAGAGATACTGCGACCGCACCGCAATGCATCGAGAAGGTCTGACGAGCTGCTCACCATGGGCAGATCGCGGACATGACGACCCATCAGGTTAACGTCTTCAATCCCGAGGATCTGATTGATGGGGCCAGTACTGCCGAGGAAGATGCCATTGTGGGAGAGCTTCAGCCAAGCTGAGGGCTGCGCGCTGGTAAGATCGCCTCGTACATCGTTCCACGGAAGCATAGGGACAGAGTGGGGCCGACCGGAACAAACGACGACTTTGCGATGCTTGGGAGGGTCGAAGGAGACACGGCCGGTGGTTTCGATGAGGCTGAAGTTACCGGACTTGCAGGCCATCCGCATGATCAGATCCACACGTCGATGGGCTTTGACGGCCGTCGGACCCTCGGATTGACTCTCGTCCTCGTTTCCACTGGGCATAGTGATTGCCTCTTTTAGCTCGCGTGAAAAGGGCCCGATGTCGGCGGGATGACTGAAGTCTGTGAGCGGCCGACCGATGATCTCTTCAGGTAGGTAGCCAAGGATTCGCTCTACTGAAGGCGAGATATACAGCACAGAGCCTTTCAAGGAGAGGACAAAAACAAGATCGTGAGAGTTTGCCAAGATGAGATCGTTCCATGTCTGAGAGTCATCCAAAGCCCGAGGGATATGGGCTGGGGTTGTGGGTGCCATGTCGGCGACCGGCGAAGTGGTAGAGCACTGAGCCAGCACAGGTGTCTGAGGCGTCTCAGGTAAGGGTACAGTCCGGAACAGGGTGGGGTCAGGTGCCGAGTGCTGGCGTCGATGATTAGGGGCCAGGTCATGATCGCGTATGGCTGTGGACGACGATTCGCCTATCTGGCTGAAACGACGCCTTTGTTGAATGGAAAGAGGATGAGCGCCATCATTGCCGTACTTCCCAGTGTTGTGGGCGAGTGCGGATGTAGCATCCACATTCATAACAGATCGGCTGAGGCTGTGTGCAAGAGAGCGGGGACCGGAGTGCCCAGTTGCGAAGATGTTGCTGTCTTTGACCAAATGGCCAAGGTGTTGAGCGTGGTTAGATGCGATGTTGCTATGGTAGCCCGCAAGGCTGTGGTTGCTGCTGGCATCACCGGTCGAGGGAGATGAAGCGACATTTGAAGCAGCCGAAAAAGAGTGGCGCCGACCGATCATTTCCTCGAAGGAGGCCCGCTGTCCGGCTAAGGCAGGGTGATCGCCAGGGTAGTTCGTTGGCGCTGCCTGGAATGAAGAAGGGAAATGGTAGTCCTGCGTCGAAAATCCGCTGGGACCTGCACCCCATTGCGTATCGACGGGTGCGTGGTTGTGATCAAGAAAAGGGGGACCGGATTGGGCTGGCCAATGCGACGTTGTTTGACCGTTGTTGCCTGCATGCGAGTATGATAGATCAGGGATACCAGAAGGTCCGTGCGGAACAAAGGAGGATGGGCTGTTGAGGAAGCGATCCTTGTCGAAGCTGGAAGCGGGCCAGTCGGTTGAGGTATCGCTCTGCGGTGGATTGTTGGTGAAGTAGTTGTTGATGGTGGTTTCCAGATCCGAATCAAAGGTACCTAGCTCACCCCAGTCCGAAATAGTCGACGACGCCATGCTTAGGTGATTAGATGGTGGAACAAAGCCAAGACGACTGCACGAATGGGTATTGCTGCTGAGATGACGAAGAGTCAAGACAAAACCAGGTAGGCAAGGCCGGTATCTGGCATCAAAAGAGGCAGCACGACAAAGTACCGTGGCTGAGCTTTGAGTCGAGGCAGTGGTCTTGAGATGACGATAGACGACGAGAATCAGACTGGTGAAGCACTATGCCGTGAGGAAAAAAAAGCGTCGAGAAAGATCGACTAGGTGATTGATGATGGTGTTGAGAGTGGGTTGTAGGAGAGCAAACAAGTGCTCACCACGGGATATGAAAAGCGGTGCAAGTGCGCTAAGTGCGCTAGTGCAGGACGGATATTGCGCAAGCTCGACTACGGCGACTGAGCAGTGACGAGCGCTATCCAACGCGCTAAGGCCAAGACATAGGCTCGAAACGCACTTGACACGGGCTTTCCGCAACCGCAGATTTGCAGAGAAAATCCAAACGGCTCCCGTCACGGTACCGGATGAATCCGCTGGTAAGCGTGCAATTCCCAGGCAAAAAGGGAAGACACCGACACTCCGCCTGTACAAATACAAATACACGTTCGGTTGTTTGATTCTGCTTCCCATTTCCAACTCCGTGCATTTTAGTCGCTTGCGTGGCGCCTTTCTTTGCTCCTTCAACCTGCTCGTGGGCTGCCTCGTATGTCCAACCCGCCAAAACAACAGGTCGTGCATGCCTTCTCGTCCTTCGTGCCAGGACAGTAGGAGCGGAGTCGTTCAGCACCGTAGACGCCAATAGAGACCAGGCGAGCCGGCCAGTGTAGCAGCCCTTATATGCTAAGCTCAAGGGTGCAGAGGGACGGGCAGTACTTGTGACTGTGACTGTAGAGTTAAACACACGCAGCTCGCAATTCTCCCACGGTCGCTTGGGTTGGGAGCAAGCGTTGGTGGCACATCCGAGCGCGTTCTAGCACAGGTGCACGCGCGAGGCGCCGTGTCTGCACGACTGAGATGTATGCAAGGTTCGCCCGCCGCTTCCCTACTGGCACGGGTTTCAGGCATGGCTCCAATCGAGTGGCCATGCCTTGGCCAGCGTTCCCAAGCCGTGGCAAGTAGCGAGGGAGCAAAAGCCACCTGCAACCGTGGCTTAGCACAATTACAAAAGCCGGGCTTCCACTTTCCGCAAAGAAGGTCGGCGTTTGCTCACTCTGGTGGGTGGCTTGGACCCGAGGGTCTTAGGGGCATATGCACGTTCCGCCACCGCATTTACAAAAGCCGGCGTTTGGTCATAGCCCACATTCGCGGATGGGAATTGTGGTCACGCATGAAAAATTTCTCAGCCACGCATGCGAACCGGATCGCGCCAGCCCCTTGCCAGCGTTTTGCGGCATGTGCCAGCCTTCTTTACCACAGCGCGAGTCGGAGCTGTGACGGTGTGGGTTTTTGTAGTCCGCTTCGCACTCCGCTCGCAGGTGACGCAGCGGGACCGCACAACCGTCGTCCACTCGCCGCGGCGCCACATGCTAAGATGCCGGTCACCAGCCGTGTGCTCCGCGGGCGGAGGAAGAAGCCCACCCTCGCGAGCTTCCCCTTGGAGGCACACATCCGGCATAACTGTATTAGCCAAGCTGTGGACGGTTTCACAGTACGTGTCGCTGCGCCCGGCCGGGGACGTGGTGCGAAGAAGGACTTTTCCCGGCGTCCAGCGGAGCCCGGCCGCGCCAGACTGCATACAGCGCGATCGACGGCACAGCGGAACGGGTGCGGTTGTGGATATAGAAGCCGCACGAGTAAAAGGTCCCCGCTCGCGCTGTGAGCCTTATCGTCTTTCGCGAATCACATGTGATAACTCGCACTGGTGCCCCGCTGCGCTTTCTCCCGTACGTGTTAGGCCGCCACGCCGCAGTGCGCTGCTGATCCCTTGCCTCTGATGTAGTCTCTCGTGCCCGCTTGTCGCCAATAGGAGATTCCGGCTGCGGACCACATGCATAAGAGAGCAAACGAGACAGTGCGAACAAGCTCCCGGAATGCCAACGATAAGGGTGTGCGTGTGGCACATTGTTTCGCTAGCAAAGTGGTTCATCTTGGCGTCGCGACGGTGTGAGCCAAGGTACGTCGCCGTGTATCACCTTGCTTGTGGACAGGTCAGTTTACCAAGTCGGTATGTGGCTTCATAGCGTGGGAATGGTCGGCACGGTGGAGACCCTTGGGCTGTCTCACGGCAACCCGATTAGCATTCGCAGGTCAGGACCACAAGCGCAGCAGCACGCACCAGAGTAATGTCACGGCAGCGATGACTGAACAGACAAGAGAGGTAACGCGGGAACAAGAGAAATACAGCTTCGTTACAGAGACGTGGGGTATAACATGCACCAGACAGAATCAAAGATTGGGCATGAGCGACGCCAGCTCAGGCCCGTAGATGAAGCGACGGGCAAGGCGAGCAAGGCAGCGCCGCGGTCCGTACAACGGGCACGAGCTCTGGTGCGCTACGCCACATCGGTCACCTTTCTACGCTTGTTGCCAGGGGTCCCAGCCGGGTCGGCACCGCTTGGCGTGGGACTGCCCTCGTCCACAGCCTCCATCTCCGCCTCGAGGTCCGCGGGGCCGTCGCTGCCGCGCTCGCTCCGGTCAGCAGCGTCGTCCGAGACGTCGTCCTCCGGGCGGCTTCGTTTCGAGGCGCCTCCCAGATGCGGGGGCAGGATCCGGCTGCCGTTCGCTGGCAGGCCGTCGTCTTGGTCGTCGTCCGAGAGCTCACCCCCGCTATCCAGCCCGCCGCTGTGGGCTGTCGTCGAGGGCTTGCGAGCCGCAGCGGACGCCTTCTTCGCTGCTGATGATCCGCGGACAAAGGTCAGTGTAGCAGGCTTGTCAGTAAGCTGATGGGAGCGGTGCATGAGATCAGAGACAAAAGCCATACTCACTCCCGGGAGGCGCAAAGAGGGTGCTTTTCGCTGCAATCTTGAGCAGTCGTTTCTCATACGAGCGTTGAGCATCCCACGCCTTTGATGCCGGCGGTATTTGTACATTGGCCGCTCGGTAGGCACGGTCCATGGCGCTTTTGATCTTGACAGCGTCGGTTGGCGTCGCAGTCATCAGCAGGTTCGCCATGCCTTTGTAGAGCGCCGGCATCGTCTGCTTTACCTTTTTGTTGCCGTTGCGCTCGGCAGCAGCTACCTTTTGCGCTATGTGCTCGCTTGCTCGATTATGGAGAGAGATCAGACATCGAGCGTCAATCTTTCTGATCGCGGTGAAACCAGCTCCTCGAACGACCAGTGCATTCGCCAGCTGACGCGAAAGCGACACGAATCGCGCCTCGGAAGCCGAGTCTTTGTTGTCCAGGTACAGTTCGAACGATTCTCGAAGCGCATCCCAGATGCAGCTTTCGACGATGACGGCTCTGTTGTATCCGCCGAAGATTGCTTCCTCCTTGAGGATGTCGATCAAAGCCTTGCAGCACGAGTCGTAGATGGTGCCGAGCCGACCGAAATGGGTGAGGATCATGCTTGCATACTTGGCATCGATAATGCCGATGCGGATCGCAGAGACCAAGGTGCTGATCGTAGCACAGAATGTATGCTCGGATTGCAGTTCTGCCTGGGCATGACGTTCATTTGCACGAGTTTCGACCTCGGCGAGTTTGCTGCCTCCGTCGCCCGCTTTCGGCTTCGACTTGGTGCCGCCTCGAATTCGGGAAGCCTTTGGTGTACGGCCTCCATCTTCTCCGTCTCCGCCACTGTCAACGTCGATGTCTTCTGCGTTGTCTTCTTCTTCATCGCTCTGTTCGTCATGTGCACTTGCAACACTTCTGGCCTCTTTTTCCAATGTACCGGATTTCTCAATGTACCTCTCAATCTCGGTTTGAATGAAGCTGGCGCAATGCTGCTGCATGGTCTGTTCGCATTGCAGCACCAGTATCGCCGGGAGCCGAGGACCGGACCGTGCTGGGTCAGCATTAGTCGAGTCGTCGGGTGCACGCTCCAGCGTCATTGAGGCGGCGTCTGACCCTTCGGCCGCGGCTTGCGGGATTGCGGCATACAGCATATGAATGGAAAGGAGCTTTTCGAATGCAACGCGCTGCACGCCGGCGTTAGCCTGTGACACTGTGCTCGCCACGAACTCTTCGAGAAGAGCAAGCAGGGCGTTTCTCTTAGCCAAAAGAGCTTCAGCAGTGCTGGTCTGCGTTTGCCCTTCGGGCGATATGGCCTGTCTCGTTTTCCACATGACATACAGTGACAGGACAGAGATGGCGTCCTCGATCAGCTTCTCCTCTTCCTGGTAAGCAAGGCGGCCGCGACTAACCAAGCCTAGGATGATTTCCCAGCCACTGGTGACCTGTCCACCCTCGTCCTCCTCGAGGGCGTCGCTTGTGTTGCTAACTTGACTGACCAGATGCAAACGCAGAACGGTGGCCGCCAAGAGATGTACCTCGTCCTCCGAGAAGCCGGCCGTTTCGACGTCTCGGTTGCTGACGGTATCCCTCAATGATGAGACTAAGGCGTCTTCAAGCGCGGACAGCTTGGTGGCGTTGACAGTAGACTGTGCAGAGGTGCGCATTAGCTTTTGTACGGTCTGCACGGCGTGGCGGAGCAGGAGAGGCTCAACATGTCGCTGGACCAAATTCGAGACATCGTCCCACAGAGCTTCATAGGCAGCAGTCTCTTGCATCTCGGTGTACATCTCCAGGTCCATGATTTGCGGAAGGAGCAGCAGATCTGCAATCCTGGGACCATCGGTGCGGTACTTGGCGAACAATTTGGGCAGGGCGGCAATCATGGCTCGTGTGATATCCTCTTTTGATGTGTCATCCGGGTCATCGTTGGACTCGGCCTGAACATAAACCTTCCTGAGGATAGCAACAAGTGTCTCAACGAGAACAGCTTCGTGTTCAGGTTCGAGTCGATATACCGCCGCGGCAGCATTCTCGGAGGCTGATGGATTCTTCCGGCCAGATCCGGACCTGTCGGAGTGGTCCAAGAGCAACAGTTCGACGAGCGGCTTCCATTGCTGCATCTCTCCAACGGCATCCCACAGGGCTTCAATCGCCAATCCGATACGACCTTCTTTGGCGCCATCGATTACGGTAGTCAGCTCCTCGCTCTCAGCTGGGTCGGCCAAGTCACCGCTATCGAGTCGGTTTCCGTACTTGACTAGCAGCTCGGCGAGGCATTTGAAGCGGAGCTTAGCTGCCTCTTGCTGTCTCTCTTCGTCCTGCTTGCCCTTTTTTTTGGATGCGGCAGAAGCTGAACCAAGCTCGCCAGCACTCGCGATAACGGCATCTTGCAACACGTTGGCAACAAAGCCGGCAACGGCGCTTCGGATGCGCGGTTCGATATCGAAGATGTGGGTGGCAAGAAGATCTCGCTGTTCGTCTTCGAGGAGGTCGTGTTTGTCGATCATGACTAGGACGTGGATTGTCGCGATACGTACGCCGAGTTCAACGTCACCCGTTGCCATTTGGACCAGGCGCCCTTTGAACATTTCTGTGAAGTGACGCGTGGAGCTGACAAAGTTGTCTTTGCTGTATAGTCCTGTCATGGCCTGAACGGCAGACATGCGCACATTGGCATCGACATCAGAAAGGACCCAGCCGACGTAGCGGAAGTACGAGCTCTGCAGATACTGAGCCGGATACTTCTTCATCCAAGATCCGAGCCCCTCGACGCATTCGGAGCGGATCCCGGCATCGAAATCTCGAAAGCGATGGATAAAGACACTATTGATGAACTCGTTGATGTACTCTTCGAGCTTGGCTTTGAGTTTTCTTGCAGAGACCACCTTGGACTCGAGATCTTTGAGTCGGCTCTTGTCCGTCCTCGCCTTTTTCTTTTCGGCGTCCCGTTGCTTGGTGGCGATGGAAAGGTCTTTGGAAGCCTGGCCATTCACTTCGTTGATGGCGGAGATCGTCCAGAGCGCAAGGACTGTAGCTGTGTGCCGGAACGATCGAAGGGAGGAGGACGACATGGCCGAGACCCAAGCTGAGTAGGTCTCCATGAAACCGTCGGTGGTAAGGATCTCGGCCTCATAGGCGCTCATGACAAGGCGCTGCAAGAACTCGCTGAGGGACTTGCGAAAAGATTTGAAAGTCTTGCTCTTGGACACTATTGGGTAGGAGGGGATGGGCTGTTTCTTGAACTCTTCCTGCAGGTCTTCGAGGTTGTCGACCACATGGTCGATGTCGACCACCTGGTTCTCGTCGATGGATCCGTTGCACCCGCAGACGCGGATGAAGAAGTTGATCAACTCAGCCAAAGCCGGCCCCTGGTCGCTGGAGAAGGCCACCACCCAGTCCTCGGCAGTGGACTGAAGAGCGGCGTTCGGATCTTTGACAGAGTTAAAAATGTCGTTGTCCTCATTAATGGGAAGTTCGTCTCTGCTGGACGCTGCGCGCGACTTCCCGGTTGGTGCTCTCGCCCTCGACGGGCCGGTGGTTCGTGAAGCTTTGGCTGTTTTGCTCGTCGTCCCTAAAGACTTGCGGGCTCTGGGTGTGATTTTCGACTTTTTCGGTGTGGCCGCCGCTGATTTACGTCCCGAGGTCTTGGTTTTGGGTCTAGCTCCGAAGTCTTCGTCATTATCATCGTCGTCCTCTTCCACCGATTCGTCCTCACTACTGTCCTGTCCATCTGCCTCTTCTTCGCCTCCCGAGGACAGCTCTGTAAGGGAGCCATCGGAGTCATTGTCACCGTTCGCCGCAGTTGCAAGCTTGGCCGCTTTTGTCGCTCTTGTGCTGGAGCTGGCACCAGCGTTTCTCTTGGTCATTGTTCTCGCCATGATGGCGCGCGTGAGGATTTCGAAGGGGGAGCGGGAGAGGCCAGCGGCAGGTCAGTGCTGAGGAGTCCGGGCTCTCGTTGAGGGTGACGTGCGCGGGCTCAGCGTCTGATTTGTAGATGCTGCCGCGCTTGCTGAAATCGAGGCGAAAGTACAAAAGGAGAAGCGCAACAGAAAGGCGTGCGTGCTGAGATCACGATCACGATCGATCTGCGGCTGCGTGGCTGTGTGAATGTGTGACTGTGAGCGTGGTGGTAAATGTCGGCTGTGTATGTGGACGTGAGTGGATGTGGTGGGAGCAGCGATGAGGGTAGCGATGGACTGGAAGCGGCAGGCGAGAGAGTGCAACACGGAGCTGACCAACAGCCTCTTTGGCCGCGTTGCTGCGCCACGCTCTCACCTTCGCGCATTCGCCATTTCACCACAGCCTTAGAATTGTGATTCCGTGTTGCACTTTTCGCGACGCGCTCGAACGCGAGCCACTTCCTCAACTTAACAGCAGAAGTTATGGGTGTTAGAGTTGAGTGTTAGTGTCGTCACTGCAGATCACCTACAGGCGTCTATGTACTGAGCCTCCGGACTTGGCGGCGCAGACCATGGACGAACCCTCGGTGGCGTCAGCAGTGCACACGGCTCGTGCTACGGATGCGCACGCCAGCGGGCTGCGGCAGCGGGCCGTGCCGCAGTCCGCTGTTCGTCACGACCGCCTTCGGGGAGGCTCTTCGGGCGACGATCGCAAGGGGGGTCGCAATCCGCCGTGGAAGCGGCTGCGCGTCAACAGGGTCCTTGGGCGCATCGTGCCTGTCATCCTGCTCGTATACCTGTACTACACCTACGAGCTCGCGGTGGTGCGGTACGGGTGGGGCTATCTGTATCGAGTGCAGCGCAGGAAGGCGCTCCTCGTAGTATGGCTGGTGCCGCTCCATGTGCTTTTGCTCGCCGCCATGCGGGCGTATCTTGCCGTTTTCTTTGCGCGCCGGTCGGATGCGGAGGTGCGCGGGGTGACCGGCTGGATTGGCTCGCGGCTTGGGGCGCGCTTTCCGGGGGCTGAGGTGGATGTGACGGGGCAGAGTGGTGGAGCGGGGCGGGGTGGTGGGATTATCGAGCTGTGCCAGGCGGATGGGGCGGCGGTGCGGTGCTGGCGGGGTGGGTGCGGGGGGCGGGTGAAGACCTACCGGATGCGGCACTGCGGCGACTGCGGGGAGTGCCGGGTGGGGTTTGACCACCACTGTGCGTGGTTCGACAACGATGTGGTGGCGGGCGCGACGTTGCGGCCGTTTGTGGGCTTCCTGATCACGGTCCCGCCGCTGCTGGTAACTGCGCTCGCGCCGCTCGTGCCCAGCGCCTGGCGGGTCGCGCGGAGCATCAACCAAACCGCACATGCGCACCCCGCTATCCGCAGCACCTGGTGGGCTCGCTGGTACAGCTGGGCCGGCGGGCCCATCTTCCGCTCCGTCGTAGGCTGGGCAGCAGGCGCCCGCCGCTGGTCTCCACCCCCAGCCGCACCCCCCCACGAAACCGCACGCGCCCCTCTCATCCTCGCCTTCGCCACCGCCCTCCTATTCATCGCCACCGCCCTCGCCACCTCAACCCTTTCCAACCTTCGCAAGGGCCTACTCACCGTCGATGTCCAACGCGCAAAGACCCTCAACAGCCTCTACCGCAAACAGGCCGCCCTGCAAGCCGAAATCACCGCAGGCAAGAGACCCTTGGATGATCCCCTCTTTGCACAGATCAGCTCTAGGATCGACACCCTCGGGCCGGTCTCCTACTTCCGCATCACCGCAGTCGCCCGCGACGGCACCAAGCAGACCGAAATCCTCCCCGCTCCCCCGGGTAACGACGTCTTCGACCGGGGTGGGCCCAAAGCGAATCTCCTCTACTTGCTGTGGGATAGGGCGGCACTGCAGGAGATGAGAACTTGGTGGCAACCGCCCCACCATATCTTTGTTCGAAGAAGGATCTCAGAAGCCACCGGTCTTCCGCAAGATTGTGTTCAGTACTAGTCCCGTTCTTAAATGGCAGTAATGATCACTTCGAAAGGCATGTGTTTGGACATCAATTAGTAAAAACACAATACAAGCTCGAGCAGCAGTTGAGCAAAAGGTACTACTGCCTTGCCTGTAACGTGGCGACTGTGTGCAGCCTTAGCGCATAAATCGGCCCCTGCCAGCGCCCATAGGGCCGGTAGGGGGACGTCTACCGGTGAGTGCAGCTGGGCCTTGGGGAGGCAGATTTGCATGGCGGAAGCATTCCATAATGTCATCCGCCTTAATTCTCGGGCCGTCGAAGAGGTGCGCGCCCGGTAGCATGTCCATAAACATGAGCACGCTTTCTGGAAACTCGGTATGTGCGTCTCTCACGTTGATCGCGCCGCGGGGCCCGGACGGTGGAGCGGCCTTGAACGACGGTCCGGTTGGGATCGGCGATGGCGAGTCTCGCTTGAATCGCTTGGCGGGGGGCCCACCAACGAGAGCGGCTGGACCGGTGGGGATGTGCACTCCACCAGGTTTGGCCCAGTTGCCAGAGGTGTCTTCGGATTGGCTCTCGGCAGCGAGGCGCTTCATCTCCTGCATAGTCTTACGTCGTGGGCCGTCCTCTTCCTGCGAAGCGCCCCCGGCTTCTTTAGTGGCTTCGACGGCTCGGTCGGCGGCGCTGGCGCCAGCAATGGAAGCCTGGATGCCTAGGTCTCGAGGACCGATGAGGTCCAGGTCCATATACGAATTTCGGCTTACGAATCGCTTGATGGCCGGCTCGGAAGGATAGATCTCGGACAAGCGGCTCTCCAGCTTCTGGATCGAGACGCTGTCTCCAAAGTTGTATTCGTAGCTAGCCCATCGGTCCCAGATGGGCCGCGCTCGTTCCGGAGAAAAGGTCGCAACGACACGCTCGAACAAGGCGCGCGCGTTGTTGTCGTCGTTCATCGAAATCAGAAAGTCGAGATACCGGACGACAAAGGCTTCGTCATTTCCAAAGGTCTTGAGTGCAAGCTCAAACACTTTGGTGGCCACGACCGGATCCTTGGAGCAGTGATATTCCATGAGAGCACTTGCTTCAAAGACCTGCCACGTACTATGGGGGCTCTTTCGCGCCCGACTGAAGATGCTTCGCGCAGGTCGGATCCCTTCGGTCCGTCGCAAGAAATGCATGTATTTGATCCATACCAGCGCGGCTGCCTCTTTGAGCCCTTCGATCTGGGGCTTGACCGAGTCCTGAAGAGCCTGCTTTCTGGCCTGTAGGTGTTCAATGGTTTTGCGGTCCTGCTCACGCGCCTCGCCATCCATGTCGATATCCGCATCACCTTCGTTGGCCCGTCTTGCGGCAGACTGTGCCCTGGCCAATTCGGCCTCGGAATCCATGATGCTCAGTTCCTGCTGCAGAGTTGCCTGATGTCCTTCGATCCGAGAGTGGATGTGGTCCAAGAGCGAGTCGAAGACAGCCGCACAATCACCGGTCGACTTTCTCACTTCGCAGAGTTCGATATAGGCAAAGTGGAGCAAGAAACTTCCAGAACAGGCCTCCATGCCGTTCTTAAGCCATGCACTGGCTTCATCCTGCCTGCCAACGGAGGTCAGATATCGGGCGGCAAGATACCAGATCTCGGGATAGAAGCGGAGAAACATGGTTGCCTTGCGGTAGGCGAATGTAATCCTAGCCTGGACAGCCGATGGATCGTCCATGACCAACGGGTTTGTCTCCTCCCAGAGGAGGTAATCCCTCCAAGCTTCGACCTGACTGCGCTCACGAGCCCACTGTGCTGCGTTCTTTCCGGCATCTCCGGGTATAGGTGATTCGGTCCAGACAGGCACGCGAGGCAGCAGCGGCTTAGCAATGTTGTCGGTATGAACCTTGAGATCGCGCAGAACCCTCCTAGCAGTCATGTAGGCCGGCGAGCGTTCGGCGAGGAACTTCTTGGCTGTGAGTTTGTTGAGACCGTTCTCGTATGCATCGTAGTCTTTCCAGATGGCTTCTATGTTGGACAGCGGAACGCTGACGGCTCGCTGGTACACTCTGCGAAGATCGTCCATCTTCTGTCCTTCTTTCCATCCACCTCTGGCTTCACGGTCTTTGATGAGAGCAATGTAATCCGTCCAGATCGATCCGCTGTCCTTGTCCATGCCAATGAACTTCAAGGCGAATTCGTAGGCTCCTTCGAGGAGCCTCCTCGCCTGTTCACGCGGGCCGTCTTCATCGGCACCGGAGGGCGGAGGAAGGGGGTTGACTCGCCGAGTATAGGAGAGGTAGAATTTCCACAAATCTACCGAGGGGGTTGTGCGGAGACAACGTGTGAAGATGGCTTCGACCTGGGCAAAGTTGCTATGCGCCAGTTCCAGATCGGCGTAAGCAACCCACTGACGACCTTGGATGGGGAAGACCTTGAAGAAGCGGTCATAGAGAGCCCTTGTAGCGTCCATGTCTTCACGACTTTGTGCTTCCTCGATGAGGGCGAGCCAGGCTTCTCCATCTCTGGGTTCCAGCTTTATTCTGTCTTCAAAGACCTGCCGCCTCTGCTCGACGGACATCTGGGATAGCTTGAGCGACTGCGCTTGCGCTTGTTGCTGGGATGGAGGCGTTTGCTGAGACTGGACAGGCTGTTCCGAGGCCACTCTTGAGACAGCCCCCTTCGCTTCCGCTTTGATCGCATCCGGCGTAGGCGGGGTTGGCTGGGGCAGCTGAGTGTCACCTTGCTCTTTGACGATCACTGACGCTGACTTGGGTTCGGTTGTATGGTCGGCTGTTGCCGCTGCTGTTCCTGCAGACGCATCTCCGTTGGCGCGGATATCTTGAACTGCTTCAGTAGTAACATCCCCTGCAATGGTGTCAGCGTCGCCACTGGCATCAGCATCCCCACTTGCGTCGACGCTGGCACCGGCATCAGCGTCGGCACCTGCTTCGGCACCAGTTTCGGCACCAGCATTCGCATCGAGATCTGCAACAGCATCGACATCAGCGTCCGCATCTGCCTGTTGATTAGCGTCAGCACTCAAAAGAGCTTCTTCAGCAGTTTGAGTTCCGGCGTGACCTTGAGTGCGTGTGTCATTACCGTCATTGGTGGAGGGGGCGGCAGTTTCAGGGTCGTGGGGGGCGGACGAGTTGCTCTGGTCCATCGGATCAGCGGCGGGGTTTTCCCCTTCTTGCGACAACATATCTGCGGCGCTACCTGTCTGTTTCTTCGACGAAGAAGAGTGCGGAGGCGAGGTGAGGGGAATGGAAATGCAAGATCAAGCCGTGCCTTCCCTCCTGAACGAACCTATTCGATCTGGATCTGACGCCAACCTGAGCGACGATACAAGGTTGAAGCACAGAAAGAAACAGACGAGCAGGTAGTGTGGCCAGCGAATCAGTCTGTCAGCCTCTATGTACGTTGCACTCGGTACGCGGATCTAAGGGCGAGCGAGGGTGACAGGTTGTTGTCGAATCGATTCGACGGTGGTAGCTGAAATGGAAAATGCAAGAAATCTATCATTCTGGATGGGGAAGAATCGTTGCTTCGTTCTGAGGTAGACTGGCGGGAATTGCGGTGATCGGGAATCGGGGCGAGTCTCATTCAATCCGCCTTCGGCCTTCTGCCGTTCAGGGTTCTAGGAGGGCTTTGATTTTCGAAAACAGTCATAAGTACCTGTACAGCGACATCATCCACAGGGATTACTCGATGGATGCGAGGTCGCTGCTACGTGCTGCTGCTTCAGAGCGGGCCAAGTCGGCCGCGTCTGGGATTACTGACCGGTTCGCATCCTACAACGCTGCGGGTGGACTGCGATGTTCGGCCTGCAACTATCTGGTTGTCAAGCACGAGAGCCTCTGGGCCGCGCACGCTGCTAGCAAGACGCATCGAACCAATGCGGCCCGGGTGCGAGAAGAGGAGGCACGAAGGGAAGAAGAGCAGGCGGAACTGAGGAGGCAAGAAGCGCTGCGGACGAAAGAGGGCAAGCGGAAGTCCGAGCACGATACGAACGACGTCGACCGTGACGATCGAGAAGCGGACGGATCAGCCGTCAAAAAGGCTCGGAAATCATCCGACGACGTGGCCCGCGCTCCTTCTGTGGACGTCGACCCCGATTGGGCCATGTTCAAGGCGCAGATGGAAGAGGGCCAAGACGAGTGGCAACCGGCATCGGGAATCGATCCGATGTTCAATGCGGATGCGGTGGTTGAAGTCCAGCCGCAGCTCCACACGGACAAAGAAGGAGGCGACCGAGCAGCTGCGACGGACGATGAGCAGACGCGGGAGGAAGCCGAAGCGGCAGAGCGTGCGCGAAAGGAGCAGGAGGAGAAGGAGGAGATCTACGCGCGCTACGAGGAAGAACAGAGGCTCCAAGATGAAGCCGATGAGAGGTGAGTGCACACCAGCACTGGCTAAGTCAAGTGCCTTGAGCAAACATCGTCAGAGTGCTGACCTATACGCTCGCTCTACGCCCGCTCGCTACAGAGTCAATGCTCTGAAAAAGCGTCTGGAACGGATCAAACAAGCCCGCACACGAACGAACAAGTGACGAACAAGTGAGAGCCGTTACGCACACTACCACCCGCTTCGACGCATGGTCATTATGCCTTCTCGTTGATTGTCTCCTCTACGTTGCTGGTGGAGTGTTGGCTGAGAGCTTTCCGCAGAGGCACTGCAAGATGTTGATCGACTCGCACGGCAGGTGAAAGACCAGAATTCCATACATACAGAGTCAGTGAGTGTACAGTACAATGTGAGTATATATTGGAGCGCCATCGAGCGCGCGCTCATAGATTTGATTGTGCGTACCATTTGTGGTGGCGGTAAGATTAGTCGCTTGCATGGGACCAGTAGAGCGTTGTCGCCTGAGTGTGAGTTCGTCGGAGATCGGTCGGTTGCATTGATCGTTTGCGCAACTCCTTTTTCGAGGAGAAAAAGAGCAACAGAGCCAACAACAACCAACGCCAGCCGAGATTGGCGTTTGACCATTCGGGACCTGAATCATGAATCCGGCTTCGAGCAGCCTTCACAGCTAAAATCAGCATAGACAGCAGAAATCGGGTTCAGCTTCCGTCCGCTCCTCTTCGAATCTGCGCACCACTTGCCCATTCTTGTCGCGTCCCTTGACTGTCCCCACTCTGGCCTATGCGCATCCCATCTGGATGGCCTGCCATGATGTACTGAACAGGAGATATTCGACCGCCGTCGCTCCGACCCAGAACGGCTTTGGCTTGATCGCCAACGCTGGATGCGAATTGCTCCCCCCAAGTGTCTGTCGCCGTGTTCCAACGTGCTCGGACAAGTTCATTGCAAGCTATCTTTGCCATCCTTCACGCGCATAGTGTGGCACCGCCGAAAGTAGCTCAACATGAGGGAGGTCCGTGTGGTGATCATGGGAGGTATGTATGCCCTGTCCCGCTTCATCTCGCCTTCTGTTTGTGTATGTCCCCACTGACCAGTGCGCCTCGCTTTCATTTCCCAATGACTAGGCGGCGGAGTGGGCAAGTCTGCGATCACAATGCAATTTGTACGCAACGTCTTTGTCAGCACCTACGATCCCACCATCGAGGATACTTACCGCAAACTACTGGCCATTGATGGTCAGCAATGTACCGTGGAGATCTTGGACACCGCAGGCACCGAGCAGTTCCTCGCCCTCAAAGAGCTCTATATCAAGTCGGGTCAGGGCTTTTTGCTCGTCTTCTCGCTCACGCATCTCGCCAGCGTTAACGAGCTCGGACCGCTGCGCGAGGCCATTATTCGCTTCAAAGATGGCGGCGTTCCCATCGTCCTGGTCGGAAACAAGGCAGATCTCAGGGCCGAGCGCCAGGTTCCCCGAGAGGTGGGCACCAAACTCTCCCAAGCCTGGGGCAATGTTCCCTACTACGAAGCATCAGCGAGGAAAAGGATCAACATCGATGAAGTCTTCGCGGATATCGTTAGGCAGATTCGGGCCTTTGATGCCGTCAAGCACGGTGGCAGACCAGCGTCCGGAACAGCAGCCAACTCCTCCACAAGCGCTCTCTCGTCAAGTAGCAAGCTGGCTGGCACGAGCTTTGGGGCTGGACGACCCAAGGGGAAGAAGTGTGTGATTATGTAGTCCTTCACAACGTCGCGCTGCTCAAGCCTGCGTGTGACCGAGTCACATCGATCACATCGCTTCTCGCACGTCACCGAATGTTGCTGCTCCCACTCTCCTCCGCACGCCCTCACTCCCATCGTAGAGCCAGTCCGCCGCTGTTCTGAGCAGTTTTGCGACACTGTTCCTGTCATCCTACCACTACAGGCAGCATGGACCCACCTTCCGGTCTCCCACCTCCCCCTCTCCGTCCCCCTCATGCACCGTGAACGGCGGCCTGCCCCTCTCCCACTTTGTATAGTTTCTTGTCATACCTGCACGATACCCGCAATGCGTTTCTCCAGTAGCCGTGTCACTGTACGAAAACGTGCCGTGGGTAAAACCTGATCTAACAAAGCTAAGCATCCTCCACTTCCACTTCGGATTTCGGATATCCAAGTTCTGACTGCGAAAGACGCGTGTGAGGGTGATCGGCCCCGTTTAGATGCACAGACATACGAAGCGGCGCGGCAAGGCCATCCTCAGCCCAACACTTGTTACCAAGACCGCTGTCGCTGCATCACCTCCTCTGACATCACTACAGCCCCGACTTCTGCATCCGCCACGCTCAGCTGCGCTAATCAGTAGGGTCGCTTGTCTCGTTTTTCTGGTCTCGTTTGCATCTCGCCTGTCCGAGTATCTTGCTGTAGCTGCGCCAACATGTCGCGGAGATACGATTCGCGCACCACCACCTTTTCGCCCGAGGGCCGGCTGTACCAGGTGGAATATGCGATGGAGGCGATCTCGCATGCCGGCACCGTGGTTGGCATCCTGGCCAAGGACGGCATCGTGCTGGCGGCCGAGAAGAAGGTGACGTCGAAGCTGCTCGAGCAGGACCAGTCCTCGGAGAAGATCTTCACGGTGGCGGACAACGTGCTGACGGGCGTCGCTGGCTACACGGCGGATGCCAACTCGCTGGTCAACTATGCGCGCAACGCCGCGCAGCAGTATCTGGTGAGCTACGACGACGACATCCCCGTCGAGCTGCTCGCGCAGCGCCTGTGCGACTTTAAGCAGGGCTACACCCAGTTCGGCGGGCTGCGTCCGTTCGGCGTCTCGATCCTCTACGCCGGCTACGATGAGCATCACCACTTCCAGCTGTACCACTCGGATCCCTCGGGCAACTACTCGGGCTGGAAGGCGACTTGCATCGGCAACAACAACGGCACCGCCACGTCGCTGCTCAAGCAAGACTACAAGGCAGACATCAGTATCCAGGACGCCATGGGCATGGCCGTCAAGATCCTGAGCAAGACCATGGACTCGACCAGTCTAGATAGCGAGAAGCTCGAGTTCGCCACGCTCTCGCTCCATCCCAAGACGGGCAAGCCGCTGACGAGCATCTTCAAGCCCGACGACATCGACCGCCTCCTCGAGCGACACGGCCTCGCCAAGCCCAAAGACCCCGAGGCGACATCCACCCAGCCCGCCGCACCTGCTGCCGGCGACGCCATGGCCGTCGATGCCTAGCGGTCCTCCTACCCCGGCAGCCGCCACCGGCCTCCCCTTGTACCATTAGCATTTCGGCTCCGCCCTCGCAATCCGCCGTTCCCACCCATTGCTTCCCCTTCACTGCCCTTCCTGCCGAGACCCGTGAACACGGACGCAGGCAGACACAGCCATCACGGGCGAGAGCGGACAAAGAGACCCGTTTATGGGCGCAATTCCGCCGGCCATGTTGTCACTTCCTTTGCGGCAGATATGGAACGCGGTGAGCAGGATCAAGCGCTGGCGGGCGAAACGGTCACTTGTCATCGCCCTTCTTAAAGATGTCGGATGAGCTGTTCATGATGGACTGGAGGCGTTCGGGGGAGACGTCGATGCCTGCCTTTTTGAGTTCGTCCATCACTGTCCGGTCGGGGGCGGGCAGGCGAAAGGCGGCGGGAGCGGAAAGTGTCAGTGTGGATGCAGCACAGATGGTGGACTAGGGGGTGGACGGAGGGGGCCTACCTTTGGTAGTGGCGTTGCGGACGTCTTGGTTGCGGGCAAGGTTGACCATCTGCCACATGGAGGGTTTTTCGCCAGAGTGGAGGTCGATGCCGTTGTTCTTCATCACGGTGACGAGGTGGGTGATGGCAGCGAGCGCGTCGGGGTTGTTAGCGAGCTTTTCGAAGCCGGGCGGGAGGTGTGGGAGTGGGTTGGGTGCCGAGGAGGCGTACGCGCGCGCGCGCGGGGCAGGGCACGCGGTCGCGGCGGGACGTAACGGCGCCGCGCCGCGACCCAGCGTGGCGCGCATCCGTAGCTGCGTCGCAGCAAGCACTCGCAAAGACATGGCAGTTTGGCAATGGAACGTGGCCGGCGTGCGATAGCGGAAGATGGTGGCCGGGAGCAAGCTTCCTGCTGACAAGCCCCTCTTCCTCCACTTGCTCGCCCTCGACCGCACTTCCGACTTCCGACCCGCCCGCCTTGGAATTTCTTGCCGCCTGCAATGCTCTTTTTCTTCTTCCGTGCTTGCCTGCCTTTCTTTCCTCCGCATCGCTCGTCCGCTGGCGTCTCGACGGCATCGGCTATGCTACCACGAGCATGATCCGCGTACCGACATTGGCAGCTGCTCGGCGGCGCATTGCGCTTGCCAAGCCGCCTGCGCGCTCGTCGCCGTCGCCCCGCTTCCGGCCCTCCTCGACGCTGTCCTCCACCCCACCTCCGCCCTCGACCGCAACACCGCCGGCGCCCGGGGACGCGGCAGCCACAGCGATAAGGACAGCGCCAGGGCCGCCAATGGCTGGACCGAAGCCGTACTATATCACGACACCGATCTTCTATGTCAATGCGGAGCCGCACATTGGGCATCTGTATTCGGACGTGATTGCGGATGTGCTGGCGCGCTACCACACCTACATGCACTCGGGCTGGTCGGCGTACGACACGGCAGGGCGGCCCGTGTCGGCGGCAGTGCGGGCGGGGGCGGCGGAGCGCGGCGCGGTCACGGCGCGGCTGTGCACGGGCACCGACGAGCACGGGCTCAAGATTCAGAAGGTCGCCGAGGCGGCAGGCGCGCACCCGCAGCAGCTGTGCGATCGCATCAGCACGCGTTTCCGTCAGCTTGCAGATGCGGCCGATGTAGGATACACGACGTTCATGCGCACGACGGACGCGGCGCACAAGGCGGCGGTCGCGCACCTCTGGACGACGCTGTGCGACAAGGGCTACATCTATAAGGGCTCGCATCAGGGCTGGTACGCGGTTGCCGACGAGGCATTCTACCCGGACTCGCAGGTGCATGAGCTCGTCGATTCCGCCACCGGCCAGACGCACATGCACAGCATCGAAACCGGCGCCCGCGTCGAGTGGAGCGCCGAGGAGAACTACAAGTTCCGTCTCTCGGCGTTCCAGCCCCAGCTCGCCGCCTGGCTGCGCGCCCACCCGCGCGCCGTGATGCCCGCACAGAAGCACGCCGAAGTGCTCCAGGAGGTCGAGACAGGCCTGGCCGACCTCTCTGTCTCCCGCCCGCGCGCGCGCCTCAGCTGGGGTATCCCCGTGCCCGGCGACCCCGAGCACACCATTTATGTCTGGGTCGACGCGCTTACCAACTACATGACCGCCGCCGGGTATCCGTGGGCAGAGGGCGGCGCGGCGGAGGGGGCGTGGCCCGCGGACGTACATGTGGTCGGGAAGGATATCCTGCGGTTCCACGCGATCTACTGGCCGGCGCTGCTGCTGGCGGCGGGGGTGGCGCTGCCCAAGACGGTGCTCGCGCACGCGCACTGGACCATGGGCCGCGCCAAGATGTCCAAGTCGCGCGGCAACGTCGCGGACCCGTTCGCTGCGCTGGCTACGTTCGGCGTCGATGCAGTGCGTTTCTTCCTGATGCGCGTCGGCGGCAATCTGGGGGTCGATGCCGACTACCGCGCAGCGGTGCTGGTCGAGTATCATCGCAAGTATCTGCAGGGGCAGCTGGGCAATCTGCTCTCGCGCGTCAGTGCGCCCAAGATCCACGCGCGTCTGCGCTCCTTCCACCCCAACCCTGCCGGCGTCCTCGAGCGCCTCTCTGCCGCCGACACCACCCCGCTCCTCGCCGACGATACCCGCAATGCCGCCGTCGCCCTCGAAAACTGCCTCCTCTCCCTGCCAGCTCGCGTCGACTCGTCCTTCGCGGTGTTCGACTTTGCAAAGGCCATCGATTTGATCCTCGACCCCATCGCCCGCGCCAACGAGCTCCTCCACCGCCTCGAACCCTGGGCCCCCTCCCAGCATCCGCACCTCGTCCTCGAGGCCGCCATCCTCACCACTGAAACCCTCCGCATCACCGCGCTCCTCCTCCGCCCCATCATGCCCGCAAAAATGGACCTCCTCCTAGACAGTCTCGCCATCCCCGCCCGCGACCGCGCCAACAGCTCCACCCTGATCCGCACCGACCCCGACGGCCGCCTCGCCTCCCACCTCCGGCTCAGACCCCCCGACGCCCCCAAGATTGCGCCCCTCTTCCCCAAGCTCGACACCGAGTCTTGATACCCACCTCCCCTACCGCTGGCGGTACGGCCAAAACGCCGCACGCCGAGCCCCTTCACAACCGTGAGAGCCGCTGGAAAAAACATGTTGATGGCACGGCGCACCACGTTGAAATGCAATACAAAATAAAGGGACATGGAGGGTTAGCAGCGGCGGGCGGTTAGAGGATCATGACGGCGCCGGTAAACACAGCGGCGAGCGACGCTACCGAGATCGTCATCAGCCACGCCGGGGTAAGGTGGGCGGCGGGCGAAGATGCACTGCCGTTGGAGGTCAGCGAGGGATTGTTGTCGGTGACGCCGCCCGAGGCTGAGGGCACTGGCAGATTGTCGCCGCCGGAAACGCCAGTGGCGGTGGCCTGGGCTGCATAGGTGGAGGCTTCGTTGGGGATGGGCAGGCCTCCGCCCGTGCTGGCCGCCGCGGTGGCTGAGCTGCGTCCTGACGCGCCAGTGGAGGTCGGGACAGCGCCAGAGGTGACCGACACGACCTGGGCATCGCTGCCTTTCAGACTGGCAAAGCCAACTCGGCCCGCGCCATCGTAGATCGAAAAGACATTCTTGAGGAACGAGTCTCCGATGATCCACTGAGGAACTCCGTACTGCGACGACCCGAGGTCGATGTCAAAGAAGGCACCGAGGCAGGTGCTGGAGGTGGTGTAAGGATAGGGCCCAAGGTTAAAGTCCGCCGTGTTCATCTTCCAGCTCTTGCCACCGAACTGCAGTTCAATGTCTAGATCAGATGAGCACGGGAAGAGGTAGTAGCCTGTCTCATCGGGATCTGTTTGAGCGCCGCTGATTTGGCTGTAGACAGCGCTAATCGACGCTTGGGGGCCCCCAATCAGAGTGGTACCTGTGTCGATGGCAGCGAGCGGGCCGGTTCCGATGCTGGCGTTGTTGCCGTTCACCGAGATGGCATCCAGTGGAATGGTCCAATAACCAAGGCCGAGCTGGTTTTCGAGATTGTCGGGAATGTCAATGTAGGTAATATCGCCGGAATACTGATTGGTGTCCAGCTTGCCCAGTGTGAAGACACCGCCTGCATTTTGCACCTCATTGATGTTGGGATCAGAGATATCGACATTGTCGATGTTTCGAGCGAGCTGGAAGGTGAAAACATTGGCAGAGAGGACACCTTGCTTTTCGAGCACCTGCCAGAAGGGAGTGGCTCCACTACTGGCGAGCGACTGGAAACCCATGCCCATGATGCCCGAGGTGGGGTACTCGACGGTATCATCGGCTACGGCGGAAGCCTCAGCAAAGGTGAGGTTGCTGACCGTATAGCCGGCCAAGGAGACAGTGTCAGCCGCCAGGACACCACGGACTGCCCCAGTGCCATAGCTGACGCTGAAGGCGGTGCTAGAGCCAATGTTGGTGGAAGAAGCGCTAGGGTCGTACTTGTTCAAGTCCGAGTCGCAACCCGCGGAGGTGCCACAGTCGGTGTCAACGAGCCAAAAATCCGAGGATCCCGTGTCAAGAACCACGTTGAAATTCTGCGCTGGCGTGCCTACCGACAGCTGGGCATAGTAATAACTGCGAGATGAAAAAAGGATGCATCGAAATGAAGTGGGCGAAGCGGGAAGGATGTTGTCAGAAGATGGTTATGAATTTGCCGGAACGGGGATGCAGGCATGCTGCTGACATTGCCGAGATGAAGGAGACGCCGGGAAGGTCGCCCTTCAAGGGCATGTATGCCTTGTCACTTACCTGTCCTGGCCTACGTCGATCAGGCCGATGGTTTGCCTCTTCTTGTTGGTATGCTGGTTGCGGGCGCCATACTTGGCCAGCATGATCTCGCGCTGTCGTAAGGCCCACTTGCGCGTCTTCTGAGGATCGCGCTTGTGTGTCTGGGGATGCAGGTCACCATGCCTGCGGTAGACAGGGACAGAGAAGGATCCGTCGGAAGCAGCGTTGAGCGAACGACTGTGGAGTCGGCCGCCGTGCGCTTCAGCGAGATCGCCGCCCTTCTCCGCTTGGAAGGGCAACACGTATCCCTGGATGGAGGACACGCATGCCAACGCTGTGGTGACGGCTGGTAGCAGAGCGCTGAAAGTCATGGTGACAGGAAGGGGGAGACGGCGGGCGTAGGTAGAATTCAAGCGAAGGCCTGAACACCAGCAATGCAAAGCCCAGCAAGATCGAACTGCCCTTGACTGTGGCTGAAAAGATCTATACTATGATGGAGGTGCTAGGGAGGAGTCACCGTGACACGAACGACGAGAAATGTAATCGGGAAGCTGGGAGAGAGGAGCTAGGAGGGAGGTAGCAGGGAAGTAGGAGATCGGATAAGTGCTAGTAGTTCTCTTCATGAGGTCTTCTTTCAATGCGTCATCGGCTGTACCTTACGAGAGCGGCAGTTCAGCTGACTGTAGCCGACGACAATCGAAGCAGGCAAGACGCACCTAGTCTGTCATCGGCTGGAGCGAGGAGCGAGCTTCAAGTGCAACTCTGCCAGTTCATGCGCCGTCTAAATTTGGGGTGGAGGCACTTCGCTGTGCCGCGCGGGGGAAGCCGGCCGAGCGAGGCGTGGGAGAAGCTACGACCGGCTCCTCAAACGTAAGCCAGGCTAGCCTCCATGCACATCTGCCAAGTGCTGCACGGCTTGTTCACCCCGAGTTTGAGTCGGCCTGAAAAGCACGCGATCGATTCACGTTGCGCCTGGATGTTGGTTTGGCCGCAAGCATGACCAACGACGAACACATGGTCGCTCTTCAGCGGCCAAATCGGGCTGTGCTGCCTTGAAATCATTTTGAAATACAGCGCCTTTACGAATTGTTACTATGTGCCGTTCTTCTCCAGGCTACAAAGCTACAAGTGGCGCGGGTGACGACCGTAAAATCATATTTTACGCCCGCGTGTATAAGTATGCATACAAGCCAAATGCGAATGTTTAGTAGCATGGATGTTGGAAGCGCGTCTGGCACTGCCACTTTGTAAGATCACACGCAGGCGACGGCAGCCAGCATCGGCTTCTCCTAGCTTGGCTGGGCGGATAGTTCCGTTGGCAGTGCGAGCCGGTTCGATATAGGATGTGCGCGCCTAGCTCTGTATCAAAGCTTGCAAAGTTGTGTCGATGGGTAGTTGCAGAGGTGTGTCGATGGGTAGCTTGCAAAGGTGTGTCAATGGGTAGAGGATATGGATGACGGGCTGCGCGGCTCGAACGAGACCCGGTCGAACCAGCCGCGGCCCTGGCCGTTGCGTTGCATTTTCCACGTCCAGAGACGCTGCATCTGCCATTCGGCGGGCATGTGCTGGGAGCCGAGCCAGTCTTCGAGCCAGTCGTCGATGTGCTGCATCTGGCGCGCGGCTACGGGCGGGGGTAGCCGCTCCTCGAGCTCGAGCAGCGTCAGTGCCAGCAGCGTTGTCGGCGGCCGGATGTGCAGCTCCTTCATCCACCCCAGCATCGTGAGCAACTCCTCGGCGACCGAAGCATCGTGCGTCAGATGCCCCGCCGAGTGGTAGAGATGCAACAGCAAGCGCAAATAGCTCTCAAATACCTTGGCGGTGAAGACCAGCCCGTGGTGAGACGCCACCGGCAGCGGCGCCCGTTCCGCTCCGAACAACGACGACAACCACCGTTCCATCCGAGCCCCACCCAGATCCTGCGCGATCAGCCAGCTGGCCGTACCCCGCGCTCCTAGTTCATCGCACAGCGGATTTCGATACTTCTCCAGCTCTGTATGCTTAGCGAACAGCAGGCCCCGAAAGATGTCGCGGCCGGTTGCAGCTGTGAGATCGGAGACCGGCGATGTGCGACAGACCATCTTCAGTAAGAGAGTCAGGATCTGAGTATCGGGAAACAGCGCTAGGGTCTTGCTGTAGGCCGCCCACAGCGAGCTGAGCCCCTTGGCTCCGCATGCATGCAAGCCACTGAAGACGACCGAGGCCAGAATGGGATCCGGTCGAATGATGTGTTTGTCTGCGTGCACAGCTGCAGCATGGTCCGCAATCTCGGGTATCGTTAGATTGGCGCCATACGTCGACAGGTCGACAAACAACGTGTCTTGGCTATCTTCTGAAGGCGGGGCCATTTTAACGCCTTGTTCGCACCACAGATCTAGCTGACGCAACGCGGTGCTGACGTCTGCGCGGCGGAAGAGTGCCTGTAGCAACACTGAGAGAGAAGCGACGGTTGGGCGCACTCCCCGTGCCAGCATGGCTTGCCAGACCACAAAGACCTCGGGCCGATTGCGACGCGCAAAGCCTTGCATGGCCACTGTATAGGCCTGTACACTCGTCTGCAGCGATACAGTCATGCCAAACGGCTTCTCGTCTGCAGCGTCCGTGCCATTGAAAGTAGAGCTGCGGTCTCGGATCCCGAGCAGCGACAAAACAATGTCCGGCGAGACCTGCTCGTCCTGCGCGGCTACTTCGAGGATATCGAGACCAATCTTAGTGCGGAAGGAAGCTGCCTCCTCGTGCTGTGGCGCCTCCTGTGCCTGTGTTTCTTGCATCAACATCTGTTCGGCCTGGGCGAGCGCACGAAGCGAATCGTTCCGCCCTTGCAAAGTGCGTGCTAGTCCTTTGGCGTAGAGCAGATAATCGGTCGCCACCAAGTGGGCCCCCTTCTGCGAAAGCAGTGCAGCCAACTCGTCGAACCGATTCCGCAGTTGGGCATAGTTGCGCTCGCGGCCAGCTACCGATACTGCGCATCGGAGGGCGGTCGCCTGCAGGTCCGGATCCGGCGGAACGTAGAGCTGCAGCAACACGTCGATGAGCTTGCCATCGAGGAAGGCTTCGGAATGGGCGACAGGCTGGAAGCGGCCCCTCTTCACCATCCTCTGCTCGTCTTGCATACACATCATGGCGACAGCTGGCGTCAGCGGTGCCGCTGACGACGTCTTACGGTCTGACGGACGGATGGCAATCGAAGGCAGGCACTCTAGGATCTCTACGACCGAGCCACGAGCACGATCGTCCGCATGACGCAGAAGCCTTCCGACGTAAAAGTCCAACAAGCGAGACAGCCGGTGGCCGGTGGGTGGTGATAGCCGTACGGTAGCGATGAATGTGCCGGTGAGAGTGGGGAGGAGATGCAGACCCCTGAGGTGTCCCGTCACTTTTGTCGCCAGATCCACGAAGCATCGTTGCAGAAGCTTGGCGCCTGAATCTCGAGATGACTGCGAGGGCTTGGAAGCGGCACGATGGATCTTTGAGGCAAACACCGCCAGGGCGTCCGAAGCCTCCGAGGCGGTCTGGACAGTGGAAACGGCGTAAGCGAGGACGAAGCCCGGCCAAGTTTCGTCGTCGAAGTTGACCATAAGATGTCGTATCTGCGCCCATGATTTGGCGAGCATGGCGTTGCGAATGGCCAGCCAGTCGTGTTCCGAGATGGAGCGCGAGCCGAGATATGCTGCAAGTGCGCGAGGGACCAAGTCCGGCCGAGAGGCCAACGGGCCGAGCGGCTTGAGCAGCCCAGCGTCAAGGCCGGCCACCGCCTCGTCCAGCGAGCGAGCGTTGAGGCAAAAGCTTGGCTTTCGAGGTGTGAGCAGCCGGGTGAGCCTTTCGAGGTTCATGGTCTGAAGCCTCTCGGTTGCGTGCTGGAGAGGCGCGGTATGCTCCAGAGTGTACTCTTCATTCTCGTAGAGAGTTGCTGACGAGGGTGCAGGCAGCTTTGTGTCTGCTTTGCTGTCAATGTCGGACAGGGTGATGCTCGGGCGACAACTGGCTGCAGAGACGTGCAGCGTTCTGAAAGGATGGCGAGGAGCGGGCAGCAGGCGTAGGGAGGGACGCTGCTTCTGCGTCCGCGTTCCGACGGCCAACCGCCGCCTCAACGCTGCTACAGCCGCTGCAGACGGTGTTGGCATGGTCACGGACACATTTCACTACTGCGGCCGTACGACGTAGGCTTTGATGGCGAGGACTGATAGTGGGAACCAGCAAGAGTCAGGATGAGCCTCGTTTGACTTCTTCTCCACGGTCATGTATTTCGAGCAGCTCCACGCAAAAGACCGACTCCCGAGAGATAAGGCTGACTGTTAAACTGTTCAGCCAGTATGATGCTAGCCCCCAAGCGCTTCAGCTTAATATCCTCACCCGACCCGCAGCGCTTAAATGGCTCCGACCGAAATGGATAGCTTACCTCTTCCGCGCTCTGCATATAAAAGAGTAGCTGTTGCGGCTTGTCTCCTGCCTCCAGTTACGTCAGGCCTAGTTACGATGCTGAGATAGTCGCGCTTCCCACGCTGTGTGTGTACGTTGCTAGACAAGCGCTGACTACAGTTTACAGCTTACAATCTACGTCCCACGGTCACTGCTGCTCGGGTCACCAAAACGGGTTAGCGGTGGTAGATGTGACTGGCATGTCTAGCTGATGCTCCAGGATGTGGAGTTCCAAGCGCACCGGTGTTTGCCGATGGGCGGTGAGGCAGGAAGAGATGGTGTGTCTTTTGCCGGCGAGGGCATGCGCGACTCTGTCGCACGGAGAGCGTTGTGGCCGAGGTGAGTGATCGCGATCACTTCTGGGCGGCTGGGCTGGAGTTTCCCTGAGCGTACATGAGGCGCTGGCGCTCTTCCAGGACGCGGCGCTTGTTGAAGTAGTCGACCTGGCGGCGATGCAGTGTGAAGGAAAAGGGGGTCAGTGGGGCAGCGAAACGTGTTGAAAGAGCGGCTGTGCTGCACTTACCCAGCTTCTGGCGCAGTTCTGTTCGTAGCCGTCTCTCTGCTTGATGCAGGGATCGCTGCTGCGCTGCTCGTCCACGGACTGTTGCCGCTCGCGGTCGAGACGCTCCTGCTCCGCCTTGGCGGCCTTCCCGACAGGGCCGCGCCCGTCAGACATGTCCGTGCCCGGCGGTATCGTCATGCCGTTCTTGGTGAGGCAGCCAAAGTACTCGTCCCGATGCGACCAGCACGCCTTGCGCTCGTCACGCGTCGGTGCTGGTGCCGGCGCCGGCGCTGCTTGCGATGGCGACAGTGGCATGATGCGTAACTATAGACGACGCTGCTCAGCGCCTAGCTCCCCTTCGCTGCAACCGTCAACTTTGTTTTGCCGTGGGATGTGACAGACTGGGAGGGTTAATCAAAAGAAGCGCGCCAGTTCAGCATAAAAGCCGCATTCACTTCACAGTACAGATGTCGGAAGCTCTCCGAAAAAAGTGAGTGGAGACGCAACGCTTAAACGCACCGCTTAGGCGCAGCTTCCGACAAGATTACATGTTAAGGTTTGAAGATAAGAGCCTGCTTCGCCGCTTGGGCCGATAGGCGTGGACTCAGGACAGCATCGAGCCTCTTGCTTGGATATAGCCTTGGGAAGGAAGGCAAAGCGCCAGAAGATGCCAATGTGGCCACAGATATGATTGCCTAGTCGAGGCGGCTGTTGGTATAAGTAGCATGTCAGAAAGTGGTGGACGCCAGCTTGTGTATAAAACCCGCAGTGCCTGGTCGAAGCATTGGTAGGTGATCAAGATGGTCAAGATTGCGCATAGAGAGACCCAAGTGGCTGTAGAATTGGTAGCCATACTATGGGGACTGTTTCTTCTCCTTGGCGTGGGCGTTGCTTTGGCCGCGGTGGATGATTCGACGAACCTGCCGATGATGTTTGGCCGGCCCGCTATGCTCGAGGCGAAACCGACTGCGTACCATGCGTCCATGGACGGCTGGTATGACCACTTTCTCAAAGTAGCTGTAAGCAGAAGCAGTCTGGTTTAATCGTCGAGGGTTAAGATGGCTTACCAGGTGTGTGCTGCGCGGAGGAAGCAGCTTCAACGCAAGGCTTGGCCGGTGGATGAGTATGCGGTGGCGGAAGACTTTCAGCCCATTTTCCGGCTGTTGTCGGGTGTGCATGCGGGCAAGGCGCCAAGTGCGGTGGGCGAGGACGAGTGGGCGGAGCCGTTCCTGGTGCGCGCCAACGAGGTGTACGATAGCGCCGAGCGGCTGGCGCAGGCGGGCCGCGCGCCGGCGGCAATGCGCGCCTACCTGCGCGCCGCCAACGTCTTCCGCCTGGCCTACTTCCCATGGTACCACGCGCTCACCAGCAGGTCACCCGCCAAGCGCTACGCCTGGCAGCAGGACAAGGCCTGCTTCCAAAAGGCCCTCGACCTCATGCCTCACCTCCGCTTTTCCCTTCACCACACCCCCCTCCCCGGCAGCGCACCCGCCAATTCGTCAGGTCCGATCCCCTTGCATCTGTTCCAGGCCAAGAACGCATCCCACCCCCAACCAGTGGTAGTCATCATCACCGGCCTTGACCACTACCACACCTTCCTGCTGGAACCCATCAACGCACTGACCAGCTACGGCTATGCGGTGCTGGCAACGCCAATGCCGGGCACCGCCGACTCGCCCATCACCGGCAAAGACCCTCACGCAGACAGCAAGTACTGGTCCGCAATTGTCGACTGGATCCAGGCACGGGCCGACTGGTTCCAGCCTGCGTGCATCAGTGTCTGGGGCGTTTCCACCGGATCCTACTATGCCATCAAGGCCTCGCGTCTGGAGAAAGACAGACTTAAGCGCGTCGTGAGCCAAGGAACCGCAAGCCACTACACCTTCACGCGAACGTAAGTATGCGCACTCCGCCAGCCCGGCGAGGCGGCCCGCAACTGCTAACCGCTACCCACCTCTACCCGACGGCGCAGATGGCTCGAGGCGGCCGAGACGCTGTCGTACCCCTTCAGCCTGCAGACCACTCTGGGACGCGCCTTTGGGTACTACAAGCCCGAAGGGTTCAAGCAAGCCGTTGAACAATACTCTCTCCTTCGGCAAGGTAAGCTCCGGTGATACGCTCGTATACAGCAGCAACCCTATTGAACGCCCTCATCGAACCGCGGATGCAACAGGCATTCTGGACCAAGACAGCGCACCGTTGCTCGCCGTCAATGGCGAGTTGGACACCACCTTCCCCATTGGTAAGCCTCAGCCTCACCGTCTGTGATGCTCTACAACGCGGGTACTCGTAACACTGACGCTTGCCGATGGGATGCCATAGACGACCAGCGAATCTTGGCCGAGCACGGGCCAGGAGCTCAACTGCGCTGGTTTGCAGGCACTGGTCACAATGGCGAGCCATTTAGCGGGCCGTGGCTGTACGACTACTGGAAAAAGCACTCTGCTTGCTGAGCTAGTGCCGCAGACGTCAGTCCTGTATGAATGCAGTGCAAGGTCGTGCGAATGATGAATTGCTTTGGTGGTGATGCCTATCCGAAGAAGGAGCCTCCGCCGCCTGCGGGTGCGCCACCCTGTGCAGACTGGCCCATGGACTGCATGAGTTCGCTGACCTTGCCGTTGACTGCGAAGAATTTCGAGACACATCTGGTGGGGCGCAGCGAGGGCACTGGCGGGGTCAGCGTACGTGTCGCAGCCGCGGTGTCGCCCGCGCGTACTCTGTGCGGTACTCACCGATCGATGCAGATGGACTCGCCCTTGTTTAAGTCCGGCTCGGCGTAGCGCGTGGAGATACACTTGGCATGGCACGACGTAACCAGCCGGTTGAACACATCCGTCACCATGTCGAGCTCGGCCGTAGCAGCCTCGATCTGCGCGGAGCTGGCGCCGGCATTGTTAGCAGCGGGTGCAGAACCTCCTCCAAGACCGAAAAAGGACATGGCTATTGAACGGGCGTGGCGGTGTAAGAGGTGATGGTGGACTCTCGTGTGGAATGCCTAAGAGCGATGCCTCCATCTTCTCAGACGTTGACCAACGAACAAAAATCTTGGCTTATGCATATGTGAAGCATTCCCGATGGTCTCATATCGGGGAATGCGGGTCAAACGGTGACCGATGCTCTAACATCACATACAAATGTCGCACGTGGTTTCGATCCTGGCCAAGTCGCCATGTCTTAACCTTGCGCATACTGGTTCCTTTGTGCCTGAAGGCATAGCATCGACCCAGGCACGCAAGAGGTATCAAGAACGACATGGTATTAGAAAATACAGAGCAGGGTAGTAATAATGCGTAGGTGCCGTTCTAGTCGAGCGCTAGGGCAGCACGGGCGCTAGGCGACCTGAAGAGGGTTGGTCTTGTTCTTCTCCTGCTCTCCAGGCAGGGCGGAGGGAGAACTGATCCACTCGCCGACTTCGGCAGCCTGACCACCTTCCTTCTCCTTGATCTGGTCGCGCGAGGTGTATCCTGCGGGGACCCACTTGGGCGAGTTCCAAGCCTTGCAGTCGGGGTCGTTGTACATGGCATCAACAGCCTCGAGAGTCAAGTCGGCAGTCTCGTAGACAAACAAGTAAGCAATGAGACAGTTGGCCAAATTGCAACCGGCAAAGATGAAGCCGTAAGAGAAGTGAATGCTGTCGGCGATCGGCGAACTGAAATACGAGATCAGGAAGTTGGCAATCCAGTTGCAAAGCGTTGCGATAGAAGCCTGCTTGGCACGTGTACGGTAGCTAAAGGTTTCGCCGACAAAGATCCAGATACCAGGAGCCCATGTGGTGGCATAGCCTAGGATAAAGAGGCAGGCGGAAACGATAAGAAGCTTGCCAACCGATTCGGAGATATCCGTGGGAAGCGGACCGCCAACCACACCAGCGATAGCAAAGACAAAGAGCCACGCGGACTGCCAGGCAGCACC
The DNA here is from genome assembly GCA_023212725.1 of Tranzscheliella williamsii. Lineage (NCBI taxonomy): Eukaryota > Fungi > Basidiomycota > Ustilaginomycetes > Ustilaginales > Ustilaginaceae > Tranzscheliella > Tranzscheliella williamsii. Next base: position 566,181 of record JALBYF010000002.1, read on the forward strand.
GATGATCAACGGCCATCGTCGGCCGAAACGCTCCATGATATACAAGCCGAGGAAGGTGCAGCCAAAGTTGACGGCACCAAGGATAATCTGCGTGACGAAGGAATCACTGAGACCGACTGAGGCAAAGATGGCCGTGCCAAAGTAGAAAAAGTAGTTGGCGCCGGTGAATTGCTGACCAGCCTGCAGAGTCATTCCGAGAAGGGTTCGATAGAGCGTCTTGTGTTTAGGCGTGAAGCAATCGAGCCAGCCTGCTTCGGGGAGATTTTCGTCTGCCTTGACCATGGCAATAATGTCGCGGTACTCAGCTTCGACCCATGGGTTTCCATCGCCATACTTGGCACCGCGCACGGCGGCGCAGGACCTGTAAGCCTCTTCGTTCCTACCGCGGGCGGCAAGCCATCGTGGAGATTCAGGGCAGAAAAGAATGCCGACAAGAAGGATGGTGGAGAAGAAGATGCCAAGAGCAATGGGCACTCGCCATTCGCCCGAGTTGCCATAACCGCGGGTTCCGATGTTGGTGCAGTAGGCAAGCAAGATGCCCAAGGTAATGAAAAGCTGGTAGGTACCGACAAGAGCACCACGAACCTGTCGAGGGACGGTCTCGGACTGGTAGAGCGGAACCGCAGCGGAAAGAGCTCCGACACCGAGACCGGTCACGAGACGGCCGATAGCAAGCTGGTACCAGGCGTAGTAGCTTGTAACCTGGATGATTACACCAATGTCAAAGACTACGCACTCGACCACCATGGCCCATCGCCGTCCAAACCTATCGGCGAGAGGGGCACCGATGAGGACTCCAATGGCAGTGCCGACCGAGAGGAGGGACACAATAACACCCTCGAGCCATGGGTTCCAGTCTTTACCTCCTGCGGAATCAGGATTGTCGATCGTGGCGAAACGTGCACGGAAATCAATCATGGCAGTCAAGCCAGAAATTTGTCCAGTGTCCCAACCGAAGAGGAAGCCGCCCATGGAAGCGAGCATGGCAATGACAAAAGTGAGGCTGCCAACCGGCGTGCCTCGAACATGAACCATCGTGGATAAAAGGCAGCACAGCCAGCCCAGGTATCAGTTCAGAAAGAGGTGAAGTTGAGGGGAAGAAGGACGAGGCGCTCCTTTGCACAAGTCCTGTGAGGGTACTGGTGGAAAGACGCTCTACGCAGACACAACGTCGGAGAGTAGAGGCGAAGCAGGGAGGACGGAATGCAGGATGTAGAGGCGCGGGCAGGCGGGCGTTGACAAACCGGGCCACTATTTATCAAGCCGGGAGGGGAGGAAGGATCGACCGCTCAGCCGAGGCGAAGGCGAGGGAAACAAGGCCGAAACGAAAAAGAAAGCGCAGACAACACGCCGTTCTGAGGGGAAATGGAGAGGGGAAAAGTTTGGGCTCCGCAAAATCGGCTGGACTGCGCTGTGCTGCTGATGCGGGCGTCGATGTGGGACAGAAGCTGGAGAACTTGGGGCTCACAAGAGCTGACCTGCTGCCGATTTGATTGGTTGCAAGGCCAAGACCGGCCAAATGGCAGGCCATATGGCCATCACGATAACTGGCATTACAGCCAGTATACTACTATACTGCACATACGAGATCTAGAAAAAAGTGGGCCTATGTCCCATTGCGGACCGCCTGGGATGAGCCGAGGCAGCAGAACGGCTTAGCATCGAAAACCGACGCAAAGGAGCGACAGCCTCGCTGAAGGCCGCAGACCAACCACACAAACACATGCGTCCAGCCCTAGTTCAAAGTCGTAAGTGGTTTCTTTTTCTTTTTCTTGTTGTGGCTTTTTCGAGTTCATGACCGATGCCCACGGCCGTTGCAAAATCAATGCCGCTTCATGCAATGGTCCGCTGTGCTGCTGCTCTTCTCCTCGCTTCCATTGTGTTCCCTTCCATCGTGTTCCGTTGATGAAGACGTTGGCCGGTACTGGCGGTAACAAGCCCTGCTGACCGACTGGGAAGCAACTACGAGAGGGAGAAGGTCGCCAAGCCAGAGTCAAGGGGATCGTGACTGTGATCGCGATTCATGATGGCTTCATAACATGGTGCCCCACTGCTGCTTCGGGAGGTGCTTTCCGGGGGCTCCATCTGGTGACGTCTTTCTCCCCACCTTCACCCCGCAACATTGTCTGACACGGCCACGCTCGCCAGAAGCGCAAGTGACATGTGCGTGGTAATCATCCGCGTTCCTAAGTTACTCGGTGGAACTAGCTCCACGTCAGGTCATGCGACGGCGCACGGCGATGGGGCCTACGGCCGCCTCCTTCGCACCTACACTGACAGCGTACGGAGAGTGTCTTGTACATGAAGGCAGAACAAACATTTGTGAGTAATACACCTGCGTATGCTTGCAAACAGGTCACTTGACGCATCGGGGGCGTCGCAACGCATGCTCTGCCGGACGTGGCCTTATGTGATTACTTTTTACGGAGAATTTTCGCCGCGGAATGCATTTGACATCATTGCACAGCACAATTCGAATCGTCAAGCCTGCTTTCCGCCTGCACCGTTATTGGCCATTTTATTGGGTAGATCTCTTCGATCAACGTCCTACACTTGCTGAACCTTCCAGTTTTATATAGCTGGCACACGGCAATGGCAGCCACACACTGTCGGTAAGGTTCTCCGCTAGGAGTTAGCAAACGTGCGAAGTTGGCGCTTACCTGGGCGTCCACTGTGAAATCTCTCCGAGCCGGTCATGCGCGCATCGGCGTGCGTCGGACTTGGGAAAATGGCCCTATGACATTGAGCCAATCAAAGATGCAAGAAGTAAGCGTAGGAGCGGATTCTGCCGGTTGAGATGACGTCGGAGCTGGCCAGGCCCGCGCGGCCACCATAATTCGGCTTTAGCTTCCGTCCGCGCTGACCCTGGCCATGGTACGTGGAAGAAGCCTCTGTGCGGGTTGCAGGTCCCGGACCGCGTGGTCCTGTCTCTAGCGATCGGAGCATAGCACTAACGTGTAAGCAGCGAAGTCCGACGAACATCGAAGTTGTTCCTTGATGATAGACTGGTGCCGACCGCGTGAGCAAATTACCGACCTCGGCAGGTCGCGGCCGGTTCAAAGACTCACACTGTGACTCAGTTCGCTGCATGGTCTCCGCCAACTCCCTCGGATTTCCCTGCTGTGCATGCGTCGCCTTGCAGCAGTCCGCCTTGCTATACTTTGGTTGTGCCGAGCATTCTCCGATTCTACACATAGGTGACGAGGGACGGAAGCAAAGCAAAAAGCTCGGTCGGCAACAGAAAGCCGGCTCTTCTTCCGGCTCTTGTTAGTCCTAGCGACGTCGGCTCCGTGTTAAGCTACATATGCGCCCAGTCACAGTGTGAGTTGTCTCTGCCGCCAATATATTATTGCTGTTAGGCCGTCGTCGCGCTTGAAACATGCGAGCTTGCCCGAACAGGTCAGACGGAGACGCAGCGAGTGATGTGAATGAGCAGTATCGTCCAGTCCTTGCCTCGACTGCTCTGCAGGAATGATGCGGCCCTGGCTTGCAAGGCAAAGAGCAGTTCTAGCAGATCCGATCTTACAGATTTCAAGGCAGCAGCGGGAAAGGTGGAAGGTGGTGACGATGACTTCGCAGCTTCTCAGACCTCGCCATCGTTCTGACACAAATGCAAGGCCTAAGCTTGATAGAGGTGTTGAGCTCCCCTCTGCAAGAATATTGAAGGGTAGCGGTGTGGCGAGTGTCCATGTAAACTGTGGGGTGAAATCCAACTCCGTCCAAGGAACGGCGATTGGTTGCAAAGCCAGCTTATTTGTTAGCGCAAGTGCGTACGTCAAGCATACTGTACAGCTTGTACTAGCCTTCACTACGAAACAGCGAAGCGTTTAGCTTGGAGAACGGTAAGATAGCTAGCGACATTCCCTCCAAACCAATACCAAATCGAGGCACGCTCTTGTTCGTCATTCCTCCCTTTGGATTCAGAATCTGTGTCGTATATTATCGTTACTGGAATGAACTGACCTACTACGTTATAGACTGATCAACAAAAGTATTAGTCGTGAACGCAGTTAATTCGACCTCCACGTACTACGGTACTAATTCGATGGCTGGCTGTAGCTTTGACATTCCATCATGAGTACAGAGAAGCCTAAAGCTGAGCTCGCAAGCATTCACATTGGTCAACGGTGCCTGTCTGTCTCTTCTCCGCTTCGACTTTTCTGGCTGTCGATCTTTTGGCCCTCAGCACGCAGCACGCAGAACGCAGGGCACACTACACAAGCAGCGCAGCCTACAATTTCACTGCTAATACCACATCTCATCGCACCACACACATACCATCACTTCGCGCATAACTTCATACTATACCTTCCTCTTTTTTCTCTCGCCTGTACCATCTTTTACCCAGGCCAACCCCGCTTGCTTGTCCGCTCGGTTGTTTGCGAATGGCCGCTGTCTAAACTCTTATCGTTCGATCTAGCCGAACGTTGCTGCGTTGTTTCAGCAATCAAGCTACCGTCCGTGGTGCACCGGGCCGACCTTTATACTCTCGAGCTTGACAGCGATTGTCGCACCGTCTCAAGCCGGCAAGTCTATCTAGCCAGAGTTACGGTTAGGCGTCTAGTTTGCTCATTACCCTGCCGCACCGCTTCAGCGCGGAGGTGAAGGTGAGAGGGCAGCACTCCATTCTGGCCTTATTGGTGGTATCTCAGCATACAATCACCCGGCCTTATTCAAACGAAACCGCAGCGCCTCCAGCACCTTGTCCAAAAGTTCTGCCGAGTTGATCCAGCTTGCGCAGCTGACGGCTCTCTGACTCTTGCGCTTACGCACTCTCTCAGTCTCGTCCCATCCGGTGGAGATCGGCAATCTCGCTTTCATTGCAGTTGCGCCGCGCCCATCACACTGTCCATCGGACGGATCCTCGACTCGATCAGGCTTACGGCTCTGGGCCGCTAGGCGCGTCTACCCTCCTCTTCAATTGTTTCTCTCCAATCCTTGGCAACACGCTCTGCTTGCTTTCTTCCACCTACACGGATTGTCCGGATCAGACTACGACGAGTCACTCCTGCCCTATCCAGGACCTCTTCAGCAGCCCCCTCCGCAGTCATCTGCCCCCACCATCAGGCGGACCAATTCATGGCTCTTTGGATAGCCTTATTTTACGACCGCCAACGGTAGTGGCTGCAGCTGAGCTGGGGTTGCGAACGTCTCTGAGCGAGCTGGATGCAGCAGTATCAAGGCCTGCAGCGTATCGGCGCCCATCAGTCTATCAGCACCGATACGCCAGCTTCCAGCTACCCAAACATGGATGGCCCTTCAGTCCAACCCAGCAACTTTATCTATCACGACTCTCGTCCTTCCCATACGCCTTCTAACGGTTCCATCTCTACTCCCTTTCTCCCCTTTCGCAATGAGAGCCCATATCCGCAGGAGTACGCTAAAGCCGACCCACATGCCGCAATCCCGTTTGCGTCCGGCGCCAGTCTCCCTTTACCTGGCCAAAACACATCTCTGCCCGATCGCAACCCTGCCCTTATCAACGGACGCTTGTACACCGTCCCGTCAGAAGAGGTGGAAGCAAATCGTGTAGCCTATGATCGCCCGATACCAGCTTCCCAACCGAGTTACTACCGCTCGGCGGGCTTTGCCTCGTACCCATCGGCTACCGGCCCCCATCAGTCATCCGAGGCTTCCATGCACGAACGAAACACAGCAGAGCATTTCACACGTTTTGACAACGATGCCCGCGCTCGTACCGGCATGACAGTAGATATCGCTCCTGACGCTGGCCACGCCCGCCGAGCACCCGATGATAGCGAGCTAGTCACTCAGCAATCCTTACGGACGAAACGTGCCAGAAAAGCCTCATTAGAGGAAAGCACCACGCATCCCGTCAAACCGGCCACTCGCCAAGATTCTACCGAGGATCAGTCCGAGAATCTGCACACTGATGCCAGCGGTAACGTGACTATGTTTCAGTGCCGAGGTTTTGGTGACTGCAGGATGGTCTTCACTCGTAGCGAGCATCTGGCGCGGCATGTTCGGAAGCATACCGGGGAGAGACCTTTCCGATGTCACTGCGGCAAGGCCTTCTCCCGTCTCGACAATCTCCGGCAACATGCGCAAACTGTGCATGCCGATATGCCGGAGCGCAATGAACTGATGATGCAAGAGCTGTCCTCACTCCATGCCTCCCTCGCCCAATCTGCCGCACAGGCTCAGCATGCTCACGCCCAAGTCTTGGGCAAAAGTAGTTCTCCCGGTAGCTTGATAGCCTCTCATAATCAGACTGGTAGAAGAGGCAAAGGAGGAGGCAAAACCAGCGCTGCCAGCAGGGCTGCACGCAACTCAGCAGGGAACACAGCTGTCTCGCCTTCTCCCTCGGCGCGGCAGACACCTGCAGCGGCGCAACGCGATCAAAAAGTACACACTGCCATTGGCAGCGATCATGCAACGCCATACGACAGTGTAGTGACCTCGTCCGACTCCGAAAGAGCGTTTATGACAAACCATCACGCCCCTGCCGCTGATTGGTCCGGTCACCCTTCGCATTTTCCTCAAGCCGCCGTCGATAATCCAACTGCTATCCATCATGCCGGATACAGCTCCGAAGTCACTGCTCACAACCTTGCTTCCTACGATGACCATTTCAGTAAATCGAACGGCTATGCCGTTGGTAGCTTCGACCGGCAGCCGAGTTTGAGCGGGCAGCCACCCCACTACAGTCTGGCTTCCCAAAATATCCATTTTCCAGGCAATGCCTCTGCATCCGTCTTAGGCGACGGGTCCGAATACCCTCGCTCTGCAATGGCCATGCCAGGTCACGAGACATCGCTGCTTCCGGCTTCACGGCAGCCTGAGGAAGTATATGATGAGTATCCCAGAGGACCCGGAGAGTATGCCCATAGGCGGTCTTTGGGCATGTCGGATGCGTATGCTTCTGCGAGTGATCCGTGGCAACAATCAGCTGCACCGCTGGAGACAACCTTGGCCGGAAGCCACTTTGCAGGCCCCAGTCTGCAGACCCCGGACACTGGTAGTTATGCGCCTTCGTTCTCAAACCCTTTCTGGAGGCGACCGAGCCTCACATCCCACATGGCTACCGAGGACGGCTTCGCTCATTTCTCAGAACCCTATACCGATGTTGATGCACGGGAGCATGAGCCTAGGTCTAACTATGAGTCTACGCTCTCTGCCCATCTGCATATGCGGGCTCCAACCCTGACAACCCGGAACCGAGCGCACAGCCCTCCGCCTTCACGAGGAAGCATCCGTTTATCATTCGATGCAGGTAACACCCCACTGCTACCACTGCCAGGCAGCTCGCATGGACGCCGGCCGGGAAGCTCGCACAGCACGCGTCCGATGACTCCTCACGATCGACCTGTGCTGCCTCCATTATCTTCGCTGACGCCCAGCGCCAGCCGCCCCGGAACAGCGGCCATGCCCGGAAGTCGACCCGGTTCGGTGGCCGGTCCCGCATCCGTCTTGTCAGCACAGCGGCTACCCAGCCTCGATCAGCATCTGATGGCCACATCGGCTGAACTGGACAAAGACGATGAATTGAAGATGGACAGCAGCTTGCGGCCCTACACGAGCCCAGCGGGAGGTATTAATGGAACGGGCGACAGCTCACAGGGCCTGAAACCATTCCTGCCTCCTTCTTCACTACGAAGATCGTCCCGACCCTCGCTTAGTGGCGTCAGCTCTCGAGGTGATGGGCGCTTGCTCTCCTCCTCTGGAATGCAGGAGCGGCAGCCATCTGCATCAAGTCTACATGCACCGGACCATCGTCCCTTGACTTCAGGTGCCTCGTTGGGGCTCAAATCTCGACCCTCACAAAGCGGTAGCGCTGGTCTTCCACCTTTGTCATCGGCGTTGGCCAGGATCGATGAACGCAGAGATTCTCGTACCTTACCAGGTAGCGAAGAGTCGATTGCTGGTCACAATGCTGTACGCAATGGCGACACCTTCCACCCCGAAACTACCTCAACTGGTAGCGTGGGTGAGTTGCAGGTACAAACGCGGATAGGCCCGGACGGCTCTGGACTCAGAACAAGCCCGACAAGCAACGCATCGCCGTTTATGTTTCAGCCTCCGCCCCTGCCGCGCGAAGGGAGCGCTCGCGATTCTGCTACATCAACGCCGCGCGCTGCAGAGCGTCCTGGCAGTGTAGCTGGGCTGGATTGGCGAAGGCCAAGCTCAAGCACAACTGCACCCGACGCCCATATCATCTCCAGACGGCTCAATTCGAGCGGTGGGTCAGCGTTGCCCTTCGGTATACGCGATGATGCAGCCGCGAGGCCGGGCTCCCGTGGCGACGCTAGAATTTCGAAAGGGCCTACACTGCCCCCGCTGAAGAGCTGGCACGGAGAGGCAGGGCGACCCAGAACAGCATCACGGCCCCGGTCCAGCCTGCGCGGGTTGGTCGGCACGGAGCAAGAGTCTGCGAGCTGGTCGCGCCCACTCACTTCCGGGGACGCTCCACCGCCCAAGTTCGGTGAGCGCGATCAAAATCAGGACTCGCCCAGAGACGCTTTCCGAAGCGACGACGAAGACGACCGGTCCGATCGCCGACACTCGCTGAACCACCGCCAGCAGGCCTTGCGGGCTGACTTGCTGCAACGCCCTTCCACGTCCGCCGGCGCTGGATCGACGCGCTTTGAGCCAAATACTCAGACCCGTCGAGGTTCTGTCAGCCCAACGAGCTGAACGGCGTAGGAAACAGCCGCAGAGCTGTCATCGGTTACTGCATAATGATATAACTTGCGCTTCGCTGGGTCCCGCTCACAAGCCACTGTTTGGATAAGCCGCATGGGCAAGACCCCTGATCTTCCAAAGGGAACTGCTGCCTCCCTGTAGCAATGAAGAGGTCCAAGACCGATACTTGCTACCCTAAAATAATGTTTGATTTAGCTCTCAATCAAAAGATCAACGAATACATAGCGGCTGAGCAGCTCGACGTCACGGTGGGGGCACGTCCGTAATCTGTGTTGCTGACAGTTAGCCAAGCGTGTGTCCGTCGAGGTCTAGGACGGCTTGGCAGCGCTGGCAGAGGCGGTCGTGCTCGGATTCTCTGCGGAATGTGCGGCAGCGGGGGCATTTGTGGCGGGGTGAGCGCCTGACTCTGACTGTGACGGTGTCTCGGCGGTCCTCGAGGGCCCAGCCGGGGTGGTGGGGGTGTTCCGGGCCGAGCACGTTGACGCGGGCTACGTTGAAGAGTTCGGTGAGTTCTTGTGCTGTGGAGGGGGGTATGTGAGCGGGGTGAATGTTTGGCTGTGGGAGGGGGGCGAGGGTGCTTACCATGCTGCTCGACTGTAGGTACTGGGGTGGTGAGGAGGAGGTCGACCTCTGCTTCGAAGGATGTCTTGACGTGCGCGGCCTTGCGCGCCTGCTCGATCAGGGCGAGCGCGGCATCGCGCAGCGCCAGCAGCCGCCCCGCGGCGCCCGCCGCCTCTGTGTCCTCCCACACCGCGTCCTGCGATCAAACCGTCAGCTCTACCGCCCCTCTCGCCCCCGCAGCACCACGGCACACTTACCACATTCTGCCACCCGCTCGCAAACACCGACTGCGCATCCGCCGCGCCCTCGCTGGGGTCCGACGTCGCCCCTCCCCGGTAGTGGTGGATCTCCTCGGCCAGGATCGGCGCAATCGGCGCCAGAATGCCGGTAAACGTCTTCAGAACCTAGGCAGCCGCAAGCATCCTCCGCATCAGCACGCGGTCCGCAGCAGGCCACAATCCCCCCACCCCCCGGCGGTACTTACCTGATCAATCACCGCCACCATCGCCTGACGCCGATCGCTGGTGACACTGTCGACGTACAGGCAGTCCTTGGCGATGTCGAGGTACAGGTTGGACAGCGTGCTGTTGGTGAACTCCGTCAGCCGGCGGACGACTGTTGTGAGTGTGCAGATGCGGACGAGTCAGCTCGGCACGTGGCGCGCGAGGGTGCCAGCGTCGAGGTACTCACCTTGGGCAAAGTCGTAGGCGTCGTATGCTTTGGCGCACGCGCGCTCGAGGAGGAAGAGCTCGTGCATCACGAAGCGGTCCAGCAGGGTCATGCGCGCCTTGTTCAGCGAAGCGACCTGGCCGGGCGGAGGCAGGTTGGCCAGCATGAAGCGGGCCGTGTTGCGCAGCTTGCGCAGCGTCTCGGCGGTCTTGCTGATGATCAGCGTGCCGATCGGCGGGTCGGTGGTGTAGTCGGTACGCGCGGCCCACAGGCGGAGTACGTCGATGCCGTACGCGGGCTGATCGGCGCTGGCACCGCCGTGCGTAATGGCGAGCGGCGAGAGCACATTGCCGAGGCTCTTGCTCATCTTGCGGCTCTCGTTGTCCAGCACGTAGCCATGGGTCACCACGGTGCGGTACGGAGCAACAGGTACCTCGCCCTCCGGCATCGTCGCGACCACGGTGATTAGCGACGACTGGAACCAGCCCCGGTGCTGGTCCGAGCCCTCGAAGTACACATCGGCGACAGGCCGCGCCCGGCGCGCCTCCTGCAGCCGCGCAGGCAGCACGTCTCGTAGCGTCGCCCACGAGGTCCCGCTGTCGAACCACACATCCACCGTGTCCTCGCCCTTGCGCCACTCGCGCCCGGCGCAGCGGTACTGTGGGGCAACAAACTCGGCGGCGTCCGCCTGCCACCAGTAGTCGGTGCCCCGTGATTCCAGAATCGCGGCAATGTGCTCAATGTTCTCCGCCGTCATCAGCGGCTCGTCCGTGACGCTGTCGTAGAGCACTGGGATCGGCACGCCCCACACCCGCTGCCGCGAAATGCACCACTCCGAGCGGCCTCGGATGAACGACTCCAAGCGGGCCCGCGAGTTCTCCGGCACAAAGACGACGTCCTTTAGCGCCGCGATGGCGTCGTCCTTGATACGGTCCAGATTCGCAAACCACTGCGCCGTGGCTCGCACGATAACCGGCTGCTTGGACCGCCAATCGTACGGATACTTGTGGCGCAGCGTCTGCATGCTGACCAGCGCGCCCCTCTCCTTGAGTATCGAGACAACCTCACGCGCGCCATCCGTAAGTACCTCTTTGCCGACGAGCCTGGAGGCAACATTGTCCGCTTCGGCACCGGCACCCTCCGCCTCGAGCGCACGAAGGTCATCCGTGTACCTGCCAAAGTCGTCCACGGGGGAGACGATACCCTTATTCTGCAGCTGGCCCTGCTGCTTCCATATCTGGTAGTCCTCGGCACCATGCGCCGGCGCGGAGTGGACAAGCCCGGTACCTGATGTTGCGGTGACATAGTCTGCCATCAGTATCGGACGGGGAGGCCCGTTGCGATCACCCAATGGCGTCCTGTACGTGGTATCGACGAGATCAGAACCGGATACGCGACCGACTTCGGTGAGCGGCCCTAGCGTCGCCTCGCCTGCTTCTCCGTTGCTCTTAAGCTGAGAGGACAGCTGTGATACCGCTTCGACCCGCTCCGAGGCGATAAGGAAGAGCGAGTCGCCGTCGCCGCCTCGCCGGACGATGCTGTACTGCATATGGGGATGTACATTAATGGCCATATTTGAGGGAAGGGACCACGGCGTCGTTGTCCAGATGACCGCCTTGAGCTTGGTAGCCGCAGTCGTGAGGCCAGGTAGTGCTTCGATCAGGCGTGGACCAGGTAGGAGGTTAAAGGCGACATACACAGCCTTACTGAGATGGTCCTCGCGGTACTCGAGCTCTGACTCGGCCAGAGCGGTTCGGTTGGATGGCGACCAGTATACTGGACGGTACTGACGATAAATAAGACCTTTGCGCACCATTTCCGCGAAGACGCGTAGCTGCCTGGCCTCGTACTTGGGGTCGGATGTTCTGTAGGTGGCCTTGTCGTCCCAGTCGGCCATGATGCCGAAGCGGGCAAATTCCTCTTTCTGCAATGCCACAGCATTTGTGGCTTCTACCCGGGCGCGCTCGCGGACCTCAGTGGCGCTCAGCTGGTCTCGCTCGGTGGCACGGAGGTGAGCCAGTGCCTTGGCTTCGATGGGCAAGCCGTGACAATCCCAGCCGGGCATATAGTGGACGCGCTTGCCCTTCAGCACCTGATATCGATTCGATATGTCCTTGAGGATCTTGTTCAGGGCGTGGCCGCAGTGAAGACTGCCATTGGCGTAGGGAGGGCCGTCATGGAAGACAAAGTCGCCCGTTGTAGTCGCCCTGTTCTGCTGCCACTTGTAGAGCTCGCCGCATGTTCTGTCGTAGAAAAGCTTGTCGCGCTTAGCTGCGTTTGCGCGGATCTCAAAGGCTGTTCGCGGAAGCTGCAAAGTGTGGGAGTAGGCTTTTGACTCGTTATCTCGATCTTGATCTGGGCGACTCGCCTTCTGTTTTAGGCCGGCTGAGGTTGAAGTAAGGTGTCGTATGCGCGTCGCCGTACCTGGACACGGCGGCGCAAAGGTGGAGAAAGGCGGAGTTACGCAGAGCCTGGAGAAAACCAAGCCATGGGCGGTACGCATCACCACAGCCGGTAGTTGCGTACAGCCAACAGCGCTTAAGTGGTGGATACGCTTGGGGATATAGTCGATCTCGCCAGATGGCTCAAGACGGAGGTGTCATTCTTCTCATCCGGCTCAGACTAAGAAGAATCCCACTATAATGTGCGGAATTAACATAGGGAAGAACTGCTTTTCCGATTTCCGAATATGGATTAGGGCCCGATGCAAGGCGATGTGAGCCGATGTGAGGCGATCTAAGGGTGTTAGAGAAGACGTGTTGCTCGGATCCGACAAAGTGACTCTGTGCAGCAGCAAAAGGCTACAATGTGAACGTTAAGCACTCGCACTTGGCTAATCACTCTGCTTCTCTTTCTCCCATCCGCTCCTCCCGGCACAACAGCGCCTGAGCATGCCATCCGGGGCGTAGACCTTCGACTCTCCATATAGGCTATCCTCAGCTCCGTCCACTGCGACCTCCACACGTCCTTGACTGCATAACAGAGACCTCTCCAGGTGCCATTCTCATCTCACCAACAAATATGGTCAGGCAAGCGTTTTGACTAGTGTACGGCAGTTCCCAGCCTCGTCCGGCGCTCATTAGGCCAGCAGCCATATCCAGAATTGAGCGCTGCTTGCCCATGAAGACAGGCCGGCTTCTGAGTCCTTTCTCACCGCCTTGTTCACCATGCCTCAATACGACCCCGTTCGTGATGCTGGCAGCGGGCCGGATCGCTCTTCTCCATCCCCACGTCGCCCATCGCTAGCCGACATTAACCGCCGATCATCTTCGAACGAACATACACTAGGCTATTCGGATGAGAGTATACCATCACGCCGTAGCATGTCTAATCACAGCATGTCGTATCTGAAGGCCGACGACGAGACATACCGTCGGGCCAACTCATCCAACCCAGGTGCAATGCCCTTTTCTCCGCGGTCTTCTGTCTCCAGTATCTCTCGGGAACAACCGCGGTATCCCGATGATTCCTTCGACCATTCAGCGATGCACGAACAAGGCTATCACGCTTCTCACTCCCCTCCACATCCGCGACGGAGCGCTTCGATCGCAGATCTGATCGTTGCCAGCGAGATGACCGCTGCTGAACGCGAAAGGGGCCATTACCCGCTCAAGTCGGCGGTCCATCCTTCAGAGCAGATCTACCACGATCACAGCATGAGTCGATCCAGCAGCGCATCTGCCAGCCTTCAGCCGGCCACGCCGTCCTTCCATGCGTCTACGTCGCAGCCACATATCTCCCCGCATCTTCCTCGTCACGCCCCCAGAGCGGAAAGAAGCCCAAGCATGGCCCATCTGTTGAATGATGGAACTGCCGGTGCGGTCGCGGACCGCCCAAGATCCGGTTCTCATTCGTCCGTCTCTTCGCACATCTCTCAACAACCGATTCCTTTCTATCAGGCTCAACATTCACCGCTTGGCCATCAACAGGGCACCCCGGCATCACATACGGTCCTTACTTCCTCTGCCTACCCGAATCACAACTATCTTCGCGATCGTCCATCTAGCTCGCATTCGGGCGCCGGTTCTATCTCCGCGGTAGGGTATCCAGTGCGGTCAAATTCTCCGACGAGCTACCATCCAGCGAGCCTATCCACTCTCAATCGGGGAGGAGGCTCCAGCCCCGGCCTTGGGACCGTCCCGCTCGGACACGGTGGTGAGAGGCCCCGGTTTGCCTCACAGTCGGGCTCGATTGGCATGGCCCCCATCCCTAGGGCTGGGTCTGGCTCGTTTGCCTACGTCAGTGCATCATCCAGCCCTTCAGCCGTACTAGGGCATATGCAACCATCGCCTTCTCACCGATTCGCAGTGCCAGAGCTGCCGTACACCCGTTCGCCCGAATACAGGAGGGTGCCGCTGCCAATTTCGCCAACGTCTTCCGCCCACCCCGGGCCCCCACGCTCCTCAGTGCACGGGTCGGCCATGGCCTCATCCTACCACGCTCCTTCTCCGGCACAGCATTCGTACGAAGATCATGAACGACGCTTGTCGTCTGTGGGCGGCATGCTACCTCCTCCCAGTGTTTCTCCGCGAAGGGGCAGCCTCACCCACCCGATAAGCGCCAGCCAACGGTACCACCCTTCTACGCCAGGGAGCGTTATGCCACCCACACCAGGCAGCGTCTCTTCCGCGGGTCACTACCCGGTCACTCCAGGCTCGCGCTCGCTGTCCTCTGTCACTCCCGGCGGAATGGGTTTGCGGCAGAGCGAAGCAAGCAACTATTTCCCCCACATGGTGTACGACAATGATGACCTCTCGAGACGAGATTACGTTGGGCCCCCGAGCGCGGCTTCTTATCCTGTGCCGGACATCGAACACTCACGACAATCTAGTCTGAGCCATAGGAAGCACGACGGTGCCGAGGATTACCGCGCGATGGGAGCGGCAGTGACGCCCGGACCCCGACCATCAGACACGACCAACGACGCCGACTTTGAATCGAGAGACCCGCTGTCCGCGCCACATATGAGCTGGTCTCAAGCTGAGACTGGGGGTCGTCCTTCGCACGACCTTGAAGCGGTGGAAGACTCGGCAGAAGCGTTTGCCCAAGGCGATGTGCTGCCCGAGAAGCAGAATAATAATGCTGGTGATCGAGAAAGGGCGCGCTCATCGACGTCCAGCGAGGCATCTCAACGCAAGCAGCAACCGGGGAGTCCTTTGACCCTGAAAGCGCCGCTGAAGAGCGAAGCTAGTCCGGCACGAGAAGGCGCTGCCGACACGATTCCATCGTCGGAGGGATCATCTGGCGCCATCGCCAAAAAGCAGTTCAATCCGGACTCTACTTCCCACTCGTCCGAAAAAGACAATGGCACGGTTCGTGGCGACTCTGTCACTCCAGCGGTCGCGCCTCTCCCACGATATGCGCCGACAAGGCGCGTATCGCCCCCAAAGCAAGTCATGAGACCAATCGGTATCGAGGAGATCGACGAGAAACGCAGCCGTTGCAAGAATCCCCTGCGCAGCGAGTGGGAGGAGCAGCACCACGCCAATAGCCGCGAAACCCTGGACCAGATCCTGCGAGACTTCCACACCAAGCTGCCTTCGAAAGCGGCAAACGGAGGCGACAGTACCCAAGCCACTGCCGATGCATCCGAGACAAGTCGGAAGCGAGCGCTGGCCGAGACGCTGGAAGACGCAGAGGAGGTGGCACATCACTACAATAAGCGCAAGGAGGTGGGCATCCAGGGCCGCGAAGACTCGCCGATCATCGCGTTGCGCAAGTTCAACAACTGGATCAAGTCGGTGCTCGTAGGCTCGTTTGCAAGAGGCCGCGACCCGACGCTGGATGGGCGATCGCGTCCTCGGGGCGGCCGCATCCTGGATCTAGGCTGCGGCAAGGGCGGCGATTTGAAGAAATGGGACAAGGTGGATCCGAGTGGAATGGTGGGCGCGGACATTGCCGCTGTTTCCATCGAGCAGGCCATCTCGCGGCATCGAGACAATGGCCACCGCTTTCCCGCCGACTTTTACGCGTTCGACTGCTTCTCGACGGCTCTGGGCGAGGTAATTCCTCGAGAGCTGTTGGAACCGATGTTCGACAACGTGACCCTACAGTTCTGCATGCACTACGCCTGGGAAAATGTGCAGAAGGCACGAATGATGCTGGAGAACGTCTCGAAATACATGCGCAAGGGCGGTGTCTTTATTGGTACGATCCCCGACAGCTCGGAGCTGCGGAACCGCCTGGCGTCGAGTGCCAATCCCGAGGACCGGTCGTTTGGCAACCGATACTACAAAGTGGTCTTTGACCAGACCGAGACGTTTCCGCCATTTGGCAATCGCTACGTCTTCTTCCTGGAGGATGCCGTGGAAAACGTGCCAGAGTACGTAGTCGATTTTGATGTCTTTGAAGATCTGGCACAGGAGGTAGGGCTGCGATGCATCTACCGCAAGAACTTTGCCGACATCTACCGCGACGAGTCAAGGCATCCTGAATTTGGGCGGCTCCTGGAACGGATGAAGGTTTGCCGGCGCGACGGCTCGCTGATCATGGACCAAGACATGTGGCTCGCGGCCACGCTCTATCTTGGGTTCGCCTTTGAGAAGGTGCGCTGAACGCCCCGTTTCGTTTGCCTTGCCGCTCTCCATCCGCAGAGGCTCGCTCCCGCTAGCTGCCCGCATGGGCGTCTCTACCCTTTCGATGCACTGTATTACTAGTTTGCATGGCCATTCAATGCCGCTCAATGTATTGCTGTTCCGTGCCTCTGCCTTTTTGGCAGGCTAGTCATCAGAAAAGAGTTGAGCGGAAGTCTCTGCTGTCGACATGCGCGCTGCATCAGTGTAATCGGCCTGGCAGCACTCACCCCCTCTATCTACGTCTTGGGTTGCTGCCACGATTTGCGGGACCCCACCGAGCTTGCCGATTCGCTGCAGGCTAAAAGCGAGGTCTAACAGCGTGCACCCCAACCTCATCCGCCGCCATGCGCCGTATGAAGTTACATGGATGATTTAGCCTCGTGACTCCAGGGAAAATCACTCTACTTTACTAGTAAGGCTACGGGCTACAATTCAATGATTACTCGCGTAAGAAAACATAAATCTGGGACGCGGCTGTCTTCCGACTCTCGAGTCAGAGCGCTTCTGTTTCGGTCATCTTCCGCCTTTTTAAGCCGGGCTAGCCATGATCAACTTTTCTGAGTATCTTTACGCCAGACTTTACTTCAACTGGGCTTCTGGCAACGCCAAACTAAAGTGAAATCCATCGGCCATCGCCCGGTCACAGTGAATGCGACAGTCTGAGCCAAGTCGGTGTTTAATACTTGCAGCCGCAAACGGTGACCATCATCTAAGAAGCGGCCGCGCTGCTTCGCTTCACCGCCGATCGAGTCCTCGACCTTTCAGTCGCTCCTGCCGCACTACCGCATCTTCATGACTGTATCCCCACCCCACAGCCCGACGCTCCCCACCCGAAACCTTCTGCCTCCGTCCCACCACAGCCATCCACCTCCCTTTCGCCATCCCGCCCGCCATACAAGTATCCGTAAAGCCGACACCAGCCGCACATCGGGGGACTTTACGTATTCGTGATACCGCAAGACAAGAGCGCTGGTGATCCATCCCATTTCTTTGTGCTGCCGCTGCAGGCCTTGTGAAGCTGCCGCTGAAGGCGAGTGGATCGCATGTCCCGAACACACGTAAGTCGTGCGCTTCTGCGTCAGCATAGCAGCATTTGGGATCGGCACGGCATTTCCGGCCACTTTGCCTATGCTCACGGGACGATTTGCTGACGAGCCTTCATTATACCCTCTCTCCTCTGTGAACGACCTGTCCTCACCGGCTTTGCGCTCCCCATTTCGGCCACAAACCTTTGCGTTGCTTGCGTCGGTTTTGCGATGGTACGGCTCCAACCTCGAAGCCAAATGCACCTATGCCAAGGATGACGGACTCACACGCAGGACCGGGAGCTCCGTCGTCGCTCAAATTTGCTGCGCTTTCTGTGCAAAGCTACCAGCTCGACAGTCCGCCGTTCACCGGAACCGCCGTTGGGGGCAGTGGCCCACTAGATGAAGGCGGTCGGCGGATCGACCCTCGCACCGCAGATGCAGCGTCCCACGCTGCACCTTCATCCTCCCGTGACGGCGACCATGCATCCTCGGGCACTGGCAAAGAGCCCAAAAAGGCGACAAGGAGTCCCTTGGCCAAGAGCACCTCCGGTCGCTCACTCGAACTTAAAGACGAAGACCCTTATACCCGCTCCATGTTCCCGGAGAACTCATCAGGTGCTGCCTCGGTCGATCAACCAAGCGCAAAGACGTTCACCTCGCAGCAAGAGGCCGCTCAGCTTTCTCCAACCTCAAGGTCCTCTTCAAGAGCCCGGTCTGACTCCAAGAAGCGCTCGTCTGATTCACAGCCTCGCCCGCGCCACGACGGCGACGTGCCGCATTGGGATCTGGACGGTAGCCTCTGCTCCCGCGACGCGAGTTCGGCCAGTCTCGCCACGCTTTCGCAACACCATCGTGTCCAAAGCCTGTCTACAGATCACAAGCAAGCGCTCTCGGACGAGACACGCGGGCCGAGTTCGAGGGACAGCACGTCTAGCCACCGGGATGCTGCGTCAGCACCGGTCAGCCGCAGCTATTCGCAACAGGAGACGGACGGAGATGAGAACAGGCCGGCGTATTCGCAGTTTCCTGACGATGTGGATGCACAGGAGGACGCTGGTTCTTCGGCGGCAGAGAAGGACAGCGAGGTGGATGGAGATGAGGAGATGGCGCAGAGCTCGAGCGCTGGTCTTCGCTATCGCGACACGCGCGTTCCGAGGCAAGGCCAGACAAAGGAGGAGTACCGCTTCCCGCGTCACCGTCTGCCAACCAAGATGCGCGACGAGAGCAAGACGCCGCTCGTCATTGTCGCCTGTGGAAGTTTCTCGCCGCCGACCTATTTGCATCTGCGCATCTTCGAAATGGCCAAAGACCAGGTCGTCGAGTCGGGCAAGTACGAGCTCCTGGCCGGGTACTACTCGCCGGTCTCGGACTACTACAAGAAGGAGGGGCTGGCCAAGGCCACCCATCGCGTCCGCATGTGCGAGCTGGCGGTCGAAAAGACGTCCACCTGGCTCATGGTCGACGCGTGGGAGTCGCTCCAGGACGAGTACCAGCGCACGGCCGTCGTGCTCGACCACTTTGACGACGAGATCAACGGAGGCGCCGACGGCGGCGTCACGCTCAGCGACGGCTCGAGCAAAAAGGTCAAGATCATGCTTCTCGCCGGCGGCGATCTAATCCAGAGCATGGGCGAACCAGGCGTCTGGGCCACGGTGGATGTGAGTAGCAGACCGCGGGGATACTAACTCCACGCACGCCCGCCGCACACCGCGCTGACACTGACCATCGGCGTGTTGACCGCGCATCCTCCACAGCTCCACCACATCCTCGGCCGCTACGGCTGTCTGATCGTAGAGCGGACAGGCGCCGATGTGTGGACATTCCTGCTCTCGCACGATCTGCTCTGGCGCTACCGCCGCAACCTCAAGATCGTCAAGCAGACCATCTACAACGACATCTCGTCCTCCAAGGTGCGCCTCTTTGTGCGCCGCGGCCAGTCGATCAAGTACCTCCTCCCCAACAGCGTCATCCAGTACATCGAGAGCGAAGGCATGGTGAGTAGCCCCGACCCCGCTTGGCCCCGGCAACGCGCACACGGGCTGACACTGACACCCCCCTTACTCCCGTGCCCCTCACCGGCAGTACCGCATGCCACCGGACGAGGACAACCATCTCGAGCCTGAGGACACCAACTGGTAGTCAACCTACCCCTGCTCCCTTCACAGGGGTCTGTAGTATTCACAATCACAAGGCTAACTGTCTAGATGGGAGAAAGACCTTTGTATGCACCGACAGCGACAGGACAAGGCGAGCCTGCGCACGCGGCTCAACGGGAGCGGCGCGGCGGGGAGGGGGAGCGCGAGGGCGAGGCCGAAGGCGAGCGCGAGGGGGAGAGGGAGGGGGACGGCCTGCGGCGGGGCGCGGGGTTGTACGAGGGCGAGCGGGGCGAGCGAGGCGCGCGGGATCGGGGCGGGGGCGAGCGCGACACCGAGGGCGAGTAGGAGCGCTGCCGAGGCGGGCGCGCGCGCGGCGACGCGTCCGAGTAGGAACGCGACCGCGACCGCGCCGACCTCGACGAGTATGATCCCGACCGCGAGCGCGAGCGCGAGTACGAGCGCGAGTACGAGCGGCCCCGACGCCCCACCGGGCTCCGGCTGCGGCTGCGGCTACGACCTCGGCGCGCGCCGGGGGACGACCGCGACGAGTAAGAGCGCGAAGAGTAAGAGCGCGAAGAATAGGAGCGCGAAGAGTAGGAGCGCGACGAGCGGGAGGTACTGCTCAAGGTCGACGAGCTGAGAGAGCTGCTCGAGAGGTCGCTGGACGAGTCGGTGTCGCTGCCGGAGCCGCGCGCGGCGAGCGCGGCCTGCCGCTGCGCCAGGAGCAGCTTGGGCGCATTCTTGAGATGCTCGCGCATGCCCTCGGTCAGAACGCCCAGACCGATCGAGGTAAAGTAGTTGATCGAGAAGCGCGTGTTTTTGGGATTGTCCGTCGGGAAGAGCCCCTGCCAGTGCATCTGCATCGTCGGCTCGCGGAAGCGCCTAGCGACCTCTTGCACCCCGAGCTGCTGCTGGAGCTCCTGGAAGAGAATCTTGACAAAAATACGCGAGCTGCTGGTAGTGTCTTCCTCGTTCATGTGGACCACCTGGAAGCAGCTCCAGCTTATGCTGTCCGTCGATAAGAGATGGCCAAAGAACCTGGCAATATTGCGCAGCCGGTTGGTCTCGTAGCGGTGGATGGTGTCGTAGTAGTTGCGGTAGCAGAGCTCAAAGTTGTCCGCCCACTTGCGGTGCAGCTTGCAGAGCCTCTCGCCCATGTTGCCGTAAAACTTGCTGTAGGTACGCTCCTGCGAGCAGCACTCGATGATCATGTTGCAGAGCTCGATGTCCTGGCCATCGGGAATCTGGAGCTTGAGCAGCTTGTGGACGCTCTCCTCAAAATCGAGCGATGACATGATGGTCAGGTAGATGGTACGTCGCAGGTTGACCAGATTGGTCTCTGTCCGGTCCTGGATCTGGAGCTGCTTCTGTGCATTATCCTCGTTATCGCTGCCGCCGGCCTCCGAGTCCGAGTCCGAGTCCGAGACGCTTTCGCTATCGGCGTCCGAGCCGCTCTCACCTTGGTCCTCTCCAAGAATCTCCGCCTTGATGGATCTGTACCTTTCTTCGTTTTCGAGAAACTCGGGATCTCTTTTAAAGACATTGAGCCCCTCCTCGACGTTAAGCTGGTCGTCGAGGCTGACACGATGTGTGATCTGATCATTCTCATCCACGAGGTCGAGCGCATCGGGTATTCTGGGATTGTCCTTGAAGCCCTCCCGCCGGACCTGAGAAAGCACTTCGATCATATACTGAACACGCTTGCTGATCTCGCCTTCATAGAGTACGGCGCGGAAGCGGTCGAAAATGCTGTTGTTCGCCTTGGGTGCCTCTTCGGCCAGGAAGGCGCCCACCTCCCTCATGAAGCCTACAGCGATCTCGACACTGTCGTCGGTGGGCTTTTCGAGCAGAAGGACAAGGATTTCAAGCGCCAGGACTTCGTGGACCACTCGTTGGTTGACAAGATGTGCAATAAACATGGCCGTGGCGTTGCAGACAGGCTTATCGTCGCGCTTGAAGGACCTGCGGAACTGGGAGACGAGACGCGTGACGAGAAGCTCTCCGACCATGGGCAGCTTAGTGTTCACGATCGATGTCAGAGCGGCGAAGACGGGTGTGAAGGATAGAGAAAGGCCTTGAGCGCGCATGATGGAGCGGCAGAAAAGACCGCGGCCTCGGATCAGATTGGCGCTGCCAAAGAGCTCGGGAACAATGGTCTTTATGTTTTCAGCGGCGACCTTGTTGACCAGACCGGTGATGCTCTTCTTGAGTGCATCCCAGCTCATGCGCTGATACTCGATGCTTCCTGGATCGGCGGCAGCCGCTTCGGCCATAAGAGCCTTGAGCCTGGCAGGTGGAACATAGGCTCCGCCTGCTTTCGTAGCTGACAGCTTGGCCAGTACGGAGCGGAATTCGTCACCCTTTTGCGCAGCGGCTCGCGCTTCGGCAGCTGATGGGACGCTGATGTCGCGCGGAGCTCGGCCGGGGGATGCACGTCTGCCACCATCGATGCTCGAGATAGAGGAAGCACTCTCGCGTCTGCGGCGGGAACGCGGAGGTGGAGAGCGAGAGGCCGAGACTGACCGCGAAGACGAGGCAGCCGCAGACGAGGGGGTCAGCGAGCGCTTGCGCTTCAAGGCTGGATCTGGATGTCGAGAGACAGACCGAGCCAAGCTGCCACTGCCAACGCTGCTATCGCTGTCGCTGTCGCTGTAGCTGCCACTACGGCTGGACCGGCTGTCGACCGAACGATTCCTGGACGGCATGGCGCCGATGCTGCGCGTATCCGCTCGCACGGCTGACTAACTGGCAGCAGACAGATGTTCCGTGGCAATGCCTGTAATGTTGGCGGTGCAGAAGGGCGATGGTGAGGGGGAAGGATGCCATTGACCTAATCGGTCTACGATGAAGTTTCGCCGTTCTGACGATTCATTCATTCATCAGTTGCGCAGCGTATGGATCGAACGGTATCGGGAACCAAAGCGGGATCGGGGTCGTTACCCCGAGAACCAATTGTGAAATCAGGAAACTATTTGTTAGACTCTACTTCAAGACACCCTGTTAAATTAGGCACTCCTTCTTATGTTTCGCCTACGACACACATAATCTGCATACTCGCCTTGTTGTCGTCGGCGACGACTATGGCAGATGAAGTCCAGGTCAAGCAGAGATGAAGCGCAGACCGTACCAGGGGCCTGTGAATGTGTGCGAAGCGTACCGACGCGTGAGTTACAACAGCCAGTGGGAGTGTGAGTCGTGTTTGATGGCCTGCATCGACGACCTTGAGAGCACAGCCAGACACATCAACATGGTGTAGAGGGAGCTTCGTAGATTCACTTCGTCGCTGACCGCTGATCAACTGCACCGCAGGGTCACGATACCGCTGGGAAAGCCACCTTTTTGGTCCGTGGTTCATCACGAAAAGCAGAGTGTGGCGGGCGCTCAGAGGGCAACGTGCTTAGGGAAGAATGTCTCAATCCATGCCATCCATGCCATCCGAAAAAAACCGAAGGCATACGACAGCCGGCCGACTTCATCATCTGCTTTCACCCCTCCTCCATCACTTTGCCCCTTCCGCATCTTTCTCTTACTCCTACGGAGCTGCGGCCTGCGCTGCCGACGTTGGACCGCGGCACTTGCAATTACGCCTCCCGTCCGGCATCAACGCCCTCTAGACCGGCTCACCAACGTCGGCGATCCCCGGACCTGGTTGAGTGTTCGCCACTGCTCTGTTATGAGATGCATTTCGACTAGAAGCGCACATTGCGTCGATAGCGTCTCTTCAGTGAAGCATGAAACGATCACAGGATTACCTCTCACCTACTTCGTCTAGCGGTGGCAGCGGAGATGGCGCCAGCCGCGCCGATGCTGTCTCGGCGAAGCGATCCAGCACGACTCCGGCTACGTCTTCTCCCTCCTTCAAGATCCTCGCTTGTGTAGCATGCCGTAATAGCAAAGTCAAGTGCATTTCCGAGGGCCCTGAGGCTTGCAAACGCTGTCGCGATCACGGCCTCACCTGCATCAGGCCGGAATATCAGCGCCTGAAGAAGGCCAAAGCGAAGCTCGCTCGATTTCAGCGCGAAACCACCGTCACCAAGGATCTCGAGTCCAAAACGCTATGCGAGCTGGAGGAGCCTTGCTCGCCCCTCCCGCACAAGCCTATCCTGCAACAGGAGTCGCCTACGACCCTCTTTAGCAATGCCTTCTACGGCAAGTCCGCCCAGCTGCTCTCCAACCTGCACATTGTGCGTCCCGACGTGAGGGAAGAGTGGGATCCGGTCTCGCTCGGCATCCTCGACCATGCCACAAGTCGGCAGCTGTTCGACACGTTCATGGTCAAGCTCGAGGCGCTCCTCTCCTTCTTCGACCCGCGCATCCACTCTTACGAATACATCCGCGGCCACTCCTGCCTTCTCTTCACCACCATGTGCTGGCTTGCGGCCACCGTGTCCACGTTCCCCTCGGCGGAGCGCGTCATGGCCGAGCTCAAGGCACATATCGACACGGTTCTCCTTCCTGCCATCTACTGCCACAATCTGCGCTCCGTCGAAATCGTCCAGGGCTTCCTCATGCTCGCTGCCTACCTCCGCCCAGCGCAAAATCCGTCCGAAGATCGTTCCTGGACGCTGCTCGGCCACGCCATACGTACCGCGACCGACCTGGACATGCATTCACGCATCCTGTCTACTGCACCACCCCCCCAGCAGCAACAGCCGGCGCCGCCTTCCGAGGCTACGTCGGAGGACCACGACGCCTCGCCCTTGTTGCGTGGGCAGCCGCATACCGATCCGAAGAAGGTCGAGATCTGGCATCAGAGGAATCGAGAACGCGCCTGGATGCATATCTGGCTACACGAGGCCTCCTCCTCGCAGTACACCGGCCGGGTCTCGCTGCTGGCCAAAGACCCCATCGTGGAAGCGTCGCGGGGCTGGCACTTGCACCCGGAGGCTTTGCATACGGACGTCGTCTTTGTTGCGCTGATCGAACTACGATCGCTGTTGGCACACAACAAGGAGCTCTTCCGCCTTCTCAGCCACTCCGCCCATCCGGCTCCGCAGACCGGGTCGACGGGCAGCGTCTACAACTCGTTTGGAACCAACGCAGCCGTCCCGCCAGTTTCGGGCGCGAACGGATGGGCAGGGAGCGATACGCTGTGGATTCGCCACTACATTGACCGCTGCCATCGAGATCTCTCGTCCTGGGAGGAGCGCTGGGTGGTTGACCCTGTGCGGTCGGGCAGCCAGCCGCGTCCGCTGCGTTTGGAGCTTGGTTCGCTGTACATCTGCTACGCACGGATGCAGCTGCTCTCGCTGCCGCTCCAGTCGCCTTCGCTGCCGCTTTCGATGACGACGCGCATTGTGTCGGACTTGTATACCGTGTCAATCCGCTATCTGCAGGACTTTATCGACCGCACGTCGCCGCAGCGGCTGGCGCATTCGTACAACTCGATCTGCGTCACGGCGACGTACGCGGTGGTGATTGCGCTCAAGTTGACCAAGCTGGCGCCGAGCTATCCGTTCATCCACTCGCAGCGGATCATGCGCCTGGTTGCGCGCGTCTCGCAGTACATGCGGCGCGGCGGCAACTGGACGCCGCACCAGGACGGCTCAAGCCTCTCGTATGCGCGCTACATCGACCGGCTGCTCGACATGGAGGGCAGCGGCGCCGTCGACGACCCCACCGCCGACCGTCCCGAGGCGCGCGCGCACAGATATCCAGCCAGTGCCTACGTGCACCCCGACCATCCGCCGCCCCCGCCCATGCCGCTCGCCTCGGACCCCCGCCTCTTCCCGCGCGTCTCGTCCAGCCCGCATCTGCCCACCCCTGCGCGCACATCCTTACACCCCTACCCCGCCGCGCCCCTCCCCGCCTCCTCCCCCGCCTCAGACCCAAACCCTCCCCAGTGGGGCTTTCTCGCCAACGACCCGGAATTGTTCGCCTGGGCACGCTCCTTTCTCGACGACGACCTCGACATCAGCCTCGCCGCCTCGCCGTACAAGTAATGGGCATGGGACAGCCAACCGGATCGTTCTACTGTTTTATTATTGCTTGGTAGCCAGGGTAACGAGGGAGAAGTGCGAGCGGGACGAATGGAGGTTGCTGATTTTGCGGGAGCGGTGGGTTGGTTGGGGTTAGATAATGCGGCCGACGTGCTCATTGACCTGGACGTCGACCATGTGGCCCTGTGCGCTCCACGTGCGGAGGTCGTAGTCCCACTCGACAGCGCCGGGCTGGAAGGCGACAAAGATGGAGGAGCCGCCGTAGGCGAAGCGACCGAGCTCGTCGCCAGCGGCAAGATGGGCGCCCGGTTGGTGCGGGATGACGACGGAGCCGACCTCTTCGGCGCCAAGCGCGACAAAGAGGACGCGGCCGCGGCCGTTGCGCGGGGGTGTGTCCATCTCGAGCTCGAGCACGGTGCGCGCGTTGGTGTCGAGCACGTTGATGTCGCTCTGCAGGCAGAGCGGGTCGACTTGGTAAAGGTCGCCGGGGATGTCGGCGCGCCAGGTGACGGTGGCGCCGACGGGGGTGTGGTAGCGGTGATAGTCCTGTGGGCTGAGGCGGTAGATGGCCACTGCGCCGCCCTCCCACTGCGCTGCGCGTTCACGCAGCTCGTCCGGCTGCTCGATGGGGGAACTGTATGACGCGGAGCGGGCGCCGAGGCCGATAAGCTGCTCGATGCTAAAGTAGGTATGCTTGATCCAGAGCCGGCGCGCGAGGGCAACAGTGTCGTAGACGACGACGCGCGCATCGGCGACCGCGACCGTGGCGTCAGGCTGTGGCGGGAGCGGGCGCGAGCCGGGCGCGTGCGCGCGCGTAAAGAACTGGTTGAAGGTGCGGTACGCATCCGGGTCGCTCGGCGCAAACTCGTCCATGCGGATGCCGTACTTGCGGATGAAGGGACGAATATGCTTGGCGCTCCGCGGCGAGTCCTCGTACGCGCCGCTCTTCTCGGCCTCGCGATGCAGCAGCGATCGCACCACGCCGAGCCGGTTGACCCTCTCCAGCGGCCAGCGCCCAAACAGCAGCCACAGCCGCAGCCGCTTCCCCAAAGGCTGCTGCTCGCGCACGATGCGCCCGCTCGCGCGCTCCACGCATGGATGCCCCACATGCCCCGTCCGCACGTTTCCTACCCAGTACGCCACCCACCCCGCAACCGCCACCAAAAACGAAACCGGCCGTACAAACGCCTCCCACACCGCAGGCAGCGATGGCTCCGGATGCAGCTGCACCTCCGACTTCCTCTGGCTTGGCTTGGGCGAATTTTGGTGTGACGATGATACAGACATAATGGCGTAGTAGGCAGGCGGGCGGCAGACGCCGCAATCTGTTCGCGCTTGGTGCGCCGCCTTAAGTAGCTTCCTTGGTCTCTCCGCACGCTCAAGTTGCGAGGGCAGATGGAGCAAGTCCAACAGCGCATCGCTATGACTTCACACTACTGAACTGATCAGCTTCGAATTCACGTCAACATGTTAGTCTTGAATCACAATGATAAGGCAAACTCAGCGCTTCGCACTTTACGCGAAGGAAGAATAGACCGTGCACGACGCGCAGAGGCTCAGTCAGCCGTCTCTTTCACTCGCAACTTGACGCTTTCGCTTAGCTTCTTGCGTCCTCTTATCATTTAGGCTGACTCATCCCACAGCACTTGAGCAGGCGGACAGACAACCAGAAGAGTACCCGCCGATGCCCTGACTTGAACACAGCGTGAAAAACAAGGACAGGACAAGGGCAAGGGCAACGCGGGCATACTGACGCGGGCAAAAGACAAAGCTAACAACCGATAGAACCGCCATTTTTGAGCATCATTTCTCCTCGAATTTATTGATCGTCGATATCCTCGGCGCTCGCAGACGCGCGGCAGAGCAGGATGGTCAAGGCAGAATGTATTGCACAGGGTCGGTCGCTGCGACTGTCGTCCGTGTCCTTCAACAGCGGTCAACACTTATGACCGCTCCTGCTGCCCGTGACGGAGACTGTCAGTGTATGTGTTCGGCCTGGAGCAGTGAAGAGCCGAAAGGAAGGTTCATATAATGGCTGCAGGCACGGCGAGGAACTGCCTATTATATCTGGCAGTTCGCAAATGCCAATCTACTTTTCTGACATAGGATTGGTGCCGACTGAGCGCAATCGGCCTTCCTACATGGCAGTCAGGATCTGACTCCGCTTGCCGCAATCAACAAGGTGATCCACAACGAACAGTATCATCGAACTTCTTCCAGCGTCGCTATGGGTCTCATTCGGGTCAAGCAACTGACCAGGCTCTGCTTAAATCGTACTATTCGTCCGTTACTACTGTCTGTTATCATTCGTGCAATCCGAGCGTGACAAAGGAGCGCAAAGTATCATACAGCAAAGGCAGTGGCGACTCGTCACGACCAAAAAGTTTTCCGTTAGCATGTGTTCAGCCGAGTTTTTGGAGGCTGTCCACCTTTTCGACCGTCGGAGGCTTTTCCTGCGCGGTTTCGTGGCTGCCACGGGAGAGGCCAAAGAGGTCGATGCTGGTGGAGGCAAACTTGCGCGCAGGGATGTGGTTTTCGAAGAGGGTGTCCAGCTCGCCGTAGCTTCTTCCGCGCGTCTCTGGCAGCCGGAAGAAGCAGTAGGTGAAGATGATGACGCAGGAGCCGAGCCAGAAAAAGCCGCTCTTGGCGCCCCAGTCCCACTGCAGCGAGTCGATCATCCTGGGCTGGATGGTGTTGGTGACCAGACCCGTGAGATTGTAGCTCGTTCGGGCCAGGACGACGGTCTTGGCTCGAAGCCGGCTGGACCCCAGCTCAGCCACAATGCAGTAGCAGATGGGGCCGATGGAGACATTGTAGGATAGGTTGAGCACGATCATGAAGACGCCGATCGCCAGCGAGGTCTGCTTGGTCTCGCGGATCCCCAGGCATCCGATCACCAGGCAGGTGAAGCCCATCAGCGCAATACCAAACAGGTAGAGCGTCCGCCGGCCGAAACGCGTCACCAAGAACCACGAGATGATGGTCCCGATAATGTACATCGTATTCATGCTTAGGTTAAAGTCGAAGGACCGTTCCTCGTTGAGGCCCGCCTTCTGGAGAAAAACAACGGCGTAGCTGATGAGCGGATTGCCGCAGAACCACTGGATTGCCCACACAGCACAGGCAATCTCGGTCCTTCGACGGTTGGTGCCTCGGAAGCAGTCCCAGAAGTTGGTTCCGGCAGTCTGCGCTCGCTCGATGGCATCTGTATGTTTCAGCAGCGCAATCTGGCCGTCGGCACCGGTCTCTGTATACTGGTCAGCTTCGGTCAGCCTTCGAATCGAGTGTCTGGCGTCGGCATCGCGTCCCTTTCTGATCAGCCATGAGGGAGACTCGGGTGCAAAAACGGCGGCGATGAAGAGGGGAACGGGCCAGATCCACTGCAGAGCAAAGGGAAGCCTGTAGGCCATCTTGCCCTCGATATCGATCGCTGCACGTGCGACACCGGAGGAGAGGAAGATGCCCATGCCCCAACACATGTTGACGTAGGTGGTAAGGTAGGGACGCAGGACGACCGGGCAAATCTCGGAAGCATACGCCGTGGTTAGCGTCTGGAAGATGCCCCAGGGAATGCCACAGAGGACTTCGCCGAGGGAGAGGATGGGAAGCGACTCGGCGAAAAAGGGAGCAAAAATACAGCAGACCATGATGGCCATGCCGAGCATGTAAGTGCGGCGATAGCCGATCCGATCGGTAACATAGCCGCCGATGGCGAGGCCGATGATCTCGCCACATAGCGCCGAGTTGGAGAGGCCGGTTTGCCAGGCAGACGAGAGATGGTAGGTGCCATCCGGCTGAAGGACGCCGTAAGATTTCAGAAATTGCGACTGGCCGAAGAAAGAGTTGATGATGACCAGGTCGTACCCTTCCATCACCAAAGCTGTGGACAGCAAGGCCGACCAGAAAGCGGCTTTCTTGTGCTTTTTAAGCGCCTGGCGGAGGGTCATGGTAAGTTCATCGTCCTCAGCCTTGGCAGCAAGGAGGATCTCTCCTTCTTGAACCGTGTCTAGCCGTTGTTGCACCGCGAGGGGCTGGATGCGCGACGGGTATCCTCCCTCCTCGATCCTGGAGCCACTGTCCATGCTGGACATGTCGGCTTTCATGTTGGTAGACAGAGATGCTGGCAGTCAGTAGGATGGCAAGGGCGTGGGTAATGCAGGGCCTATGTGGTTGGGCTGCAGCTCTATCACCTTGGCTTTATATGCGCACGGAGTCATGGTGCCTGAACTTGCAAGCATCCATTGGCGCATGAGGCAGGCAGTGCCCGTCTCATGTACACGGCCTGCAGGGAGTCCTGTTTGTGGCATGGTAGCAGCGCCTACTACGTTTGCCGCAGACAGCTCACGGAACACATGACAGGTGGACAGCCAGCAGGCGAGCTAGCTTGACGGTGTACGGTACAAGGGGATAGGCCTGGGGACATTTGCAGCGCGCAGGTTGAGGCAAGAGACAAACACACGGTTCGAGTTGCCAAGCGGCTGTGGTTGCACAACCCCCATGCGCCGGGTCAAGGGTCCACGTTGTTGACAGACATCTCCGAGCCTTGACATCATTGCTTGCCCAGCTGGCTGCCCAAATGGTCGAGCGACAGCCGGCGTAAGCGCGCTTGATCGTCTCTGTGGGGGGTCGTGGGGTGACCGCTAGTCCATGCAAAAGGATCCACAGCTGCAGGACATGCGGTGCCATGCGCTACCCCGCTCCACCGGTAACGTCTCTACAGTCATGTTTCCCCCACGTTTTTGCGGGGTAAAATGCGGGAACTCGACAGCTGCACAGCTCCGCGGATGGTAGAAGCCGGAGCCTTAAACCATGTACAGCTGTACACTCGTACACTTTATGACTGTATAATGGTAATGCGAAAGGATGGTTTATCGTTACGGCCGGGGATCCCAGACCGGATCCACAAGGACTGGCAACGCGCCCCGGCCTGTTTGTCGGCTCTGCTGTTCGGCAGCGTCGTCACCAGCCCTTCCCGAATGGCAGCCGTTCTGGCCGTAGGCAAGTGACTTTGGAAGCGCTCAGCATCCGTCCGCTGGCGGCGTATGGTCTCCCTCCCCTTTCCCCCACGTTGGTCCAATTAACACGTCCACGGCTTCTCCACCCCACGCGTCGACCCCTCGGCATTCTCGTCCTGCTAGACTGTGATCCAGGCACCCTTTCCTATCTCCAGCAGATCGACCCCACCCGCATTCACCTCAGTTTTCCGACCGGCAAAGCGGCAACCGTTCTCTCCTCTCGCGCTCGCTGTCGCGGGCATCCTTGCGTGCATCCTCTACCCTCTACTATGACCGGCGTTTGGGCTCGAATCACTACAGCGGTGTCTGGCTTCCATTACGTAAGCTTGTGCCGCCCCTCCCGACGAGTCCGTACAGAGATTGCCGGCCGAGGTCGCTCCGACGCTCAAGCACTCCCTTTGCTTGTCCATGTCAATGCACCGCCCTCGACACTATAAAGGGCCTGGGCCGTAGGAGATTGCGTACGCTCTCCGCATCTCCGCAACGCCTCTCTTTGCTCAGCCTAGATATAGTACTTGCTGTGGTCGTCTTGCTGAAGAGACCCCGCAATCCAGATTCCTCTCAGGAATCAGCATTGACTGCTTGTCCCGCTTGTCAAGATGCTTAAGCAAGAGGATGACTGCATCATCTATCGCCGCGAAAGCGAAACGCTCCGGATCGAGGCGTGGGGTCCCAACGCGCTTCGTGTCCGCTCGACCCACATGCCTCGCTTCCCTTCGCATGACTGGGCATTGACCGAGCAGCTTCCCAAAGCTCGCGTCGAAATCAAGCAGAGCGGATCCGACGGCTGGACGCTGGCCAATGGCAGGATCAAAGCCACTGTCTCGCAGCGCGGTAAGCTGATTATCGTGGACTCGAACGGGCAGGTGCTCCTGGAAGAGTACGCGCGCAACCGGGACGACCCTTGCGACCCCAAATGCAGCGCACTCTTGGTAGACGCACGCGAGTTCAACCCGATACCGGGGGGTCAATACCAGGTGACGGCACGCTTCGAGTCGCAGGACCCGGACGAGAAAATCTACGGCA
This sequence comes from Tranzscheliella williamsii, assembly GCA_023212725.1. Classification (NCBI taxonomy): domain Eukaryota; kingdom Fungi; phylum Basidiomycota; class Ustilaginomycetes; order Ustilaginales; family Ustilaginaceae; genus Tranzscheliella; species Tranzscheliella williamsii. The sequence goes on from JALBYF010000002.1 coordinate 597,754, forward strand.
TGGGTCAGTATCAGCAGCCCTACCTCAACGTAAAGGGCTCCGACGTCGAGCTGGCACAGCGCAACTCACAGGCCAGCGTCCCCTTCGCCCTCTCGAGCAGGGGCTATGGCATCTTGTGGAACAACCCCGCCGTCGGCCGAGCTGTCTTCGGTAAGAACGTCATGTCGTTCGAGGCGCGCTGCACCAGCGTCATGGACTATTGGGTCGTAGCTGGCGAGACGCCCAAGCAGATCATGGAGGCCTACGCTGCCGCCACAGGAAAGACGCCGATGATGCCGGAGTACGGTTTGGGCTTTTGGCAGTGCAAGTTGCGCTACCAGACACAAGACGAGCTGCTCAACGTCGCGCGCAAGCACAAGAAGCTGGGCCTTCCGCTGGATGTCATCGTATGCGATTTCTTCCACTGGCCGCTTCAGGGCGACTGGAAGTTTGACCCCGTGTACTGGCCGGACCCGAAGGCGATGGTCGACGAGCTCAAGGGGATGGGCGTGGAACTGATGGTGAGCATCTGGCCAACCGTCGACAAGCGTTCCGAAAACTTCCATGCGCTACGCGAGGCCGGCCACCTTGTCCGCACGGAACGAGGAGCCAAGATGCAGTCTGACCTGATGGGCGACTGTCAGTTTGTCGACTTTACCAATGCCGAGGCTCGTGCTCACGTCTGGTCGATCGCCAAGAAGAATTACTACGACTACGGCATCAAGACCTTTTGGCTCGACGAGGCCGAACCCGAGTACGTCGATTACGCGTTCGACAACTACCGGTACGAGGCGGGCCCAGTGCTCGAGGTAGGAAACGAGTATCCGCGTGCCTACGCGCGCTGCTTCTACGAGGGCCAGGAAGCCGCAGGCCAGAAGAACATTGTCAATCTGCTGCGCTGCGCTTGGGCCGGATCGCAGAAGTATGGCGCCCTGGTCTGGAGCGGCGACATCGCCTCTTCCTGGTCCAGCTTCCGCAACCAGCTCGCCGCTGGCCTCAACATGGGTCTGTCCGGCATTCCATGGTGGACGACCGACATTGGAGGCTTCCATGGCGGAAACCCAGACGACCCGGCCTTCAGAGAGCTGCTCATCCGGTGGTTCCAGTGGGGCGCCTTCTGCCCCGTCATGAGGTTGCATGGCGACCGCGAGCCCCGCCAGCCGCAACATGGGACGACCGGCGGTGCAGAGCTCTGCAGCGGCGCCGACAACGAGGTCTGGAGCTACGGTGATGAGGCGTTTGGCATCCTCAAGAAATACATCCTGCTGCGCGAGCAACTGCGAGACTACACGCGCGACTTGATGCGCGAGGCACACGAAGTGGGCAGCCCCATTATCCGGACGCTCTTTTACGAGTTTCCCAACGAGGCGCAGGCGTGGCAGGTCGAAGACCAGTACATGTACGGCTCCAAGTACCTCGTCGCCCCAATTCTGCAGCCAGGCTGCCGCAGCCGAAGCGTCTACCTGCCCAAAGGCGCCAAATGGCAGCAGTTCGGCTCTACCAACAAGCGCTATGACGGTGGACAGACGGTGGAAGTACCTGCACCTTTGGACGAGATGCCTGTCTTCGAACGCCTCTAGAAGAGTTTTATGAGAGCTTAGATACAGTTTCGCGATTTCTTCCTGGCGCTCAGCCATTGTTTAACATGACCCAACGTTGTAACAATGATTTATGAACCACATTTTTCCCTAGATGAACCACAATCTCCCGATGCGAAACTATGATCGAACTGGCTCTTTCGTCTGGAACCTCGGAATGGGAGCTGGTGAATGCAAACCTTGACCGCCGGGCGCACGCTACTAACAAATCTGGGCCTGCTACCCCGTCGTGCAGACAGGACTCCTCCTATCGTTTAGTACTCAAGCACAATACCAAGTCAATATCAAGTCATCGCTGTCCTTCCACTCAGTTTGTGATGCTCTGCTGCACCGATGTATTACGCTGGAAGAGCATATGATCTTGGTGGTCTCTCAAAAGACCAAAGCGGTAGGGTTAATATGTTAAATCAAATTTTAGTTCGGCATCGGGAGGTTGTGGTTCACCTAGGAAAGAGTTTGGTTCATATATCATCGCCCTTGTACCTTGTCTAATCAATCAAGTCAGTAAACTGCTCTCTTGCAGCGACACTATTCCCAGATATACCGCAAAGACATTAATCTGTGAACGCCCGAAATTCATGAGGCCTGCCCTAAGAAATGACATATTTCCGCTGAGCAGCCGTTCTGAAGTTTTAGACGTGCCTAAACACCTGCTGGGTCCTTCCTGACGTATTTCGGTCTTTGCAGTCTGGTACGTTACTCTACGAAAGGTGTCGCGTTGCGTCTGCGTTCTCACCACAATTATTAACTACGCATTTATCCGCTGAAAGGTACAGCCTTCTTGGCACGCCGAAAGCTGGTCCTCAGGTGTCCGAACAAACTCGCACCAGATGCGCAGGCTTGACTGTAGGAAAAGCAGTGATTCCGCTCAGCCCGGCCACAAAGAACAATCCATGAACCTGTCGCGAACACGCTGTATATGCTAATATTGCTCAGGGCCTGTCTCTCGCTGCACCAATTCTAGGCACTTAGTGTACTCACGGTTAAGTGTAGGCTCTGATCAAATCTTAATGTGACAAAGCTCGAGGAGCACGCCGTTCCGTGCGTGCCGACAGCCATGATGTGCCGTGCCGACGACCACGCCGTGTAATTACCGACCTACATTATCCCACCCTTAGGCCACGATATAGCGGGCTCTGACCGTGCAAATGAAACTTATAGAACCGCCTAAAATTGTTTCTTCCAGCTCTGCTGCAGCACCTCTAAAAAGCAGTTCCCGCTTGAATCGGCGACTACGAATCCTGCTCCTGGACTAAAATCGACTCGCAACAAGAATTCGACCAGAAGACCATGAAAAAAGGAGAAGCCAGAGAAGACTTCAAGGGAAAACACGGAGGGGCACCGTTACCATCTTGCGCATCTGGCCTATGCTATACATATGGATGTCATGAAACCTCCCTCTTCGAGTTTGCAAGTAAAGTGAAGCTTTCTATACACCATGGAATCTATTGAGTCCCACCAAATGCGTCTGAGCATCCCGAGTGCAAAGCAAGCTCTGATCTCAGGTGGCGAAACGGAAATCGAGCCGCCTATTGCCTTCGTCTGTCGTCGTTTGCAGATAGTGCAATTGCTCGTCCCGTGTCATTGCATTCCATTTTTTATCGCGTGAGGAGTTGCGCCAACGATAATAGAAGAAGGTCGCCACTGACGAAAACGGGAATTTCACGGAAAAAATTGTGTCAGCGATCTGTGCTGGCAAGGAAGACGAGATAAACATACCATAAAGAATGCAGCACACCACACTGACGATGGCCATTGACAGGTTGCCTTTGCGATATAGGGGTGCATCGGACTCTTGATAGACGTTCGCGCCGATGATGGCAGAGACCTGAACGAGCATATTGTAAATTGCAGCGCTGAGGGTCCGAGTACGGACAGATCCGGATTGCCGCGACACCCACGCCACCTGCAGAGCATGGACATATGGATAGGCTTGCTGTAAGCTTGCCACCGCCCAGTACGTCCATTTTCCCGCGTTGGCGGAGAGGCCGTAAAGGGCAAAGAGCAGGATGACGTTCCAGATACTTTGCGACATGGCGACGAAAGAGCGATTGTCCACATATTCCGATAGCAGCGTAACTAGAATCAGCAACACCAGGCCCAGCGCTGGCGCCGGAACGGAGAGCGCATTGGTCGCCTCGGTGGTGAAGCCCAACTTTTTCAGCTGCAGCGTTAGGTAGTTGGCCACAGGGTAGACAGGCATCAGGAACAACACACCGATCAAGTAGAGTGGCCATACGTCATAGTCTAAGACACTGCGCTTGAAGCCTCGCCAGTCAATGCCTTGCCGGTTGTGCATGCTCCCTTTGCTGGGGTCGTCGCGGATTGCACGATTGACGATCAGTTTTTCCTCGTATTCGGTAAACCACCCTTTTCGATACAGCCAATTGCGTGTCTGCGTCGGCCCCGCTGGCATTTGCATGAAGGACATAAGTCCAACGACGAGTGTGAGCAGACCCTCGATCAGAAACAGGTAGCGCCACCCCGAATGTCCGTCGACCCCACGCAGCTGCAGCAAAGCCAAAGCCAAGAACGGCGAAATAATCTTCACTGCATAATTGCTGGTCCAAAAGATCGCAAGACGGAGAGGCAGCTCGGTCTTGGTGTAGAAGTAGGATAAGTACAGGACGAGGTCCGGGATGAACCCGCCTTGAAGCATACCAATCATCCAACGCAATGCCAAGAAAGACGAACGACCTCGCATGAAGAATTGAGCGCCTGAGAAGATGCTCCACAGAGTGATCTGAGCGGGCACCCAACGATCAGGGCCGACACGTTTGCTGATCATCTGTGATGGAACTTCGGCGAGCAGGAATCCCAACTTGAAGAGAGTATTGCCCAGGTTGTAGTCTGCTTGACTGAGCTTGAGGTCGTCCAGCATGTTGTCCGAGTTGGCCTGTGAAATGTTTTCGCGGTCCAAGTCTAGACAAAAGAACATGACAAACGCCCACAAGGCCACACGCAAGTCGATCTTCCTTACAACCTTCCGTTCCTCCCGCCATGTCCAACGGAAGTGTGGATCGAATCGGTGAAGGTTCTCCCACCTAAGGAGAAAAATTGCATTAGCAACTCCTTCACGAAGGCAAATTCTGACGAAAAGACTTACATTGGATGCGGCATGCTGTGCTTGGCAAACTCGGCATCATCGTATACCGATGGCTGGGTGGCGACGGAGTCCAGTTCCGCATCTCTCAAGCGTGCGCCACGAGGCCGTAAAAAGGAGCGCAAGCCCGAAGGCGGCGGAGACTGTGTCGCGAGCGTGGTGACATGTTCGATCGGGCTGGTACTCCAACTTTTGCCTTCCGCATCGTCTTTCTGGTTGTCCATGCTGTCAGTTCCGTCGCCGACGGTCATTGCTGGAGAGGATGTCGCTCCATTTCTTTTTTCCAGAGGCTCTTCGGCCTCCATGATCTTTTGTCGCTCAGTCGATACCATCTCGTGAGTGCCCATATATCGTCGATGAGCCTATAGAGTCCATACCCTTCCTAAAGGCTGGCTATATAAGGACTGGCCTTGCCGTACTTAGCTGGTATGTATCGTCAGCCGTGGAGCAAGCCCAGCTGGTGCCTGAAACTGCGTCCACATCGACCGCCATCCGAGCTATTGCGTGCGCAGAGACATTGCAGGTCATGCTCCAATGTCCTTGTGGCACAAAACTGCTAGTCTTGCTGCCCACGCTTACAGAGAGAGCAGCCGGAGCACGCCGCATACATATAGCTGAGCACGCCAGACCAACCGGGATTCAAATAAGCGATGGAGAACATACATACGGCCTGAGAAGTATCCCGCGACCGTAGCAACTGAACAGGAGTTCGCACGTCATCAGTTGAGGCATGGCACAATAGGCATTCTCGAGCTGAAAGCTCTTATCACCACCGGCGTCTTGCAGTCTTTTCCTTGAGATGACCGGCTGGTGGAGTGTCGATTTCTAAGCCAATCCTTATAAGCGCCACGCACTGGAAGCGCTACGCTACGGGAGCGTACTTCTGTCATGCGCTTTAGCACGCGTTCGATGCCACAAATTGCATGGCTCCACCACGTGAAAAGAAAAATGACGTGCGACAACGCACTCCTGAACGTGCGGGCCGCGTCGAACCCTTTCTATCTCGTACATGCCACCGCCAATCACAATGCATGTATCACACGATGTTTTCAGGAATTGCGAGTCTGCACAGACGTCTTTGCGGGAAAAGAACGGGCTACAGTCCTTAAGGTGCCCACCGTTCCCCCCACGGCAAGCCATGCTCGGCACTGATTAGCCGTGCCTTAAGCACGACATGGCAGGAACAGATATGATACATGGCACTCAACAGACGTCGCTCGAGATGGAGTCTTCGCACTACATAAGAAGCGGGCGGTGATGATCCCTCTTCCCCCACGGTTTTAACTGCACAGTCAAGATCCTTCTCATCATGGCACCTGACATCACCCACGGTATTCAACAGCAGTCTCAGACCCCCTCGGTCGACCAGCTGAAGGCGAAAGTGGCTGCAAACACCGCTGCCAAGAGCACCAATGTGCGACCTTTGCAGCTCAGCGGTGTGTTGGAGCAATTCCCACACAACGATGTCACGCCCGTGATTGGTCGCGAGTATCCCACTGTTCAGCTCCGCGAGCTATTGAACGCCAGCAATGCCGACGAACTGCTGCGCGATCTGGCCATCACGATCTCTCGTCGTGGCGTGGTATTCTTCCGTGCGCAGGACATTACGCCTGAGGAGCAAAAGAAGTTGACCGATCGGCTCGGTCACCTCACAGGCAAGCCTGCCACCAGCGGCCTGCACATCCATCCCATCATCAATAGCGAACGCAATGGCGAACAACAGGCAGTCGATGAGAAAGGAACGGTGAACAAGGACGACACAATTAGCGTCATTTCGTCCAAGTTCCGCAACAGCGTCTACAAGAATTTCCGCGCTGCCAATGCGGCCGAATGGCACAGCGACATCACCTTCGAGCCTGTGCCTTCGGACTATACCTCTCTGAAGGTCCACACCCTTCCTCAAACAGGTGGCGACACACTGTGGAGTTCGGGTTATGAGATCTACGACCTGCTGTCCGAGCCAGTCAAGCGCCTTGCCGATACGCTGACGGGCTACTTTGCTCAACCCCACTTTAACGAAGCAGCTGCACGGGGCGGTTTCCGCGTCCATCCGGGCCCACGCGGCTCGCCACTAAACGTAGGCGAGGCGCTCGAAGCCCACCACCCCTTTGTCCGTACTAATCCAGTCACAGGCTGGAAGTCGGTCTTTGGTTTGGGCAGCCACTTCCAGTCAATTGAAGGCGTGACTAAACGGGAGAGCGAGCTGCTGAAAGGCTACATCCTTGAGCTCGTCACATCTAGCCACTCGGCTCAGGTACGCTTCAAATGGGGCAAGAACGACCTTGCTATCTGGGATAACCGATCCGTCTTCCATGCCGCCACACCCGACTATGAAGGGCTAGGCGATCGTGCCGGTGTTCGTGCCGTGTCGCTGGGCGAAAAACCGTTCTTTGACCCAAGCTCCACCTCCCGACGCGAAGAGCTGGGCCATGGCAAACTGATCTGATAAACTAAGTGTCTGTCGAGAGGATTTAGGGCTTGTAGGGATATACATGCACGTCTTTCCTATACTCGCACCCTTGTAGGTAGCAATCTAAAAGATGAACGCTGAGGAAGAGATGCAGGCTTAGCCCATGTTTGTGCATGGAGATGGCATCGGAACAGCAAAAGGATGTTCGATTTCTACAAGTCTATCCTTCCCCCCGCCCTACATTGTGTTGCATCCCGCCTCCTGGGATAGATGCTATTCTATTGGCCGCACCTCAGGTGTTGTCGTTCCTTCATTTACACAGACGCACGGTAGAGGCCCACAAGAGAAGTCACCTTTGCCAAACTCCTTGTTATAGGGTGCCCCAGGTCGCCGCTGAAGACGCAAGGGACAGCTGCGCCATTACAGCTGTGGTCATGGCGATGGGATCAATGCCATTGCCTATATGTTCATTTCAGACAGGTTCTGGGGATATGAAGTCCCACCATGAAGTGGCAGTAGTGGGCTACCCACATCACGGGTGGAAGAATAAGGGCAATGTTACAGCCACACCCGCTTCCGTTATCCCCACACTAAACGAGTTAGCGAAACGTTGAGGGAGAGTGAGGCTAGGGTACTCGCTATCATGAATGGCAAGCTCGCATTGGACTATGTTCTTACAAGGCACTTCCCAAAAGTCCCTCCGACACCATGAAATCTGTACTAATGGGAAGTGTACAGGACATGTAAAGGAAGGTGTATGCAAAGTCTGACGGTACCGTGTTCTACGGTCAAGGAGATATGGCTGCTCAAAGTTTGGGACTGTACTTTAAGTTCAGTGAACTTCGGTCAACTTAGGTCAAGTTCGGTGAAGTTCGGTAAAGTTCAGTTGAAGTGCAGGAAGTTTGTTTGAAGTGCAGGAAGTTCATGTGAACTTCTGTGAACCTAGGCTGAACTTCAGCAACTACCACTGAACCTACAACAAGTGTGGTGAACTTCGACCAACTTCAGTCAAGGTCAAGTCAACTACCAGCAACATGGGTGAAGGTACTTTATGGGGTTGGGGTTGGGGTTGGGGTTGGGGTTGGGGTTGGGGTTGGGGTTGGGGTTGGGGTTGGGGTTGGGGTTAGGGTTAGGGTTCGTATACCAGCCAACTGTCATTATGGGTCTGCTCAAAATACAACCTGGTGAGCGGCAGATACAAATTGACAGCGGTAGTTACAAGATCAG